>OX451736.1:1515423110-1516023110 GCA_948472305.1 Vicia faba | reverse complement strand
CGGCTCCTTCTCGAGATCCCATAAAACATCAGACCTAGGTAGATAAGAAACATACCACTGATACAACAACGATGCACAACAAATAATCATCCCTCCTTGATAAGAATTTCTAAGATGGATGGAGTAGTAGGTATCTCCTAGCAGCGTAGGGACCGGATTTCCAATCAAGAAAATTCTGATGGCGTTGATATCCACAAACTTATCAACGTTAGGGAACAAGAATAGGCCATAAGCGAGTAAAGCAAAGACATTTTCAAAGGCAATAGTATCTTTTATCTCAGCGAAATGACGAGCTTTCTTCAACAAAAACTGCACAGATAAGCCTCGGATTCCCCCTTTGGTAGTTATGTTCTCCTCTATCTCCGACTTCCTCAAGTGGGTGATGGTCGCTATCTCGTGAGATTTGGGTTCCTCTTCTAGGCCAGAAAAAGGAACACAGTCGATGATCGGCAAACCAAGTATGTAGGAGTACTCCTCTAAGGTGGGCATTAGTTGGTAATCCAGAAAGGTGAAGCATCGATACAAATGATCGTAGAATTGGACCAACGTACTAAGGATGCCTTCCTTCATCTTGCGCTTCATGAGAGGTATAATGGACCCATATTTCTTCTGAAACTCCGTCGGGTTCTCGATCTTAGGAATCAAACTCTTCAGCTCTTCAATCTCCGGCTCTTTAAAACTATAACTTCGAGTGTTTCTTCTTCCAAACTCCATAATAACAGTACCTGAGATGTCTGCAAAAATCATTCTTAAGTTCCTTGAAAACACGTTTTACAAAAAAATGTTTATGGATGAATGATAATGCAACAATCACACATAAGTTCACAAATATGGGGTTCAAAGGTTCACCGCTTCGAGCATGGAGTCAAAGGTAAAGCCCACCCCAGGGTATGTACTAACGGTTTAATCACACCTGTAAGACAAGGTTCTAAGAGTTCCCGGAGTCTACATTCCTCCTTCGGATATTACCAACGTCTTGATTACTCAACAATTAGTAATATTCTCAAGAGAAACTCATCCGAGCGTAGCATCGCTTGACAACTACTTCCGGATTACTCCGTTATAGTCTCCGCGCTACACCTAAAAGGCCAAGATGGGTTAGGGTTCTACGGTTCTCAGCTTCTCTGGCTCCCAGGTCGAAAATAATAATATCTTCCCGATTACTCGGTAAACAAATACTACATTCAAAAGGGCCTTCCACTAAGTGGGGGATTTCATGTCTCCTTCTTCGGGATTACTCCCTCAAAGTTAACATGACTATATCGCCCGTCCTATTCTTAAGTGTAACTTAGTCTGGGTATAGGACTTGTCCTTGGCAAAAAACCCAAATAGAAACATATAATCAAACAATCAAATAATAATAATAAATCAGATAAGACAAACTAGGCTTAACCCACTTAGGGATGGACCAGCAAGAGGTCAATCTGTCCCCAGCAGAGTCGCCATTTCTATAGCGCTAAAAAATGTAGCGGGGTAAATCGGAGATCGAGCTATTAATTAACTAGTCTCACAAAAGCAAGAGTCGCCACCACGCTTTATTATTTCCAAGGGAAAAGGGGAAAGAGAGAAATAAACCCTAAAGTATGCAATGTAAAATAATACTTTAAAAGTAATGAAAATACAAGGCGTTTTGAAAAGAGATATGGAGTTCAGGGGTTGGTTATACAATGGGAAGGTATTAGCACCCAATGTATCTATAGTATTCTATAGGAACCTTTTGAAATATTTGTTTATTAAAAATGTTAGTTTGATTAAAAAATAAATTGTTTGGCCAAAAATGGGTATGGACGAGTTTTAGAAGATACGACGACCTAACGTCGAAGTTTTGACTTAAAAGGTATGAGTTTTGAAAGGTTGAATATTTTGGGAAAATTATCTTAAGTTTTTAACAAAATAATAAACGAAAGATGAATGAGGATATTCGCAAGATGTATTTGATGACATGAAGTCGACAAAAATTAAAGAATTCCCTTGGATTTGAGACGGACGAAAGATATGCGGATTAACGATCGATTAATTAAAATTACAATTGAACAATTAACTAATAAAATTTAAATCATACTAGCATGCATTTTAACGATTAAATAAATAATGAAAAGTACATGAAGATTAAATTACGAAATCATAGATTTTTAATAATTAAACACATAACAAAAATTAAATCATGAAACATGTATTTTTGAATAATTAAATAAACAACAACACAAAATAAAAATAAAAACTAATAGTATGTTGACGAAATTAAATAAAGATGAATTTTAATTAAGCATGTTTTCATGTGTTTTTTATAATAATTAATAATTATACAGGAAAGTAAATTAATATATAATCAAGTATGTTTTAATAAAAGGGAAATATGGATAAAAGAATAAAAGACAGAAAAATGACCCAACAAGGAATTAAACTCAGGTCCTTTAGGTTGCTGTTAACATTCTTTGCCAATTAAGCTAAACTACTATTCATTTACTAGCATGAGTTAATTGAAACATAAAGGAAAAATTAAAATGAAACTTGACCAAAATAGGTCCAATGGGCCATCCGGGTCAAAAAGGGAAGGAACAAAAAATAATGTAACCCTAATGCTAAAGTAAGGGCGCCGCGCATATGCTGTACCTCTTGGAAGAAGGAAAGAAAAATAAAATTATGTTAAACAGCTACTGTTATTGAAAAGAGGGACACAAATTTATTATTATTATATTTCAATAAAAACAAAGAAACAGTAAGGTCATTCTTAACAAAAAGTAACGTTATCCCCCCTCTCTCAAACGGATCACTCTCTCCTCCTTCTCCTCTCCATTACAAATCCGACCTTCCTCTCTCTATTACAGATCCACTCTCTTTTACTTCTCTCTATTACAGACCCACTCTCTTCTTCTTCTCTCGCTAGCGTTCTAAATAGCCTCCTCAAGCATATTTGCTCATCCTCAACTTCTGAAGAATCCCTTCCAACTATACGCTCCACACGGCAACAACACCTTGCGCAAACACAATGCTCCTTAGCACAACCAAAACATAAATTATGGTAAGCTTGACGAACAGCGCGCTTTGAACATCTTTGACATTTAGTAGGTTCATGAAGAGGCTTGTACTTTCCGTAACGCCGTTCCAATCAATTTTTTCCTTACAGCGAGGGCACACTCCAGTTATCTCAAATAAAGGTCTAAATCGTCCTCCAACTTCAGTTTCATTGACCTTGACACCAACATTAAGTTTCCAAGCAATCTTGTTCTGATGTTTGGGAGGATGGTTGAAGTGGTGGCGGTGGGATTAGGATCTGGCGTGGTGAGTTTGAAGTTGGGGAGTTAACAGTTAGTAGATTATACTAATTGATTGTGGTCCGTTGCATTTGGAATGAACGGTAGAGGTTGTGATGTTGTTGTTGGATTTTGCAAGTCTTAATGTTAACTGGTTTGGCTATAGGTTCTATATTGGTTTTGTTTTTTGTTAACAGGTTTATGCCTCTGGATTGAAAAAAGTTTTTTTTATCACGAAAATGATGATGGTTGATTTTGATTTTAAGCTGCTGTTTGGGATTTTTGCAGGTTATACCGGTTTTGAACAGATTGGGTTTTGGTTTTTGAATGGGTTAAACATTTGGACAGAAAGTGTTTTTTTTTTATTTTTGTAACAGCAAATGGTTTTGGGACTTTTGTAACAACAAGTTGTTTGAAGATTTTGGATTTTGTAACAGCAAAAATGGATAACAAGTTTTAAATCGGACAGCAAGCGATAAATCAGACAACAAGCTCTAAATTGGTATTACGCGACGGAAGAAGTATGCTTTTTTATTACACTTGTTATTATTACCGATATTATGAATACTAACATGTTTAAATGCTAACAATCATGCAACAACTCAACTCAAATACAATACAACAAAGAAAAGAATGATAAGGCAAATATTGCATGGCAAAGAAAAAATGGTACAACAAGTGATTCAAACATGAATATATGCAGCAGTAGATAGAGAGGAGGAAAAAGTAATACCTATCGGAGCCTCTCCGATGGGGCTTCTAAAATATAGTAAGTTTCTTTGAGCTTGCTATCTTTCTTCCTTGCTGGATTTTTAGAACAAAGAATCTATTTTTCTATTTTTCTCACTTGTTGAAATTTTTTAGAACAACACCAATTTTTCTGTTTTCTTCAACTGCTGAAATTTTTGACTTGCTTCCCCTCATTTGTGTTGACAAAGGCTCTTATTTATAGTGGAGTGTGTGGGATTTTAGGGGGGGAAACAGTAGAGATTTGAACTGTTTTGGCAAGCTGTTTCCATGCTTTGTTCATACCATTTATTTTAGCCATTTTGATGCAAACTGCTGCTACTTTGATGCAGGTTGGAGCAGATTTTGGAAGCACTTGGAGCTGCTGTATGTTGCTGTTTTTTTACTGTTTGTAGCATTTTACAACATCTCTCTTTGCTGTTTTTTTCCAGGCTGTTTGGAGCATTGTTGACCAATAAAAATACAGCAAAATTGGGCTTGAAGATGGGTTGCAAAGTGGACTGCATTAGCAACTTTGCTGAATTTTTTTTTTTAGTGTTGAAAATACATTTGTACAAACTTGTAGCTTCTTTGCAACCTTGTAATAAACTCAAATAAATTGTGACATGAATAAACATGTATTCTTCAATATATTTTCCATTCCTTTGGTAGTTATAAAATAATCTTGAATCTTCATATAAACATGAATCTTGATATATCTTGATAAAAATTCAAGATCTTCCATTTGAATTTGGGAAATAATTGAATAATACTTGGATGAATTGTTGAATGATGAATAAATAATAATGCAAGTCTTGGACTTTAATCTTGCACTTTTGTAATAGAAATCCAAATAAATCATATGGATTAATCTTGTAATCAAATATAATTCCTCATATAATTAAATAGAATTCCCCACTAACTTCTTGAAATAATGCTTCATGTATTTAAATAACCATGATGTAGATCCACCAAAATAATCACAAGAATAATCTTGAATAAATATTTCATGCGATAAAATGAATATTCTTGGATGAAATCTCTTGAATAGCTCCTCTTTAATTATCACTTGGATTCAAATAAAGAAAATTCCAAATATTCCGAATATTCCGAATAAATTCTTCTAGAACGGTTTTGAATTTAATTATCCCATTTCGGCGAAATTCAACCCGCGTCGTGAGAAAATTTGCAGATGACTTTTGGTTCAAGAAATCGAAAATGACGGTATAACCTGTTTTTTCTTGTATTTTAGAACAATGTGAAACACACATGAACCAAAGCCGATAGAATTTCGACTGTTCTTCCTGAAAAATATTCGGAGAAAACGGAGACCATCCGTTGGACAAAGTGTGGAAATAAACGCACAATTCTATGAAATTCTTTGATGAACCAGTCTTTTGGAAATTAATGAACGACAACATTTATGTCCTGAGACTCGAAACCCTAATCGACGTACAACGTCTGATGCTCTCCTTTCAGACCTATTTTCTGCACATGAAAACAAAACAGCACAACATACACTTCGTGCTTGATTAGTGGTTAGTCATTCATAAGATAAAATGCTCACAACACTCGATAATCTCTACACAGTCAAAGCTCGAAAGCGAAACGTTCGAAACCTACCGTATTATGTGACCTTGATGTGTATGTAAAAGTAATGCAGATGAAGCAGGAATCTTAGGTCAAAAATTGGGGTATGACACCCCACTAGACCAATCATCATTCTTGACTCTCCCACTCCTTCACCCACTAACAGTCCAATTGACAATGTAAGGCTTGTCATTGATCCAATTATATTGGAAAGACTAGCTTCCATCTCACACAAAACTGCCATTCCCATACCTAAACCAACTTAAACCACATCAGATGTTGGTACAAATTGTTGATTTTTGAAACAAGAATGCAGGAATGGATAAATTCTTTGAAGCATGCTAGTCAAGAGATGACCAATCCTGCTGCTTCTGATTATATGTGGACAAGATTCAGAAACTGGCTTAGTTCTGAAACGCTGAAGCTGAAGGAACAGAGTTATGAACAGGATCAGCAGAACTTTAGTGATAAGCTGAAGGATTTTAAAGACCAAGTACTGAGCCAACTGTTCAAGAAAGACATCCTCTCACTGGATAATGCTCCCTGGAAAGAGCATCATCCCTCAGATGAAGTTCAACCAGAATCAGAAAGTCTCTCCCTGACTGCTGCTCAAGAAGACATGATTATAGCAGAAGAAATGGTTCACTCTGAACAAGCTATAGAATGCTCTGAGCAACGTCCAACTCTTGAAGAAACTCCAACACCTTCCTTAGTCATGCAAACTATGGAAGAGTTGAAGAAAGAAAATGCTCTAATCCTTGCAAGGTTGGATAAGCAGGAGGGCACGAACAAAGAGATTAAAAGTATTCTGGGTAAACAAGAAGACGCCACAAAGGAAATCAGAGGCATTTTGGGAAAGCAAGAAGAGTCAAATACTCAGATCAAGAGCTTGCTGGAAGCGTTGTTCACACGTCTTCCCCCTCCTTCCTAGATTTTATTTTAAAAATTTTTTATCTGTAACTTTTAATTTTACCTCTTTGTTTCTGGAACATGTCATTGCATTATGTTTTAAATATAATTCATCTATTTTGGGTCTGATTATATTGACTTTTTGATACATGACAAAAAGGGGGAGAAAGTAAGATATTTTCAATAATGGTTTACCGAGACAGAAGTGTCAAACATTCAGAATTACTTAACCTCTGCTTTCTGAAAAGTTTGAACAGGTACAAATTCTGATAAGAGATGCAGCTAAACTCTGATGAGAAGGAACTTAAGGGAAGTAATCAACTCAGGGAGAGTTTCTCTTAAACATTTTGTTCTTTATTTTTAATTGAAAATTCTAGTTTTTGTCATCATCAAAAAGGGGGAGATTTTTAGAACATAGTTTGATTCTACAACCCTTAGTTAGAGTTTTGTGTATGAAAAAGTTCTGGCCAAAGCAACATCAGAAGATAAGCCATAAGAGCTACACGCTGAAGCAATCAGAACACACGCTGAAGATTGATGACCAGAACCTGCGCTTAAGCAAAGTAAACTCTGATTCTGAACAAGAACATGTTAATCCAAGTCATCAATATTCTGAAGCGTCAGCAGTAGGCAAGGATGTAAGATTCTGAAGCGTTACTGATCATTCAATTCAGCATCAATTACAATGGCTTCTTTCAGATAGGATCTTCTCCAAATGGAAACTGAGTTAATGTCATTTAACACGCTTGATGATCAACGTAAATCCATTGCCTATATAAACAAGCTCAGTGTTCAAATCGTTAATGATTTGCTATATACCACTCATGAGAATTCAAAAAGCTGCAAGCAAATTTCATCATCTTTCCAAGCTATAATTTTGTGTAAATTATCACAATTGTGATAACAGTTTTTGTAACGAAAAACAACAACACACATTCTTGTATAATTGTTTTGAAACAGTATTCCTTGAGATTAACCGAATTGTGGTTGTACTCAAGAAGACTTTAACAGTTGTTAAATTAGTGATTGTAATCCTTTTGTGATTAGTGAATTAAGACCTCGTTGGAGAGAGGCGAAATCACCTTGACGGGTGGACTGGAGTAGTTTGAGATCAAACGAACCAGGATAAAAATACTGTGTCATTGTGCTTTTGATTTCAAGTTATCAATTCAACCCCCCCTTCTTGTGTTTTTCACATCTTCTTTTTCAATTAAAGAATTATTTTTGTTAGTTAATTATTAATTACTTAAACACTTTCTTAAAAATAAAATTAAGTAGACTTATATTTTTCTTTTTCTTTTATTAAACAAAAAACAATCAAAAGGACTTTTTTTCTTTCTAGGATTTAGACATATTTCCAATTTGCGCACGATTTTATTTTAGTATTACTTTTTTTCTTCATATTATTGTATCTCCTTACTAGGATGTAATAATTTAAATTAGGACATTTATTGTTTTTATCCCCAAGTTTGGACATGCAATAATCTCCCTCCCTGAAGCCATGTAATAGTTAGGTTTAATTTCCACACTTTAAATTCCTTCACATATATTGACTGTTTAGATGTATGGTAATAGGATTGTATGACAAGAATTTGAAATAAGACGTTATCAAACCTAACACAAAGATAAATAGTTGAAACAAACGCACTTGCACATGCACACCTTTAGGGTATTCCCACTTTGGTTGCCTTCGAAAAATAGTCACAACTCTCGAAACGTGAGAGATTTTAGTGGCTACCCTCCAGTTTAAAAAGATCATAATTCCCTCGATGACCCTCTCGATGTTGCCTTGGTAGAAATGATCTTAAAACCCTAGGATAGTTACTAAGATTCCTTGCCAAGTTGCCTTCATGACTATAAATGTCCCTTTGAATGTCCCTCAAACATCCAACGATAGGGCTACCTACTCACTAATAGTAGGATAGCACTTTCTAAAGGAAAGGAGGAAAAGAACGACCATTTCGAGTAAAAGTAGATAGCTGTTAGATGCTTGCTCAAAAACAAACTTTTACACATACACAAAATTCTTTCAAAAAAACATTTTCAAAAACGCTTTATCAACACTCTTGAGGACTGATGCAAGAGTTATCATAAAGCAAACTGCCTCACTATTGGCATTTCAAAATACTTTTCAAAAATCACACAAAAGCACAAGGTATTTCAAAAAAATGAGCTAAGCATTAAGAGCCCGTAGAAAACTACGGATGGAAATGGTGCTAACACCTTCCCTTTCCATAATCTACCCCCCTTACTCAGAAAACTCTCGAAAGGTCTTTTTCTATTCTTTTCACCCTTTCCTTTGTTGGATAAAAGAAAAGTCGGCGGCGACTCTTACTTACCATAACATTTGCAAATACAAACGCAAAATCAGTATAACAGTCAGTTCTCCCACCATATTACATTATCCCAGGGCATTTTTGTTGGAATAGGTTTTCATGATATGAAGACTCTATCCAAGATTACCCAGTGAAGGCTTCACTTATTTGGTAAAAGTCTTGTCTCCCCGTACATGCTGAGATTGGACTCATTTACGGAACATCTTCTTTCGTTAGCTTTAGCATATTGTTTGTTTGCTTGGCGGTCAAGTAAGGGAAATGTCTTATTGAAGAAGTGTTGAGATGATTATCAATTTTTTTTGGGTTTTCACCCGCAAAGTGTTGGGTTTGATTTAAAATCCCCTTAAGTTTGATTTCTTGTTCAAATGTTTGACTTCAAAAATCCCTAAGTTGTCATCCCCATGAGGTTTCCTACTTTCTTCCCAGAGCAGTTGGTGCAATACTTACTCTCAACATTGAAGAATGTATCTTGGTTTCCCCTCTTCAATGTGGTGTTGACCTCCCCAATAAACTCATCCCGAGGTCACCAGTTAATATCTCAATGATAAGGCACTACCTACCCTAGTGAAGTCTGTATGATATTTCCCCAATAAAGTCAGCACGAGATCCTCAGTTGATGTTTTGACGATCTGGTTTTTCACCTGCCTTATTTAAATCAGTATTGCAATCCCCAGTAGAAGTATAGACCGTGAAACATTTGTTTTCCCCATAGAATTATGTGTGATATACCCCGATGAAGCCTGGAGGAGGAGGTTATATCCCTGTACCTGTACTGATTTGTTGTTATGATGTGATTATTTGTGGATTATGTTCCTTCCGTGTGAAGTTAAGCCGCGAAATAGGATTTTTTTTCCTCAGTTGGTGCTTACTTTCTTATGGAATCTTCATCTTGGATGTGATTTAACCGAGTATTGACGTTACCCGAGTTGGTTTTGTCTGGTTATCCCCAGTGTTATATATCTATTTTGTCAGCATATACATGATAACACTCATACATTCATACATACATCATGCATAGTTAAATTTAGAAAATCATTGCTCATTCGCATTCATTAATATTTTGTTGACACATTACCCTGTTTTGCAGGGTTGTGTTGTCCTCTCTCCAATAGAGTGTCAGCCTTAAGTAGAAAGTGTATATTCTTTCAAATTCCCCAATGAGCTATCCCTCGTGGAAGATTTTTGCTATAGCCTTCCTGTACAACTCTTTGTCCGGATGATTTCGATTTCCCTCTTGAGTTTATTTCTCAAAGGATGTATTTTGGTTGACTGTTTCATTCCAGTTTATTTCTGGTTTGAATCCATGATCCTCAGCAATATTATTACTTTGGATTTCTACAAGCTTCGAGCATTGGTTCGAGAATGCGCATTTATTTTGGCATGAGAAGACTCTATCTCCTCAGCAGGAATATGTTCTCATTTACCCCAGGAAGCCATATTTTGTTCCCCAGGAAGCCATATTTCTTTCCCCGGGAAGTCATTTTTTACAATCCTTCCCATAACAGCAAGTAGCAGGTCTTTTTATTTGAGCAACTTGTACTTCCCCGTAAAAAGTCGATGTTACTTTTTTGCTATCTTCCCTATGAGCGGATAGTTTGCAGTTTGTTGTCAAATCACTCCAATGGATGGCAAGTCTTTTCAATACGACAGAGACAGTTCATTGTGAAATATTTAAAAGTGGCAGTCTATTTATTTAAGACAGCTTATATATTACCCTTTCCAGGAGGAGTGCCTTGGTTAAAGAAGAATTTGAGACCCGTTCTAAGTGAAACGCCATGATTTTGGGAAACTTGTTAGTGTCAATATGTTCTTTTTTCTACCTTTAGTGAACGTTGGTAGCTCACTATGATACGGTGGCAGAACCGACTGTTAATACTGGTTTGCATTTTGTATTCGCAAATGTCGCGGTAAGCAAGAGTCGCCACGGACTTTTATTTTATCCAACAAAGGAAAATGAAAAGAACAAAAAAACATTTTTCGAGATATTTCTGAGTACGGGGGTAGATTAGAGAAAGGGAAGGTGTTAGCACCCTTTCTATATGTGGTTTTCCACGGGCTCTTAGGTACTTGCTCATTTTTTTAAAATTGCCTGTGTGTGCTTGTTTTGAAAAAGTTTTGTTTACTTCGTGATAACCCTTGTATTGGTCCTCAAGAGTGTGACGAAGTTGTTTTTAAAACTGTTTTGAAAAGTGTTTGTGAGAAAAGTTTTTATTCTGAGCAAGTACTTAAGATTTCCACCTACTCGAAAAAAGTCTGTTTGTTTTCATTTCCTTTAGATAGTGCTATCCTACTATTAAGGAGTAGGTAGCTCTATCATTGGATTTTTAAAGGGACGTTCGAAGGGACGAAATGGTCTCTGAAGGCAACAAGTAAAGATACCTTACCATTTAGAAGGGACTATCGTCATAAGATCAATTCGTAGGCAACTCGAGGGACAAGTAGGGACTATGATCTTTATGATGATTTCAATCGCGGGTCATTGCTAAGGTATCCCTACGTTCGAGGGACACGACCATTATTTTTCGAGGCAACCAAATGAGGTAAAACCCTAGGAGTGAGCATGTGCAAGTGTTTGATTTCAGTTTCATTTATCTTGCACATTTAGGGTTTTCTACTATTTTAAATTGATTTACCTTTCGCATACAATCCTAATATCCATACATCTAGCAGTTTAATAGTTGTAGAAATTAAAAGAGAGAAATTAAAACCCTAGCTATTACAAGGCTTTGGGGATGGGATTACATAATCAAAAACCAGGGATAAATGATAAATGCGAAATAGTAAACCTAATTAACTATTACAAACTTGGAACAATTACAATAATTAATAAAAATAATGAAAGTAAAGACACGCGTGAAAGTTAAGACGGGGAACAAATTAGAAACCTAAGAAATCTAATAATTAAAAATATTTTTGTATTTTTTATTGCGAAAAAAAGTTGCAATTTGCAAGTTAAACCTAATTTACTAATTAATTTATTTAACAAAATAACCAAGGTTGAAATAATTAATTTTAAAAAATTAATTTTAATTATAAAAACAAACCTAATTCTATTTGATTTTAATTACAAAAAGATTTAAATTGACCTAATTAAGCTAGTTAGTGCAAATAAATTTTTTTATGAGAAAAGACTAAATCTAATATTTTTTTGTAATTTTATGATTTTTATGATTTAATTAAAAAAGTAATGATGATTTTTTTTGTAAAATAATTGAGACAAATGATTAATTAAAAAAATAAAAGAAATTTTAAAAAAAGAATTGAAATTGGGCCTGGTATGATGAGTAACTTGGGGGGTATGAACTGGAATTTTCAAGCCCATATTTCCTTGCAAGCCCACCCTGCGTTTGGATCCAGTGCTGGCCATGTTTGACGGTGCATCATGGACTTCTCTCCACTAGGCGCTAGATCTGGATCTGAAGATGATCCACTGGCTGGATTTGGAGGGTGTATGGTAGACACACTAGAACCCAAGGCACAGGATCTTCAAGCAAATATTAGGGAAAATAAAATGTAGGAGGCAGGGATCGAACCCCTGACCTCATACACATGAACACCTTAAGACCTCTCTCTTTGCCATATGAGCTAGAGCGCTTGTTTGAACATATAATAAAACAATTAGAATATAAAGGACATTAAATGCTACGCCCAGGAAAGCGCGCGTGAATTCAAACCGGCCAGTGAGAGTTAGCCACCTCATTGTCTCTTTCATTGATCTGTTGTTTTAGACAACATACTTTTACCTACAGCAGATTTCCGTCACTATAAGCTGTAGTGACGGATTTGGTTTGTAGCTACAACCCTGTGTTACTGAAGAACATGATACATGCAATATAAATCAAAACAAATATAAAGGATCAATCAAGAATTTCATCCTGAGTCCATTAATCCCCAGAATTCCCTTCAATTTGTCCTGAAAACAAAAACCCCAATTTTGAGCTTTCAAACCCAAATAATGGCATAAACTCATTCCTGCACTGAAACTCAAAATAGACTATTCAAACACCTTCATATGATGATCATGAACACGAAAATATAATCTAATAGCATGTATAATGCATGAATGAGCAAAATCAAGATTTGAAGGAAAAACGATCAAACCGTGAGTATCTAGAGGCAAATGGGGATGCCTTGACGCGTGGAATTGATGTTGCTGGCTTTAGAAGGCGCCCAGGAACATGTTGTCGACCTTGAAATTGCTTGAACAAGACTGTAATTAAAAATCCGATTCTAACTTTTTTGCAAAAAAAACTCAATGTTGTTCTTGATGTTTTTTACCTAGCTGCGCACGAAAAATCCCCTCCTTAGAGTTCACGAAGCTTCAATATATGTATTAAATCCAATTAGGTTAATAATTTTGGATCCAATCTTGGGAATTGATGGGCAAAATCTTTGATTTTCAAGTCATATTCTTTGTTTCCAAAATTGGCGAAATCATGCCTTTTTCAATTCAATCAAAACTTGCATGTTTTGCTTGCTAACATACCTCCTGTATCTTCATTCTTTAATGCTAAATCATCCCAAAATATTTTTATATCATTTATTTGATTTAATTTGGATTTAAAATAATTAAAAATAAAAATAAATCAAATAAATAAGAAAATGATGTATGGAAGGGTTTATGGGTCGTGGACCAGGCTAGGAGCAAGATGCAAGCATAAAAAGTTAGGCCCATTTGCCAAAAAATGCAATTTTGAGCATTGTTGACTTTTGACAATTCTCCAAAAATGGCCAACTTTGACAATGCATATCTCTCTCAATTTTGACCCTAATAGGGTATTCTTTGACTTTTTAGAAAGCTTGGGATGTCCCCTAAGCAACCTCTTTGGTTTCATCTCAAATGGATCTTCCATGTTCATGTAAGGATCTTTGACCCAAAAGGTGTTTTTGTTGACTTTTTTGGAATGACCTATAATGTATGAATTCATATATTTCCATGAGTGAATTTATTGAACTTTAGGGATGAATATGGGTTGTAGGGAATTGGATTCTCTTAAAAATGAGCCTTGGATGAGAAATTTTGGATAAAGTATGAAAAAGTTATGCTTGGTCAAAGTTTGGTTGACTATTCCTAAGAAACCCTAACTTAGCAACTTTTGAGTTTTAATGAATTAGGAGCCTTCCTTGGGGAATCATTATCAACCATTGATCAAATGATGGATATCACTTCAAAATGTTGAGGTTGACCAAAAATCTTGAAGTTTGACTGTAAATAAGCCACAGTTGACTTTTGACCTAGTATAGTTGAATTTCAGGCATTTGAGCAGTTGACTGAGCAAACTTCTTGTGCAAGGCATGAAACTTGACCTGGATGATCTTGAGAACATATTAAGACCATGGAGAATATTTGAGACCTTTTGATTTCACCCATCTTGATGCAAATAAAAACCCTAGTTTGAGGTTCATTGTCTTAGGAGAGCATTTGTCTGATCAATCCTTTGCCATCTTTGGGCAAGTTAAGGAATTCAATCAGTATGTTTTGAGTAAAATGGGAGGGAAAATATTAGGGTACAACATTCACCTTCAGTGAATGTTGGTGATTATTGTTTTCTCTTTCTACCTTCAGTGAATGTTGGTAGCTCACCGTCAGTGAACGTCGGTGTTGTTTTTCTCTCTCTACCTTTAGTGAATATTGGTAGCTCACTGTCAGTGAACATTGGTGTTGTTTTCTCTTTCTACCTTCAGTGAACATTGGTAGTTCACCGTCAGTGAACGTCGGTGCTATTATTTTTTTCTACCATCAGTGAACGTTGGTAGTTCACCATCAGCGAACATTGGTGTTATGTTCTTTTCTCTCTACCTTCAGTGAATGTTGGTAGTTAACCTTCAATGAATGTTGGTGTTATTATTTTCTCTCTACCTTCAGTGAACATTGGTAGTTCACCTTCAGTGAACATTGGTGATTATTTTTCTCTCTATCTTTAGTGAATGTTGGTAGCTCACCGTTAGTGAACGTCGGTGTTGTTTTCTCTTTTTACCTTCATTGAACGTTTGTAGTTCACCGTTAGTGAACGTCGATGTTATTCTTTTTTTCTACCATCAGTGAATGTTGGTAGTTCACCATCAGTGAACGTTGTGGATTATTGTTTTCTCTCTACCTTTAGTGAACGTTTGTAGTTGACCTTCGATGAACGTTGGTGTTATTATTTTCTCTCTACCTTCAGTGAACATTGGTACTACCTTGGTGAATGTTGGTGATTATTTTTATCTCTATACCTTCAGTGAATGTTGGTAGCTCACCGTGATTGAACATTGGTGTTGTTTTCTCTTTCTATCTTCAGTGAAAGTTGGTAGTTCACCGTCAGTGAACGTCGGTGTTATTCTTTTTTCTACCATCAGTGAATGTTGGTAGTTCACCATCTGTGAACGTTGGCGTTACGCTCTTTTCTTTCTACCTTCAGTGAACATTGGTAGCTCACCTTCAATGGACATTGGTTATTATTGTTTTCTCTCTACCTTCAGTGAAAGTTGGTGTTATTATTTTCTCTCTACCTTCAGTGGACGTTGGTAGTTCATCTTCAGTGAACGTTGGTGTTATGTTCTTCTTTTTCTACCTTCAGTGAATGTTGGTAGCTCACCTTCAGTGAATGTTGGTGATTATTGTTTTATCTCTACCTTCAGTGAACACTGGTTATATCCTTTGATCTTTTACCGTCATCTATGAATCACTATCTTTTTTATCTTCTACCTTCAACTATTGAGTTGGTAGTTCATAATTATTTGTTGATCACTTTTATCCTTTATTATTTCCTCAGTATTTGAGTTGATGATGCCTTATCCCCTCTGTTGTACCCCAAAATTTTCCCTCCCATATTCTTCAAGATTTGCCAAGTCAAAGCCTCAAAATTCCCCAAAGGTTGCACAGTTCAAGGGCCTCCTAAACAGTCAAAACTAGGGTTTTGGTTCTGACAAAGAAAATGAAGTTTCCAAGGGTCTAATCAAGTCCCACATGCCTATAAACATGGTCAAGCATCCTCATACCAAGTTTCAAGACTTTCAGCACAAAATTGCACAGTCAAAAACCCTAATTGCACTACAGTCAACTGTAGGGGCAAAATGGTCATTTGACAGTCAAAAGTTCAAATTTTTGGTAAACATCTCATTTTGAAGCCACAAACATCATTTGATCAATGCTTGATCATGATTCTCAAAGCTTGGCTCAAAAATCATCAAGATGCAAAAGTTTCCATATTTGGACAGTTGAAAAAGTCAACTGTAAATTGACCAGGGCATAACTTTCACATGGATTATCAGAAAAATTCCATCCAAAGCTCATTTTGAAGAGAAAGACATTTCCTACAACTCTTCTTCACACTTCAAGTCCAAGAAATGCTCCCACAAAAAGTTATCAATTTCAACATTATAGGTCATTTTCAAAAGTCAACAAAAAGGGACTTTAAGTCAAAGGCCATAACTTGAGATTGGTAAATCAAAATGACATGGGACAAAAGACATTGGTTAGAGGACTCAAAGTCCTTTCCAAAATGTCCAAGAACATGAGCAAAGCTTAAATATTGAGCAAGTTATGCCTTGTGGAAGTTGGGAAATTTTTGGATATTTTGAAAAGTCAACATTGATTCAAATGACCTAAAATTGCTATTGGGCCTCTTTTTCTTCCACAATTCATCATCCAAGGCATGTGCACGACCATTTGGCCCAAAGGGAAGTTTTTTTTATCATTTTTATTTATTTATTTGGATTTTTAATTATTAATAATTCATTTAATTAGTTAAAATACATGAAAAATATCAAACCAATGCAATCAAATCTTTTTATGCAGGGAATGAGCTTAAGATTTCGTGCATGACCAAATATAGAAAGAATCAAGTCAATTGTCCATGATTTGTATCAAATATGCTTGAAAAAGATTGGAAAATTATGGTTTGAAAATCAAATATCTTGTCATCAATTCCTTGATCCTTTGGCTCAAATTCATAACCCTAATCACTCACATACATATATGGATGCAAACCCTCGTGCCCATGACCCCCCAGCTGCGCCATAGACCAATAACCAAACTTGAATTTTTTGCCAAAAAAGTGAAAACTGAAAACAAGGTTTTAGCACGATTCAGAGCAAGAGACCAATTGCAAAAGCTTCCTCGTGTCTTACTGAAGCTAACTGGATAATTTTCCAACCCTTACACGCCCAGAATTGGTACAGGGGGTTCAAACTGTTTTAAATTATATGCATAATCGTGTTTTAATATTTAGGCATTTTCATTGCATTTCTTTGATGGATTCATACTAATTGATGTGTTTTGAAGCTAACCACATATTTCAATTGAGTTTTTATGCATTATTGGAGATTTCACCATTGAAATAGGTTAAGGTCGCAGAACTTTCAAATTGGGCGTTTGTGCATATGGAAAAATTGGAATACCTCAAGGCCATGACCAAACTCAGCGTGCTTGGACGAAAACAATGGAACCCTCGCGCCTAATTTATGAGGCCATATGGCCTATTCGCTATTTTGAAAACAAGCCTGTTTTGAGGGGGTTTAAAACCCCCGTTAATCTCTTTTCTATTTCAGGGAAAAACAAAGCAATGAAGAAGATGATGAAGTGGCGAGCTGTGGTTGGTCCATTTAAAAATTCGCGCTAAAAAGTCCACTAACCCTTATGTTTGCTTATGTTATTTGTTAGTTATATAATTAACAAAACGCGTTCATAGCTCAACTGGCAGGGCACTTGGTTGGTAATCTTCAGGACCTGGGTTCGAGCCCCAGGCCCCTCACCCTTTCCATATTGTTTTTCAATTAATACTTATATGTAGTTTCAGTGCTAGTGTCCACCATGCAACTCACAGTCCAGTTTGCCACGCGTATAGCAAGATTAGTCCAAGGGCCATAGTTGGAAGAACATCATGGACGTGAGTCAAAAGTGCTACACGCTGGCGTAGAAGTCAAAAGAGGCCAAAGATACTTGGGCCCAAATTGCTAAGCAAAAAAACCTCCTATTTGGGGACAGACCCCCCTAGGTTTGCAATATTCTTTTCATTATTTTTTTTTATTTTGATTCAATTATTTCTTTTATTTATTAATTTCCCTTAAATTTAATTATTACTTTCATAAAAATATAAAAACAATAAAAAATCAGAAGAAGACAAAATTAAATATATTGTTATTTAACTAATATTTTTGTAAATAAAGTTTTGTATCAATTAATTAGTTTAATTTAGGAGTAAATCTTAATATTTTTCTAATAAACTTGAAATGTGTAGAATTAGGGTTTGATCAATTGTTTATCTTTTGTTCTTTTCTTTCACAATCATTAATTATTAAAATATTATTTATTTTTATAAATCAAAATTGCATGTAAATAATTAGGTTAATTTAGGTTTAACTTTAATACTTTTTCTTAATAAATAAAAGTTATAGAATTAGGGTTAATATTTTATTTTAATTAATCTTTCTCATAAAAATTCATAAATCCAAAAAATACCAAAAAAACAATTTCTTTTCATTTTAATTTTAATTAATTTGTAAATAATAATTTAATTTCGTTAAAAAGGGTCCAACGCCCTCGTTTCCGGTTTTAATTCAATTCACGTATTTATTTCTTTTTCTTTTAATATTTATGTACCTCTCCCAAAGCCTTGTAAACTCGGACATTTTAATCTTTCGCACTTTACTTTAATTATTTACTTTCTGTCAAATCAGGTTCTGGAAATTTTGGCGATGTGGACCCGCGCCTTTGTAATAGTTTATGAACTTTATATTTCTCGCAATTTTTAACTATTAATAATGACATGCAAGAATGAATGACAAAAATAAAAACAAGCGCATAGATCACTTTGACATGAACAAGATAAATGCAAATGAACATGACACACAAATCACACACCACCCCTAGGGTACGCCTCACTGTTGCCTTGCCTCGAAAGGTGATCGTCGAGTAGAGGATGTCTTAGTAAGTCCTCATGATCCGAGAACCTGGCATGAGGGTAGCTTCTAAGGTGTCTTCCCATTGCTCTGGTGATCACCATGTCCCGAACCTCGAATTGACCCGAACACCTCCAACGGTGGTGCTACCTACCTCTCAATGGTGGGATGGCACTACTTTTAAGGACATTTACACAGACGAATTCCTTAGGGTAGGTAGACGACTCTAGATACTTGCTCTAATTTCAAAAAAACAAATTCAAAAATACTTTTCACACCAACACCTTTTCAAAAAGCTTTCGAAAGCAACTTTTCAAACACTCTTGAGGACCGATACAAGAGTCGAACTGGAATTTTCAAAGAAAACTTTTTTTTAAAACCCACAGTTGAAAAGCGAACAAACCATTTTTGAAAACACAATGAGCAAGTATCTAAGAGCCCATGGATAACCATGGATAGAAAGGGTGCTAACACCTTCCCTTTCTATAATCTACCTCCCGAACCGAGAGCAATCTCTATAAGGAATTTTTCTGTGCTTTTGTCCTTTCCATTTGGAGAAAATAAAAGACGGTGGCGACTCTTGCTTCCGCGACATTTCGCGAACCAGCGTTAAACAGTCAGTTCCAGATCCACCGATCACAGAACTGGCGACTCTGCTGGGGAAACTTAAAGTGAGGTGTACCTTAGGGTTAGTTCATAACTGTGTTTTCAATTGTATTGACTTGCCTGCTTTAAATTTGTGGGTTGCATGGGAGTTACGTAGATCCTAACCCGGATCTGGGGATACCCTGTTTAGGTAGCATAAGCTGTGAGGGACCTGTCCGGCGTATACCGACATGGGTGAAGCAGTGGCTACGTTGGTGTGGCGCCTTGGTCTGTACCGATATCCCTCGTGTTGAAACGGGGAGAATATGGGTCTTCCAAGGATTCATCAAGCACCAACAGACCTTAGAACCTTAAATGACCCAACTTGGCCATTAGAACAGTAGCAGTATGCTACGCCCATTGAGGCTAAACTCTCGTGATGGTTCTGGCTGCAAGAAAAGATTGCGATGCTGGAGTTATGACCGATTGAGGGTAGTCAATGATATTGGGATCCTCTAAGAACCCGATTACTTTGATAGGACAGGTATGAACCAACCAACTGAAAGAGGGTAACACCTAGACCTCATGCTGGCCTAAACTCTAAGGGTTTCTTTTGTGTGACTTGTGTGCCTTCGTACTTGACTAATTGCATGCGTGTTATCTGACACATAAGCTACTTGCAGGTTTTGTTTATAGTCCTTAACTGGGACTCATAATAGGGTTTACTAGGTCTCTTGCAGGTTTTGTTTATAGTCCTTAATTGGGACTCATAACAAAGTATACTGAATTTCTTGCAGGGTTTGTTTATAGTCCTTAATTGGGACTCATAACAAAGTATACTGAATTTCTTGCAGGGTTTGTTTATAGTCCTTAATTGGGACTCATAACAGGGTTTACCTACATCACCCCATGCATAGCATGACATCATACCATTGCATACATCCTAACCCATTTCAAGGATCTCAAGGGCTTGTGATGCAGGTCATGATAAATCAAACATCTAGCAAGGGGCAAAGAGGATTTATTTTCCTCTAGCTAAGGTTGTCAGGGGCTATGACCCACTGGATATGGTGAGCCTTTGACCCTTGACGAAGGACTCTCAACAATATGCAGTTCCTTCAATCAAGCCACCGAATTCAAATTCTAACGGTTTTCTTGTTTACCCTGCGAGATCCTTGAAAACATTGCATGCATATCATACATATCATTGCATTGCAGGTACCCTTTTGACAGGTTGCTTACCCTCTTCGCTGTTTATTTCAGCCGATCGTCATGAATCCTGAATCATCAACTGAGCAGTCCATCAAGGCCCTCCAGGCTCAGAATGCCCAGTTCCAAGAGCTGATCATGAATTTGGCCCAGGAGCAGCAAGATCTGAAGACCCTGCTCTTGAAAAAGAAGAAGAAGAGGACTGTGTGGCTCAACCCTAGACGCAAACCTAGGAATGGCACACAAAATGAAGCTGAGAGGACTACTCCATCTGTTGGGGAAGGCAGTCATCAGGAGGAAAGGGTTCCCAGTCCAGTGGTCTCCGACAACGAGACAGATTTCAACGACGAACAATACCCTCCTGCTGAGGACAAGTACAAGCAGTTGGAAGACCGTCTGAATGCAATGGAAATTCAACAAGTACCTGGTTTGGATTTCGGAGATTTGGGTCTAACTTCTGGTGTGGTGATCCCACACAAATTCAAAGCACCCTCTTTTGCTAAGTACGATGGGGCATCCTGTCCCAGGCTGCATCTCAAGTCTTATGTGCGGAAGATTCAACCGTATACTGTGGACAAGAAATTGTGGATCCATTTCTTCCAGGAAAGTCTTTCAGGGACTCATCTCGAATGGTTCTATCAGCTGGATGGAACCAAGGTTCGTAACTGGGAGGAGTTGGCTATTGCTTTTTACAAGCAGTATCAGTACAATGCCGACCTCGCTCCTACGCGTACCCAACTCCAGGGTATGTCGCTAGGATCGGGAGAAGGTTTTAAAGAGTATGCGCAGAAATGGAGGGACCTGGCCGGTAGGGTACAACCACCACTGACTGACCGTGAACTTGTGGACATGTTCTTGGGGACCCTGTCTGGTCCATTCTACAACCACCTGATTGGGAATTCGTCTGCTGGATTCACAGATCTTATCTTGACTGGAGAGCGAATAGAAGCTGGCATCAGGTCTGGGAAGATTCAAGAGGCTGCACCTTCTGATAAAAAGCCTCATCATGGAAAGAAAGAGTCCAATTCTGTGCATGGTAAAAAGAGCCGTCATGAGGTAGGGGCAACCCAGATCTCCAATCCTAGACCTGCTCAACAAGGACAGGGGCAGCAGCGCAAGGAGAGCGCACCCAAACGAAAGTTCACCAAGATCAACATGTCGCTAGATCAAGCACTACAACAAATGTTGAAGGCAGGGCTGATCACCTTAAGGGCTCCTCTTCGGAATCCGAACACTTCTGCTCCGAACTACCATCCTAATGAAAGGTGTGCCTACCACTCTGATAGCCCGGGGCATACTACGGACAACTGCTGGCCTCTCAAGAACAAGATTCAAGATATGATCGACGCTGGAGAGATTCAATTTAAAGTACCTGAGACTCCGAACATAATCACTGCTCCATTGCCCAATCATTGAAGACCTTTTGTTTATTTGAATGTCCGAGTTGTAATTTTCTTTGCTCATACAAACAATTAATGTCATAGCAAACTCTTTTATTCTATTAAAGCATCGCATATGTCTGTTTTGGGAATTAATACAATTGTTTTCATTATATTCAAAATTGTTTTCATTTTTTCTGTGATGATCAACTCTCGGTTAATAATCTCTAAGCCTCTTGAGGGAGGATGACGAAAACGATACCATAATCTACAGTATGCTTTTGAACGGATCCTGCTGATGAAGTACAGGCATTGTTTCAATTCCTAAACACTGGAGTAATAAGGAAGATAATCCCTCGTCAACCCCTCTGAGCCAAAGAAGTAGGAGTTTTTCTTTTCGAAAATTAAAACCCTTTATCATAACCTGGGGCAGGGTAGTTCTCTCAGTTGATCCAAGTGCGCAACAAATGGCACCAAAGAGATCCTTACGAAAAAAAGAAAGACAGTGATGGTTCCGAACAATCGTAAAGACAGGCAGTCATTATCAAAAAATTCATAAATGAAAAGCCCATTAAGTCAGAACCCATGAAGGAGACTTACAAAACTGGGGCATCCCGCTGACTGTAATTCCAAAAAAGGAAACAGTTCAGGCAAAAAAGAAAGGGATAACAAAAAAATCAGATAAGAAAGAGGTCTTACAAACCCTCAACAAGAAAGGAATGACTTCCTATTCAAAATAAGTTATCAACATCCGAATCATCACCGGAAAATCAGAGCAAAGACTCGAACAAGGTCTAACGTATGATCAATTGAGTTTAGGTTTGGAGAACATCACGAAGAGCGGGTGGGTACAAATAATTTGAGCCTTTATCCTTTGTTTCTTAAACCGTGAACCAAGCCACGTTATAACCCTTAAAAGTCCTAGCTGAAGCATGGGTTAGTTCGAAAGCATACTGTTACAAAAGGTATCCTGACTCCTTAAGGCTTACGGTAAATACGGAGTTGACATCACGTTTTACAAACATTCACTTGTTTTATGAAAAATAATGCATTTTCAAAATCTTCAAGACAGATATAAGCTTTGCATTTTTGATATAACATTGTTTGCATATGACTATTTGTTTGAACAACATAGAAGTTCGCACGAAGAATATCTAATGAACAAAGGTACTTCCAATCAAGGGGCATGACATGATCATTGTCCATCATCTGGGGCAGTTAAGTCAAGATTCAGAGAATCTCTCAAAAGGCCAACCAGCCTGGGGCAAATCTCCATCTGGATCACTTGGAGCGTTGGACGATCAAACAAAGATCTTCTGGTAGTATGGCAACACTACACTTCTAATAGGGGCAACTCCCTACATGCTGAAAGCACGGACATAGTCGAAAAGATACTACGCAAAATCAAAGACCCGCTAGGTTGACATACCTAGGCAAAAATTAGGGCTTCCCGGCGAACCAAAAGGGTTCGGGCAAAATGAAGGGATGGAATGAAAGAATCTGTACACCCGGCAAGTCGAAAACCTGAAAAGGCGGCTTGGGAAAAAATGGGTATCCCGGTGGACTGAAAACCCGAAAGGGCGGTCCAGGCAAAAGTTAGGGATCAAAGCGTACGACTATGTCCTGTCATCTTGTCACCTGCCAACCAGAAGAGAGTTTGTCCATCAACAACTATCAGCACCTCACAGGTCTTCCTCTCCCACCTCAGAAACAGGGGCAATAATGAGTTGCCCAAGCAATCTAATTGTTCTATCCTCCAAGGTACCAAGGTAGGTTCAGCTGGAGAACATAACCAGATATCTCAATTCCCTAGAGAGTGAGCCAGCAAGTCAGCAATACTCTCTCCAAATAAAGCTATACAATCAAACCTTAAGGAAGTTGGGTATCCTCCAGCAGATCTCAACATTCCCCAGCAGCATATATGCACTCTTAACAGACATCCCCGGCAGTCTTGGTCTAAAGATTGTTCCCCGGCGGTATACCAAACATTCAGTGGAGTTACTTCCAATACATCTCAAAACTCCTCCAGGAGAGTCCAATCCAGTTTCCCCAGGAAAAGTTGGAATCCATCTCCCCAAGCAGTAAGCTTATCCCCAGTAGATTCTGGAAGCTTATCCTCGCAAAGCACGAACGCGTCTCCCGGCTTTATTCAAAGAGTTATTTCCTTACCAGGATATAACTGGGTTATCCTCGGCCAAAAGCCACGGAAAGAGCGTTCTCGACGAAGTCTTCTTATCCCCAGCGAAGTTTATCAGCACTTCCAACACAACAATGGTATCCCCAGTGAAGTTATTATCAACAACTCAGCAAAGTATCTCTCTCCCCATAGAGCATTGCTTCCCAGCAAGATCGTTAGATTACTTTTCTCCCCGCAGGGTAATTCATTCGCCAAGTTTAGTCCCCAACGAAGTTATCTTCTCCTACCGGAATTCTTGCAACTATCATCCCCAGCGGAGGCAAAAATCTATTCTTCAACAGCAGCCCAGGAGTGACTTCCCGACACTCGTCAAGGATTTATTTTCCTAAGACAAAAACATATGTTCATAAACATCACATCTTCATACATTATAGCATGCATATGCATCATACTACACGAATCTCATTAATTTTGAGGACATATAGTTCATGCATCATGATCTTGCATACAACTGATGCTTTACCTTTCAGGAAAGGTCAATACAAAGATGATTACTATCAACTATCGCAACTCCTTCTAGATATAGTTCAGATGTGAACCAGATATGGCAACGTTCTGATACTGCTTCCAGATTTCCTTCTAGATATAGTTCAGATGTGAACCAGATATGGCAACGTTCTGATACTTCTTCCAGATTTCCTTCTAGATATAGTTCAGATGTGAACCAGATATGGCGACGTTCTGATACTTCTTCCAGATTTCCTTCTAGATATAGTTCAGATGTGAACCAGATGTGGCAACGTTCTGATACTTCTTCCAGATTTCCTTCTAGATATAGTTCAGATGTGAACCAGATATGGCGACGTTCTGATACTTCTTCCAGATTTCCTTCTAGATATAGTTCAGATGTGAACCAGATATGGCGATGTTCTGATACTTCTTCCATATTTCCTTCTAGATATAGTTCAGATGTGAACCAGATATGGCGATGTTCTGATACTTCTTCCAGATTTACTTCTAGATATGGTTCAGATGTGACCCAGGTATGGCGACGTTCTGACACTTATTCACGACCCCCTCAGATAACTTAGAGATGCTCCGGACACGGAAGCTGTTCTATTGTTTATTCAGAGATCACCCTTCTAGAGATGGTTCAGATGTGACCCGGATATGGCTACTTTCTGATACTCATCCCCAGATTCTCTCAATGATTACTGTTGAGGTTGAAGTCGTCCAAGATTCTCTCAATGATTACTGTTGAGGTTGAAGTCGCCCAAGATTCTCTCAATGATTACTGTTGAGGTTGAAGTCGCCTATGGTTCTCTCCCCGTTACTGCGGAGGTAGTAATCATCCCCAAGATTCGCTCAGCGTTACTGTTGAAGTTGAAGTCGTCCAAGATTCTCTCAATGATTGCTGTTGAGGTTGTAGTCGCCTATGGTTCTCTCCCCGATACTGCGGAGGTAGTAATCATCCCCAGATTCGCTCAGCGTTACTGTTGAAGTCGAAGTCGTCCAAGATTCTCTCAATGATTGTTGTTGAGGTTGTAGTCGCCTATGGTTCTCTCCCCGTTACTGCGGAGGTAGTAATTGTCCCCAGATTCTCTCAGCGTTACTGTTGAGGTTGAAGTCGCCCAAGATTCTCTCAATGATTACTGTTGAGGTTGAAGTCGCCTATGGTTCTCTCCCCGTTACTGCAGAGGTAGTAATCGTCCCCAGATTCTCTCAGCGTTACTGTTGAGGTTGAAGTTGTCCAAGATTCTCTCAATGATTACTGTTGAGGTTGAAGTCGCCTAAGGTTCTCTCAGCGTTCCTGTTGAAGTAGTAATCGTCCAAGGTTCTCTCACCGTTCCTGTTGAGGTAGTAACCATCCCTGGTTCATTCATCACCTTTTGAAGATCCAGATCCAGCTCCTGTAACCAGTCAGGACGCATCTATACAAAGAGTTTGAAGACCAGCTCTCGCAACAGGTCAGGTAATCATTTTCTTTTGTAGGTACGCAAGTTCTCGATAAGGAATCTCTTACGCGATTGACACCCAGATGGCATCTATAAGCCCATCCACCATCCATCATCTCTCAGCATGGCATCTATAAGCCCATCATCCTATCCATCAATCTCCAAATGGCATCTATAAGCCCATTCCACCACCACACTGCCACTATGTGAGCGCAAATTTCTGGGCATTCTAGTGTTCAATCATCTTCCACCTTCGGATTACGAAAGGCACGTCAGCCAATCTGCATCCTCAGGTCTAAGAAGATTGAACAGGGGCAACTGTTGTACCCCAAAATTTTCCCTCCCATATTCTTCAATATTTGCCAAGTCAAAGCCTCAAAATTCCCCAAAGGTTGCACAGTTCAAGGGCCTCCTAAACAGTCAAAACTAGGGTTTTGGTTCTGACAAAGAAAATGAAGTTTCCAAGGGTCTAATCAAGTCCCACATGCCTATAAACATGGTCAAGCATCCTCATACCAAGTTTCAAGACTTTCAGCACAAAATTGCACAGTCAAAAACCCTAATTGCACTACAGTCAACTGTAGGGGCAAAATGGTCATTTGACAGTCAAAAGTTCAAATTTTTGGTAAACATCTCATTTTGAAGCCACAAACATCATTTGATCAATGCTTGATCATGATTCTCAAAGCTTGGCTCAAAAATCATCAAGATGCAAAAGTTTCCATATTTGGACAGTTGAAAAAGTCAACTGTAAATTGACCAGGGCATAACTTTCACATGGATTATCAGAAAAATTCCATCCAAAGCTCATTTTGAAGAGAAAGACATTTCCTACAACTCTTCTTCACACTTCAAGTCCAATAAATGCTCCCACAAAAAGTTATCAATTTCAACATTATAGGTCATTTTCAAAAGTCAACAAAAAGGGACTTTAAGTCAAAGGCCATAACTTGAGATTGGTAAATCAAAATGACATGGAACAAAAGACATTGGTTAGAGGACTCAAAGTCCTTTCCAAAATGTCCAAGAACATGAGCAAATCTTAAATATTGAACAAGTTATGCCTTGTGGAAGTTGGGAAATTTTTGGATATTTTGAAAAGTCAACATTGATTCAAATGACCTAAAATTGCTAATGGGCCTCTTTTTATTCCACAATTCATCATCCAAGGGATGTGCACGACCATTTGGCCCAAAGGGAAGTTTTTTATCATTTTTATTTATTTATTTGGATTTTTAATTATTAATAATTCATTTAATTAGTTAAAATACATGAAAAATACCAAACCAATGCAATCAAATCTTTTTATGTAGGGAATGAGCTTAAGATTTTGTGCATGACCAAATATAGAAAGAATCAAGTCAATTGGCCATGATTTGTATCAAATATGCTTGAAAATGATTGGAAAATTATGGTTTGAAAATCAAATATCTTGTCATCAATTCCTTGATCCTTTGGCTCAAATTCACAACCCTAATCACTCACATACATATATGGATGCAAACCCTCGTGCCCATGACCCCCCAGCTGCGCCATAGACCAATAACCAAACTTGAATTTTTTGCCAAAAAAGTGAAAACTGAAAACAAGGTTTTAGCACGATTCAGAGCAAGAGACCAATTGCAAAAGCTTCCTCGTGTCTTACTGAAGCTAACTGGATAATTTTCCAACCCTTACACGCCCAGAATTGGTACAGGGGGTTCAAACTGTTTTAAATTATATGCATAATCGTGTTTTAATATTTAGGCATTTTCATTGCATTTCTTTGATGGATTCATACTAATTGATGTGTTTTGAAGCTAACCACATATTTCAATTGAGTTTTTATGCATTATTGGAGATTTCACCATTGAAATAGGTTAGGGTTGCAGAACTTTCAAATTGGGCGTTTGTGCATATGGAAAAATTGGAATACCTCAAGGCCATGACCAAACTCAGCGTGCTTGGACGAAAACAATGGAACCCTCGCGCCTAATTTATGAGGCCATATGGCCTATTCGCTATTTTGAAAACAAGCCTGTTTTGAGGGGGTTTAAAACCCCCGTTAATCTCTTTTCTATTTCAGGGAAAAACAAAGCAATGAAGAAGATGATGAAGTGGCGAGCTGTGGTTGGTCCATTTAAAAATTCGCGCTAAAAAGTCCACTAACCCTTATGTTTGCTTATGTTATTTGTTAGTTATATAATTAACAAAACGCGTTCATAGCTCAACTGGCAGGGCACTTGGTTGGTAATCTTCAGGACCTGGGTTCGAGCCCCAGGTCCCTCACCCTTTCCATATTGTTTTTCAATTAATACTTATGTGTAGTTTCAGTGCTAGTGTCCACCATGCAACTCACAGTCCAGTTTGCCACGCGTATAGCAAGATTAGTCCAAGGGCCATAGTTGGAAGAACATCATGGACGTGAGTCAAAAGTGCTACACGCTGGCGTAGAAGTCAAAAGAGGCCAAAGATACTTGGGCCCAAATTGCTAAGCAAAAAAACCTCCTATTTGGGGACAGACCCCCCTAGGTTTGCAATATTCTTTTCATTATTTTTTATTTATTTTGATTCAATTATTTCTTTTATTTATTAATTTCCCTTAAATTTAATTATTACTTTCATAAAAATATAAAAACAATAAAAAATCAGAAGAAGACAAAATTAAATATATTGTTATTTAACTAATATTTTTGTAAATAAAGTTTTGTATCAATTAATTAGTTTAATTTAGGAGTAAATCTTAATATTTTTCTAATAAACTTGAAATGTGTAGAATTAGGGTTTGATCAATTGTTTATCTTTTGTTCTTTTCTTTCACAATCATTAATTATTAAAATATTATTTATTTTTATAAATCAAAATTGCATGTAAATAATTAGGTTAATTTAGGTTTAACTTTAATACTTTTTCTTAATAAATAAAAGTTATAGAATTAGGGTTAATATTTTATTTTAATTAATCTTTCTCATAAAAATTCATAAATCCAAAAAATACCAAAAAAACAATTTCTTTTCATTTTAATTTTAATTAATTTGTAAATAATAATTTAATTTCGTTAAAAAGGGTCCAACGCCCTCGTTTCCGGTTTTAATTCAATTCGCGTATTTATTTCTTTTTCTTTTAATATTTATGTACCTCTCCCAAAGCCTTGTAAACTCGGACATTTTAATCTTTCGCACTTTACTTTAATTATTTACTTTATGTCAAATCGGGTTCTGGAAATTTTGGCGATGTGGACCCGCGCCTTTGTAATAGTTTAGGAACTTTATATTTCTCGCAATTTTTAACTATTAATAATGACATGCAAGAATGAATGACAAAAATAAAAACAAGCGCATAGATCACTTTGACATGAACAAGATAAATGCAAATGAACATGACACACAAATCACACACCACCCCTAGGGTACGCCTCACTGTTGCCTTGCCTCGAAAGGTGATCGTCGAGTAGAGGATGTCTTAGTAAGTCTTCATGATCCGGGAACCTGGCATGAGGGTAGCTTCTAAGGTGTCTTCCCATTGCTCTGGTGATCACCATGTCCTGAACCTCGAATTGACCCGAACACCTCCAACGGTGGTGCTACCTACCTCTCAATGGTGGGATGGCACTACTTTTAAGGACATTTACACAGACGAATTCCTTAGGGTAGGTAGACGACTCTAGATACTTGCTCTAATTTCAAAAAAACAAATTCAAAAATACTTTTCACACCAACACCTTTTCAAAAAGCTTTCTAAAGCAACTTTTCAAACACTCTTGAGGACCGATACAAGAGTCGAACTGGAATTTTCAAAGAAAACTTTTTTTTAAAACCCACAGTTGAAAAGCGAACAAACCATTTTTGAAAACACAATGAGCAAGTATCTAAGAGCCCATGGATAACCATGGATAGAAAGGGTGCTAACACCTTCCCTTTCTATAATCTACCTCCCGAACCGAGAGCAATCTCTATAAGGAATTTTTCTGTGCTTTTGTCCTTTCCATTTGGAGAAAATAAAAGACGGTGGCGACTCTTGCTTCCGCGACATTTCGCGAACCAGCGTTAAACAGTCAGTTCCAGATCCACCGATCACACCCTCTTTGGGGCTCTTCCTCAATAGAGTCGAGTCTTTTGCTCACCAGTGATTTATTTTCCTGGTCGGGTTTCTCTTTTGATCCTTGTTTTATTTCTTACATCCTCAGTGGTGTCTTACGTCCTTTTGGATCTTTTCATTTGCACATATAACCATAAGCATTGCATGGTATCTTAGGGCCAAAAATAGGGTTTGTTTTATATTTAAGTATCTTCAATCACGTCGATATGAAGATTTTAACCTTCGTATCTCTGGATAGAAGACACTTAAATAAGGGCAGTTGTTGTACCCCAATTTTTTTCCCTAAGACTCCCCAATCATATTATATAAATTCGATCATAACAAGATCACATTAGGGTTGGTTCTTCTTTTTTTATCTATCTCCTATCTTTAAGTTTTCTCTTGAGGAATCTCCAAGAACCTTAGTTGTTTATTTTTTATATGTGTTGTCGACTAACTTCTAATCAAAATACAAAAAAATATATGTCTTTGAATATTTGTATTTTGTAGGTACCGAGTCAAAGCATCTGACAAATAGGGTTTTCCGGTATTATTTCCCTAAAATCTCTATTTGCAAAGAAAAAAGAATATAAAAAAAAAAGAAGAAGTCATTTTTTCACTGTACAATCGACTGCTCTTAGAGTGCAATCGATTTCACATAGTGCATTTTGTGCCATTTTTGAAAAAAAATACACTGATACAATCGATTGAGCCTAGATTGCAATCGATTGCACATAGTGAAAATTTGAAAAAAATCAGCAATTTCAAGCTTGTCAATTTTGGCTCCAATTTTTCTTCACTTTTGAAATATATATAATTAATTCAAATTTTGGTGCCAATTTTTCATTTTTTTGAAATATATATCATTAATTCAAATTTTGGTGCCAATTTTTCATTTTTTGAAAGATATATCATTAATTCAAATTTTGGCTCCAATTTTTCATTTTCTGAAAGATATATCATTAATTCAAATTTTGGCTCCAAGAATTAATTACCAAACCACCACTAATCCCAAGCCTAAACTCTATAAATAGAGCCCTCGTTTCATTCAAATCTCAAGCTTTTGATAGCCAAATCATCCTTGCTAAAAAATCTCTCAATCTACCAAATTCACTCAAAGCTCCATTTTAAAAAAAAATAGTAAGCTTTGCATTGAAGGTTACTAATCTTTGAGCTAAACCTTCATCCAAAAAAATTTTCTTTGTCAATTATCTACATCCAAGCATGGGAAATTGATTCTTGGGGTTGAATTAAAGTAAATTTTTGAAGTTGTTTTGAATATTCTCTAGATCTACCTTTGGTAAGTTGGATTTTTCATCTTTCACAATGTGATCTCTTGTTGATCTTTAGGCTTGATTCATTGAGCATTATTTTGTGATTCCATTGGTGCTATTTTCTCATAATTTGATGGAATTTTTGTGCTCAATTGAGTCTATGATCATAAGGTGTTTGATGTAAAGTTTGAACATGAATTTGGCCTTTTAAAATGTTGTTTTTCTGACTTTAACAGAGTGCAATCGATTGCTGTAACAGCGTAATCGATTGTCACAGAGCGAAATTCAATTTTTTTTTTGAAAAAATGCACTGATACAATCGATTACTGCCAGAGTGCAATCGATTGTAACAATTCCAATATGCTTTTTCTGCCTTGTTTTGAGGCTGTTTTGATCCATATATATTTTTCTACTCACTCCTTTTGATGGTTGATTTGGATTGCAATTTTAAATGTCCAATTTCTCTTTAAATTCAATGGACTTTATGTGTAGATGAAGTTGGATAAATGTTCATTGATTCAAATCTACCAAAGAGTGAATTGTTTAATTCATTTTTGGTGGTTTGGATTAATGATATGTTTAGTATTTTTATCATTCCCCTCCCTCTTCATCTTATCCCTTTCTTTTTTATTTGTGCTACATGTTATGGGATGATGATCTCTATATCATTTATCCAAACATGAAGTACATAGATTGCTATTGACCGACCTCAAAATAGGTGCGATTTCTACATAAGTCCACTTATGATTTCTTAACATAGCGCTAATTTTTGTCCTGATTCGAGTAAATGATCATTCGTGGCCCAAACCTATGTTTGCAAGCCCAAGTATATTAATTTGAACCCTTTGATCCAATAACCTTGAGATTCATTGTTAGGAGTCTTTAGTTCTACCAATCCTCCAATGTATCTTCATCAATTTTGGTCAACGCGGATCACTTAAACATCATTGATCATTAAATTTTGCCTTGAGGTTTCTTAAAATGGATGATATACTTGACAAAAAGAAAATGCAACTTGTTGTTGAGAGGCTTTGGTTCTACCAATCCTCTAATGAGTACCAAATGCAAGTTTCAAGATGGTCATCTAACTAACCATTAACTTCTAACAATTGACTTTACTTCTTGATTTTATTTTATGCTTTTACTTTATGCACTATTTTACTTTAGCATTTACATTTCATGCTATTTTCATCTTTGCTCATTTGATCATTTATTTTTATGCCAGTTTTATTTTTGCTCACTTGAGCTTTAATTTTCTTTTTGAAGATACTTAATAATCAACATGAACCATAAAAACTTTAATGATACTTGGACTATTTGGTTACAATCCTTGGCATTATGGAGTATTGGACTTCTTGGACTTAGGATTAGAGACCTTGGCCTATGTTGGAGACCTTGTGACCTTAATTAATATTTTGTCTGGAGTTCTTGGGGTTTACCTCAATACATTGGGTTGTTTGTTTGTTTTGTGTGCAGGTTATTGTGATTACATACTTTGTCTGTAATATGGAATTCACCCGTATACATCTGTTACTCTGCCTAATTTTTGTGAAGACTTAATACACTTAAAGTTTGGTTCTCTCAAGAGGTCTAGTATCTTTGCTTACTTGGTTTCAACCCAAAGAATGGGAATTCTATCTTGACTCATAATGTCAAGTGTTAGCTTCTTGTTTGTTAGATGGTTCTTCTCGTTAGCTTTTACCTTATGCTTTAGGGTAGTTCCTTCATCTTCTCCCATCTTCTTTAATTTCAAAAATCTTCTCCCTCCTTTTGAAAACTCTTCTTGTTTATAAACTTGAACCACTTTGATAATAAACTTGAACTTAGGTCCATGCATTTTCAAAACATCTTCTTAAATAAACTTCAATCAACTTAATAATACCTTGACATTTTTGTGAGAAGACTAAAATTCAATCAATCTCATTCAAACCATTTTGCAACTTTGGATTTTGCTTTAAAAACTTTTCTCAAAAGATTAGACTCTTATCAATACTTGTAGTGATGCAAACAACTATACTTCTACAATATGTAGTGAAGAGAGATATTTTCCACTTGGGTGTTGAGTGAGGCACTGTTGATTTTAAAATCGAAGCCATAACCTCCACTTTGAGATAATGCAAATTCTCCTTTCTCATAATTGTCGGTAGTAATTATGTTTTCCACACGGACAATGACGATGGTGTCTTATCTCATAAAATTAACCAATACACTTGTGTTTTAAATTTTTTAAAGGTGAACTATGTGACCCTGATCCCCTATTGCATGAAAGGTGGTACGTAGGCGCTAAAGGTTCGCAATCGTGGCGGGTGTAAAAATCATAAAAAATATTTCTTTTCTCACCTCCACCATCTATTTTTATACAACATTTTATAGCCAAATATACAGATTTTACAAAGAGGTTCCTGCGGAGTACCTTAGATGTTTAGGGTCCTAATAACTTCCCTTTGCATAACCAACCCCCTTACCTTGAATCTTTCCCTCTCTTTTTGGGTTATTCTCTCTTTTCCCATTCCTTTGGAAACAAAAAAGCGCGGTGGCGATTTTTATTTTGATCTGTACAAGTCTAGTCAATCCAATGGCTTGGTCTTAAACATTTCTACCACTACAACAACCTTCCCGTTCTTATCGATCATAGGCTTGCCTCCCCGGATCACTCGTTGGACACGATGGATCCGAACCACGAAGGCAGTCAGGATGACAAAGCTCTCTTGGTCCTCGATTCCGAGTTCCCCCTCCCTCCAAATGTAGTAACCCAATTTGTTATCGAAGTGATTCCTCGTCCACTGGAACGGGAACTTGTACACCAGTTAGACCACAGGGTCTCCCAGCTCGTTCAAACAGGGTACACCATCCTCGTCACACGCTGGTACGGTCCTGAAAACATTCAGCATCGCCTTGCTCGAGGAAGGCTACACTAGTATATATTTATCCTTGAAGTGACAGACAGACTCCAGACAGGCTGTGAACAGTTTCCCGTTGCCTTGCTTCAAAGCGACCCATCCCCATTTATCGTTGATATTTCTCATCTGAAGGTGAAATCAGTAGAAGAACAAGGGAATGGTAGCCCCTATCTTTAGGTAATCATAAACAATCTCGAACACTCGCATGAACACGATGTCGTTCAGGTATAGTTGGGAAGGAGCCATACGCAGATGCTTGAATATGGCCACCTGAAAATCAGAGAAGGGGAGTCGAATACCCATTTCCCGAAACATGATGTCATACATGGGAATCCGCCTTCTGTCATATTTCGAGCAGATTCTTCTCTCTTTCTCGGTAATATACAGCGACCATTCTCCCCGGTTTCCTTCCTCTTGGGTGTACACCTTGGTAAAAACATCATCCTGATGCTCGAAGAAATAAGAGGGTCAGTCCCAAGGATCATTCGTGACCCAAGCCCGCGGATCCTCTTCATCCCGTGGAGGAAACAAGAAACCTTCATCAGTGGAGGACGTCTCCACATCACCTCCCCCACTTGATGTTCCGGATGATCCACTTCGTCCCTAGAAATCTCCAGAATGCTCGACGAGCTACTCGCCTCGTCCAAAGAACTTCGAAAAGATCGAGAAGACTCGCTTGAGAGGTCAACTCGGGTAATGTCGACCATAGTACTTGAAAAGAAAAGGATGAAGATGAGTTCGACATCAATGCCATAACTACCCTTCCACCACTAATCAAGTGAAAGGGCGCTGGGAAACGAGGATCATATCCTCGACCAAAACCCTCACTAAGGCGCATAAACAGGCAAAAGTTCGAGGAAGAGCCCTAGTCCCTAAAGGACCGTCTAGGACACATCATGAAATGTTCGGTGAGGATCTAGGGCGGTCCCGAAGATTCTAAACTACAAAACCACCATCTACCACTAACACTCCCCAAGAACGACCTAACAGACAGAATCCTAAACCCTAGCCGCATGCATTTCTAAGAAGAAAATCATGAAAATCTGAAGTACCAAAGTCAAACAACAACGAAAAACTAAAACCTTAACAGTTAAAGGAGAAGGAAGGTTGGAAATGGAAGAAGCGAGCAACGAATCTCAAGAAATGATGGTGGTCAACAGACGAGCAATTACGAGCAGTTAGGAGAGAGAACAAAAAACACATAACTTCCTACTCCTCTTGTATTCATAGCTGAGACCATCCACGCGTACGAGACTTACGCCTGGGAACCCCTAGAGTCTTCATCATTACACCCTAGCCCCTAGGCCATCATTGTGTTGCTTCGCCAGCACGCTACCTGAAACACGCTACCTCTTCAAGTTCAACGCTCATAACGACTAACTTCTCATCTCCCCGCAAGAAAGGTGCAATGGGTGACACTCATTCTCCCCGTAAAATGTGACCGTTCCATGAACAGGTGTTAACATCATCACTCATATACCTAGAAGCAACGACTTGGAGGGCTACTGTTCTGGACTGGCCCGACAGCTAAACGTGGGCCTAGCCTTACCCCTTCTTTCAGTATGGTCCATGCGCCCATGGCTCGAACCTCCTTGTTCTCCATCGGGGGATATCGACCCTTTCCCTTCCAAAACCGGCACTGACCTAAGATGATCAAAGAGCACCTCTCAGTATGCCCGTCCTCAAGTCGCACAGACAACCAGGAACTAACCAGATCGCTACCTGCAACCTACCTCCTCCTCGGATCTAATGGCTAGTTACGAGCACACCTGCCTGGTATGACCAAGTCCTGGTAGTTACCTATTTTTACAGACCCGCATATCTAGGCACAAAAATAGGAACCAATGGCCATGCACCAGGGGCATTATATAAACCCTCACACATGTGAGGGTCAGGTATCGAATATTCACTATTCACCACTAATACCTTAACACTTTGCTTTTATCTCTTTTCTCTCACTCTTACTTGATCGTCGGAGTGCCTTGCAGGTACAACCCCCTTTTTCCTCCTCGACATCATAGCCCGACCGAAGGTCATCATCCGGCCACCTTGTAGGTTTTGATCAACCGATAAGATCACTTACCATTCCAATAGCCCCGGGCACGACACCAGTAGCTGTTTGAGCTTTGAAAAATAAAATTCAAGACATGATTGACAATAAAGAAATTGAGTTTGATCCTCCCAAGACTCCGAATGTGATTACATCATCTATGCCAAAGCACGACAAAGGCATTAGTGATACTGATGATGTTATTTATGTTGACTACTCCCCTCTCCATCATTAAGAAGAATCTGTTGCAAGCCGATTTATTTCCGGGTTATATTGAAAGATGTTACTGCTGCACAACCCAACCCAATGGCTGCAAGTTGCTGAAAGAAGGTATTCAGCATATGATCTACAACCATATCATTATAGTTGACTAGATTCCTTCTATTGAGAATTTGTTTCAAGACTTATAAGTAATTTTCAACACTGCTATCAGGATCACTGCCAAAGGCCCTGTGAAGATTAAGGCTGAACCCAAAATCGCTCCTATGATAATCACTTCACTCGGACCAATTTCGTATTCCTCGAACAAAGTTGTCCTTGGAACTATGGAGACGATGTCTATTACCATGGCATCAAGCAAGATCCATCGACCGTTGAGAATGAAGGTACTGAAGTTATTGATCCCAACATTGACAATATTGCTGGGATCAGTAAGGTTACTAGAAGTGGAAGGGTTTTCTCTCCAAAAATATCTCCGAAGACTGTCACCACACCAGTTTGTGTTACCGCTACCGAGTCAATTATTGAGACTCGGGACAAAGATAAAATGACGGAGCCTGCACAGACGAAGGCACCTAAAGAAGTTATAGTTGAAGATACCTTCGGGTAGGAGTTGTAGGAGGTATTAAAGATTATCTGCAAAAGTGATTACAAGATTGTTGAACAGTTACGATAAACTCCCTCTAAAATCTCCATGTTATCCCTTTTATTGTGTTCAGAAGCCCATGCACAAGCTTTGGTGAAGTTCTTAAAATCCGCTCACGTGCCACAAGAAATTTCTGCCGATCAATTTGGAAGTTATATTGCTATCCTAACTACTAATAATGGGCTAGGCTTTTCTGATGCCGATTTGACCCCTAAAGGAAGAAACCACAACAAGGCTCTGTATGTCCCTATTGAATACAGGGGCACTACTTTAGCTCATATATTGGTTGATACAAGTTCCTCGCTGAATCTTATATCGAAGGGCGCTCTCGACAGGCTTGATTGTGAAGGGGTTGTGCTGAAACCTAGTGATATTATAGTCTGAGCCTTTGACGGGTCAAAGAGGATGGTACACAGAGAGGTAGATCTCCCAATTAAATTAGGTTCGCAGGTTTTCTATTTTACCTTCTATGTGATGGATATCCGATCGACTTATTCTTGTTTACTCAGATGCCCCTGGATTCACGGGGCAGACGCTGTTACTTCAACCTTACACCAAAAGCTGAAGTATCCTGTGAAAGAAAAGGTTGATGCAGTCTGCAGTAAATAAGGGTATATGGTTAGTCACATAAACTCATTTAAGTATGTTGAGATAGATGGGGAATTCATTGAAGATCTCTGCCATACTTTTGAAGTTGTCCCTCCTACCGCTACTGAAGATGTTTCTTCTATTCCCAAGGTTACCAGGGTTCCACCCAGAATGGCTTCTTTGAAGGATGTTAGAGCCATAGTAGAAGAAGGTAGTTGCACTACTTAGGGTCAGCTTCTTGACATTCTGTACAAATCTGACAAATTTGGTTTGGGTTTTACTGCAGAGGCTCAGAGGGTTGTTCGTTGTGTACGTACTAGAAGACCACCATTCCGCGTAAGCAACAATGGAGTCAACACTATAGAAGATGCTGACAATGATTATAACCTCAAAAGTTGGATCTTTCCTACCATCGGCAACAGACCCAGCAACTGGAAGATGGAAGACCTTATCTTAACCTCCTTTAGTTAGGAGTAATTTCTATTTTTTGTTTCTTTCAAAGTTTTGGTTATGTAATCTTTAAACAATGAATTTAAGCCTTTGGTCTTACCCGGGGCACAATGGTTCATTTGTTAGGGTTGTCATCTTTCATAAGCATGTTTTCATTTAATAAATCATTAGACGTTTTGCATTCAAATTTTGCGTTCTTTGTCTTTCTTTTTACTTTATCACACTCTCAAAATAGCTATGTGTTCTTACACACACTCACACATTAAATTGCAGATCCAAATCCACTCTAGATCCCATTAATAACAATTCTGCTATTGCCACTTGTGACTTCGAAAATCTGATCTACCAAGCTGAGGACGAAGGTGAGGAAGATTATGAAATACCTGGAGAACTTGCCAGGTTGTTAGTACAAGAGGAAAAGGCTATACAACCGCATGAAGAGCCAATCGAGGTTGTAAACTTGGGTACTGAAGCAGACAAGAAAGAAGTCAAGATAGGTGCCAACCTAGAAGGGAGTGTCAAAAACAGGTTAATCCAGATGTTTCATGACTATGTTGAGATCTTTTCTTGGTCATACGAAGACATGCCATGGCTTGATACTGATATTATGGTTCACCGTCTGTCGATGAAAGAGGGTTGTTCTCCAATAAAGCAGAAGGTTCGTCGTATACGTTCTGAGATGTCAGAAAAGATCAAGGATGAGGTTATGAAGCAATTCAACATAGGTTTCTTAGTAGTTATATCCTATCCTTAGTGGGTTGTAAATGTGGTGCCAATGCCTAAAAAGGATGGAAAAGTATGTGTGTGTGTGTGTAGACTACAAGGATATGAACAGGGAGAGCCCTAAAGATGACTTCCCACTTCCATATATTGATGTTCTGGTCGACAACACCGCTCAACACAAGGTATTCTCCTTCATGGATGGTTTCTCGAGTTATAATCAGATCAAGATGGCACCTGAAGACATGGAGAAGACTACTTTTGTTACATGTGATACGGTGGGAAGAACTGACTATTTTTTGGAATGCGGGTTTGTGTTTTGCGTTTGTTTTTGCAAAATGTCGTGGTAAGCAAGAGTCGCCATCGACTTTTATTTTATCCAACAAGGAAAGTAAAAAAGCACAGAAAAATTCCTTTTTCGAGATGTTTCTCGGGTCTGGGGGGTAGATTATAGAAAGGGAAGGTGTTAGCACCCATTCTATCTGTGGTTATCCACGGGCTCTTAGGTAGTTGCTCATAATGTTTTCAAAATTTTTCTTTCTTTGTGTTTGTGGGTTTGAAGAAGTTTTTGTTTGAAAAGGAGTGTAAGTGTGAAAAAGATTTTGTTTTTGTTTTTGTTTTTTGAAAGAGCAAGTACTTAAGAACCATCTACCTACTCGAAAAAAGGAATCGTTTTATGCTAATGTCCTTTAGATAATGTTATCCCACTATTGATGAGTGGGTAGCACCGTCGTTGGAGTTTAAGGGTCAATTCGATTTTAGGGACATGCGGTCACTAAAGCAATGTTAGGACGCCTTAGCGGTAACCTTAATGTCTTAGATCATTTTTTCGAGGCAACCGTTTCGAGGCAAGTTATGATCTTTGGACAAGAGAGCAACCTCTAAAACTTCCTATACTCAATGACCGCGTTACGAAGGCAACCAAGTGGGGTGTACCCTAAGAGTGCGCATGTGCGAGTGTGTCGTTTTCAGTTTATTTTATCTTTGTACATGTCAATGGTGATCTATGTTGATTTTAGGTTTAAACATTTAATCTTGTCATGCATTCCCTATTACCAAACATCTAACAGTTTATAAGTTGCGGAAATTAAATTGCGGAAATTAAACTAACTATTACAAGGCGTCGAGTATTTACATCGCCAAAAGCAACCCTTGAAATTAAAATGCGGAAAATAAATAAAGCGACAAAAATATTCAAAGTCCTATTAAGCTATTACATTCCGGAAACAAATACAATATCGAAATAAAATGGATCGCGTGCGGGAAATTAAATCGGGCGAGTTCTAGGGTTTTGACCCTTTGTTATTCAAGAAAAGATTTTTTGGTTATTTTTTAATTAAGAAAGGAATTAATCTAGGTTAATTATTAAATTAATAAATAAATTAATTAATAAAGATATTTTTGGGTTTTTGGTATTTAAAGAAATAAAAATAAATTTGATCAATGTTAATAAAACCTAATTGTCTAAGTTAATTTTAATTATTGCAAAATATATTAAAAGTTATTCCTAATTAAAACTAAATTAATTAAATTAATATTGTTAACAAAAAATAAAATACTAAAATTTAATTTAAATAAGAAAATATTTTTTGGTTTTTAATTTTATTAAGAAAAAGTTTGATTGGTTAATTAATCATGAAAATAGTTAAACAAACAATTAAATAAAATAAATAAAAAGAATGAAATAGAAAGACTTAGGAGGGGTTTGGGCCCAATTTGGAGGCTTGGAATAGCAATTCAGAGGCCCAATAGGCGCTGGCCTGGCTGACTCTGGGATTCCCTATGCGCCTTTGACTTGGTTCCATGGTGGGCATTCCATCTGGACCCCCAGATCTGGCCCGGGGCCATCTGGCAAGCAATTGAGTGAGGGAGCATGATGTACCACGCACCTGGATTTGCACTAGATCACCTGGAAGAAAAATATAACAAATAACATGGGGACCTGGGATTCGAACCCAGGTCCTGTTGGATATTGAATACACGCCACCACCACTGCACCACTTTGTTCTATTTGTCAATATACTAACCAATAATAATAATATGGATAAACAAATCAGATGCCAAAAAATAAAAAAAAACGCGCCAAATTTGAACCGTCCAACCAGGGGGAGACACGTTTGTCGTCCCTGACCTTCAGCCCTGTAAATTTACCTGCGGATTTAGATCCACAGCTAAATGCGTAGATGCATCCTAAAATCCATTCCAGTCCATGAAAATCGATTCCAAGCACATGGTTGAGTTCGTCTAGGCTTCCTGAACAAACCTATATTCTTCTTGAGTCTTGATTTCCCCTGAAAAAGAAAAACCCTAAAACACGAACGAAGAACCCTAGATATGGGGGTTCTTCATCTAGGCCAGAAAAATGCAATTGGCTAATGCAGAATGCTTGTAAATTGGACGAGGATTAGGAATATGCCAGTAGTTTGTGCAAAAGATGCAAGAAATAAGAGTTGCGAATTCAAGAGAAGGGCAGTTTTTTGAGATGCTTACAGAGCTTTTGGGCGTGTATGGAGACTGACTTTGGGTTGGTTCTGCTTCAGTGATCCTCCAGCAAGCGATTGGTGTTGAGTTTTGCTTCTGAAAATGCCTCTAAGTGTGATTTTGGTTTCACACTTTTTCCACCTTTTTTCAAGTTTTGTTCTTGGTGTTCTTGCATCCTCTAGCCCTCAAATTCGTGTGCTTTCACTTGTATATGTAATATGCAATGTATTAGGTCAACAAATTTGTCTTGAATCTTTCCACATCAATGCCTTGAGATTGGATTTGATTCACCATTGAAGACTTGCCAATTTTGTCAAAAACTCAATCTTTTTGCACATGGAATGCTTGATACGAATTAGATACACTTGATGATGATGATTCAATCCTGAAATAGCCAAAAAGAGATCAAATAATCAAAGTTTGGATTTTATTGGATTTAATTTGATTAAAAATGAAATAATTCATTAAAATATCAAATTAAATAATAAAATTTATAAATGGACTCAAGGATGAAGCTAGGACACGTGTGCAATGTGGCAAGTCCAAATCAAGTGGAAAAGAATGGGCCCATTTGACAAAATTTGAAGTTTTGGGGATAGTTGGCTTTTGGCAATTTTGCAAAAATGCCCAACTTCAACAATGCATAACTTCTTCAATTTTGAACTTTTGGAAGTGTTCTTGGACGTTTTAGAAAGATTGAGATGTCCTATAACCAACCCTTTTGGTATAATCACATTTTGATATTCCATGCTCAAGTTATAAGCTTTTGAAAGAAAATGTGTTTTTGTTGACTTTCAAAAATGACCTATAATGTCCAAATTTGTAACTTTTTGTGAGTGCATTTTTTGATATTGGGGTATGAATATGGATTGTAGGAAATTTAATCCTATTCAAAATGAGCTTTGGATGGGTCATTTCTCATAAAGTATGAGAAAGTTATGCTTGGTCAAAGTTGAGTTGACTTTTCCTACAAAACCCTAATTTAGCAACTTTTGAGTCTTGATGAATTTTGAGAAATCCTTGATGAATCATGATCAACCCTAGATAAAATGATGAAATATCCTTCTAAATGAGAATGTTGACAAAAAAAATCTTGAATTTTGACTGTATTTGGGTCACAGTTGACTTTTGCCCTAGCACAGTCGATTTTTGGACCCTTTGAGCAATTGACTGAGCAAACTTCCTATGCAAGGATTGAAATTTAACATGGATGAACTTGAGAACATATTAGGACATTAGGGAGCACTTTAGGTCATTTGTACTCAAAGATCTTGATGTAAGACAAAACCCTAATTTGGGGTTGACTGCCTTAGGAGATAGCTTGACTGTCCAACTCTTGAGCAATCTTGAGCCACTTGGAGATTTTCCTTGCAATGTTTTGAGAAATATGAGATGGAAAATTTTGGGGTACAACATTACACAATGGGGCACTTTATGTTACAAGGTTATGCCTTTTGGGTTGAAGAATGTTGGATAAACATATCATCATGCTATGGTAGCTTTATTCCATGACATGATACATTAGGAGATAGAGGTTTAACTTTACGACATGATACCCAGGTCTGAAACTGAAGAAGAACATCTTGACCACCTACAGAAGATATTTGAGAGACTGAAGAAGTACAAGCTGAGGTTGAATCCGAACAAGTGCACCTTTGGGGTAAGATCCGGTAAACTCCTAGGTTTCGTCGTTAGTGGTAAAGGCGTTGAGGTTGATCCCGCCAAGGTCAAAGCCATTCAAGAAATGACGGATCCCCATATTGAGAAGGAAGTCATAGGTTTCTTGGGATGATTAAACTATATTACTAGATTTATTTCCCATTTGATCGCTACTTGTGAGTCGATCTTTAAGTTGCTAAAGAAAGATTAAGTAGTAAAGTGGAACGATGATTGTCAGATAGCTTTCGAAAAAATCAAGGAGTATCTCCAAGAACCTCCAATTTTGATGCCACCTGTTGAAGGAAGATCTCTGATCATGTACCTAACAGTGTTAGAGAACTCAGTGGAGTGTATTCTGGGGCAGCATGATGAGTCTGGTCGAAAGAGGATGCAATATACTACCTTAGCAAAATATTTACTGACTGTGAAACAAGATACTCACTGCTCAAGAAAACTTATTGCGCTTTGGCATGGGATACTCGCCGACTAAGACAATATATGTTGACCCATACTACCTTGTTGATCTCTAAAATGGATCCCATAAAATACATATTCGAGAAGCCTGTTCTCTCTGGAAGAATAGCCAAATGGAAAATGGTCTTAACATAATACGACTTTCAATACACCATTTAAAAGGAAATCAAAGGAAGTGTACTCGCAGATCATTTGGCTCATCAAGCTGTAGACGACTATCAATTTATGAATTTCGAGTTCCCGGATGAGAATATTATGCTAGTCACATATTATGAAGAGCTTGGACCGTATAAAGGACCTGAGTCGGGATCCCAATGGACTTTGGTTTTCGATGGAGCTTCTAACACACTAGGCAATGGAATCAGTGTTGTGATTATCTCTCCCAAGGGTTTCCATATGCCCTTCACCACCATAATTTTATTTGATTATACCAACAACATGGCCGAATACGAAGTATGCATCATGGGTATTAAGGCTGCTATTGATATGAGAATATCAAAATTTTGAATGTGTATGGGGATTCAGCCCTAGTGATCAGTCCAATTAAGGGAGTAAGGGAGAATGAGATACGAAGCACCCAAATATCATTCCTTATCGAGAGCATGTGTTGACATTAGTTCTGTATTTCAAGTAAATCACTTTTAAACATAACCCACGAGAAGAGAATCAATTGGCTGACGCACTAGCTGCTATGTCATCTATGTTCAAAGTCAGGTGGTACAACGAAGCTCCTCGAATTACTATTGAGAAACTAGACAAACTGCCATATTTCTACGAAGTTGATACTGATAGAGTAGAGGAAAAGCCTTGGTTTCATGAAGTAAAGAGATATCTCGAGGCTCAAAAGTACCTAGAGGGGGCATCTATTAATGACAAGAAATTTCTATGGAGGTTCTTTGCTAAGTTCTTCCCGAGCAATGGAATTCTGTACAAACGTAACCATGATTCGACTCTGCTTTGTTGTGTGGACAAGAAGGAAGCTGAGAAAATTATGGAAGATATGCATGAAGGAGTCTTTGGTACTCATTCCAGTGGACACACTATGGATAAGAAGATTTTGAGAGAAGGTTATTATTGGTCGACTATGGAAACTGATTGTCATCACCACTCCAGAACCTGTCACAAATGTCAGACACTCCTCGAATTACTATTGAGAAACTAGACAAACCGCCATATTTCTACGAAGTTGATACTGATAGAGTAGAGGAAAAGCCTTGGTTTCATGAAGTAAAGAGATATCTCGAGGCTCAAGAGTACCTAGAGGGGGCGTCTATTAATGACAAGAAATTTCTATATGGAGGTTCTCTGCTAAGTTCTTGCCGAGCATTGGAATTTTGTACAAATGCAACCATGATTCGACTCTGCTTAATTGTATGGATAAGAAGGAAGCTGAGCAAATTATGGAAGATATGCACGAAGGAGTCTTTGGTACTCATTCCAGTTGACATATGATGGCTAAGAAGATTCTGAGAGAAGGTTATTATTGGTCGACTATGGAAACTGATTGTTATCACCACTCTAAAACCTGTCACAAATGTTAGATCTATGCTGACAAAGTACACGTGCCTCCAGTACCTCTGAATTTCTTGACTTCTCCTTGGCCATTTGCAATGTGGGGCATTGATATGATTGGAGAAATAAAGCCTACTACTTCTAACGGACATCGTTTCATCCTCGTCGTTATTGACTACTTTACAAAGTAGGTCGAAGCAACATCATTTGCCTCCATCACCAAGAATGTAGTGGCTTGATTCATCAAGCATAATCTTATATGTCGGTATGGCATCCATGTAAGGATCATAATAGACAATGGTATTAATATAAAAAATACTATAATCACGGAACGTTTCACACAGTTCAAGATCAAGCACCACAATTCTTCTCTGTATCGACTAAAGATGAATGGAGCAGTCGAAGCCCCCAATAAGAACATCAAGAAGATTATATAGAAGATGACAGTGACATATAAATATTGGCATGATATGTTACCATTTTCTCTTCATGGCTATTGCACTTCAGTACGGACATCCACTGGGGAAACCCCATTCTCTCTAGTCTACGATATGGAAGATGTCCTACCTGTCAAAGTCTAGATTCCTTCTCTGAGGATTATGAAAGATGCAGATTTAGAAAAAGACGAGTGGATTCAAACTAGGTTAGACTAGCTAAATTTGATCGATGAGAAAAGGCTTGCGACTGTTTGTCATGGTCAGATGCACCAGAAGCGTATGATTTAAGCCTTCAACAAGAAAGTCGAGCATCAGGTATATCAGGCTGGTGACTTGTGGTAATAAAGTGCGTCATCCCGCCACAAGGTGATCTCAGGGGCAAATGGACTCCCACCTATGAAGGGTCATTTGTAATCAAGAAGATATTTTCTAGAGGTGCTATGATACTTACCACCATGGACGGTGAAGATTTTCCGCACCCTGTAAACGCGGACATAGTAAAAAAATACTACGCCTAAAAGAGACCTGCTAGGTTGACTGGCCTAGGAAAAAATAAGGGCATCCTGGAAAACCAAAAGGGTTCGGGAAAAAATTAGGGATATCTCTCTCTCTATCTCTCTCTCTCTCTCTCTCTCTCTCTCTCTCTCTCTCTCTCTCTCTCTCTCTCTCTCTCTCTATATATATATATATATATATATATATATATATATATATATATATATATATATATATATATATATATATATATATATATATATATATATATATATATATATATATATATATATATATATATATATATATATATATATATATATATATATATATATATATATATATATATATATATATATATATATATATATATATATATATATATATATATATATATATATATATATATAGATTGTACACCCGACAAGTCGAAAACCTGAAAAGACGGCTTGGGCAAAAAAGGGTATCCTGATGGACTGAAAAACTGAAAGGGCAGTCCAGGTAAAAGTTAGCGATTAAAGCATAAGAATATGTCCCGTTGGATCACCTACATACAACAAGCTTGGTTACTAAAGTCAAGTTTGAATGGTACAGATCAATTTAGTCAACTTCTTCTGACAGCAAGGGATGAGATGCTTGCAGACGTAGGGGCAATAACAGAGTTGAAACTCAATGAGACCATTTCCACATAGCTATTTTTCTCTATTTTACTTTGTACTCTCTTCATTTTATGATGATTTACTCTTACTAGGAATGACGGATCTTTGTACAAAACTGTCTGTTTATAGACAAATTATCAATACAAGTCAATTTCCAAATTCAAATTTTGTTTTACTTTTTCTGTTTTGTTTGCAAAAACGTCCAATAACTAAATTGAATGAACATATGCATATGAATATGATTACTGTTAACAAATGTAACGCATATAACACATTGTCATTTACTTTGAGAACATCCTTACACAGTGCATTACATGCATCACAACATTGTATAAAGACTAACTTTGTCATTTCAGGTAAAAGTCTACGACCAGACGAATAACATCAGCAAATTTTCAAGCAAGATAGAGATTAATCCCCAAAACAGAACGGGGAAACTATCTATAGGACTAGGTCCAAGATTAATTCTCGAAACAAGAGGGGAAACTATATATATGACTAGGCGGTATGAATTCTTGAAACAAGAAAGGTTTTCCAACAAAAAGTACGTCAAAGATTAACTCCCGAAACATGATGGGGCAACTATCTATACGACCAAGCGGTATGAATTCCCGAAACAGGACGGGTTTACCAACACAAAAGCGGGTCATAGATTAATTCCCAAAACAGGACAGGGTAACTATCTATATGACCAGGAAATATGAATTCCCGAAACATGACGGGTTTACCATTGAAAAACGGATTGTAGATCAATTCCCGAAACAAGACGGGGCGACTATCTGCATGACCAAATGACTTCCTTCAGAGACAGAATTATGACGAGCATTCCCTTTCAGAATTTTATTCTGAAAATCACCCCCCCCCCCCCCTCAGAGACTGAATTCTGGAGAGCACTTTCCTTCTGAAAAATATTCTTCACAGCCAGGCGTAGACTCATTCTGATACTCCTATCAACAATTTCTTTGGATGGAATCTGTAAGCTCATCCCCGACTACATTCTATCATCTCTCCTAATGGCATCTTCAAGCCCATTCAAGTAATACAATCAACCAACAAGTGTTACTTCGTTCACACGCGAGTGCAAATTTCTGGGTACTTAAGTGTTCAATCCTCTTCCACCTTCAGATATTGAATGGAAAGCATGCAGTCTAGCTCCTCAGGTTTAAGAAGATTGAATAGGGGAAAATGTTAGACCCCAAAATTTTACCTCCCATTTTTCAAAGTCAAATTGATTCAAGGTGCTCAAGTACTCAAGACTACTCAAGAATTGATCAGATGAACCCTCCTCCTAAGCAATGGCCTACAATTAGGGTTTTGGTTTTCTAAAAGGAAATTGGAATTCTAATTCCCAAAGTGGATTTCATGGTTTAACATATGCTTCAAATAATCCTTATATCAAGTTTCAAGCCTTACATCACAAATTTGCTCAGTCAATTGCTCAGATGACTGAAAATCAACTATATTGGACAAAAAGTCAAATGTGGTCAACATACAGTCAAACCTCAAGATTTTTGGTAAACATCAAGATTTTCAAGTCATATTCATCCTTTTATCAAGGGTTGATCATGATTCATCAAGGAAACTCTCAATTCATCAAAAGTCAAAAGTTACCAAATTAGGGTTTTCTTTAGGAGAAGTCAACTGAACTCTGACCAAGCATAACTTTCACATGCTTCATCATATTTTCCTCAACCAAAGCTCATTTTGAAGGAAATTCAATTATCTACAACTAGGCCACTCTGAGCTCAGGTCCAAAAAATGATTCATTTGAGAGATATGGGTCAATACATTCTAGGTCATTTCAAAAGTCAACAAAAAGACATTTTTTGTCAACGCAACTTACATCAAGATAATGTCTTCAAATGCAAAAATTATCAAAAGAGAGATTATAGAGGACACCTAGAGATTTCCAAAAAGTACAATATCACCATCAAATGACAAAAATTGTGAGAGTTATGATTGGTGTATGTTGGGAAATTTTGAGCAAATGCGTGAAACCTAAAGTGACCAAACTTGAATTTTTGGACTATTAGGTTGATGTTTCAAGGTCCAAACGTGTTATACACTTCATAGTGAACCTCGAGACTTGTTCATGCACCCCCCTTTGATTTATTATATTAATTTTTTATTTTTATTATTTTAAAAGTCAAAAGTAAAAAAAAAGATAAAACAAAAAGCTTCTTACACAAGTCCAAGCCCATGTTTATTTGACCTAATTGCAAGCTATATATTCTCAGCAATTCAGGCATCAAAAGAACACGAACTCTTGGCAAGAAACATTATCCCAAAAATCACCAAAAAGTCAAAACTAGGGCAACCTTAGAACCCTAGTTGCAGCCGTTTCCAAGGCAAACAAACTTGTTCATTCACTTCCAGCAACGCTACAGAGTAAGAATGGATCAAACCTAGTGATCCAAAGCTCACAAAACTTGCACACATCTACCTTTGTTTCTTGTTTTTTGCAAAATTCATATCTTTATTTCCTTCATGTTTCATTGCATACTAACCATATTAACGTGTTCGTAAGGTATCAATATGCAGGAAAAGTCAATCGCATGGCCTTCATGCTACCGGAATCACAAATTGACATACATGCATCGATCCATGTTATTTTAGTCGTAGCTCACAAACTAGCGCGGTTTGGCCCAAAATAATTGTTCCATTGAATTCACAGGGTTGGATTTAAGGGGGTGGATACCTTTGGATTCCTAATTGTGTCGGTTTTGCAGGATTGAGAAAAAGACTCACCGGAGAAGACGGTTGGAGCTAGGGCTCTGGCGCCTCTCTGGTCCATGCAATTTGTTGATGTTATGTTTAATTTGTTTCATCAATAACACTGGATGTATCACCACCCCATTGGTTAAAACGTGCACGCTAATTCACTACTATACCAAGGCATGGGTTCGATCCCAGTCTTTTGTCTTTTTGGGATTTTTGTTAATATTTTTTCATGTTTTGCAGGAATAACAAAACGTGTTGGTTTCCATTCTCAATCAGAAGCGTGCACTTGGCGTAGTGGTGGACCGGTTGGCTGAGGAAGCTAAGGGCGTGGGTTCAACACCCACCCCTAGAAATTTGTGGTTTTTTATTATTCTTACTCTTTTTGTCTCATTTTCCCTTAAAACAAACCCTAAATTGTTTCAACCAAAAACCTTTTTTTAACAAACCTGATTATTTTTCAAAACCTTTTTATAAACCCTAATCAAATTAGGTTTTAGGTTTTTTTTTAATTAACTAATTTAATAAATAAATTTCTTTTTTTTTAATTAAAAATTATTAGGGTTTTCTAGGTTGATCATTAAAATCTTTTTTATCAAAGATCACCAAAAACACTTTCGCTTTCCTTTTTGGTATTTTTACATTTTTGTGTAGTTTATCATTCTCTCATTTTTTCAGCGTTATGTAATTGTTTCCTGAGATGTAATAGTAATTAAGGTTTAATTTCCGCATTTCTATTATGTAACTGTCCCGAAGCATTGTAATAGTATAGGGTTTACATTTCCACTTTTACTTTCCGCGCTTTACTGATTTTCATTATTGCTATATTATTTTGCCTAGTAATTAGGGTTTGTATGAAAAGACTAAAAACAACCGATAGCTAACCCTAATGCAAAGATAAAATAACTGAAACAAAAATCACCTTGCACACTCGCACCTCTATGGTAACCTCCCTTGTTGCCTTCAGATTATAAAACAGTCAGGTCCCTCGAACGCGGGGACGCTTTAGTGAAGTCCCTCAAAAACAAAGATCATAGTCCCTCGACGACCCTTTCGATGTTGCCTTCGGTAAATGATCTAGTCCCTTAATGATAATTGCTAAAGCGTCCCTACCAGTTGCCTTCGATGACTGAACGATGACCCACGCCTGTCCCTTCACATCAAATGATAGGGCTTCCCACCAATTAATGGTAAGATAACACTATCTAAAGGAGAAAGAAAGTACAATAAAGACCTTGAGTAAGGGTAGAATATTTTTAATTGTTTTCTCACAAACATTTCAAAACAAAAACATTTCACAAATACTTTCAAAAATATTTTCAAACAAACACTTTGTACGCATTCTTGAGGACAGATACGAGAACCATTACAAATTTTCTCCTTACAATTGGAAACTTTTCAAAATATTTTCAAACATATAACACAAAGCATTTTCAAAAGTGAGCTAGAGATGAAGAGCCCGTAGATAACTATGGATGAAAATGGTGCTAACACCTTCCCTTTTCATAACCTACCCCCCGAACTCAAAATCAAAAAAAGGTCTTTCATGTTCTTTTCTGTAACACCCCGATTTAATTAGGATTATTTTTATTTAAAATAATTATATGAGATGATGTGTTTACTTGTGTTGACATATTTTATTATGTGATGTGATGCAATTCGGAAAATTAGAGGTTGAAGTGTTGAGGGGTGTATAACTAAAAGTATAGAGAACAAGGGGTGAATAGAGAATATTAGTAATATTATTATTATTATATTATTTATTATTAATTATTATGAATAAAATAATGTTTATAATATTCATAATTAAATAAGTAATTAAGTTGAGGAAGGGTATTTTTGGGATATAGACATTAGGGGTCTAGAGGTCGATATAAGAAAACAAAAGTGATAACCCGACTGTTATACCCAAAAATTGGCCCTCTCATTTCACTCAAGACATGCCTCTAGAGGTCCTCAATTGCTCAAGGATGACTAAGGATTGACCAGATAAATCCTCCTCCTAAGGCAACAAGCTTCAAACTAGGGTTTCACTCCTCATCAAGATGGTTTAATTCCAAGAGTCCCAAATGATTTCCATGGTCCCAATATGTTCTCAAGATCATCCATGTCAAGTTTCATGCCTTGCACAATAAGTTTGCTCAGTCAATTGCCCAGATGCCTGAAAATCAACTGTACTAGGTCAAAAGTCAATTGTGGCCCACATACAATCAAACTTCAAGATTTTTGGTCAACATCAACATTTTTAATAGATATCCATCATTTGATCAAGGGTTGATCATGATAACTCAAGGAATTCCCCCAAATTCATCAAAACCCAAAAGTTGCTAAATTAGGGTTTCATAGGAAACGTCAACCAAACTTTGACTAGGCATAACTTCTTCATACTTTATCATAAATTTTCCATCCAAAGATCATTTTGAATAGGATGCAATTACCTACAACTCATCTTCATCCTACAAGTTCAAAATATGCACTCATCAAAAGATATTAATTTCTACGTTATAGGTCCTTTTGAAAAGTCAACAAAAACACCTTTTGGGTCAAAGCTTCTTACATGAACATGGAAGACCCAATTGAGATGAAACCAAAAGGGTCGTTTAGGGGACATCCTAAGCTTTCTAAAAAGTCCAATTACACCTCTCTAGGATTAAAATTGGAGGAGATATGCCTTGTCAAAGTTGACCATTTTTTCAAAATTGCCAAAAGTCAAATGTGCTCAAAAGTGCTTTTTTTGTCAAATGGGCCTAGCTTTTAATGATTGAATCTTATTGGGGACATGGTCCACGACCCAAATCAGTATCCACACTTTATTTGCTTCATTATTTATTTTCTTTTGATTTTTTTATTATTTAAAATACAAATTAAATCAAATAAATGGCAAAAACTACAAAAGATTGATTTTGATCTAATTTTTTTGTAGGAATCAAATCAAATCAACCTAGCATGACCAAATAAAATCGTGCAAGGGTGGAATGGCTCAAATTGGCATGATTTTGATGCATTTAGAAAGATATGATGCAAGGGAAAAAAATAAATCAAATCTTGATGATCTTCAAAGATTCAAATTGTTTTTGTTACCCTAATTCATTCTAGCATATATATTGAGCAAGAACAAGCCAAAAAGATAAAAATTTGCAGTTGTAAAACGCCATACCAAAACTCAAAAAATTGGACAAAAGTGTTGGATCGTTTTTGGACCTAGAAGGCAATTCAAGCCATTCCAATACTCCCAATCGTTTCCTGAAGCCTCTCTGAAGATAACACGATCAGTTTCACGCATCCTCACGCCTGGAATCGACCCCTAGACTTCATACGGTTTGATTTCTTTTTCAAAATAGATTACAACAATCCTTGCATCATTAGCATATTTTAATGATATACTTGTGATTATTGATGTATTTGCAACATGCCTGGATTGTTTAATTGAAGTTTTGAGGCTTGTATGTGTGTTGGCCATTATTAGGGTTTTCATGGCCGTTTTAGGTTTTTTCTCTACAGGCTAAATTAGGCCAAGAAAAGGATGCCACGGTGTTCGTGGCGTCAAGATAAGTTGAACCATGGTCTCTAATTTAATTTATCATGCGTATTTCTTTATGTTTGAAGTGTACAGGCTATGGCTACAGACGTTTGTCTGTAGGTAAAAGGTGATACCTAAGACGACAATCTCAATGAAGGAGACGATGACTTGGCATCATGGTACTGGTCTATTCAAATGCTGGCGCGCATTTTTGTTTTTATCCATGTGTTTTCATATATTATTATTTGTTTTTATTATACTAACAAACAAAGCAGATAGCCCAAATGGCAAGACGTGTTTTGATTTGAGTGGGAGGACCTGGGTTCGATCCCAGGTCCCAGCAAATTTTATTTTCACACGTTGTTTCTATAGATTATGTGCATTGCCTTTCCAAGCGCCTCCCATGCGCTGTCACCATATTGCCATTGGATTCATTGCTAGCCAGATCCAACGCCTCAACCAAGGAAGGACTATGGTGCACTCCCAGGCTGACACAACAAGGAATCACACGCATGGAATGGGCTCAGGTTCATGGGCCTAAGCAATTCATTATCATACTCCCTCATTCAGCTTCTAACAGGCCCATTCTATCTTTTTTATTTTAATTCTTTAATTATTTTCTAATTATTTTCTTTTTTAAAAATAACACAAAAATCATTACTTTTTTCATTTAATCAAAAAATCATAAAAAACATCCAAAATCATTTTTCATAAAAAAATATTTTGTTTCTTTAATTAATTAATTAGTTTAATTAAATTAAGGCAATTTAATTCTTTCTTTTGTCATAATTTAAAATAATTAGACTTAGGGTTTAATTTTGTATATAATCTGATTTTTTTCTCAAAAAACTAACCTAAGCATTTTTTTTAAGTAGATCTTTTAGGTTTTGCTAATTATTCTCGCATTTAATTCGCTGCGCGAATTTTTTAATTTCCTTTATATTATTATTGTAACTGCTCCGAGTTTGTAATAGTAATTAGGGTTTCAATTTCACATCTTTATTTTCGGTCAAAATAATTATGTATCTGCGAATGCCCTGTAATAGCTAGGACTTTAACTTTCTCGCTTTAATTTCCGCAAACTATAAACTGCTTAGATGTATGTTAATAGGATTGTATGGAAAGACAAACTGAAAATTAATACGGTAGAAAACCCTAAATATGCAAAGATAAATTAACTGAAAATTACACTCGCACATGCTCACTCCTAGGGTTTACTCCACTCTGGTTTCCTTCGGTAAACGGTCATGAAGTATAGGGTTTGTTAGTGGTTGTCCTCTAGCCCCGAAAGATCTAAATTGACCCATTCAGATGTTGCCTCGGAAAAAGATCTTTAAGGATTTAGGATGATTACTAACATTTCCTAACATTGGTTTTGTGATCGTATTTGTCCCTTCGAATGTCCCTAAAAAACTCCAACGACGATGCTGCATATTTCTCAATAATGGGATAGCATTGTCTAAAAGGAAAATGAATAGACCTTTTTCGAGTAGGTAGATTAGTTCCTAGGTACTTGCTCAAACAAACAAAAACTTTTTCACACCAACACTTTCCAAACAAAGTTTTCAAAAACAACTTCGTAACACTCTTGAGGGCAGAAACAAGGGTTAATACGAAGTAAAACAAAACTTTTCAAAACAAGCACACACAAGCAGTTTTCAAAATGAGCTAACATCTTCCCTTTCTATAATCTACCCCCCGTACTCAGAAACATCTCGAAAAAGGTTTTTTCTGTTCTTTTTCCTTTTCCTGATTGGATAAAATAAAAGTCGGTGGCGACTCTTGCTCATCGCGACATTTGCAAACAAAAAAAAGCAAACCAGTATTAACAGTCGGTTCTGGCACCGTATCAGAGAACTGGCGACTCTGTTGGGGAATAAAATATAAAGTGGTGTAAACCTTAGGATCTAGGTCATATTTAATTGCTTTGTCTTGATTGTCTTGCTTGCTTTATATTTATGGGAACTGTTTGGGTTATTTGATCCTACACCTGGATCGGGAAACACCTTTTAGGTAAGTAGCAATAAACTGTGAGGGAGATGTGCTGGGGTATACCGACACGGTTGAAGCAGTAGCTACGTTGATGTGGCACTTTGGTTGGTACCCATAACCCTTGAGTCAATCAGGGAGATGTATGGGGCCGCCGTGTGGTGTCATAAAGCATCAACTGACCTTAGAATCTTTAATTGCACAACTTGGTCAGTAGGACGTAGCGATATGGCTGACTTTGGTGTATGCCCAAGGTCGACAAATACTCGATGCTACACTCATTGAGGTTTGACTTCTGAGTTTTGTTTGATTACGAGTCAATCATCGATTGAACAAGGCTTGGGGGAAAGATCGGTGATATTGAGATCCCTTTAGAACCCAGTTACATATTTATAGGACAGGTTGAACCAATCCAGCTTCAAGAGGGTATGACCTTAAAACTCAAGCAGGCCTTAAACCTAAGGACTTGGTGTGATTTTTTTGTGTTTGCTATACCTGTGATTTATCATTACATCATAAACATCATACCATATCATATCATACTAATTGTTTCAAGGGTTTCTAGGGCTCATCTTTGCTCTGTTTTATAGGATATGGCATCCGCCCGCAGGAACACTATTCAGATTAACCTAGTGAAAGTATCTCCCCAATCAAGACATTTGGGAATAAGAATTCCATACCTCTCGAGCCTTAACTCAGATGGGTACGAGCCCGCGCTCAAACTCTTATGATGCCTTATCCCGCTATCCAACCTATGATTATGGAACCAGTTTCCGAGGGAGACACTCCTCATCTTGTTCTTCATCCAGCCATGCCAACTGATCACGAAGAGTTACAAAAGTCCTGGGTTCGGCTTAAAGAGGAGCGGGATACGTTTGAAGCCCAATTCTACGCCAGCAAGAAGAAGGTCTTAGAACTCACTAGGCTACTTCATGAAGAGAGGAATATCAACGCCTACATCGCACCAAAGAGGATGCGCTCATGGGAAACCTAGTCTTCTTTTTGTTTTATTTTGCTTAATTGTACTCTCAAAATACATTCTTTGTAACAATTCAAGTTTACTAATACAATTCGCATTTGTTCCTTTTTGTTTAAGCAAATTTGAGCCTTTAAGAACCCTTGAAAACAGTGCATACATATCATACATATCATTGCATAACAGGATTCATAACAAGTTTCTCATCTCCTCCTCTGTTTATTTCAGCAATGGATCTTGAACAAACTTTGAAAGATCTTCAGACTCAGAACACGCAGTTCCAGCAAATGATTGTGGCTCTGGCCAAAGGACAGGAAGAGCTGAAGGCTCTGATTGTTAAGAAGAACACTAAGAAGACCAAGAGGACAGTCGGTGTGGCACATATGAGAAGAAGGTTCAGAGGGCCTCCAAGACGGGTTGTTGATTTAGCTTCTTCATCTAAAGAGGGAGAGAATCAAGAGGGTGAAGCTAGAGAAGAGGAACCTAGTCCTAAATAGTCTGACAATGAAACTGATTATAATGAGGAGCAGTACCCTCCGGCTGATGAAACGTATAAGCAGTTAGAAGAGCATCTGAGTGCTATGGAAATCCAGAAGGTTCCTGGGATGGATTTTGAAGAGTTGGGTCTGGTCTCCGGGGTTGTCATCCCCCCAAAATTCAAGGCACCGGTATTTTCTAAGTATGATGGGGTCTCTTTTCCTAAAATGCATCTCAGTTCCTATGTGAGGAAGATACAGCCTCATACTGCTGACAAAGACTTGTGGGTTCACTTATTCCAAGACAGTTTGTCTGGAACACAACTGGATTGGTTCTATCAGCTGGAAAGAGCCAATGTTCGTAACTGGGAAGACCTTGCTACTGCATTTTATAAGCAATATCAGTATAATGCAGAACTCGCTCTCACCCGTACACAACTCCAAAATCTGTCTATGGGTTCGAACGAGGGTTTCAAGGATTATGCTCAGAAGTGGAGAGATTTGGATGGAAGAGCTCAACCTCCCTTGGCTGGCAGGGAGCTCGTGGATATGTTTCTGGGAACTTTGACTGGGCCATTCTTCAACCATATGATAGGAAGTTTATCGGCGGGTTTTACTGAACTGATCTTAACAGGAGAAAGAATGGAAGCTGGAATCCGAAGTGGAAAAATTCAGAAGGGTGCCTCTTCTAGTGCTACAAGGAAGCCGTTTGCAGGTAAAAAGGAAGTCAGTGCCGTATATAACCAAAAGAATCAGAATCGAACCGAGCATCGTCCGGCGGTAGGGGCTGTTATGGTTCCTAAACCTGCACCTGCTCAGCAAAGAAACAATCAACCAAGAGCAGAAAGACCAACTAGACAGTTCACTCAGATCAACATGACGTTGTCTCAGGTTTTACCTCATTTGCTGAAGTCCAATCTGGTTACTCTGAGGGAAGCTCCGAAGAATCCGAAACCACCTCTCCCTACTATAAACCGAATGCTCGTTGTGCTTACCATTCAGAAAGTCAAGGCCATGATACCAATGACTACTGGGCTTTGAAGAATAAAGTACAGGATCTGATTGATGCTAAGGAGATTGAATTTGGTCCCCTGGAGACTCCCAACGTTATCACTGCCCCTATGTCGAAACATGGTCGGGGTGTTAATGTCGTTGAAGAAGATGTGTTTGTGACTTCTGTGGAAGAATTGGTGACCCCACTCGTGACTATCAAAGGTAATTTTCTGAAGGCCGATTTATTTCCGGGATGTGATGAAGGTTTCCACCTTTGTCCATTTCTACCGACTGGTTGCCCTTTGTTGAATACAGGTGTTCAGCGCCTGATGGATGACAAAGAGATTCTGTTTGAGAAGACTCCTGTTCCGACTGTTTCCTGTGAAGACGTTGCTATCATAACCATTTCCTCCAATCCTCCCAGGGCCTCCGCTAAGAGACCCGTCAGGATTACATCAATTCCGAAGGAGACTCCGTTGATCATAACCATGCCAGGGCCAATACCATACTCCTCAGACAAAGGTGTTCCTTGGAACTATGGGGCCAACGTCTATTACCATAGCGTAAAGCAGGACATGCTAGCCATTGAAGACAAGATTACTGAAAATGTTGATTTCGACATCGTCAATATTTCCAGAACCAGTAAAATAACAAGTGGAAGAGTGTTCTCCCCTGAAATTTCTCCCCCGAAGACTGTTACCGGACCTGTGATCATTCCTGCTGTGGTTCCACCCAAGACTACTACTGCAATTCCAGTAATCACTCTTGTTGACCCTCCCATCACCGAGTCAGCCGAGACTCGAGGCAAAGACATACTGATTGAGCATGTCCTAAAAAAGGCCAATTCAGTAACCATACCAGAAGCTTCCAAAAAAGAAATGGAAGAAATTTTAAAGATAATAAAGAAGAGCGACTACAACGTGGTCGAGCAGCTGGGGCAGACCCCATCCAAAATTTCTATGTCGGCTTTGTTGATGTGTTTCGAGGCCCATGTGAAGGCTTTGGTTAAGTTTCTGAAGACGACTCACGTGCCACAAGAGACATCTGCTGATCAATTTGAAGATTGTGTGGCTAGTCTGAATGCCGATAATGGTTTGGGTTTTTCCAATGCGGATCTGAAACCAAAGAGGAGGAAGCATAATGATGCTCTTCATGTTTCCGTTGAATGCAGGGGCACGACTCTGGCCCATGTTTTGGTAGATACTGGCTCCTCATTGAATGTGCTACCTAAAAAAGCTCTGGACAGATTGGACTGCGAAGGCTTGACCTTGAAGCCTTGCAATATAGTAGTGAGAGCTTTCGATGGTTCGAAGAGGATGGTGCACGGGGAAGTGGATGTCCCTATCAAAGTTGGTTCCCAGACTTTCGACTCCACTTTCTACGTAATGGATATCAAACCATCATATTCTTGCTTATTGGGACGCCCTTGGATACAGGGGGCTGGGGCTGTTACTTCTACCCTCCACCAAATGTTGAAGTACCCAGTAAGAGGAAAGATTGTCACTGTGCATGGTGAAAAGGAGTATATGATCAGTCACTTTAACTCCTTCAGGTATGTGGAAATGGATGGAGAGTTCATCGAGACTCCTTGCCAGAACTTTGAAGAGGTACCTCAGATTATGGCTACAGCAGAAACTACCGACAGTCCTTCAAAGGTCACTGAATCTCCCTCGAAGATGGATTCTCTCAAGGATGCACGAGCAGTGGTTGAAGAAGGTGGGTTTACCATTTGGGGTCAGCTCCCAATTATTCATTACAAGTCTGACAAATCTGGTTTGGGCTTTACTACAGGTGCTCAAAAGGTTGTTCGTCGCCCTCGGGCTGGAGGACCTCCCCTATGTATCAGCAATTCTGGGGTCAATGCGCTTGAAGACAGTGATGGTGACTCTAACATTGACAGCTGGATCTTCCCGACTACCAACGACGGACTCAGTAACTGGACTGCCAAGGACTTTGTACCGATTACTTTTGTTCAGGAGTAATTGTCTTTTTGATTTTTCCGATATGTAATTTAAAAATAATATAAACTCTATAACCATGTGTCTTACCCGGGGCACAATGGTTCTATTTGTGAGGGTTATCATGTTTCGTTTTCATATGACATCAATAAAGCATTGGACGTTTGCATACAAATTTTGCGCTCTCTGTCTTTGTTTTCTTTTATTTTGTCTATACAGCTATGCTCTTACACACACTCACGTATCCAAATGCAGATCCATATCCACTCTGGATCTTATTGATAACAGTTCTGCTACTGCTCATTATGACTTTGAAAATCCGATCAACCAGGCCGAGGACGAAGGTGAGGAAGATTGTGAGGTACCCGGAGAACTTGCTAGACTATTACAGCAGAAAGAAAGGGCCATACAGCCTCATGAAGAGCCGGTTGAGACAGTGAACTTGGGTACAGAGGAAGACTGAAAAGAGGTTAAGATAGGTGCAAATCTGGAGCTTAGTGTCAAACAGCGGTTGGTACAGATGTTGCATGAGTATGTTGAAATCTTCGCCTGGTCATATGAAGACATGTCGGGACTAGACACAGATATAGTGGTTCATCGTCTTCCAACTAAAGAAGATTGTCCTCCGGTAAAGCAAAAGGTCCGTCGTATGCGCCCTGAGATGTCAGAGAAGATTAAAGCAGAGGTTATAAAGTTGTTTAACGCAGGGTTCTTAGCTGTCACCTCCTATCCGTAGTGCGTTGCTAATGTGGTTCCAGTACCTAAGAAAGATGGTAAAGTACGGATGTGTGTGGATTACAGAGACCTGAACAAGGCAATCCCCAAGGATGACTTCCCGCTTCCCCATATTGATGTTCTAGTTGACAACACCACACAACACAAAGTCTTTTCCTTCATGGACGGTTTCTCTGGCTACAATCAGATCAAGATGGCACCTGAAGACATGGAGAAGACAACCTTTGTTACACAGTGGGGCACTTTCTGCTACAAGGTGATGCCATTTGGGTTGAAGAATGCTGGGGCAACTTATCAGCAAGCTATGGTAGCTATGTTCCATAACATGATTCACCATGAGATAGAGGTTTACGTCGATGACATGATAGCCAGGTCTCAAACTGAGAAAGAACATCTTGATCATCTATAAAAGCTGTTTGATAGGTTGAAGACGTACAAGTTGAGGTGAAATCCGAACAAGTGCACCTTCGGGGTAAGGTCTGGTAAGCTTCCGGGATTCATCGTCAGTGACAAAGGTATTCAAGTAGACCCTTCAAAGGTGAAGGCCATACAAGAGATGTCGGCTCCCCGTACTGAGAAGGAAGTTAGAGGTTTCTTGGGATGCCTAAATTACATTTCCCGATTCATTTCACATCTGACTGCTACTTGTGAGCCAATCTTCAAGCTTCTGAAGAAAGATCAAGTGGTAAAGTGGAATGACGAAAGCCAAGTCGCCTTTGACAGAATCAAGCAATACCTCCAAGAACCTCCTATTCTGATGCCTCCGACTGGAGGAGGACCTTTGATAATGTACTTAACAGTGCTAGATAATTCAATGGGGTGTGTGCTGGTGCAGCATGACGAGTCTGGTCGAAAAGAGCATGCAATATACTACCTTAGCAAACAGTTTACCCACTGTGAAACATGATACTCACTGCTCGAGAAAACTTGATGCGTTTTGAAATGGGCTGCTCGCCGACTGAGACAGTATATGTTGACCCACACTACTTTATTAATATCTAAGATGGATCCGATCAAGTACATTTTCGAGAAGCCCGCTCTCTCCTGAAGAATAGCAATATGGAAAATGATCTTAACCGAGTACGAAATCTAATACACAACCCAAAAATCAATCAAGGGAAGTGTGTTAGCTGATCATTTGGCACATCAAGCCGTGGATGACTACCAGTCCATGAATTTTGAGTTCGCGGATGAGAACATCATGTTAGTAACCGACTTTGAAGAACCTGGACCGGATGAAGGACCCGAGGAAGGATCCCGATGGTCTGTTTTTTGATGGAGCCTCAAACGCAATGGGTAACAGCATTGGCGCTATAATCATATCTCCCGAGGGCTGTCATACTCTGTTCACTGCCCGATTATGTTTCAAATGTACCAACAACATGGTAGAGTATGAAGCGTGTATCATGGGTCTTAGAGCTGCTATTGACCTAAGGATCAAGTTCATGAGTGTATTCGGGGATTCCGCTTTGGTGATAAGTCAGATCAAAGGCGAGTGGGATATGAAACACCCAAACCTTATCCCTTACAGAGAACATGTACTGACACGGCTTCCACATTTTGAAGAGATCACCTTTGAACATTTCCCACGAGAAGAGAATCAGTTAGCGGACGCGCTAGCTACTATGTCGTCAATGTTCAAGGTCAGGTGAGACAATGAAGCTCCATGAATCACTATTGAGAGGTTGGATGAACCGGTATACTACTGTGAGATCGATACTGAGGAGGTAGCCGACAAACCTTGGTTTCATGAGGTGAAAAAGTATCTCGAGGCTCAAGAATACCCCGAAGGGGCATCTGTTAATGACAAGAAATTTATAATAAGGTTTACTGCAAAGTTCTTCCTCAACAATGGAATCCTCTATAAGCGCAATCATGACTCTACCTTACTGCGGTGTGTAGACAAGAGCGAAGCAGAGAGGATCATGGAAGACCTACACGAAGGTACCTTTGGCACTCATTCCAATGGACATACCATGAAAAAGAAGATCCTACGGGTAGGATACTACTGGTCCACTATGGAATTCGACTGTTATCAGCATTCTCGAACCTATCACAAGTGTCAAATCTATGCTGATAAGATGCGTGTACCTCTAGTTCCATTGAACGTCTTAACAGCTCCCTGGCCCTTTGCAATGTGGGGCATTGACATGATCAGTGAGATCAGACCTACCGCGTCCAACGAGCATCGCTTCATCCTAGTGGCCATTGATTACTTCACGAAGTGGGTTGAGGCCGCCTCCTTGGCTACAGTTACCAAGAATGTGGTGGCACGGTTCATCAAGCATAACTTGGTTTGTCGCTATGGTATCTATGAGAGAATCATCACAGATAATGGTACTAATCTCAACAACTCGATGATCACTGAACTCTGTAAACAGTTCAAGATTCAGCATCACAACTCTTCTCCTTACCGGCCGAAGATGAATGGGGCTGTCGAAGCTGCTAATAAGAACATTAAAAAGATCATACAGAAGATGACGGTGACATACAAAGACTGGCACGAGATGTTACCGTTTGCTCTTCACGGGTACCGTACTTCAGAACGTACGTCGACAGGGTAAACACCCTATTCTCTGGTATATGGCATGGAGGTCCAGATCCCTTCTCTATGGATTATGAAGGATGAGGGTTTGAGTGAAGACGATTGGATCCAGACTCGACATGATCAATTGAACTTAATCGACGAGAAAAGACTTATTGTTGTCTGCCATGGTCAAATGTATCAGAAACGGATGATCAAGGCCTTCAACAAGAAAGTCAGACAACAAGTGTATCAAGTAGGGGATCTGGTAATAAAGCGCATCATACTGCCGCAAGGTGATTCTAGGGGAAAATGGACTCCCACCTATGAGGGACCATTTGTAATTAAGAACATATTTTTGGGTGGAGCCATGATTCTGACCACCATGGATGGTGACGACCTTCCACACCCTGTCAATCCAGACATAGTGAAAAGATACTACGCATAATAAAGACCCGCTAGGTTGACATACCTAGGCAAAAATAAGGGCATCCCGGCGAACCAAAAGGGTTCGGGCAAAAATTAGGGATAAAAAATGAAAAAATATGTACACCCGACAAGTCGAAAACCCGAAAGGGAGGCTTGGGCAAAAAAGGGTATCCTAGTGGACTGAAAATACGAAAGGGCGATCCAGGCAAAAATTATGGATTAAAGCGTATCACTATATCCCTTTGGATCACCTTGCGATCAGACCTCGGTAATCAGATATCAAGCTCAAACGGTACCGATCAATCCAGTCAGCTTTGGACAAGCAACAAATTGAGGAGATGCTCGAAGACATAGGGGCAATAGCAGAATTGAAACCTAATGGGATCACTATACATAGCTGTTTTCTTTTTGTACACAATTTCTGTAATAATTTCCATTTTTACGGCGGCGTTCTCTTACTAGAGCGTCAGCCTCCTTGTAAAAAACGCCCGTTATAGGAAAATTTCAAATCAATACAAAGCGTCTTTTTAGTACAAAACTCTGTGTTTGTTTTTTCCATTTTCTGTTTTGTTTTGCAAAAACAAACGTCCAATATTTTATTCTTGACATATGCATTTAAATATGACTATTGTTCACAAATATCTGCATATAAAACAGAAAGACAGTTACTAAGAACTCAAAGAAACTGGTACAAAACCTAAATACCGACAATTACCCCGTCCATCATTGTACAAGGGGCAGAGACAATTGGAAATGAAGTTAATATCACATACAAGCCAGTGATACCTATATTCCCCACAGATCCGAGACAACCAAGGTCCTGAATAAGTGAAAAACACAAGAAAGGGGGGTTGAATTGAAAACTTGAAATCAAATGCGCAATGACACAGTATTTTTATCATGGTTCATTTGATCTCAAACTACTCCAGTCCACCCATCAAGGTGATTTCGCCTCTCTCCAACAAGGTCTTAATCCACTAATCTCAAACAGATTACAATCACTACTTTGACAACTGTCAAAGTCCTCTTGAGTACAACCATAATCTGGTTAATCTCAAGGAAAGTTGTTCTTAATCAAAGATACAAGAATTATGTGTAGATGTTTTTCATTACAAAAACAGTTATCACAACCGTGATAATTTACACAATTTTAGAGCGTCGAATAATACTAGAGAAAACTTGCAGTGTTTTTGAATTGTTTTGCAGTAGCGTTGGCAAAATCGTAAACGATTTGATCTCTTAGCTTGTATTTTTAGACAATGGAATTTTGTCCAAGTTTAAGCGTGATTATGGTCATTAACGCAGTTTCCATTTTGAGAAGATCCTGTCTGAAAGAAGTCGTTGTAATTGATGTTGTCTTTCTTGTAAAGTAACGCTTCAGAATCTTACATCCTTGCTTGTTGCTGATGCTTTAGAACATTGATGCCTTAGATTATATTCCTTCTATTCAGAATCAGACTTTACTTCACTTAAGTGTAGGTTCTGATCATCATTCTTCAGCGCAAATTCTGATTACCTTAGCGTGTAGCTTCTATAGCTTAACTTCTGATGCTGCTTTGGTCAGAACTTCTGAATACAAAATAACATAATTTTTAGGGTGCATATTTGTTCTTTGTATTTGTTATCATCAAAACTCTAATAAAGGGTTGTAGAATCAAACTATGTTCTAACAATCTCCCCCTTTTTGATGATGACAAAAACTAGAATTTTCAATGAAAAATGGAGAACAAAAAGTTTAAGAGAGACTCCCCATGAGTTGATTACTTCCCTGAAGCTCCTTCTCGTCAGAGTTTTTGCTGCATCTCCTATCAGAATTTGTTCCTGTTCAAACTTTTCAGAGAGTAGAGGTTAAATAATTCAGAATGTTTGAGACTTTTGTCCCGATATACTGTTATTGAAAATATCTTACTTTCTCCCCCTTTTTGTCAAGTATCAAAAAGGCAATATAATCAGATCCAAAAAGATGAGTTATATTAAAAACATAATGAAATGACAAGTTTCAGAAACAAGGAGGTAAAGATAAAAATTACAGATAAACAGTTTTTTAAAAGAAAAATCTAAGAAGGAGGGGGAAGGCGTGTGAACAACGCTTCCAACAAGCTCTTGATCTGAGTGCTTGACTCTTCCTGCTTGCCCATAATATCTTTTATTTCCTTTGTAGTATCTTCTTGTTTATCCATAATTCCTTTGATCTCTTTGTTCGTATCCTCTTGCTTGTCCAGTCTTGCATGGATTAAAGCATTCTCTTTCTTCAACTCTTCCAGAGTTTGCATGACTAGAGAGGAAGTTTGTGTCTCTTCAGGGGTTGCATGCTTTTCAGAACATTCTGCAGCTTCTTCTGAATGAACCACTTCTTCTGCTACAATCATGTCTTCTGGAGCAGTAGTCAGGGAGAGACTATCTGAATCTGGTTCAGCAACTTCTGAAGGATGGTGCTCTTTCCAGGGAGCATTATCTAGCGGAAGAATTTCATTCTTGCACCATTGACTCATAACTTGATCTTGAAAAGCTTTCAGCTGATCACGGAAGTTCTGCTGAGCCCTTTCATAACCCAATTCCTTCAGCTTTAGAGTTTCAGCGTTGAGCCATTTTCTGAATCTTTCCCAGAGAAAGTCAGAAGCAGAAGGATTAGAAATCTCTAGGCTTGCTTGCTTCAAAGAATTGATCCATTCCTGCATTTCTGTTTCAAAAATCAACAGACTCTTACCAACATCTGATTTTGGTTTAGGTTTGGGAATCACAATTTTACGAGAGGTGGAAGCTATTCTGTCCAGCACTAGTGGATTAATGATAATTCTGAGGTTGTCAGCTGAATGGTTGATGGGTGAAGGAGTGGGAGAGTCAGGAATTAGAATTGGTCTGTTAGGGGAGTTTGGTGGTGTGGATTCAAGGGATGAAGGAATTTCTGGAATATCATGAATAGTGAGAGACATGCGAACCGCAAGAGGTTCTGTTATTCCATGAATTTGGATTGTGGTATCAGAATCTGAAGGAGAGTCTTCAGATTGGTTTGTGGAGGTGTGTTGAGTTTCTGGTTCAAGAATTACAGAGGATGGGTTTTCAGAAGGTGGAGAGAGAGTGTGTCTATTTTCTGGTTGTGGTGAGTTGGGATTCAGATGTTTTGGAGAGACTGGTTGTGGATTATCTGGTTGTTGTTAGGAGTTTCGATTTTCTGGGAGTGGAGATTGAAAGTCTGAATCAAATAGTTCAATGTCAGATAGAACTTTTGCAAGTTCTGGTTGATGAGGTTCTGGGTTTGGATTTTTATTGGGGGAGTGAGGTTCATTCAAAAAATTTCCTAGAGTTACAGATGGATCAAACTCTATGTCAAAATATTCAAAAGTTTGGAGTGAAGGATTTTCTATAGGTTGAGGGGGATTAATTTCAGATGTTGTAACAACAATTGATTCTATAACAGAAACAGAAGATGGATTACCTTTCTTTTTCGCAGCTTTAGGTGCTTTCTGAGAGGATCCTTCTCCTGATGCTTTCCTCTTCTTGGATTTCTTTAACGCAACCTCTGGAGCTGGCCTGTGCAGATCTTGAATGTTTATATCTGGAGCAGCCCCATCAGCCTTGCAAGCTTCAAGGTATCTGACTATGACTTCTGGGTTGCAGTCTATCTCAGAAAATAGAGGAAAATCCTTCAGAGGTATCCTCCTTGAAGTAATGGTCTCATGAGAAGCAATAGTTGGTTCCTTCTTAATGTTCTCAATGATCTTCATTTTCTTCAGATTCTTTGCGTTCAGAGGCTTCCCAGTAGTTGCTTCCAAAGTGCTTATTTCTTGAGCCTCTTTAAGATATTCTATCAGCCTGTTTTCTGTTAGAATATCTAATATCAGTCTGCCTAAGGGAATCCAATCCCTCTTAGTTCTTTCTTCTTCTCTGGTCTCTTTCACACTTGTTCTGAGATGGTTGAAGAACAAGTGTGGAAGATTAATCTTTGTCTTCTTTGCAATGAAATAGATCAGAAATTGTTGATCAATGTTGATGTAATCAGGAGAGCTTGTGCGCTTCCTGTGATTGATACATCCCAAAATGATTCTGGCCCAGATTCTGTGATGATCCTTCAAATCTCAAATTTTTCTTGATGGTTGTCCAGAAGTGAAAATTTCCTTGGCAATTTATTTAAGGTCAGAACATCTATCTGCCATATCTATTCATCTGACTCCACCACCATTGTATCCAATGAGCTTCCCAATAAGATCTTCTGTAATCACGATTTTATTTCCCATAACATAAGAAGTAACCTGGTGGTTGGAATATGTAGCGTGAATCCGGAATTCTTTGACGAGAATGGGAAACGTTGGACCCAACAGACGGTCAAAATACCTGTTCCAACCTTGAGCAGTCACGTCTTCATAGAGATTGAACCCATTTTCTTGTAGACTCTCAAAATCAATGATCAGTTCTGAGAGAACTTCCAGGTTATCAACAAGAGTGAGAAACATCCTGATGGGTTCTTCATATTGTTTCATTGATGCAGATTCAGGAGCACTGAGATTTTTGAGGTTTGATGAAGAAGCCATTGTTCACACGGGTTTGTTAGAGAAGATGAAAAGGGTTTTTGAAAACGAAACTTAATGAAATTCTGGCTACAGATACTCAATGTCACGTTTAATGTTATGACACCGTATCTGACTTTCTATAAGACAGTAAATACAAAAACAGTAAAGAACACAGTCAATTGTTTACCCAGTTCAGTGTGCAACAACACCTACTCTGGGGGCTACCAAGCCAGGGAGGAAATCCACTATAAGAGATGTTAATTCAGGAATAAAACAACCAGTTTATCTCCTTCACTTAAGACCTACCCAATGCAATTTCAATCTAAGTACAACTTAAACCTGAGTTCCTACTCACTCCCCCTCAATCACAGCAGTGATACATAAAACAATTTGACTAATGAATTGATGAAGACACTCTTTAAAAACATACACTTGATTAAGCTTCACAGCTTTTTAATCAAGCAACACAACCACTCTTGCTTCACAGCTTTGAGTGATGCACACAACTAACTTGACTCTGCTTCACAGCTTTAGTCAAGAAACATTCAAACACTCTTGCTTCAAAGCTTTGAGTGCTACACAACCCTTACAATTAAAAACCTATTCCAAGTCACTTATCACAATGATAATTGCTTGGAGTACAATAATCAAACCTATACAGTTTACAAATGATCTTCTGATCACCAAGGGATGACTTGCAAAACAGAAGCTCTGTTGAATATATAGCAGCTGCAACTTCAGTTAGGGTTTCCACAAAAACCTAGGGTTAATTCCGTTTGACCTTAAGACTAGGTCACATGACTCTTTTAACCAGGTTAGGGTTGAGCTAGGATAACCCAAAGAAAACGCAGGATTCTGTTCTGGAAAGACTGAGTTATTTTCCTGAAAAAACTCAGAATTAACCAACCTGCATACCTGTTAGTTCAGAACAGGATGTCTTAACATCTGTTATGACATCTGAGAAAACCTGTCTACTGATTTAGCAAAATGTGATCATTTTGCAAAATGCTCAGATACACACTTATAAACATCAGTACATGAATGACAATATTTTTCTGCAAAGGACCTAATGAATCAGTACAAACTAAACTAGAATGTTATGACATCAGTCATGACATTCACACATACACTTGGATTTTACCAAAAATGCAAGCCAATAACTAAACAACTACAAACTCCCCCTTTGGCAGATTTTTGGCTAAAGACCCTAAGCAATCAGAGATAGATAGCAGCAGAAATAAGTGACTGCAGAAAAATAGAATGTCTAATTGAGCAAGTACTAATTAAGTAAGTACCAAAATATTCTCCCCCTCTTTAGCCACAAATGGGCCAAAGATACATGTTCATAAAGATTATACAGTTATCCAAAATTAATAAGAGCAGCAGCAGAGAGAAAAAAAACTGAACACACTTCCAAACTCCACCAGATATCAGCACCAACCAGCAACACCACCAAACAGCAACCAACCTTTAAGCACTGTCATCAGACTCAGAGGAGCTAGTTTCTTCAATGTTGAGATGACCTTCAGCTTCTACACCTTCTTCCCTTCTGTTTCCTTCAACTTCCTCCTTTTCTAACCTGGCAATTAGGATTTCTAGGGTTTTTTCCTAGCTTCCAGCTCCTTGCAGGTTTCTTTTAAAACAGCTATGACATCAGATGTCTTGGACTGGGTCTTCACAGACGATGTCTCAGCTGACAATATCTGGAGCATGAGATCCCTGAAACAGTTTGTAGTGCAACCCAAGGGCAGGAGCTCTTTTGCAGGCTGTATCTCTTGCCACCAGGATATCAGGGTATTGTGCAAGGATAATTCCACAAAGGAGGGAGGGAAAGGCTATTGGTCCTTTGACAGCATAACTACCAGCATGCTTTAAAGTTTGTTCAAAGATGTACCTGCCATAGTCAAAAGCAGTCTTGGTTCCCACAGCATAAATAAATCTCCCCAATCCTGTGGAGATAGTTGATTTATGATTTGTAGGCACCCAGTTGGCTGCACCTATCTTGTGCAGGATGGCAAATTTCATGATGAGCTTGCTGGAATTCAGCTTGCCTTTCAAGGGCCAGCACTTCACTTGCCTGGCTGTGATGGTTTGACAAACTTCATTGTCAGTGGCCTCCAGATCAGGACAATCCTCATTTGTTCTTCCAAGAAATTTGTTAATTTCTGATGGAGAGAACTTGACCCTTCTTCCTCTAACAAAAACACTTTCAAAGTCAGCTGACCTTCCATCAGCACAATCATTAGACAAGTTCACTACAAACTCCTTGACCAGATTTTCATAACACTTGTTAAATTTTGTCACTGTCTTCATCAGTCCAGCATTCTTGATCAGGTCCATGATGTCTTTGCACTCCAAGGCATCATTGTTGAGTTCTCTTTCTAAAGCTATTCTTTTTAAGCAAACATACTTCCATCTGTTTGCATTGTCAGGATGATGAAAAGAGATGTTGTCTGTTGGGACTTCAGGCACTCTAGCAATTTTGCTGGAGGGGAGCTTCCTTCTGATAGGAGTTTCTTCAGCATCAATCTCAAATTCTGATTCCTCATCAGAAGATTCAGGTTCTTTTCTCTTCTTAGAAATTGGTTGTCTAGCAGTATGCACCTGGGCCTTCTTCCCTTTTGTCTGAATACTTTTCTCAGCTATGCCTTCAGCCTTGGATTTCTTAGCAGCAGGTTTATCTTTGGACACACATTTTGCATCATTCTGATTACTCTTTCTTTTCATCAATCTCCTAGCTATGCTAGGGTTTACATTAGCAATCAGATCATTATCTGAGTAATCCTCATCCACATCAATGATAGGTGGATCAACAGTCTTTTCTGAAGGGTTCTGAATGTTGTCTTTTTGTGTCACAACATTCTCAGTGACATCTACATTCTCAGAGACGTCCACATTTGGGCTTTCTGATTGATTTAAAGGGACAGAAATCCCCGGTACAGGTTGGTTTTCGCTCAGTATACTAGTAACAAGCCTAGCAATAGCTTGATGAACTTGAACTGATCCTTCTCTATTTGGTACAGAAGAAGAAGGATGAGAAGGATTACCAGAGGCTGCAGCTTGAGCTCTTCCTGCATGTCTAGTTCTTAGCTTTTTGACTTTGGCTGGGTCAGTTGCCATCTCTCTGAGAGGAGTGACCTCAAGAACTTCAGATTCTATGCATGTGGTGATTGCTCTAGAGTCTTGGTCAGATGATGAAGATGATGAGGATGATGAAGTCGCCTTGGTTGAAGATGATGTCTGAGACATTTTGATTAACTTTGAGTACCAGTAGCAATTTGAGAAAAATCTTTGATTGAGAGGAGGAAACAGGTTGCAAAGACGAGAGAGGTAGGAGGCAAAAGGGAGTCTTTTCAACTTCTTAAGGATTTTGAAAGAATTGGGAAAGCATATGATTAACCCACTAAAAATAGACTTAATAAAATTAACTCCTTCAACCTTTGTTTTAAGAAAAATTAATTGCTATAATTTCTTATGTTGGTAAATACCCAACCTGCCCCTCAAATTTTCAAGTTTATTTCCAACAAGAGCCTTGGTAGAAGAATCAGTCAGCTGAAGCTTAAAGATACCATGTTCCAGTTTAAATGACTTCTTCTCTACAAAGTCAATGTGCTTGTTCCTGTTATGCTGAATAGGGTTCAAGGAAATATTGATTGTATTCAGATTGTCACAACACAATGTCACAACATCTTGTGAGACATTATACTCAGTGAGCATCTGTTTTGACCAGATATTTTGAGAACAGTTTTTCCTAGCAGCAACTATTTCCGCACAGAGTTGGGAAGGCATTCTTTTGGTATGAATCATAGTTCTGGTTGATTCTTGAATGATTTTCTTTTTGTCCAGTCCATTTTGATGGAGAGTTATAGGAGAGGAGACTTCAAGCCTCATTTCTTCAGGGAAACAGAATTTATTAGACTTGTTATTTCCAACATCCTTGTCAAGATAACTTATGGTTCTGACAACACATCCTTCTTCAAGTTTATTTGCCACATCACAGACATTATCAACCTGTAGTTTTGGAGTTCTTCTGACTACTTCCATAGAAATAGCTCTTTTCATTCTTCTTAGATGAAGAGGACCAAGCTTATGCTGCCACAGTTTCATCTCTTTTTCTTCTTTGGTAATTGGACACATAGTGGAGTTATCAGTGTTCTCAGGCTGCCACAAGTAGCAGTTATCTTTGGATCTGATTCCCCTCATTACAACTTCTAGTTTTTCATTAATTACTAGACATTCAGATTTTGAGAAGTTGACCTTGAATCCTAGATCACATAATTGACTGATACTAATGAGATTAGCAGTCAGCCCTTTTACCAGAAGTACTTTATTCAGACTTGGAACTCCAGGACAGTTCAAATTACCAACTCCTTTGATTTCACCTTTAGCACCATCTCCAAAGGTCACAAAACTGGTGGTGTGAGGCTTAACATTATTGAGGAGGTTTTTGATTCCAGTCATGTGCCTGGAACATCCACTGTCAAAGTACCAGCCTTCCTTTGCAGACACTCTCAGGGAAGTATGGGCTATCAAGGCAGTAGCCTTTTTCTTCCAATGAGGAGTATGTGGTACCCTTTTTGGTTTAGGTTTAGCACCTGAGTTTTGATTAGGGTATCCATGCAATTTGAAGCAGAAGGGCTTTATGTGTCCATACCTCCCACAATGATGACATCTCCATCTTTGGTATTTTTTCTTCATGTATTTCTGATGTTGAGAGTTGTGTTGAGACATCTGCTTTGACAATTGTTTAACATGCCTGATCTTCTTGTCTGCACCAGATTTCTTAGCTTCCACAAATCCTAGACCAGATTTGTTTCCCACATTTTGTCCAACTTGCAGAATCTCTTCCAATTTATCTGATCCATTGGTCAACATCTTGACAGATTTTGTCATTTGGTTCAGTTGTGAGTTCAGTAATTGAACTTCCCCTTCTAGGTGACTTATAGTTTCAAGATCTGCCCTTTTTTCAGCCTCCAGCTTTATAATGAGTTTTGATTGTTTCTCATTCTGCACACAGACTTCAGCACTTCTGATACACAATTTCTTGTAGGTATCAGCCAGTTCTTCAAATGTCACTTCTTCATCACTAGTGTCACTTTCAGAGGTACAAACACTAGTTAGAGCAGTAACTAGTTTGGCAGATTCTTCTTCAGAATTACTTTCTGAATCATAGTCAGACCAAGTAACAGTCATTCCTTTCTTTTGTTTCTTAAGAAAGGTAGGACATTCAGCTCGAATATGTCCATATCCTTCACAGCCATGGCATTGAATACCTCTGCCTTGGTTTCCCTTTTCTTATGACCTTGGTCTTCTGCTGGAACTGTCAATGTCAGAGGGAATGTTATGAACATTAGACCTTGACTTTGGATCCATTCTTTTGACGAGCTTGTTGAACTGTCTTCCAAGCATGGCAATAGCTTCTGAAATATTTTCTTCTTCATCCTCCTTGTTTTCAACATCAGTGTTGGATACAAGTGCTATGCTTTTGTTCTTCTTGTCACCATTATCAGTGATCCCCATCTCAAAAGTCTGAAGAGACCCAATAAGTTCATCCACTTTCAACTTGTTGATGTCCTGGGCTTCCTCTATGGCAGTTACCTTCATTGCAAATCTTTTAGGCAAGGATCTGATAATCTTCCTCACCAGTTTTTCTTCTGACATCTTTTCTCCCAGTGCTCCTGAGGTGTTGGCAATCTCCAAGATGTTCATGTGAAACTCATGAATGGTTTCATCTTCCATCATTTTTAGATTCTCAAACTTGGTAGTCAACATCTGAAGCCTTGACATTTTTACTTTGGAAGTGCCCTCATGAGTAGTTTTGAGAGTGTCCCAAACTTCCTTGGCCAGTTCATATTGATGTACTAGTCTGAAAATGTTTCTATCAATTCCATTGAACAAGGCATTTAAAGCTTTGGAATTTCCCAGGGCTAACTCATCTTCTTCTTTACTCCAATCTTCCCCAGGCTTCAGACTGATTGTCCCATCTTTCTCAGTTATGGTGGGATGGATCCATCCTTTGTCATCAGCTCTCCAAGCCTTTTTGTCCAGAGATTTTAAGAAGGCAATCATACGAGGTTTCCAGTAGTCATAATTAGTTCCATCCAGAATGGGTGGTCTATTTCCAAAAACTCCTTCTTTGACCATAGTGCCAGAAAGTGATATCCCTAGATCTCACCCAGTAATACAGGCAGGGTGCCTGCTCTGATACCAATTGAAATTCTGGCTACAGATACTCAATGTCACGTTTAATGTTATGACACCGTATCTGACTTTCTATAAGACAGTAAATACAAAAACAGTAAAGAACACAGTCAATTGTTTACCCAGTTCAGTGTGCAACAACACCTACTCTGGGGGCTACCAAGCCAGGGAGGAAATCCACTATAAGAGATGTTAATTCAGGAATAAACCAACCAGTTTATCTCCTTCACTTAAGACCTACCCAATGCAATTTCAATCTAAGTACAACTTAAACCTGAGTTCCTACTCACTCCCCCTCAATCACAGCAGTGATACATAAAACAATTTGACTAATGAATTGATGAAGACACTCTTCAAAAACATACACTTGATTAAGCTTCACAGCTTTTTAATCAAGCAACACAACCACTCTTGCTTCACAGCTTTGAGTGATGCACACAACTAACTTGACTCTGCTTCACAGCTTTAGTCAAGAAACATTCAAACACTCTTGCTTCAAAGCTTTGAGTGCTACACAACCCTTACAATTAAAAACCTATTCCAAGTCACTTATCACAATGATAATTGCTTGGAGTACAATAATCAAACCTATACAGTTTACAAATGATCTTCTGATCACCAAGGGATGACTTGCAAAACAGCAGCTCTGTTGAATATATAGCAGCTGCAACTTCAGTTAGGGTTTCCACAAAAACCTAGGGTTAATTCCGTTTGACCTTAAGACTAGGTCACAGGACTCTTTTAACCAGGTTAAGGTTGAGCTAGGATAACCCAAAGAAAACGCAGGATTCTATTCTGGAAAGACTGAGTTATTTTCCTGAAAAAACTCAGAATTAACCAACCTGCATACCTGTTAGTTCAGAACAGGATGTCTTAACATCTGTTATGACATCTGAGAAAACCTGTCTACTGATTTAGCAAAATGTGATCATTTTGCAAAATGCTCAGATACACACTTATAAACATCAGTACCTGAATGACAATATTTTTCTGCAAAGGACCTAATGAATCAGTACAAACTAAACTAGAATGTTATGACATCAGTCATGACATTCACACATACACTTGGGTTTTACCAAAAATGCAAGCCAATAACTAAACAACTACACTAACACAAGAGTGAATAGAGAAGATAGTAAAAGTGAATGAATGAAATAGTAAATTTGAGTTTAAATGGATTTTTGGAAAACGTAAGCAGTAAGTAAGAAAATAAGTAATGATTATATGCATTAATGAAACCTGAGATTAGGGGATTCAAAAAGATATTTGAACGGTTTACCACTGACAAGTGTCTCAATGCATCCAATCAGAGCCTTGGACCCTTCAAAATTTGAACGCGTGTTCAGCCCCAGAAGGTGGCTTGTGAGAGGATGACAGATGTTTGATGATGTGAACTGCACGCCTCTATCCTTGAAATGAAACATTCAGATCTTCTTGGATAGACTCTGAGGCAACTGTACTTCTAACTTCTGAAGACATGTTGATCAGATGTTCACAAAAAACAATAGAGTTCTGAGGGTTAAGATATGCAAATAAAACATTTTATTTTGGGCATAACTTCATGCTGAGGTGATTCAGAATGAAATTGAATCTATCTTCAGAAAGAGGTTTTGTAAATACATCAGCCCATTGATGGTCTGTGTCAATGAATTTTAAAGTAAGAATTCCTTTATGAATATATTCCCTAATAAAGTGATGTTTTATTTCTATATGCTTAGCCCTAGAATGCAAAATAGGATTCTTGCTGAGACATATAACTGAAGTGTTATCACAGAAGATAGGAATGTTACTCTCAAATATGTTGAAGTCTTCAAGTTGACTTTTCACCCAGAGCATTTGAGTGCTACATCCAGCAGCTGCTATGTATTCAGCTTTTGCTGTTGACAATGCTATTGTGGACTGTCTCTTGCTGGTCCATGAGATCAGATTTTCTCCCAGAAACTGGCAGCTTCCAGAAGTGCTTTTACGCTCTACTCTGTCTCCAGCAAAATCAGCGTCACAGTATCCTACTAAGCTATATTCATTGGATTTTCTATAAAACAAGCCCAGATTAGTAGCACCTTTCAGATACTTGAAAATTCGCTTAACTGCTGTTAAGTGAGATTCTCTAGGATCTGATTGGAATCTAGCACATAAGCAAACACTGAATAAAATGTCAAGCCTTGAAGCCGTCAGATAAAGGAGAGAACCAATCATACCTCTGTAGACTTTCTATTATACCTTTTTACTTACCTCTTCCTTTTTCAGAATGCACGTGGGTGCATTGGAGTCTTTGAGGGCTTACATTCTGAGAGATCAAATTTCTTCAGAAGTTCTCTAACATATTTGCTCTGATGAATGTAAGTTCCTTCTGGAGTTTGGTTTATCTGAATTCCCAGAAAGAATTTGAGTTCCCCCATTAAGCTCATCTCAAACTCTGCCTGCATGCACTTAGCAAACTCTCTGGCGACTGGAGCAAAGGTTTCTGTAGAGTCTATCCCCTCTTGCTGACTATAACCTTGTGCCACCAGTCGTGCTTTGTTTCTGATGACTTCTCCTTGCTCTTTAAGTTTGTTTCTAAACAACCACTTTGTTCCAATGACGTTGAATCCTTTTGGTTTGGGAACCAGATCCCATACATCATTTCTGGTGAACTGATTTTATTCCTCCTGCATTTCCAGAATCTAGTCATTGTCCAGAAGAGCTTCATCAATTGTTGTTGGTTAAATCAGAGATACTAGTCCCATGAGGGATTCTTCAGAGTTTCTGAATGTTGATCTTGTTCTGATTGGATCATCCTTCTTTCCCAGGATTTTATCTTCTGGGTGAGCTATGCTGCTTCTGGAAAACCTTTTCTGGAGTTGATCAACAGAAGGTGCTGGATTGCTTGTAGAATTTCTTTCTGACGTTGTTGGAGCGTCTCTATTGAGAACATCTGATGCTTTGTCTTCAGTACCTGTGAATTCAACTTCTATATCTACAAAGAATTTATTCTGCTTTGACTTTTGAGAGTCAAGCTTATCATTAAATCTAACACTGATTGACTCTTCAACAATCTGTGTTTCTGTATTGTATACTCTGTACCCTCTTGAGCGTTCAAAGTACCCTAACATAATACACTTTTGTGCTTTAGAGTCAAACTTGTTCAGATAGATTTTAGTATTCAGAATGAAACAAGTGCATCCAAAAGGATGGAAATAAGAAATGTTGGGTTTTCTGTTCTTTCACAATTCATATGGAGTCTTTTCCAGAATAGGTCTTATAGAGATTCTATTCTGAATGTAATACGCTGTGTTGATTGCTTCTGCCCAGAAGATCTTAGCAATGTTAGTCTCATTGATCATGGTTCTGGCTATTTCTTGCAATGTTCTATTCTTTCGTTCTACAACTCCATTTTGTTGGGAAGTTCTAGGACAAGAGAAGTCATGCAAGATGCCTTTTTCATTAAAAAACGATTCAAAATATTTATTTTCAAATTCTCCACCATGATCACTTCTGACTTTGACAATTCTAAGATCCTTTTCATTCTAAACTTGGTTACAGAATGCAATGAACACAGAGTGTGACTCACCCTTGTGTCTTAAGAACTTTACCCATGTCCATCTGCTATAGTCATCTACGATCACTAACCCTTACTTCTTGCCACTGACAGACGCAGTTTTAACTGGTCCAAATAAGTGATAACACGAAAACGTATCGCTTTTTAGGCCTAATTTACACGAGTTATTTGTATGTTTTTATTGAATAATATGCATCACGAAGGTATTTTATTTGTTTTCAGGTAAACTATATTTTATAAGGCATAAGATGGAAAATTAGCTAAAAGGAGCAAAATAAGCTAGGAAGTGGCAAGAAGAAAGAATAAAAAGGACATTCTGCTAAGAAGCTCACACCAGAAGAGCGTTACGAGCGTAACGCCTAGCATTACGAACGTAACGCCTAGCGCACGCTGTTACGAACGTAACGTAACACGTTACGAACGGAACAAAAATCCTATCTGTTACGAACGTAATGAATCCCATTACGAACATAACGCCTTAAAAACTCAGCCTATGCAGTAAACCACGAAGCAGCCACACGATGCCCACACGACCTTGTTCCATTAGTCGAGAATTTAGCGCACATACCAAAATAATGGAACACGACAATTACAAGAGAGAGCTTATATATGTTGAAGATTTCACTTTGAAGGCGTCGGAGATTTTGCTACAGAACCATATTTTTCCTTCTGCATTATTTTGTTTACTTGTTTTTAAAACCATTATATTTTCCCTTCAAGCCTCTGTAACTTTCCAGTTCCCAAAAGTGTTAATTCTTCACGTCGAAGGATTAACACATTTAGTTCTATATTTCAATTAATCGCAAAGCTACTGTACGAATTCAAGATTACCACGGTAATATAATTACAATTTTTCTTATGCAATTCAATCTTTATTGTTTTTATGCTATGTTGATTATTTTCATGAACTGTGTTTTACGTTGCATGTTTGCTAAATACATTATGTCTGGCTAATTTTGTTTGTACCGATATGTGACTCTTAAGCACCGAAGGAATTCGGTGATAACTTGGCTAAAATCTTTTATAAATAATTTCTGGTTTCCAATTTTCATAATTAATTTAACTACCCTTGTCACGAGAGTGAAAGGATATTTAACACGATTTTGCCACGAGAGTGGGAAATTAATTAAGGCAAGAACCTGCATGCGAGAGCCGGGGTTCGACCCAGATAGTGGTAACGAAACATTAATTTTTAAATACACGAGAGTGTTTTAACAAATTAATTAAACTCAAGTTGTTTTTAAAAAGTGTTATTAAATTTAAAGTGCATCCACTAGGTTTAGTAGCATAACTTATTTCATGAACACGAGAGTGCATGTCTCAGGTTTTTAAACAATTAGTTTTTACCGAAATACTTTATATGTCAAGTGATTCACCAAGTTCCCGAAGTCCGACTATCACATATCGGTATAACTATAACTATTACTATTAATTAAAATCTCTTTCCCCTAAAACCAAATATTCATCGCTTAGTTAAACATTTGTAACATCAGATCGTATGCGATTGATCCTCAGTCTCTGTGGGTTCGATAATCATTTAAAACTAGAACGGCTAAATTGTATACTTGCAGTTAGTATCCCGATAGACTCATAAAGTCCTGATCAAGTTTTTGGCGCCGTTGTCGAGGACTGATTAGTCAATTAAGTACGATTCTTCTGTTGCGCGTTTAGACTAGGCAACAAAAACCCTTTTACAATTTGTATGCCAAGGAATCGCTCACAAGGCGAACCTCTTGACAAATCGACGGACGAACCTGGACGCATCCTTTCCGTAAGACGTGTAGTTAGGGATTACTATTTAAATCACGCTATTCCTTTACCGAAATCTGAAATCAAGATTGATTCTGAAACAGATTCTAATTCTTCCTCTGAAACCGAAACCAATCCAGAAATAGACATGGCCAAAGAACGAAGGACCCGTCCATTGAAGGAGTACGCAGCTCCATCACAACAAGAACCCCACAATAGCATTGCTGCTCCAGCAATTAATCGAAACGATTTTGAGTTGAAACCGTCGTTGATATCAGCTATCCAACAACGCCAATTCTCTGGAAATCCTACCGAGGATCCAAATGAACATCTTACGAAATTCGTTCAATTTTCCGACACAGTTATAACAAATGGTGTTAGTAAAGATGCAATAAGATTACGTCTTTTTCCTTTTTCACTAAGAGATAGAGCTTGGGCTTGGTTGCAATCCCTTCCATCAAATTTCGTCACTACGTGGGAAGGACTTAAGACTGTATTCTTAGCACGATAATTTCCCCCAAGCAAGACTGCTGCATTAAGATCTCAAATCAATGGATTTAGGCAGAAGGATACTGAATCGCTATTCGATACATGGGAGCACTACAAAGATATGATGCGAATGTGCCCACATCATGGATTAGAAAATTGGCTGATTATCCATACATTTTACAATGGACTCTTGTACAACACAAGACTCTCTATAGATGCCTCTGCAGGTGGTACACTGATGAACAAGCCTTACGATGAAGCTAACCAACTCATTGAAAATATGGCTCAAAACCACTATCAGTGGGGAGGAGAAAGAACACCTGTGGAGAAAACTCCAGCCAAAAGTGGGATGTACGAGATTAGTAGCCTAGATAAGGTTAATGCTAAGGTAGATGCTCTTACCCAAAAGATAGAAATCTTGACCTTACCTCCTGCAGCCACCGTGGCTGTCGTAACCCCAAGCTGCGAAGTTTGTGGAGTTCCTGATCATGTTGGAACCGAATGTCAAATCCTAGCAGGAATATCAGTTGATCAGGTGAATTACGCTCAAGGTAATCCTTATGCTAATACCTATAATCCTGGTTGGAAAAACCATCCTAACTTCTCGTACAAGAATAATAATGCTTTATTCGCACCTGGCCAAGCACACGCTGTACCTCCAGGCTATCAAAAACCCGCTGCTAATGTTCCTAACGTTCCTCGGAAGTCTAACCTTGAAATCCTAATGGAAAACTTTATCGCTAATCAAGCTCAACAAAACAAAGAATTCCTCAATAAAAACGTTCACACCAGTGAACAATTGAAGCTATTAGCAAATAAGGTAGATGCCCTAGCAACTCATAATAAAATGTTAGAAACCCAAATCTCCCAAGTAGCACAACACCAAGCTAGTTCTGCCGCACCTGCTGGTACGTTTCCTGGACAACCACAACCCAATCCTAAAGGACATGCTAATGCTATCACATTATGAAGTGGGATAGCATTTGATGGACCGGTAGACCCTAGACTCCAAAACCCGACCATGTATCAAAAACCTGAAAAGGAAGCAGAGAAATCGAAGGAACAACCTGAGAATGTAGAGGAAGACGCAAACGAGAGCGGAGAGGTTTCAGAAAAAGATAAACCTTACGTACTTCCACCGCCATATAAACCACCAATTCCATACCCTTAAAGACTTACAAAATCCAAAAACGAGGGACAATTCAAGAAATTCGTAGAACTTCTGAAATAACTAAACGTTACTATTACATTTACAGAAGATATAACTCAAATTCCGTCATATGCTAAATTCCTAAAGGAAATACTTTCTAATAAGAAAAAAATTGTTGAAAACGAAACCGTTATGCTAACTGCCGAATGTAGCGCCATAATTCAAAATAACATGCCTCCAAAGCTAAAGGATCCTGGTAGTTTCTCCATACCATGTGTAATTGGAAAATCTGTCATAGACAAAGCTCTATGCGATTTAGGAGCAAGTGTTAGTCTAATGCCCTTATCTATTTGCGAGAAGCTCAAAATAGGTGACATGATACCTACCAAGATGTCCTTACAACTAGCCGACAGATCAGTCAAATTCCCTGTTGGTATGCTAGAAAACATTCATGTCCGAATAGGACAATTCTACATACCTACTGACTTTATAATAATAGACATAAAGGAAGATCCAAATATTCCCATCATATTAGTAAGGCCATTCTTAGCCACTGCAGGAGCCATTATCGCCGTTAAGAAAGGAAAGCTTACCTTTGAGGTAGGAGAAGAAAAAGTAGAATTTATTCTTTCCCAATTCTTCAAAGCCCCTGCTATAGATGACTCATGTTGTTTCCTAGATATTATCGTTGAATGTGTCAAAGAACTCGAAAGCCAAGAAGACACCTATTCTGGAATATTGAATATTCCGACACCAACTATTTTCGAGGATGATGACTGGAGACAGGAATATCATGATGCCAACCTAAGCGAATGTCTCGCCTTAACACCCGATCCTACCCCAACTACTAAGAAAACTGGTATAGAACTTAAAACGTTACCTAAAGATCTAAGGTATGAATTTTTAGATAAAGAACTCGAACGGCCAGTTATAGTCAACGCCGACTTAGGGAAGATCGAAATCGAAAAACTTCATAATGTGTTAAGGAAGTATCCGACCGCGTTGGGATATAACATATCGGATCTAAAAGGAATAAGTCCTTCTGTCTGTATGCACCACATTATGCTAGAAGAGGATTGCAAGACTTCTAGAGAACATCAAAGACGAATAAATCCTATTTTAAGTGAAGTCGTAAAGAAAGAAGTGCAAAAACTACTAGAGGCAGGCATCATATACCCGACATCTGATAGCAACTGGGTCAGTCTGGTTCACGTAGTACCTAAGAAAGGAGGTGTTATGGTTATAACAAACACAAAAGGCAAATCGGTAGCACAACGTACCCAAACAGGATGGAGAATGTGTATCAATTACAGAAAACTAAACAAAGCTACGCGCAAGGACCATTTCCCGTTACCATTCATAGATCAAATGCTCGAGCGTTTAGCTAAACATTCCCAATTCTGCTATCTTGATGGATACTCAGGATTCTTTCAAATTCCCATTCATCCTGATGATCAAGAGAAAACTACGTTCACATTCCCCTATGGCACCTTTGCATACCAAAGAATGCCATTTGGACTATGTAACGCACCTGCAACTTTTCAACGATGCATGATGGCGATTTTCGCAGACTTTTTGGATGGAATTATGGAAGTGTTCATGGACGATTTTTCTGTCTGCGGAGAAAGTTTTGACGGATGTTTATCAAATCTTGAGTTGGTACTAAAATGTTTTGTCAATGTCAACCTAGTGCTCAACTGGGAAAAATGTCATTTCATGGTGAGACAAGGAATTGTGTTGGCTCACATTGTATCAAACAGAGGGATTGAAGTCGATGAAGCAAAAATCGAAATTATCAAAAACCTTCAACCACTCAAAACAGTTAGAGAAATAAGAAGTTTTCTAGGAAATTGTTGCACCCCAAAATTTTCCCTCTCATATTCCTCCAAACATTGCAAGAAAAATCTCCAAGTGGCTCAAGATTGCTCAAGAGTTGGACAATCAAGCTATCTCCTAAGGCAGTCAACCTCAAATTAGGGTTTTGTGTTGCATCAAGGTACTTTCATCCAAATGACCTCAAGTTCTCCCCAATGTCCTAATATGTTCTCAAAGTCATCCATGTCAAGTTTCAAGCCTTGCAGAGGAAGTTTGCTCAGTCAATTGCTCAAAGGGTCCCAAAGTCGACTGTGCTAGGGCAAAAGTCAACTGTGACCTACAAATAGTCAAACTTCAATATTTTTTGTCAACATTCTCATTTTGAAGGATATTTCATCATTTGATCAAGGTTTGATCATGATTCATCAAGGATTGCTCAAAATTCATCAAGACTCAAAAGTTGCTAAATTAGGGTTTTGCAGGAAAAGTCAACTCAACTTTGACCAAGCATAACTTTCTCATACTTTATGAGAAATGACCCATCCAAAGATAATTTTTAAGAGGATACAATTCAATACAATCCATCTTCATACCCGAAGATCAATAAATTCACTCACAAAAAGTTACAAATTTGGACATTATAGGTCATTTTTGAAAGTCAACAAAACACCTTTTTTTCCAAAGCTTATAACTTGAGCATGGAATATCAAAATGAGATGAGACCAACAGGGTTGGTTAGAGGACATGTCTAGCTTTCTAAAAAGTCCAATAACACTTCCAAAAGTTCAAAATTGAAGAAGTTATGCATTGTTGAAGTTGGGCATTTTTGCAAAATTGCCAAAAGTCATCTATCCCCAAAACTTCAAATTTTGTCAAAGAGGCCCATTCGTTTCCACTTGATTTGATCTTTTCACATTCCACACGTGTCCTAGCTTCAGCCTTTGGACCATTTATCAATTTTATTATTTAATTTGATTTTTTAATGAATTATTTCATTTTTAATCAATTTAAATACAATATAATCCCAACATTGATTATTTGATCTCTTTTTGGCTATTTCAGGACCTAATCATCATCATCAAGTGTATCAAATTCGTATCATACATTCCATGTGCAAAAAGATTGGATTTTGGACAAAATTGGAAGGTTATCAATGGTGGATCAAATCAAATCTCCAAGCATTGATGTACAAGGATTGAGTCCATAAATATTAACCTAATTCATTGCTTATTACATATACAAGTGAAAGACACACGAATTTGAGGTTAGAGGCTGAAGAACACCAAAAGCAAAACTTGAAAAAAGGTGAAAAAGTGTGAAACTGAAATCGTGCATAGAGGCGTTTTCAAGGACAAATCTCAACACCAATCCATTGCTGGGTATCCAATGAACCTCTTGCAATCAGAAACAAGCTCTCACACCCTCTCAATCGCACTGTAAGTCTCTCAAAATACCGCCCTATACTCAAAATTGGAACTCCACATTCTTGCATTTTTTGGGCAAATCGTTGACATATTCATGATCCTTGTTCAATTTACAAGCTTTCTGCATTATTTGATTGCGTTTATATGAACCATAGCCCTGTAACCAAACCTAGGGTTTCGTAGATTGCTTTTTGGGTATTTTATTTACAGGAAAAATCTGCCTAATTGATGGACATAGACGTGCTCAGGGAGGCCTAGACGAGCACAACCATGTGCTTGGAATCAATTTCCATGGCCTAGAATTGATGTTAGGATGCACATGAAAATTTAGCTGCGGATCTAAATCCGCAGGTAAATATCCAGGGTAAACGAAGAAGATGAAGACGTGCCCCCCTCCCATTGGTTGATTCAAACTTCGCGCTTTATTTTTTTTATATTTTCTGGCATTTAATTGTTTTCCCATATTATTATTAGTTTCCAATACTATAACAGATGAAGCGTAGTGGTGCAGTGGTAAGGGCGTGTGTTCAATGACTTACAGGACCTGGGTTCGAATCCCAGGTCCCTCCATGCATTTGTATTATTTTTCTTCAGGAATTCCAGTACAGCTCCAAGCGCGTAGCATACCATGGTCTCTCACTCCAATGCTTGCCAGATGGCCCCAGGCCAGATCTGGTGGTCCAGATGGGATGTCCACCATACTCCCTAGTCAAAGTGCCACGCTGGAATCAGAAAGTCAGCCAGGCTTGCATACAAATGGGCCTTGAATTTTCTATTCAAACCTCCAAAAATCAGGCCCAAACACTCTCTTCTATATTTATTTTTTATTCTTGTTTTTATTTAATTATTTTCATTATTATTTTTAACTAACCAATTAAAACTTTTTCTTAATAAATTTAAAACCAAAAAATATTTTCTTATTTAAATTAAATTTCAGCATTTTATTTTTGTTAATAATATTAATTTAATTAATTTAGTTTAATTAGGAATAACTTTGATATCTTTTTGCAATAATTAAAATCAACTGAGATAATTAGGTTTTATTAACATTGATCCAATTATTTTTATTTCTTTAAATATCAAAAATCCAAAAATATCATTTTTATTAATTAATTTATTTATTTATTAATTTAATAGTTAACTTAGTTTAATTCCTTTTTAATTCAAAAATAAACCAAAAAATACTTTCTTTCAAAAAAAGGGTCAAAACCCTAGAACTCGCCCGATTTAATTTCTCGCACGCGATCCACTTTTATTTCAATATTGTATCTGTTTCCCAGAATGTAATAGTTTAATAGGACTTTAATTATTTTATCGCTTTATTTATTTTCCGCATTTTAATTTTAAGGGTTGCTTTTGGCGATGTAAATACTCGACGCCTTGTAATAGTTAGTTTTAATTTCCGCAATTGAATTTCTGCAACTTATAAACTGTTAGATGTTTGATAATAGGGAATGCATGACAAGATCAAATGTTTAAACCTAAAATCAACATAGGTAACATTGACATGTACAAAGATAAAATTAACCGAAACAACACACTCGCACATGCGCACTCTTAGGGCACACCTCGCTTGGTTGCCTTCGAACGCGGTCATTGAGTATAGGTCACTTTAGAGGTCGCCCTCTTGTCCAAAGATCATAGTTGCCTCGAAACGGTTGCCTCGGAAAAATGATCTAAGACATTAGGGTTACCGCTAAGGCGTCCTAACATTGCTTTATTGACCGCACGTCCCTAAATTCAAATTGACCCTTAAACTCCAACGACAATGCTACCTACTCATCAATAGTGGGATAGCATTGTCTAAAGGAAGATAGCATAGAACGGTTCCTTTTTCGAGTAGGTAGATGGTTCTTAAGTACTTGCTCTTTCAAAACAAAACAAAATTTTCACACTTACACTCCTTTTCAAACAAAAACTTCTTTCAAACCCACCAACACAAAGAAAAGCAATTTTTGAAAACACTATGAGCAAGTACCTAAGAGCCCATGGATAACCACAGATACAAAGGGTGCTAACACCTTCCCTTTCTATAATCTACCCCCCAGACCCGAGAAACATCTCGAAAAAGGAATTTTTTTTGTGCTTTTTTCCTTTCCTTGTTGGATAAAATAAAAGACGGTGGCGACTCTTGCTTACCGCGACATTTTGCAAAAACAAACGCAAAACGCAAACCAGCATTCCAAAAACAGTCAGTTCTTTCCACCGTATCACAGAACTAGCGACTCTGCTAGGGAAATATTATAAGTGGGGTGTACCTTAGGATTAGATCACTGTGTTTTCAATTGTTTGCTTTGTATGCTTTATATTTGTGGGCTTGAATCGGAGTTACTATAGATCCTAACCCGGATCTGGGGATACCCTTTAGGTAAGTAGCAATAAACTGCGAGGGAACTGTACGGTGTAGACCGATACGGTTGAAGCAGTAGCTACGTTGGTGTGGAACTTTAGATTGTACCGATATCCCTTGTGTTGGAACGAGGAGAATATGGGTCATCTAAGGGGTCATTAAGCACCAACTGACCTTAGAACCTTTAAATTGACCAACTTGGCCATAGAACAGTAGCAGTATGCTACACTCATTGAGATTAAACTCTCGTGATGATTCCGGCCGCAAGAAAAGGTTTCTAAACTGGAATTATGACCGATCGAGGGTAGTCAGTGATATTGAGATCCTCTAGAACCCGATTACTATTTTTAGGACAAGTTTAAACCAATTGAACTGAAAGAGGGTAGTACCTAAGCTCCTTGCAAGCCTGAAATCTAAGGGCTCTCTGTGTGACTTATGTGCCTTTACCATGTTTGTTATTTGTGGATACTTGTGATGTGCTTTCTATCATGACATCATGACATCATAACATTGCATACATCTTGCATTGGACTAACCTATTTCAAAGACAGGAGGGATTCATCTTTGTTCTGTTTTGTAGGTCATGATGCCCATGCGTAGGAATACCATCCGGATCAACTTTGTCCAGGTTCCCACCATGCTTAAAGAATTGATTGCAAAGATGCCTGATACTACCTCCTTCATCAGAAGACATGGGTATCTTCTCAGTTTGGTCACCTCCAAATTGGACGAGCAGATGATGAGTGTCCTGGTCCAGTTCTATGATCCGCTGTACCATTGCTTTAATTTTTAGGACTACCAGTTGGTTCCCACCTTAGAAGAGTTCTCTGATCTGCTCGGTATCTCTATTCTGGGGAAGACCCCGTTTACTGGTTGGGAGAAGATCCTTAGGCCAGAAGAGATTGCTTCGGCCCTTCATATGACCAAGGATGAGGTAATGGCTAATTGGGAGACTAGAAGTGGAGCAAAGGGCTTTCTGACTATGTTCTTGGTTAGTAAGGCTAATTATTTCTGGGACAGCTTAGACTTCAAGGCATTCGAAGATATTCTGGATCTTCTGATACACAACTTGGTATTGTTTTTGAATCCTGACTCCTTTGTTGATGTGAATACGGTGAAAATCTTCATCTCTCGTAATCCCGTACCCACTCTCTTGGGTGACATTCTTCATCAGCTTTATGCCCGTACTGCCAGAAAGCGGGGAACTTTGATGTGCTGTGCTCCATTATTGGCGAGGTGGTTTATTTCGCACCTCCTCAAATTAGTGCTGAAGAACAAAGAAGGCATGGGTTGGGCTTATAGGGTTATGTCTCTCTCGCATAATGACATCATCTAGACTATCAAGGGTATGAATGAGGTGGCTATTATTGATCGATGCAGGGAGTACCCCAATGTTCCACTGATAGGAACCCATGGAGGAATTTCTTACAATCCATGCTTGGCCTTACGTCAGTTTGGGCGAGCCAGAAGAGAAGGACCTCATGAGCTGCTAATGCCTAGTATCATCTTTGATTTTCAAGGGGATAGCGACGAGCAACACCGCAGATTCATAAGGGCTTGGGATAGAGTTCACAGATCTGATCCACATGAGTTGGGTCTAACGACTTCCCTTCCGATGGAGCCATATCTCAGATGGGTTCGTATCCGTGACCAAAAGCTGGGTATGCCATATGAAGTCGTCATGCCTATCATTGTTGAAGTTGCTAATGAAGAGGGGGTTCTTCCTACCATCCTCCACCCTTACATGCCCACTGACATTGGGGCACTGAAAAGATCTTGGATGTAGCTGAGAGAAGAACGGGATGCTTACCGAGAAAAGTTCAACGAGCAAGAGCAGAAGATCCAGAAGTTGACTAGGCAGTTGGAGAACATGCGGATTCTCAATGACTATGTCCGCACCGACAAGAAGAGACCATGGGAGCACTGACTGTCCTTTGATTATTTCCATTCCAGTTTTTATTTACTTTTCAGTATTTCCTTTCTTGTAACGCCTTGAGGGAAATTTGTTGAACAATTTGAATTTCAAGCTTATCTAATAAAAGTGTGTTTCCTTTCTTGTTTACGAATTTGAATCTCTCGATGTCTTTGAAATCATGTCATACGCATTTCATCCCATGCACTTCATAACAGGTACTCATTACAAGTCTCTTATCTTCTTCGCTATTTATTTCAGCATTCATCATGTCTGCTGAACCATCAACTGAACAAGAAATCAAGGCCCTACAGGCCCAGAATGCCCAATTCCAAGAGTTGTTCATGAATCTAGCTAAGGGTCAGCAAGATCTAAAGACCCTGATTCTGAAAGAGAAGAAGAAGAAGAAGAAGAGGAGGAAAGTCCTGTTTAACACAGGTCACAGGTTTGGAAACAGGCTACGGGATGAAGTTGATTTGACCACCTCATCTGGAGGAAAAGATAGTCAGGAAGAAAGGAGGGCTCCTAGCCCTGTGGTCTCCGACAACGAGACGGACTTCGACGAAGACCAGTATCCTCCTGCTGAGGATAGGTACAAGCAACTGGAAGACCGGTTGAGTGCGATGGAAGTTCAGAAAGTGCATGGTTTGGACTTTGGTGATCTGGGTCTATCATCTGGGGTAGTGATTCCCCACAAGTTCAAGGCACCAACCTTTGCTAAGTATGACAGAGTTTCTTGTCCGAAGCTGCACTTCCGGTCATATGTAAGGAAGATTCATCCGTACACCGCTGATAAGAACCTATGTGTGATCGGTGGGAATGAGAACTGACTGTTTTTTAGCTGGTTTCGCGAAATGTCGCGGTAAGCAAGAGTCGCCACCGTCTTTTATGTTCTCCAACATGGAAAGGACAAAAGCACAGCAAAATTCCTTATTCGAGAATGTTTCTCGGTTCGGGAGGTAGATTTATAGAAAGGGAAGGTGTTAGCACCCTTTCTATCCGTGGTTATCCACGGGCTCTTAGGTACTTGCTCTTATGTTTTCAAAATTTGTTTGCTTTTCAAGTGTGTGTGGGTTTTGAAAAAAGTTTCGTTTGAAAAATTTCTAAGTAACTCTTGTATCAGTCCTCAAGAGTGTATGAAAAATTTGTTTGAAAACTTTTAGAAAGTGTGAGGTGTGAAAAGTATTTTTGTTTGTTTTGAGAAAGAGCAAGTACTTAAGGGAATCTACCTACTCTAAGGAATTAGGTTGTGTAAGAGTCCTTTAGATAGTGCTATCCCACCATTGAGAGGTAGGTAGCACCATCGTTGGAGGTGTTCGGGTCAATTCGATTGTAGGGACAGTGTGGTCATCGAAGCAACAGTTAAGACACCTTAGAAGCTACCCTTATGTCCTTGATCCTTTTTTTTAATCCGAGGCAACCATTTCGAGGCAACTGTTTCGAGGCAACTGGATCATGGACATAAGGACCGGTAAGACATCCTATACTTGACGACCACGTTTCGAAGGCAACAAGTGAGCCGTACCCTAGAAGTGGTGTGTGTATTTGTGTGTTGTATTCAGTTAATGTTTGTCTTGTTAATTAGTGGGCTACGAGTTGTTTTTATTTACATACATTCTTTCATGCAAGTTAACAGTTAAGGGGTGCAGAAAGTAAATTGCGGAAACATAAATCCTACGCTATTACAAGGCGCGGGTCTATACATCGCCAAAAATTTACAAAGACCCGTTTTTTAGTAAATAAGTGCGGAAATTAAATAAAGCGGTAAACCTATTTAACTATTACATTCTTGAAGGCAATTACATAATAATCAAATAAAGTAAATGCGCGCGAATAAAATAATCGGGAACGTTCTAAGGGTGTTGACCCTTTTAAGAAAAGAAATTGAATTTTTTGGTCTTTTTTGTAATTAAAATGAAATTAAAGCTAATTAATGACTAATTAATTAATTAATTAAAAGAAAATATTTTTTTGTTTTTATGTTTTTATGAAATAAAAGAAATGGAATAAAATTAAAAGTTAACTTTTACCTAATTCTAGATTTATTTTAAATTTTTTAAGAAAAAGAATTAAAATTGCCTAATTAAACTATTTTGGTTAATATTTATTTACAAAATAAAATAATAATAATAATAATGTTAATTCTATTTTTTTGATTTTTTTTATGAAAATATTAGTTGGTTAATTATGTTAATAAAAAAAATAAGGCAAATAAATAAAAGAAAAGAAAATGACAAAACAAAATAAGAAAAAGGTAAGAAAACCCAAGGGGGGTGAGATGGCCTTCATGGAGGTTTTCTGAAGTAATTCTGGCCCAACAACAAGAAGCCTTATTTGACTTTTTTCGGTTTCCTACGCATGCGCTGACTCCAGAGCATAGTACTCTTGCGTTCTGGGCCTTTAGATCTGCCTCCAATGACACTTGGCTTGTTGGATGGGTGAGGCTTATGGTGGAAACTACTTGAGAAACTGCACAAGAACGCGTTAACAAAAATGATATGAGAATTATGGGGGACCTGGGAAGAACTTACAGCGCGGTATGAGCCTCAGGACTTGGCAAAGGTTGCTTTAGCTTCAGGGTGTGGCAAGGAATAGAACCACGTGCTTGTTTTGATCTGAAGATGCTCGCAACTATGTTTTAGAACTCTCACTTTTTGAATAATTTTTGGTTTTGCTCTTGGCCGTTTCTGCACACACACTTTTTTGAATGAGGTTGGGAAGGCTTGTATATATAGTAATGTAAAGTGTATCAATAAGAATAATGGTCATTAAGCTTATGCAATTATGTTCTTGATTTCCTCCATAACCAACATTGAACCATTTGCCATATTTGTGAAAATTTGAATTTTCTTGCTTGGAATAGGCCTTGCACGAATTTGGAAGGTATTTCAAGGTGTATCAAAGCTAATCAACACAAAATATATCCCTCCATTAATTTCTTTGATTTTTATTTGAATTTTAAAGATTTAAAATGAATTAAATCAAATAAAATTAAATAAAAATGGAAAAATTAATTTTAAATCTTGAAATAAATTGTGGGACACGTGGGAAGCATGGCCAAGCTGAATCAAGTGGAAAAAGTGGGCCCCTTTTGTCAAAAATGAAATTTCAAGGATAATTGACTTTGGCCATTTCACAAAAATTTCCCAACTTCTCCAATGCATATCTTGCTCAATTTTGAAGCTATGAACATGTTCTTGGACATTTTGGAAAGGTCTTGAAGTCCTCTAACCAATGCCTTTGGTCCCATGTCATTTTATTTACCAATCTCAAGTTATGGTCTTTGACTTAAAGTGCCCTTTTGTTGACTTTTGAAAATGACCTATAATGTTGAAATTGATAACTTTTTGTGAGAGCATTTATTGGACTTGGAATGTGAAGATGAGTTGTAGGAAATGTCTTCCCCTTCAAGATGAGCATTGGATGGGATTTTTCTGATGAACCATGAAACAGTTATGCCTTGGTCAAGTTACAGTTGACTTTTCAACTGTCCAAAAATAAAAACTTTTGACGCCTTGATGATTTTTGAGCCATTCTTGTGAAATCATGGTCAAGACTTGACCAAATGATGATTGTGGCTTCAAAATAAGATGTTGACCAAAAATTTTGACTTTTGACTGCCAAATGACCATTTTTCCCCTACAGTTGACTGTTGAGCAATTAGGGTTTTTGACTGTGCAACTTGACCTTGTGAGCCTTGAAACTTGACATGTAGGTGCTTGACAATGTTTATGAGCATATGGGACTTGATTGAGCCCTTGAAAACTTCAAATTCCTTGCAAGAACCAAAACCTTAATTTGATTTGCTTTAGGAGAATGGTTGACTGTGTAGCCCTTGAGTAGACTTTGAACCATTTGAAGTGATGCTTGGCAAAAATTTGAAGATTATGGGAGGGCAAATTTTGGGGTACAATAGTTACCCCTGTTCAATCTTCTTAGACCTGAGGATGTAGATTGGCTTATGTGCCTTTCGTGATCCAAAGGTGGAAGATGATTGAACACTAGAGTGCCCAGAAATTTGCACTCAGATAGTTGAGTATCAACAGTACGGTGTAGGGAATGGGCTTACAGATGCCATTTGGAGAGATGATGGGTAGGAGGATGGGCTTATAGATGCCATCTGGAGATGTGACAGAACCTTGTCGGGAATGGGCTTATAGATGCCATTTGGAACTATAATGGGAGGATGGGCTTATAGATGCCATCTAGGTGTCGATCGCGTAAGAGATTCCTTAGCGAGAACTTGTGTACCTGAGAAAGAAAGATAATTACCTGGCCTGTTACAGGTGTTGATCTTCAAACTTTTCATGCAGACGTGCCCTGGGTGGATACAGGTATCGAATCTACAATCTCTTCAGACGTGCCCTGGCTGGTTACATGAATCGAATCTGGAAATAGTCGTCAACAGATACGCCCTGGCAGGATACAGGAATCAGATCTTCAAACTCTTCAGACGTGCCCTGGCAAGATACAGGAATCGAGTCTGGAAATAGTCGTCAACAGATACGCCCTGGCTGGATACAGGAATCGGATCTTCAAACTCTTCAGACGTGCCCTGGCAGGATACAGGAATCGAGTCCGGAAAATAGTCGTCAACAGATACACCCTGGCAGGATACAGGAATCGGATCTTCAAACTCTTCAGACGTGCCCTGGCAAGATACAGGAATCGAGTCTGGAAATAGTCGTCAACAGATACGCCCTGGCAGGATACAGGAATCGGATCTTCAAACTCTTCAGACGTGCCCTGGCAAGATACAGGAATCGAGTTTGGAAATAGTCGTCAACAGATTCGCCCTGGCAGGATACAGGAATCGGATCTAGAACTTCAAAAGGTTTTTGATGAATGAATCAGGGACGATTACTACCTCAATGGGACGATGAGATAACCTTGGACGATTACTACCTCAACGGGACGATGAGAGAACCTTGGACGATTACTACCTCAACGGGACGATGAGAGAACCTTGGATGATTACTACCTCAACGGAACGATGAGAGAACCTTGGACGATTACTACCTCAACGGGACGATGAGAGAACCTTGGATGATTACTACCTCAACGGAACGATGAGAGAACCTTGGACGATTACTACCTCAACGGGATGATGAGAGAACCTTGGATGATTACTACCTCAACGGAATGATAAGAGAACCTTGGATGATTACTACCTCAACGGGACGATGAGAGAACCTTGGACGATTACTACCTCAACGGGACGATGGGAGAACCTTGGACGATTACTACCTCAACGGGATGATGAGAGAACCTTGGACGATTACTACCTCAACGGGAAGATGAGAGAACCTTGGACGATTACTACCTCAACGGGACGATGAGAGAACCTTGGACGATTACTACCTCAACGGGACGATGAGAGAACCTTGGACGATTACTACCTCAACGGGACGATGAGAGAACCTTGGACGATTACTACCTCAACGGGATGATGAGAGAACCTTGGACGATTACTACCTCAACGGGACGATGAGAGAACCTTGGACGATTACTACCTCAACGGGACGATGAGAGAACCTTGGACGATTACTACCTCAACGGGACGATGAGAGAACCTTGGACGATTACTACCTCAACGGGACGATGAGAGAACCTTGGACGATTACTACCTCAACGGGACGATGAGAGAACCTTGGACGATTACTACCTCAACGGGACGATGAGAGAACCTTGGACGATTACTACCTCAACGGGACGATGAGAGAACCTTGGACGATTACTACCTCAACGGGACGATGAGAGAACCTTGGACGATTACTACCTCAACGGGACGATGAGAGAACCTTGGACGATTACTACCTCAACGGGACGATGAGAGAACCTTGGATGATTACTACCTCAACGGGACGATGAGAGAATCTTAGGCGACTACAACCTCAGCAGAATGATGAAGGAATCTTGGACGTCTTCTACCTCAAAAGGTAAAGACTTTTATCTGTTGATCGTTCTTTCCTGAAAAAGTAACGAGTTAGTTGTACGCAATGTCATAATGTATGACATGCATGATGTCATGATGTTCTCAAAAATAAATGAGATTGGGGTGATATGATGCGTGTATGCATGTATCATAATGTATGACAATGTGATGTTTATGAATGTATTTTCGTCTAGGAAAATAAATCCTTGACGAATGTCGGGAGCTGAATCCCGGGATGATGTTGGAAGAGTAGCGTTCTTTGTTTCAGCTGGGGATAATGGTTGCAAGAATAAACCGGTAGGAGAAGATGACTCCGTCGGGGAATAAACCTGTTGGAGAGATTACTCTGCGGGGAATTACTCTGTAGGAAGAGATACTTCGCTGAGGTTTTGATGATAACTCCGTTGGGGATTCTGCTGATGAGTTATGTTGGAAGATCTGATGAACTTTGCTGGGGATAGGAAGAACTTCGCCGAGGACGGTCTTTCCGTTAATTAGCTGAGGATAACCCAGTTATAAGCTTTGGTGGGGAATAACCTTCTGAATAAAGTCGGGGAGAGGCTCTCGTACTCTGCAGGTGATAAGCTTCCAGAATCTACTGGGGATAAGCTTCCTACTGGGGAGATTGATTGAACTTTCCTGGGGAAACTTTTGAGATTGCACTGGGGAAGTGGCTCCACTGGACGTTCTGTATACCGCCGGGGAACAATCTTAGATCAAGATTGCCGGGGATGCTTGCTAGGAATGTTTGTGTACTCCGTTGGGGAATGTTGAGATCTTCTGGAGGATAACCCAACTCCTTGAGGCTGACAGTAGATTAACTCTGCTCGGGGGGAGTGTTGCTGACTTGCTTGGGATACTGTACCTTGTTAGGGTTGATGGGAGACCAACTGCTCGGGAGAGTATTGCTGAATCTTATCTTAATCCGTGGGGAGTGAAGATGTCTTGGTCAGATTCTTTAGCCGAACCTATCTTGGTACCTGGAGGACAGAGTAACTTGTACAGTTTGGACAACTCTTATTGCCCCTGCTTCTGCGGGAGATGAAGGTACCTGTGGAGGTGTTTGACAACTGCCGATTGACAAATCTTCTTCTGGTAGGCCAGTGACGAGATGACGGGACATAGTCGTACGCTTTGATCCCTAATTTTTGCCTGGACCGCCCTTTCGGGTTTTCAGTCCACCGGGATACCCCTTTTTGCCCAAGCCGCCTTTTCAGGTTTTCGACTTGCCGGGTGTACAGATTTTTTCATTTCATCCCTTACTTTTGCCCGAACCCTTTTGGTTCGCTGGGAAGCCCTTATTTTTGCCTAGGTGTGTCAACCTAGCGGGTCTTTGATTATGCGTAGTATTTTTCGACTATGTCCACGCTCTCAGAGTGCAGGGAGTTGTCACTGTTGTTGTGTGGCCATGCGACCAGAAGATGTTTGATCAGGCAAGATTCGTAGTTGGAACTCATGTTCAATGCCCCAGGTGACTCAGGCGGAGATTTGCCCCAGGCTATTAGGCATTTGAGAGAGTCTCTGAATCTTGACTGGACTGCCCCAGATGATGGACAATGATCATGCCCTGCCCCTTGATTGGAAGTGCTTCTTCCATTTGAGATGACCTTTTTTGTTGAGAAGGCTTTTGTTCACTAGATATTCGTCGTGCGAATTTCTATGCTGTTCAAACAAATAGTCATATGCAAACAATGTTATATTAAAAATGCAAAGCTTATGTCTATCTTGAAGTTTTTTGAAAATGCGGTTTTCAATAAACAAGTGACTTTTTTGTAAAATGTGATGTCCACTCAAGATTTTACAGCGAGCCTTATAGGAGTCAGGATACCTTTGGTAACAATATGCTTTCGAACTAACCCATGCTTCAGCTAGGACTTTTAAGGGTTGTAGCGTGGCCTGGTTCACGGTTTAAGAAACAAAGGATAAAGGCTCAAATTTTATTTGTACCCACCCGTTCTTCATGATGTTCTTCAAACCTAAACTCAGCTAATCGTGCGTTAGAATTTGTTTGAGTCTTTGTCCTGATATTCCCATGATGGTTCGGATGTTGACATTTTATTTTGAATAGGCAGTCATTTCCTTGTTGAGGGTTTGCAGGTCCTCTTTTCTTTTTGATTTCGTTATCCCTGTTTTTTGCCTGAACTGTTTCTTTTGTGATTACAATCAGCGGGATGCCCCAGTTTTGTAAGTCTCCTTCATAGGTTTTGACTTAATGGGCGTTTATTTTGAGGGATAATGACTGCCAGTCTTTATGATTATTCGGGACCATCATTGTATTTTGTTTCAGAAAGACTTCTTTTGATGCCATTCATTGTGCACCTGGATTAACTGAGAGAACTACCCTGCCCCAGGTTATGATTAAGGGTTTTAAATTTTTTTTTGAAAAGAAAAACTCCGACTTCTTTGGCTCAAAGGGGTTGACGAGGGATTATCTTCCTTATAACTCCAGTGTTTAGGAATTGAAGCAATGCCTGTACCTCATTAGCGGGGTCTGTTCAAAAGCATACTGTAAATCGTGGTATCGTTTTCGTCATCCTCCCTCAAGAGGCTTGGAATTTTTCAATCAAGAGTTGATCATCACAAAAATATGAAAACAGTTGGCATATAGTGAATACGAAATAATTACTTCAAAACAGACATGTGTAATGCATTAATGAAATAACATCGTTTGACATGAATACAATGTTTGAATAATCAAAAGAAAATTACAAATTGAAAATTCTAATGAACAAAAGACATTCTCGATGATTTGGTGTAGGATCAGTGTTCAAACTTGACCTCCTTGGCATCAATCAAGTCTTGGATCTTGTTCTTCAAGGTCCAACAGTCGTCGGTGTCATGTCCAGGACTGTCAGAATGGTAGGCACATCTCACACCCAGGTTGTACTTGGAAGAGGAAGTATCAGGATTTTGAGGAGGATCCTTTAGTGTGATCAGTTTTTCCTTCAGCAATTGCTGTAATGCCTGAGACAAAGACATGTTGATGTCAGTATACTTCCTATCTTGATACTTTATCCTACGCCTATTGCTCTTTCTTGGTTGAACGGGCGTGGGATCAGAGATATGGATTTCCCCTACATCATGACGACCCTTTTTACCATGTATAGCATTGGACTCCTTCTTCCCACTGTGGGGCTTTTTCTGAGCATCAGCAGGTGCGGTTTCTTGAATCTTCCCCGACTTGATACCAGCTTTAATTCTCTCCCCAATCAAGATAAGATATGTGAACCCAGCAGAAGAATTCCCAATCAGATGGTTGTAAAATGGACCAGACAAAGTCCCCAAGAACATGTCAACGAGCTCATGGTCAGTCAGAGGTGGTTGTACCCTTCCAGCAAGGTCTCTCCATTTTTGGGCGTACTCCTTAAAACCTTCACCCGTCCCCAGTGACATACCCTGGAGTTGGGTACGCGTAGGAGCGAGGTCGGCATTATACTGATACTGCTTATAAAAAGCAGTTGCCAAGTCCTCCCAGTTATGAATACTGGTTCCATCCAGCTGATAGAACCATTCGAGCTGAGTCCCTGAAAGACTCTCCTGGAAGAAATGGATCCATAGATTCTTGTCTGTCGTGTAGGGCTAGATCTTCCTTGCGTATGAACGGAGGTGCAACTTAGGACAAGAGGCCCCGTCGTATTTTGCAAAGGCAGGTGCCTTGAACTTGTGAGGGATCACCACCCCAGAAGATAATCCTAGGTCTCCGAAGTCCAACCCGGGCACCTGTTGAATCTCCATGGAATTTAGACGGTCCTCTAGTTGCTTATACCTGTCCTCAGCTTGAGGGTACTGCTCATCATTATAATCTATCTCGGTGTCGGAGACCACTGGACTAGGAACCCTTCCCTCTTGGTGACTGCCTTCCCCAACAGATGGAGTAGTCCGCTCAGCTTCATTCTGCAGTGTATTCCTAGATCTGCGGTTAGGGTTGAACAAAACAGTCCTCTTCTTCTTTTTCTTCAAAAGCAGAGTCTTCAATTCCTGTTGTCCCTGGGCTAAGCTCATGACCAGCTCCTGGAACTGGGCGTTCTGGGCCTGGAGGGCCTTGATAGCTTGTCCATTGGATGATTCAGGATTCATGATGATGGCTGAAATAAACAGCAAAGAAGATTAAGCAACCTGTAGAACAGAGTACCTATAATGCAATGATATGTATGTATGCATGCGATGTTTTCAATGATCTCGCGGGGTAAACAGAGAAACTTGTTAGAATTTGAATTTGGTATCTTGATGGAAGGAACTTCATATTATTGCGAGTCCTTCTTCAAGAGTCAAGGCTCACCATATCCATTGGGTCATAGCCCCCGACTCAAGTCATTAACCTTGGCTAGAGGAAAATAAATCCCCTTTGCCCCTTGCTGGACAGTTGGTTCATCATGACCTGCATCACAGACCCTTGAGATCCTTGAAATGGATTAGTCCTTATGCAGGATGTATGCAATGGTATGATGTTATGCTATGCATGGAGTGATGTAGGTAAACCCTGTTATGAGTCCAGATTAAGGACTGTAAACAAAACCTGCAATAAACTCAAGTGTCAGATAACAAGCATGCAAGTAGTCAAGTTTGAAGGCACACAAGTCACACAAGACAGCCCTTAGAGTTTAGGCCAGCATGAAGTTCAAGTACTACCCTCTTTCAGTTTCGTTGGTTAAGACCTGTCCTATCAAAAGTAACCGGGTTCTAGAGGATCCCAATATCACTGACTACCCTCCATCGGTCATAACTCCAGCTTCGCAATCTTTTCTTGCAGCCAGAACCATCGCGAGAGTTTAGCCTCAATGGGTGTAGCATACTGCTACTGTTCTATGGCCAAGTTGGGTCACATTAGGGTTCTAAGGTCGGTTGGTGCTTAATGACTCCTCAGAAGACCCATATTCTCCTTGTTTCAACACAAGGGATATCGGTACAGACCAAGGTGCCATACCAACGTAGCCACTGCTTCACCTGTGTCGGTCTATGCCGGACAGGTCCCTCACAGCTTATGCTACCTAAAAGGGTATCCCCAAATCCGGGTTAGGATCTATGAAACTCCGATGCAAAGCCCACAAATATAAAGCAATCAAAGCAAAGCAATTGAAAACATAAGTATGATCTAATCCTAAGGTACACCTCACTTTTATAATCCCTAGCAGAGTCGCCAGTTCTGTGATCGGTGGGAATGAGAACTGACTGTTTTTTAGCTGGTTTCGCGAAATGTCGCGGTAAGCAATAGTCGCCACCGTCTTTTATGTTCTCCAACATGGAAAGGACAAAAGCACAGCAAAATTCCTTATTCGAGAATGTTTCTCGGTTTGGGAGGTAGATTTATAGAAAGGGAAGGTGTTAGCACCCTTTCTATCCGTGGTTATCCACGGGCTCTTAGGTACTTGCTCTTATGTTTTCAAAATTTGTTTGCTTTTCAAGTGTGTGTGGGTTTTGAAAAAAGTTTCGTTTGAAAAATTTCTAAGTAACTCTTGTATCAGTCCTCAAGAGTGTATGAAAAATTTGTTTGAAAACTTTTAGAAAGTGTGAGGTGTGAAAAGTATTTTTGTTTGTTTTGAGAAAGAGCAAGTACTTAAGGGAATCTACCTACTCTAAGGAATTAGGTTGTGTAAGAGTCCTTTAGATAGTGCTATCCCACCATTGAGAGGTAGGTAGCACCATCGTTGGAGGTGTTCGGGTCAATTCGATTGTAGGGACAGTGTGGTCACCGAAGCAACAGTTAGGACACCTTAGAAGCTACCCTTATGTCCTTGATCCTTTTTTTAATCCGAGGCAACCATTTCGAGGCAACTGTTTCGAGGCAACTGGATCATGGACATAAGGACCGCTAAGACATCCTATACTTGACGACCACGTTTCGAAGGCAACAAGTGAGGCGTACCCTAGAAGTGGTGTGTGTATTTGTGTGTTGTATTCAGTTAATGTTTGTCTTGTTAATTAGTGGGCTACGAGTTGTTTTTATTTACATACATTCTTTCATGCAAGTTAACAGTTAAGGGGTGCGGAAAGTAAATTGCGGAAACATAAATCCTACGCTATTACAAGGCGCGGGTCTATACATCGCCAAAAATTTACAAAGACCCGTTTTTTAGTAAATAAGTGCGGAAATTAAATAAAGCGGTAAACCTATTTAACTATTACATTCTTGAAGGCAATTACATAATAATCAAATAAAGTAAATGCGCGCGAATAAAATAATCGGGAACGTTCTAAGGGTGTTGACCCTTTTAAGAAAAGAAATTGAATTTTTTGGTCTTTTTTGTAATTAAAATGAAATTAAAGCTAATTAATGACTAATTAATTAATTAATTAAAAGAAAATATTTTTTTGTTTTTATGTTTTTATGAAATAAAAGAAATGGAATAAAATTAAAAGTTAACTTTTACCTAATTCTAGATTTATTTTAAATTTTTTAAGAAAAAGAATTAAAATTGCCTAATTAAACTATTTTGGTTAATATTTATTTACAAAATAAAATAATAATAATAATAATGTTAATTCTATTTTTTTGATTTTTTTAATGAAAATGTTAGTTGGTTAATTATGTTAATAAAAAAAATAAGGCAAATAAATAAAAGAAAAGAAAATGACAAAACAAAATAAGAAAAAGGTAAGAAAACCCAAGGGGGGTGAGATGGCCTTCATGGAGGTTTTCTGAAGTAATTCTGGCCCAACAACAAGAAGCCTTATTTGACTTTTTTCGGTTGCCTACGCATGCGCTGACTCCAGAGCATAGTACTCTTGCGTTCTGGGCCTTTAGATCTGCCTCCAATGACACTTGGCTTGTTGGATGGGTGAGGCTTATGGTGTAAACTACTTGAGAAACTGCACAAGAACGCGTTAACAAAAATGATATGAGAATTATGGGGGACCTGGGAAGAACTTACAGCGCGATATGAGCCTCAGGACTTGGCAAAGGTTGCTTTAGCTTCAGGGTGTGGCAAGGAATAGAACCACGTGCTTGTTTTGATCTGAAGATGCTCGCAACTATGTTTTAGAACTCTCACTTTTTGAATAATTTTTGGTTTTGCTCTTGGCCGTTTCTGCACACACACTTTTTTGAATGAGGTTGGGAAGGCTTGTATATATAGTAATGTAAAGTGTATCAATAAGAATAATGGTCATTAAGCTTATGCAATTATGTTCTTGATTTCCTCCATAACCAACATTGAACCATTTGCCATATTTGTGAAAATTTGAATTTTCTTGCTTGGAATAGGCCTTGCACGAATTTGGAAGGTATTTCAAGGTGTATCAAAGCTAATCAACACAAAATATATCCCTCCATTAATTTCTTTGATTTTTATTTGAATTTTAAAGATTTAAAATGAATTAAATCAAATAAAATTAAATAAAAATGGAAAAATTAATTTTAAATCTTGAAATAAATTGTGGGACACGTGGGAAGCATGGCCAAGCTGAATCAAGTGGAAAAAGTGGGGCCCTTTTGTCAAAAATGAAATTTCAAGGATAATTGACTTTGGCCATTTCACAAAAATTTCCCAACTTCTCCAATGCATATCTTGCTCAATTTTGAAGCTATGAACATGTTCTTGGACATTTTGGAAAGGTCTTGAAGTCCTCTAACCAATGCCTTTGGTCCCATGTCATTTTGATTTACCAATCTCAAGTTATGGTCTTTGACTTAAAGTGCCCTTTTGTTGACTTTTGAAAATGACCTATAATGTTGAAATTGATAACTTTTTGTGAGAGAATTTATTGGACTTGGAATGTGAAGATGAGTTGTAGGAAATGTCTTCCCCTTCAACATGAGCATTGGATGGGATTTTTCTGATGAACCATGAAACAGTTATGCCTTGGTCAAGTTACAGTTGACTTTTCAACTGTCCAAAAATAAAAACTTTTGACACCTTGATGATTTTTGAGCCATTCTTGTGAAATCATGGTCAAGACTTGACCAAATGATGATTGTGGCTTCAAAATAAGATGTTGACCAAAAATTTTGAATTTTGACTGCCAAATGACCATTTTGCCCCTACAGTTGACTGTTGAGCAATTAGGGTTTTTGACTGTGCAACTTGACCTTGTGAGCCTTGAAACTTGACATGTAGGTGCTTGACAATGTTTATGAGCATATGGGACTTGATTGAGCCCTTGAAAACTTCAACTTCCTTGCAAGAACCAAAACCCTTATTTGATTGGCTTTAGGAGAATGGTTGACTGTGTAGCCCTTGAGTAGACTTTGAACCATTTGAAGTGATGTTTGGCAAAAAATTGAAGATTATGGGAGGGCAAATTTTGGGGTACAACACTATGGATCCACTTCTTTCAAGACAGTCTCTCAGGGACTCAGCTTGAATGGTTTTACCAGTTGGACGGAGCCAGTATCCGCAGTTGGGAAGATTTGGCCACTACTTTCTACAGGCAGTACCTATACAATTCCGACCTCGCTCCCACGTGTACCCAACTCCAGGGTATGTCAATGGGAATGGGCGAAGGTTTCAAAGATTATGCTCAGAAGTGGAGGGACCTCGCCGGAAGAGTGCAACCACCCTTGGCTGATCGGGAGCTTATGGATATGTTTCTGGGGACCTTGTCTGGTCCATTTTTTAACCATCTGATTGGAATCTCTTCGTCTGGGTTTACAGAGCTGATTATGACCAGTGAGAGGATTGAGGATGGTATTAAGGCTGGTAAAATACAGAAGGGTGCTTCATCGGGCACCAAGAAGAAGCCTTTTAAGAAAGAGTTCAGTGCTGTCTACAATTCGAAAAGCCAGAGTAGACCTGAACGTCGCCAAGCTATTAATGCGGTTGTTATTTCAAGACCTGCTGGTGCTCCTCAACACAACAATCAACAAAAGGACGAGAGACCTCGAAGGCAATTCACCCGTCTCAGCATGACTTTGTCTCAGATTCTGCCACAGTTATTGAAAACCAATCTAGTGATTCCAAGGGAAGCCCTGAAGAATCCAAATACAACATCACCGAAGTACAACCCTAATGCCCGCTGTGCTTTTCACTCTGATAGCCCGGGGCATAATACAGACGATTGTTGGTCTTTGAAGAATAAGATACAGGACTTAATTGATGCAAAGGAGATTGAGTTTGAGGCGACCGAAAGACCTAATGTAGTGACTGCTCCTATGCCCAAGCATGGAGTGAATTCTATAGATGAAGACTCATTTGTGGTTTCTGTGAATGACATTGTTACCCCTTTGATGACTGTGAAGAAGAACCTTTTGCTGGCCGGTTTATTTTCGGGCTGTGACGAAGGTTGCCGTATGTGTTCTGCCCTACCAACTGGTTGCCCACTTTTGAAATCAGGTATCCAACGCCTGATGGATAGTAAAGAAATTCTGTTTGAGAAGACCGTTGTTCCTTTAGTTCATACTGAAGAAGTTGCCATCATTACCATTTTCGACAATTCTTCCAAGGCTCCCTCGAGGAAGCCTATTAGAATTACATTTGTTCCAAGAACCGCACCATTGATCATCACTGTTCCTGGGCCTATCCGCTACACCTCTGATAAAGCTGTCCCTTGGCATTACGGAGCCGATGTTTATTTTCATGGAGTTAAACAAGAGGTTAACGCTGATACTGACGTCAGCAATATTGTTGGACCTGCTAAAGTCACCCGCAGCGGAAGACTTTTCTCACCTGATATCTCTCCACCAACTGCCCGAAAACTCGTTGTTATTACACTCGCCAGTGTACCTGCTACTATTCCTGTTCAAGTTCCCATTCGTACCCCTGTCGCCGAGTCATCTGACACTCGGAGCAAAGGGACCACTGAAGAGCCTGCCCGGACGGAGGCACCAAAGACGACTACTGTTGAAGCTTCTAAACGAGAGATGGAAGAGATTCTGAAAATTATCAAAAAGAGTGACTACAAATGTAGTCGAGCAGCTGGGGCAAACCCCATCCAAGATCTCCATGTTATCACTATTGTTGTGCTCAGAAACCTATGCCAAGGCTCTGATTACATTTCTGAAGACTGCACACGTACCATAAGAGACATCAGTTGATCAGTTCAAAGATTGTGTGGCCAATCTGACTGCTGATAATGGGTTGGGTTTTTCTGACGTCGACTTGACTGCTAAGGGGAAGAATCACAACGATGCCCTGCATGTCTCCATTGAATGCAGGGGCACCACTCTTGCTCATGTATTAGTGGATACTGGTTCCTCATTGAACGTCTTGCCTAAGAAAGCTCTAGACCGGTTGGACTGTGAAGGGTTGGAGTTGAAACCAAGCAATAGTGTCGTTAGGGCCTTTGATGGGTCTAAAAGGATGGTGCACGGAGAAGTTGATATTCTAATTAAGGTTGGTTCTCAGATTTTCAACTCTACGTTCTATGTGATGGACATTCGGACATCTTATTCTTGTTTGCTGGGTCGCCCATGGATCCACAAAGCTGGGGCCGTAACCTCAATGCTCCACCAGAAGCTGAAGTACCCGGTCAAAGGGAAGATTGTGATAGTACAAGGGGAAGAGGAGTACATTGTTAGCCACCTCAACTCTTTCCGATATGTAGAAATGGATGGGGAGTTCATTGAGACCCCGTTTCAGCATTTTGAAGAGGTTCCCCAGACACTGGCATCAGCTGAGACGGTTGTTGAAAACTCCCCTATGAAGATGGCTTCCCTAAAGGATGCCTGGGCTGTTGTCGAGGAAGGTGGGTGTGCAAATTGGGTCCGACTCCCTGATTTTACACAGAAGACTAACAAGTTTGGTTTGGATTTCACTGCAGAAGCTCAAAGGGCTGTTCAGAATGCACGGATCGGAAGACCTCTTGTGTTCATCAGCAACTCGGGAGTGAATGCCATTGAAGATGATGTGGAAGAGTCTGAGTTCGGAAACTGGATCTATCCTACGACCGACGGTGGACCAAGCAACTGGACAGCAAAGGACTTCACCCCTATTTCTTTTGTTACCCAGTAATGAAACTTTTTGTTTTGAATTTGTAACAGACAATGTTTTAAACTTTATGGCCCGGTGTCTTACCCGGGGCACCGTGGCTTCATTTGTGAGGGATTTATGTGTGTCATTTTCATATATCATTAATAAAAGCATTGGACGTTTCTTGCATTTCAAATATTGTGCTCCTTGTCTTTCTTTTATTATATATTATAAAACAGCTATTTTACACACACTCACATATACCGACGTCAAACTGTTTCATAACTTCAACCTTGATTTTCTAGCAGTTACTTCTTACCCTTAGTGGGTTGCCAATGTGGTTCCTGTGCCGAAGAAGGATGGTAAGGTTCGAATGTGTGTTGACTATAGGGATCTGAACAGGGCAAGCCCCAAAGATGACTTCCCTCTACCTCATATCGATGTTCTGGTTGACAACACCGCTCAACACAAAGTCTTATCCTTCATGGATGGTTTCTCTGGTTATAATCAGATTAAAATGGCTCCCGAAGACATGGAGAAGACAACCTTTGTTACTCAATGGGGTACCTTTTGCTACAAGGTTATGCCTTTTGGACTGAAGAATGCTGGGGCGACGTATCAGCGTGCCATGGTTGCTTTGTTTCATGACATGATCCATCACGAGATTGAGGTATACGTCGGCGACATGATTGCAAGGTCCCAGACTGGGAAGGAACACCTTGACCATCTCCAGAAGTTGTTTGACAGGTTGAAGTTGTACAAGCTGAGGTTAAACCCGAACAAGTGCACCTTCGGGGTGAGATCTGGTAAACTACTAGGTTTCATCGTGAGCGACAAAGGTATCCAAGTGGATACTACAAAGGTGAAGGCCATACAAGAGATGCCAGCTCCTCAAACAGAGAAAGAAGTCAATGGCTTTCTAGGACGTCTGAACTACATTGCCCGATTCATTTCGCACCTGACCGCTACTTGTGAACCAATCTTCAAGTTACTGAAGAAAGATCAAGTAGTACGTTAGAACGATGAATGTCAGGATGCTTTCGAAAGGATCAAAGAGTATCTCTAAGAGCCACCTATTCTGATGCCACCAGTTGAAGAGAGACCCTTAATCCTATACTTGACAGTACTCGACAACTCAATGGGGTGTGTGATGGGTTAGCATGACGAGTCTGGCCGAAAAGAGCATGCTATTTATTACCTTAGAAAAAAGTTTACCGACTGCGAGACCCGATACTCGTTGCTTGAGAAAACTTGTTGCGCTTTGGCATGGGCTGCTCGCCGGCTGAGACAGTATATGCTGACTCACACTACTCTGTTGATATCAAAGATGGATCCAATCAAGTATATCTTCGAGAAGCCTGATTTGTCCGGGAGAATAGCGAGATGGCAAATGATCTTGACTGAGTATGACATCTAATACACAACCCAAAATGCAATCAAGGGAAGTGTGTTAGCAGACCATTTGGCACATCAGGCAGTGGACGATTACCAGTCTATGAACTTTGAATTCCCGGACGAAAATATCATGTTGGTAACTGACTGTGAGACACTTGGACCGGATGAAGGACCTGAGGAAGGATCCCGATGGTCTATGTACTTTGATGGAGCTTCGAACGCTTTGGGCAATGGCATTGGCACCGTGATCATATCTCCTAAAGGCTCTCATACTCCGTTCACCGCCCGACTATGTTTCAACTGCACCAACAATATGGCGGAGTATGAAGCATGCATCATGGGTCTTCGAGCAGCAATTGACCTAAGGATTAAGTTTCTAAGTGTATTCGGAGATTCCTCTCTCGTGATCAGTCAGATCAAAGGCGAGTGGGATACGAAACACCCTAATCTTATTCCTTACAAAGAGTATGTATCGACGTTGCTTCCCCATTTCGAGGAGATAACCTTTGAACACTTCCCGAGAGAGGAGAATCAGTTGGCGGACACACTGGTTACGATGTCTTCTATGTTTAAAGTCAATTCGGACAACGAAGCACCCCGGATCATCATTGAAAGATTGGACGAACCTGCAAATTGTTGTGACATTGAGACTGAAGAGGTAACAGAAAAGACCTGGTTTCATGAAGTGAAAAGGTATCTTGAGGCTCAGGAATACCCCGAGGGTGCATCTGTTAATGACAAGAAGTCTCTGAGGAGGTTTGCGGCGAAGTTCTTCATCAGTAATGGCATTCTTTATAAGCGTAACCATGATTCGACCTTAATGCGTTGTATGGATAAGAATGAAGCATAAAGGATCATGACAGAATTACATGAAGGTACTTTCGGAACTCATTCCAGTGGACACACCATGGCACAGAAAATCCTCCGGGCAGGGTATTATTGGTCTACAATGGAAGTCGACTGTTATCAGCATTCTCGGACATGTCACAAGTGTCAGGTCTATGCTGATAAGGTGCACATACCTCCAGTTCCTCTGAACGTCTTGACGGCACCCTGGCCTTTTGTAATGTGGGGCATTGATATGATCGGCGAGATCATACCTACAACATCCAACGGGAATCGTTTCATCCTGGTAGCAATTTATTACTTTACGAAATGGGTTGAAGCAGCTTCCTTTGCTACTGTAACCAAGAACGTCGTGGCACGATTCATTCGACACAATCTGATCTGTCAGTATGGTGTACCAGAAAGGATCATTACAGACAATGGTACCAATCTCAATAACAAGATGATCACCGAGCTCTGCGAGCAATTCAAGATACAACATCACAACTCTTCTCCCTACCGGCCGAAGATGAATGGGGCTGTCGAAGCGGCTAATAAGAACATTAAGAAGATTGTGCAGAAGATGACAGTGACATACAAAGACTGGCACGAGATGTTACCATTCCCTCTTCATGGGTACCGTACCTCAGCACGGACGTCAACAGGGGCAACACCCTATTCCTTAGTATATGGTATGGAGGATGTCTTTCCCATCGAAGTTCGGATACCCTCTCTTCGGATCATGAAGGATGCAGGTTTGAGCGAAGACAACTGGATTCAGACCCAGCTTGATCAACTGAACCTAATCGACGAAAAGAGACTTACTGCTATTTGTCATGGTCAGACATATCAAAAATGGATGATCAAGGCATTTAACAAGAAAGTCAGACGACAAGAGTATCAAGTTAGGGATCTGGTGATCAAGCGTGTTATCCTACCTCAAGGTGATCCCAGGGGCAAATGGACCCCTACTTATGAAGGGCCATTTGTGGTTAAGAACATTTTCTCAGGAGGAGCTATGATTCTAACCATTATGGATGGTGACGACCTTCCTCACCCCGTCAATACAGGCATAATGAAAAGATACTACGCATGACCAAAGACCCGCTAGGTTGACTGGCCTAGGCAAAAATAAGGGCTTCCCAGCGAACCAAAAGGGTTCGGGTAAAAATAAGGGATGAAAATGAAAAAATCTGTACACCCGGCAAGTCGAAAACCTAAAAAGGCGGCTTGGGCAAAAATGTGTATCCCGGTGGACTGAAGACCCGAAAGGGCGGTCCAGACAAAAATTAGGGATCAAAGCGTAACACTATGTCTCATTGGATCACCTTGCATCCAGACTTCGGTATCAGCTATCAAGCTCGGACGACACTAATCAATCTGATTTACCTTCAACCAGTAGCAAAGTGATGAGATGCTCGAAGACATAAAGTCCATAGCAGAGTTGGAACCCAGTGGGATTATTCACATAGCTGTTTTGTTTTCTTTTCACAAATTGTATAAATTCTATTTGTTCAGCGGCGTTCTCTTACTAGGACGTCAGCCTCTTGTACAAAAATGCCTATTTACAGGCCAAACTTCAAAATCAATACAAATTCATTTTCAGACAAATTTCAAACTGTTTTTCCTTTAGCTGTTTTGTTTTGCAAAGAACGTCCAATGTTCATTTTCGATATATGCATTTGACATTAATTGCTGCTCATAAATATTTACATGCGAAACAAAAGAAGAATTACTGGTAATATCAGAAGCAGGGGCAATAAGAATTGTCTGAACTGTATAGTTGCTATGTCCACCAGGTACGACGGTAAATTCAGCTGAAGAATATGGCTAAGGTACTTTCACTCCCCACAGAGTAAGGCAGTAATGGTAGCTCTCCCCCAGCTCAGACTTGCAACTATGAACGAATCAACAATGCTCTCCCCAAGCAGAGTTGATCTACCATCAACACTAAAAAGGCTTGATATCCCTAACACTCTTAATATTCCCTAGCGAAGCATAAGAATGTTCCCCGACAGAATACAAGATACCTCCAGTGGAGTTAATATTTTCCCAGCGCAGCCTGAAAAAGCTTCCCTAACGGAGTTGAAGCATAATCCCCAGTAGACTCTGGAAGTTTATTCCCCATCGGAGTACAAAATAAATCTCCCCAGCCAAGTTCAAAGGATCATTCCCAGCATAATTCAGAGGATTATCCCTACAAAAGCCTAACAGGGTTATCCCCAGCAAGTCGCAACCAAAAGATTATCCCCAGCGAATTTCTTTCCTTTCACAAACAGGAATCCAATCCTTAATAGATTCAATATCACCAGCAACGATAGTTCATCCTGACGGAATTTATCAGTGGAATTCACAGCAGAGCATCTCTTCCCCACAGAGTAATCTCCTCATCAGTTTATTCCCCAACGAAGTTATCCTCTCCTACGGGTTTATTCTTGTAACCACCTTCGTTCACCATCCCTAGTGGAAACAAAGAATCCAGCTCTATTCTCCAGCAGCTATTCGGGATTTATTTTCCCCAGCTAAAACATTACATTTCCATACATCATGATAAATGCATATACGCATCATATAATGCAATCTCATTTATTTTGAGAACATCATTGTTTGATCCATATCATGCATTGCATATAACTGACCTTTACCTTTCAGGAAAGATCCACTTAAGTTCTCAACTATGTCAAAGACCTCCTCTGGTTCAGTTAGATCACCGCGAAGATCTCCCTGATTCGTATTCCAGTTGAAGTTATTCCAAGACTTTTGTTTGGTCCAGTTAAATCGATTCGAATATTTTTCTGATGCCGATCCAGTCAAAGTTAATCCAAGACCTCCTCTGGTTCAGTCAGATCGCTGCAAAGATCTCCCTGATTTGTATTCCAGTTGAAGTTATTCCAAGACTTTTGCCTGGTCAAGTTAAATCGATTCGAAGATTTTTCTGATGCCGATCCAGTCAAAGTTAATCCAAGACCTCCTCTGGTTCATTCAGATCGTCGTGAAGATCTCCCTGATTCGTATTCCAGTTGAAGTTATTCCAAGACTTTTGCCTGGTCCAGTTAAATTGATTCAAAGATTTATCTGATGCCGATCCAGTCAAAGTTAATCTAAGACCTCCTCTAGTTCAGTCAAATCATCGCGAAGATCTCCCTGATTCGTATTCCAGTTGAAGTTATTCCAAGACTTTTGTCTGGTCCAGTTAAATCGATTCGAAGATTTTTCTGATGTCGATCCAGTCAAAGTTAATCCAAGACCTCCTCTAGTTCAGTCAGATCGACGCGAAAATCTCCCTGATTCGTATTCCAGTTGAAGTTCAGACCACCTATCAAAAATCTCCAAATGGCATCTGTAAGCCCATTCCCTACATCACCATGTTGATACCACTTCATGCGAGTGCAAATTTCCGGGCACTCTAGTGTTCAATCATCTTCTACCTTCGGATCACGAAAGGCCCGAAAGCCAATCTATATCCTCAGGTTTAAGAATATTGAACAGGGGCAGCTGTTGCACCCAAAAATTTTCCCTCTCATATTCCTCAAAACATTGCAAGAAAAATCTCCAAGTGGCTCAAGATTGCTCAAGAGTTGGACAATCAAGCTATCTCCTAAGGCAATCAACCTTAAATTAGGGTCTTGTGTTGCATCAAGGTCCTTGCATCCAAATGACCTCAAGTGCTCCCCAATGTCCTAATATGTTCTCAAAGTCATCCATGTCAAGTTTCAAGCCTTGCAGAGGAAGTTTGCTCAGTCAATTGCTCAAAGGGTCCCAAAGTCGACTGTGCTAGGGCAAAAGTCAACTGTGACCTACAAATAGTCAAACTTCAAGATTTTTTGTCAACATTCTCATTTTGAAGGATATTTCATCATTTTATCAAGGGTTGATCATGATTCATCAAGGATTGCTCAAAATGCATCAAGACTCAAAAGTTTCTAAATTAGGGTTTTGTAGGAAAAGTCAACTCAACTTTGACCAAGCATAACTTTCTCATACTTTATGAGAAATGACCCATAAAAAGCTCATTTTAAAGAGGATGCAATTTCCTACAATCCATCTTCATACCCCAAGATCAAGAAATGCACTCACAAAAAGTTACAAATTTAGACATTATAGGTCATTTTTGAAAGTCAACAAAAACACCTTTTTTACCAAAGATTATAACTTGATCATGGAATATCAAAATGAGATTATAAAAAAAGGTTTGGTTAGAGGACATCTCAAGATTTCTAAAAAGTCCAAGAACACTTCCAAAAGTTCAAAATTGAAGAAGTTATGCATTGTTGAAGTTGGGCATTTTTGCAAAATTGCCAAAAGTCAACTATCCCCAAAACTTCAAATTTTGTCAAAGAGGCCCATTCTTTTCCACTTGATTTGATCTTGTCACATTCCACACGTGTCCTAGCTTCAGCCTTGGTACCATTTATCAATTTTATTATTTAATTTGATTTTTCAATAAATTATTTCATTTTTAATCAATTTAAATCAAATAAAATCCCAACATTGATTATTTGTTCTCTTTTTGGCTATTTCAGGACCTAATCATCATCATCAAGTGTATCAAATTCATATCATACATTCCATGTGTAAAAATATTGGATTTTGGACAAAATTGGAAGGTTATCAATGGTGGATCAAATCAAAACTCCAAGCATTGATGTACAAGGATTGAGTCCACAAATGTTAACCTAATGTATTGCTTATTACATATACAAGTGAAAGACACACGAATTTGAGGTTAGAGGCTGAAGAACACCAAAAGCAAAACTTCAAAAAAGGTGAAAAAGTGTGAAACTGAAATCGTGCATAGAGGCGTTTTCAAGGACAAATCTCAACACCAATCCATTGCTGGGTATCCACTGAACCTCTTGCAATCAGAAACAAGCTCTGACACCCTATCAATTGCATTGTAAGTCTCTCAAAATACCGCCCTGTACTCAAAATCGGAACTCCACATTCTTGCATTTTTTGGGCAAATCGTTGACATATTCATGATCCTTGTTCAATTTACAAGCTTTCTGCATTATTTGATTGCGTTTATATGAACCATAGCCCTGTAACCAAACCTAGGGTTTCGTAGATTTCTTTTTTGGTATTTTATTTACAGGAAAAATCAGCCCCATTAATGGACATAGACGTGCTCATGAGGCCTAGACGAGCACAACCATGTGCTTGGAATCAATTTCCATGGCCTAGAATTGATGTTAGGATGCACATGCAAATTTAGCTGCGGATCTAAATCCGCAGGTAAATATCCAGGGTAAACGAAGAAGATGAAGACGTGTCCCTCTCCCATTGGTTGATTCAAACTTCGCGCTTTATTTTTTTTATATATTTTATGGCATTTAATTGTTTTCCCATATTATTATTAGTTTCCAATACTATAACAGATGAAGCGTAGTGGTGCAGTGGCAAGGGCGTGTGTTCAATGACTTACAGGACCTGAGTTCGAATCCCAGGTCCCCCCATGCATTTATATTATTTTTCTTCAGGAATTCCAGTACAGCTCCAAGCGCGTAGCATACCACGGTCTCTCACTCCAATGCTTGCCAGATGGCCCCAAGCCAGATCTGGTGGTCCAGATGGGATGTCCACCATACTCCCTAGTCAAAGTGCCACGCTGGAATCAGAAAGTCAGCCAGGCTTGCATACAAATGGGCCTTGAATTTTCTATTCAAACCTCCAAAAATCAGGCCCAAACACTCTCTTCTATATTTATTTTTTATTCTTGTTTTTTATTTAATTATTTTGATTATTATTTTTAACTAACCAATTAAAACTTTTTCTTAATAAATTTAAAACCAAAAAATATTTTCTTATTTAAATTAAATTTCAGCATTTTATTTTTGTTAATAATATTAATTTAATTAATTTAGTTTAATTAGGAATAACTTTGATATCTTTTTGCAATAATTAAAATCAACTTAGATAATTAGGTTTTATTAACATTGATCCAATTATTTTTATTTATTTAAATATCAAAAATCCAAAAATATCATTTTTATTAATTAATTTATTAATTTATTAATTTATTAATTTATTAATTTAATAATTAACTTAGTTTAATTCCTTTTTAATTCAAAAATAAACCAAAAAATACTTTCTTTCAAAAAAAGGGTCAAAACCCTAGAACTCGCCCGATTTAATTTCTCGCACGCGATCCACTTTTATTTCAATATTGTATCTGTTTCCCGGAATGTAATAGTTTAATAGGACTTTAATTATTTTATCGCTTTATTTATTTTCCGCATTTTAATTTTAAGGGTTGCTTTTGGCGATGTAAATACCCGACGCCTTGTAATAGTTAGTTTTAATTTCCGCAATTTAATTTCCGCAACTTATAAACTGTTAGATGTTTGATAATAGGGAATGCATGACAAGATCAAATGTTTAAACCTAAAATCAACATAGATAACCATTGACATGTACAAAGATAAAATTAACCGAAACAACACACTCGCACATGCGCACTCTTAGGGCACACCTCGCTTGGTTGCCTTCAAACGCGGTCATTGAGTATAGGTCACTTTAGAGGTCGCCCTCTTGTCCAAAGATCATAGTTGCCTCAAAACGGTTGCCTCGGAAAAATGATCTAAGACATTACGGTTACCGCTAAGGCGTCCTAACATTGCTTTAGTGACCGCACGTCCCTAAATTCGAATTGACCCTTAAACTCCAACGACGATGCTACCTACTCATCAATAGTGGGATAGCATTGTCTAAAGGAAGATAACATAGAACGATTCCTTTTTCGAGTAGGTAGATGATTCTTAAGTACTTGCTCTTTCAAAACAAAACAAAATTTTCACACTTACACTCCTTTTCAAACAAAAACTTCTTTCAAACCCACCAACAAAAAGAAAAGCAATTTTTGAAAACACTATGAGCAAGTACCTAAGAGCCCGTGGATAACCACAGATTGAAAGGGTGCTAACACCTTCCCTTTCTATAATCTACCCCCCGGACCCGAGAAACATCTCGAAAAAGGAATTTTCTGTGCTTTTTTCCTTTCCTTGTTGGATAAAATAAAAGACGGTGGCGACTCTTACTTACCGCGACATTTTGCGAAAACAAATGCAAAACGCAAACCAGCATTCCAAAAACATTCAGTTCTTTCCACCGTATCACAGACACGCTGGTTTTTACCGACGTTTTATAAAAGATTTCTCTAAAATCACTAAGCCACTAACTGAACTATTGATGAAAGACGCTTAGTTTATTTTCGATGATAAATGCTTAAACGCATTTGAGACGCTTAAGGAAGCATTAATTTCAGCACATATAATGCAACCTCCTGATTGGATCCAACCATTTGAAATAATGTGTGACGCGAGAGATTATGTTGTAGGCGCAGTCCTAGGACAACGCAAGGATAAAAAGCTTCACGCTATTTACTATGCAAGCAGAACACTTGATCCCGCACAAATGAATTACGCCACCACGGAAAAGGAACTCTTAGCTGTTGTATTCGCGTTGGACAAATTTTGTTCCTACTTAGTAGGCGGCAAAATCGTTATTTACACGGATCATGCTGCGATCCGATACTTGCTAAGTAAGAAAGACGCCAAGCCAAGACTACTCAGATGGATCTTACTCCTACAAGAGTTTGACTTGGAAATAAAAGAAAAAAGGGGAACTGAAAACATGGTAGCAGACCATTTATCGAGATTGGATGGAATCTGAACCGAGAGTGTTCCCATAAACGATGATTTCCCATACGAACACCTTATTGCTCAACTAGAGACAGCTCCTACCGACAGTTTAGAACAATGCGATGAACATTTAACAACTACAGTAGTAGAATCCATCTGTACCAACACCACATTACCATGGTACGCTGATTTTGTTAACTACTTAGCAGCCGGTGTTCTACCACCCGATTTAACATACCAACATCGAAACAAATTCTTCTATGATCTTAGACAATACTTTTGGGATGAACCACTACTCTTTAAAAGAGGCGCCGATGGTATCTACCGTCGCTGTGTTCCTAACGATGAAGTGGACGACGTCATTGCTCATTTCCATTCCGCCCCTTATGGTGGATATGCTAGTACTTCGAAAACTTGTGCAAAAATACTTCAAGCTGGTCTTTTTTGGCCTACTTTATGGAAAGACGTCCACGTAGCAATTATGAAATGCGATAGATGTCAGCGCATAGGAAATATATCTAGACGTGACGAAATGCCGCAAAAAGGGATTCTCGAAGTGGAAATTTTCGATGTATGGGGAATTGTTTTCATGGGACCGTTCCCCGCATCCTTTGGAAATAAGTATATATTGGTAGCTGTTGACTACGTATCAAAATGGATTGAAGCCGTCGCTGCACCCACAAATGATACACGAGTGGTACTTAAATTATTCAAGAATGTTATCTTCCCACGATTTGGTATACCAAGATTAGTAATTAGTGATGGTGGTTCCCATTTTATCTCTAGAATTTTTGAAAAACTACTTTCAAAATATGGTGTTAAACATCGCATAGCCACACCATACCATCCTCAAACAAGTGGACAAGTGGAAGTGTCAAATAGGGAAATTAAACAAATCCTTGAGAAAACTGTAGCCACGTCTAGAAAGGATTGGTCCTCCAAGCTAAATGATGCTCTTTGGGCATATAGGACAGCTTTTAAAACCCCTATTGGAACAACGCCATTTAAATTAGTTTATGTAAAATCTTGTCATTTTCCAGTAGAATTAGAACATAAAGCTTATTGGGCTATTAAAACTCTTAACTTAGATTACAAGACTGCTGGCGAGAAACGAATATTAGATATCCATGAACTAGAAGAATTGCGTTTAGACGCTTATGAAAATGCTAGAATCTATAAGGAAAGAACAAAAAAATGGCATGATAAACGTATCTCGAGGAAAGAATTCAAGGAAGGAGACATTGTACTCCTATTTAACTCTAGACTGAAACTCTTCTCGGGTAAATTACGTTCCAGGTGGTCAGGACCATTCGAAATTAATAAAGTTTTCCCCAGTGGTGTGATAGAAATTAAAGGAAATTCCATAGAACCATTTATAGTCAATGGCCAGCGTTTAAAGCATTATTTTAACGTCGAAAATCTAAACTATTCGGCCTATCTAAAATTAAGTGAGCCACCTACCCCAATACCTAACTGAATAGGTACTGTTTGTCGAGCCATCGACATAAAACAAAAGTGCTTCATGGGAGGCAACCCATGTTTACTTTTAATTATTTTTGTTTTGATATGCTTTTTATTTTTTAACTTTGTTTTAATCTTTCAAATTTTTATGTTGCATCCCTTATTTTTATTTATTTGAACTTCTTTTTCTTTCGATTAACTTCGGCATTTTTAACCTGAAAATACTAACTTAGTTTTCATACATTTATTAAATATTTTCAGGGTAATTCATTAGCTTTATTTTTTTAGCTCCATGGCACGTATGAACTACATGAACATAACCTTGAGAGGTAGGTATCAGAGAAGGCGCTTTGAGGATTTAGCTGAGCGAGAGATGTGTCCAACCATTTATGTTGACGACCATGCGATGAATTCCTTAGGCATTCGTGAGAGCGTTATGTATCTGCTTAACCAAATAGGGTGGGACGTTTCTCCAATTCGGAGACGCTATTGTACCTACCGTAAGCCGACCCTTGAGTTTTTGAGCACACTAAGCTATCTGCCAAACCATGGGTTAGGTTTCAACCGCGGGCTGATCACCTTCAAAATGTTTAATATGGACTACCGCTACAATCATAGGGAGTTTGCCCATTTGTTAGGATTCCCTAATGGCCCTGATGTTATCACCATGACCCAAGAAAACCTAATACTAGATCATGACCTTGATTACTTTTGGGGTAGTATTGCTGGAAACAACCATCCTGAGCCAAATGATCTTTACTCGGAGTCCATCCATAACCCTGCTATTAGGTACTTCCACAAAACATTGCCCACACCCTCTTCGGAAAAGAGCAGAATGTTACAGCTATGTCACATGATGAGCTTTTCATCATGTATTGTGCTTCGTAGAACCGTCCAGTTAATGGTGCCACCTATATGATTGCTAATATGGAGCGTATTATCCAAACAGAAAATGCACCAATCCTCATAGGTGGGTTAGTTACTATGATCTCTAATGCTATTGGACTCCGAAGACCTATGTTAGGAACAAATCCGCACTATGGGATTAAGCCAATGAATATTGAGTTTTGCTTTAACACTAGCTTCATAGGAAACCTTGGGCCGAATGAATTTGAGCTGCTGATTAACCATGAAACTGTTCACCAGTTTGTACTCCCAAATCCTATTACTAGTGTCCATAACAGAGAAAATTGGCTTTTTAATCTCCACCATCCTCCTACACCTCCTTCGACTCCATCCACTATTGAAATTTATGAAGTCCCAAATACCTCTCCAGCTGCTGAAGAATCCGATCCTGAAACACCACCTGGATACCACCAATTTCCTGACCCATGGGATCAGCCTGTAGTTTCCACTGAGTCTACCTTCCCAGTTCCTGAGATGCCACCACCACCTCCACCTGCTGTCACACTCGACTCTTTGAATAATGAAATAACCGGAATGTGGGGTGAGCTTACCTCTTTACATGTGGATTTCCTTGGTTTTAGGGATTTGGTAACTGCACAATTGGATTTCATTCACCAACATCTGTTCTCTACTCATCGTGGCTAGGACTTGCCGTAGTTATGTTAATATGTTCCATTTCTTGCACTTATGTACACGGTGAGGTCACTGTTTCATATAAGTGTGGGGGAGGAACCTTAGTTTTAGTATTTTTATTCCATGCATTTAGTTATTGTTTGTTTCAAATTCTAAACAATTCGATTAGTTAATGATATTTCATTTATTCATCATCAAGTTTCAATTTTACTGTCATTATTTTTTCTGTTATTACTGTCATTATTTTTACTGTTAGTGCTAATATTACTGCTTTACACTGTTGTTACTATACTCAACTATGCTGCTATGTGTTTTATCTTCCCTAAATAATAACAAGTGCAGCTAATGATGCTAAGGAGAATGGCACGATAATAATAATATGAAAAAAATTGAGTCTGCCAGATCCTAAGTTATTTTTCCTATAAACAGAGGTGTTACGAACGCAACACCATTGTTACGAACGTAACAGCCCCTTCCGTGTTACGAACGTAACGCTCCTGCATTGAGAATGTAATGGGGCTCCCCCTGTTACGAGACAGAAACAAAGGCGTTTCAATTTTTCTTTCTTTCCCTCTCAGTTTTCCAAACGCACGCCACAAACCCCAACTCTTACCCACGTTCAAAATTCTCCACCATTCCCATTTTTCAAACTTGCATTCATTCCCATTTAAGAGCAACCCACACTTTCATCCTATAAAAAAGCTTCACATAGTTTCATCCCATCCTATTCAAACACTCTCTGCAAAATCTCTCCCTCGCCACTTTCACAGTAGAGCCTTGCTTCAGTCAACAAATTATCAATGGAGAACAGAGAGGCTGACATGGGTGGAATCGTTTTTAGGAATCAAGACGGTGGACACCAAAGGGAGCAATATTTGAAGTTTCACCATAGGGGAGTCTTGGCCACGAGATATCCCGACAACGATTGTCTCCACAATTTGGGAATATTTGATGGAGTGGATTGGCTGCTCCGTCTCTCTGGCCTCTCATTCGCATGCACGCAACGTCACCCGACGTACCCTAAGTTGACGCTCGAGTTCCTTAGTTCGTTCTTGTATTCAACACCGAGTGATGACGGCATGTTCCTCACGGGCACCGCATCTTTCCGTATGTTCAACACTGAATATACGTTAAACCAAGAAAAAATCACGGAGCTACTCAAATGTTCAACCAAGGAAGATGACTCTGAAACGGTGCACCACAAGGTCCCTGTTACCGAATATTGGGCCGTTGTTTTGTTCGAATCGTGGAAGAAACTCACCAATGTCTCGATAGGAAATTGGGATGAGTGTCTGGCATCTCACGTTCACAACCCCACCACTAGATACTACTTCAAGATTCTCTCCAACACCATTTTTGGACGAGCCAATAACAACAAAGTCAACTCAAAGGAGGTATTTTTCCTTCATTGCTACTTAGCTGGGAATACCAAGGTAAATGCTACTCCGTTCCTTCTACGTCATATTGAGTCCCTTTGTGCAAGGGGACAACAACCATTTTTGATCGAAGGACTGATAAATACATTAGCTCATGGGCTTAATTTGCAAAGCCAACTGGAGACTCTTGATTCTATACCGCCTCTTCTCATGGATTTGGATAACTGCAAATACATGTGTTTAATTAGGAACCGAGATGATGGCAGGTATAATTTGATGGTGAAGAACAAAATTGTTCCAAATGTGATTATGCCAAATAGGTTGCTCACAAATGTGGCGAATATGGATAAGTGGATTTATGATTTAAATGCCCCTGAACCCGACCTAGCTTCTCAGATGAATCAAAATCCTCAACCTATTGACGAGGTAGAACAAGAAATGGATGCACAGCAGCAGACCACACCTCAACAGAATATACCAAGCACTTCTACTAGGCGCAGAAGAAGGCCTCGTAACCCGACTACTGAAGATCTTTATAAGGCAATGATGGATCAAACCCAAAGGATGACAGACATGAATGCTCATCTTACCCGCCAATCCCAACAAGCCACTGATATCCAAGCTCAACAAACTGCAATAATGCAACTCATGCAACAGATGCAGCAGCAACAAATTGAACAAGGAGCTAGGCATGAGGCCTGTATGGATACTTTGACGATAGAAATGGGTGGTTTGAGTGTCCGCATGGACGATTTTCAAGAGAGCCTGCGCCATCTTGGATTTCCTGGTTTTGATAGACAGAGAAGAGGTCGTGGAAGAGCCAGAGGGAGAGGACCTGAATAAAGATATCTCCTCCCATCCTTACCTCCTTTACCTTATCTCGAAGCATTGAGGACAATGTTAGATTTAAGTGTGGGGGAGGAAACTCTATCATTTTATTTCACTTTCTAGATTAGATTTAAAAAAAAAAATTCGCATCGTTTTTCCCTTTTTTTGTACTTTCCCTTCAATAAAACAACTTCATGTACAATTAAATCCTTATTTGCTAAGTTCTTTTTCGTGCATTATTGGAATTCCCCAAACTTTACAATTCTTGAGCCATAACGAAAAATTTACGATTATCATACAACGCGATGTTTCCAAACGGCTAGCTAAAACAAAATACTCAATTCAGCTTAGGCCACTTGAGGAAGTTTGACAAAATCGTTACTGTTCTGACATTTTATAACTCCACCTTATGCGATGCCATTTTGGGTACTTATTATACCGCCAACCACGAATTTTACTTTAAATTAGCCCCTAGTAGTTTATCTAGCAGTCGGCACCGTCAAAACACAAACTACGCAAGGAACCGATGAATATAAGTGAATGATCCGAAAGAAATGATGATAAAATAGCAATCTTTGTCGTGAAATTCCCAAAGTAAGTTAGGTGACCCTCACTCGGTCGTTTAGCCCAAAGGATGTAATTCTCACAAGATAAAAGAAAACTTATTGTAAATTGGTTCAGAAGTATTTGGTACTGAACTTGGTAGGGTGGACTACGGACCGATCCCCCGCAATTTACAATTAAGTTATAAAAGAAGGGGTTACCACTCATAAGTGCCAGAACCCCAAGAATAAACGGATCATAGTCGCTAACCGATTACTTTTCTATGTGCGCGTGGAGATAAAGGGCTTAATGTGATTGCGCCTGAATGAACACGGGTGAAATCTAGTTTAAAGGTTTGATTGGTGCTATAACATCATAACTCGGAACGGTTTGCACAATTGGAGTACTCTAATGTCGTCACCGTACCTCTTTTGCGTCTAAATCTCTTATGCCTAATCAAAAAATTTACAAACTAGCTAGTTTGCGAACATTGTCACGTGTGTTTAATTCGTCATTTTTATAAACCGCCTTATCTTTTTGCTTGAGGACAAGCAAAGGTTCAAGTGTAGGGGAGTTTGATAACACGAAAACATATCGCTTTTTAGGCCTAATTTACACGAGTTATTTGTATGTTTTTATCGAATAATATGCATCACGAAGGTATTTTATTTGTTTTCAGGTAAACTATATTTTCTAAGGCATAAGATGGAAAATTAGCTAAAAGGAGCAAAACAATCTAGGAAGTGGCAAGAAGAAAGAAGAAAAAGGACATTCTGCTAAGAAGCTCACACCAGAAGAGCGTTACGAGCGCAACGCCTAACATTACGAATGTAACGCCTAGCGCACACTGTTACGAACGTAACATAACACGTTATGAACGGAACAAAAATCCTAGCTGTTACGAACGTAATGAATCCCATTACGAACGTAACACCTTAAAAACTCAGTTTATGCAGTAAACCACGAAGCAGCCACACGAAGCCCACATGACCTCGTTCCATCAGTCGAGAATTTAGCGCACGTACCAAAATAATGGAACATGACAGTTACAAGAGAGATCCTATATATATGTTGAAGATTTCACTTTGAAGGGGTCAGAGATTTTGCTACAGAACCATATTTTTCCTTCTGCATTATTTTGTTTACTTGCTTTTAAAACCATTATATTTTCCCTTCAAGCCTCTGTAACTTTCCAGTTCCGAAAAGTGTTAATTCTTCACGTCGAAGGATTAACACACTTAGTTCTATATTTCAATTAATCACAAAGCTACTGTACAAATTCAAGATTACCACGGAAATGTAATTACAGGTTTTTTATGCAATTTAATCTTTATTGTTTATATGCTATGTTGATTATTTTCATGAACTGTGTTTTACGTTGCATGTTTGCTAAATACATTATGTCTGGCTAATTTTGTTTTTTACCGATATGTGACTCTTAAGCACCGAAGGAATTCGGTGATAACTTGGCTAAAATCTTTTATAAATAATTTCTGGTTTCCAATTTCCATAAATAATTTAACTACCCTTGTCACGAGAGTGAAAGGATATTTAACACGATTTTGCCACGAGAGTGGGAAATTAATTAAGGCAAGAACCTGCATGCGAGAGCTGGGGTTCGACCCAGATAGTGGTAACGAAACATTAATTTTTAAATACACGAGAGTGTTTTAAAAAATTAATTAAACTCAAGTTGTTTTCAAAAAGTGTTATTAAATTTAAAGTGCATCCACTAGGTTTAGTAGCATAACTTATTTCATGAACACGAGAGTGCATGTCTCAAGTTTTTAAACAATTCGTTTTTACTGAAATACTTTATATGTCAAGTGATTCACCAAGTTCCCGAAGTCCGACTATCACATATCGGTATAACTATAACTATTACTATTAATTAAAATCTCTTTCCCCTAAAACCAAATATTCATCGCTTAGTTAAACATTTGTAACATCAGATCGCATGCGATTGATCCTCAGTCTCTGTGGGTTCGATAATCATTTAAAACTAGAACGACTAAATTGTATACTTGCAGTTAGTATCCCGATAGACTCATAAAGTCCTGATCAATAAGTCTATGTGCAGAAGTTCTAATGGCTTAGAGGTGGAAACAACATTTTTGGATTTAAAAGCGGGTTTTGAGAATTTGCCTTTCTGACATGCTTCACACAGAGCATCTGAGCTGAACTTCAAATTAGGAAGTCCTCTGATCAGATTGAGTTTATTAATCTGAGATATTCTTCTCATACTAACATGCCCCAATCTTCTGTGGCAGACCCATTACTCGTTGTTAACAGAAAGAAGGCATTTTACATTCTGACTCTTTAGTTCAGAAAGTTTTATCTTATAAATGTTGTTTTTCCTCTTTCCATTAAAAAGGATAGTTCTATCTTTCTGACTAACAGCTTTGCATGAATTTTGATTAAAGATTATATCATAACCGTTATCACTTAATTGGCTTATGGATAATAGGTTATGCATTAATCCACCAACTAATAGCACATTATTTATAGAGGGAAGATTTCCATTACCTACTGTTCCAGAGCCAATGATCTTTCCTCTTTGGTTGCCTCCAAAGCCCACGTAGCCTCCAAGTTTAAGTTCCAGGCTTTAGAACATATGCTTTCTTCCCGTCATGTGTCGAGAGCATCCAAATTCCAGGTAGCATGACTGGTGTTTTAGCCTTGCTGCTAAAGATATCTGTTACATATATAATTTTATCCTTAGGTACCCATATCTTCTTGGGTCCTGGTTTGTTAGTTTTACCAAAATTCTGGTTGAATTTTGGTTTGACAGAGTAATTATGACTAGTGTAGTTTAGGTCATGTGTGTGCCCATATATGAAGTATAATTTAAGTGGTGTGCGTTTTATGACTAAGTCTATGGCTTTCTTAGGTGTAGGTGCCTTACCTTGATATCCTATCCCTTTTCTGCCATTTCGGCTAACTCCATAGATCATCGAAGCCATCTTGCTTTTATCTATGATTTTAGCCAGAAACTTTTGAAAGTTGTGATCATATTTTTTGATGATCTCATCAGCATTACTGGGAGTCTTTGAGATTATTTCCTTCTGAGAGTTTCGCAAATTTTTTTCTAATTTTTAAACTTTTTCTTTTAACTCAGAATTTTCTAATCTGAGACTCTCAGTCTTTTCAGAGTCAGAGACAAGTTCCTTTTTCAGGTTCTTGAATTTGACTCTAATTTGCTGATACCTTTCCAGAATTTCATTTAGACTTTCTACAAGTTCAGCTTTAGTGAAATTAATAGCAAATTCAGGGAATACCTCTTCAGTGTCTGATTCTGAGTCTGAACCAGAAGCTTTACTGTCTTCTGACACGTTTTCCATGAGAGCTATGTTTTCTCTTTCATCATCTGACTCTGAGTCAGCATCAGAAGTGTCTGAATCCTCCCATGTTTCCATGAGGCTTTTCTTCTTCTCCTTGAAGAACTTCTTTTTGGGCTTCTCCTTCTGAAGCTTAGGACAGTCACTTTTGTAGTGCCCTTGCTCATTGCACTCATAGAAGATGATGTCCTTGTTATTTGACTTTCTGTGTCCTGAAGAGCCTTTAGATCTTCTATGTCCAGAGGAAGACTCAGACATTCTGTATCTGGAAGAGGATTCATTTTGATTCTCTGATCTTCTAGGATTTCTGAATTTCCTTTTTCTCTGCTTCCATAGTTGATTCACCCTTCTGGAGAGGAGAGACAATTCATCTTCTTCTGATGAGGATCCATCAGAGGTTTCTTCCATAGCCTGCAAAACCTTAGAATCAGATTTTCTGTTAGATTTTAAAGCTAGTGGCTTACCTTGCTTTTGAGGCTCATCTTCTTCTAGCTCTATCTCGTGACTTCTGAGGGAGCTGACAAGTTCCTCCAAAGATATCTTGTTGAGATCTTTGGCTAGGTTAAGTGTTGTGACCATTGGCCTCCATTGCTTGGGTAGACTTCTGATGATCTTCTTTACGTGATCAACAGTAGAATATCCTTTGTCAAGAACCTTCATCCCAGCAACAAGGATCTGGAATCTTGAGAACATTGTTTCTATGGATTCAGTATCTTCCATCTTAAATGCCTCATACTTCTGAATAAGCGCAAGGGATTTGGTTTCTTTGACTTGAATGTTGCCTTCATGCGTCATTCTTAGAGAGTCAAACATATTTTTGGCTGTCTCTCTGTTTGAGATTTTCTCATATTCTGAATATGAGATAGCACTGAGAAGTATTGTTCTGGCTCTATGATGATTTCTGAAATCACGTTTCTGTTGGTCAGACATCATTTTATGTCTATCTTCTGACCACTTCGATCCACTGGATATGTGTATCCATCAGTTACCATGTCCCATAGATCAACATCATGGGCCAGAAAGAAGCTCTCAATTCTGTGTTTCCAATAGTCAAAGTTTTCTCCATCAAAGACTGGAGGTTTGCCATTGATTCTGTCTTTGTCTCCATGATAGTCATTGCTGATGTTTTGGCTTGGTCCCACCATAGTGTTTTTCTGAAGCTTGGATCTTGTATTGACATGGTTAAGTGTATGAACTCAGAACCAGGTGCTTTGATACCAATTGAAGAAGTGAAAAACACAAGAAAGGGGGGTTGAATTGAAAACTTGAAATCAAATGCGCAATGACACGGTATTTTTATCCTGGTTCGTTTGATCTCAAACTAATCCAGTCCACCCGTCAAGGTGATTTCGCCTCTCTCAAACGAGGTCTTAATCCACTAATCGCAAACAAATTACAATCAATACTGTGACAACTGTCAAAGTCCTTTTGAGTACAACAACAATCCAGTTAATCTCAAGGAAAACTATTCTTAATCAAAGATACAAGAATTCTGTGTAGATGTTTTTCGTTACAAAAACAGTTATCACAACCGTGATAATTTACACAATTTTAGAGCGTCGAATAATAATAGAGAAAGCTTGCAGTGTTTTTGAATTGTTTTGCACTAGCGTTGGCAAAATCGTAAATGATTTGATCTCTTAGCTTGTATTTATAGGCAATTGAATTATGTCCAACTTTAAGCGTGATTATGGTCATTAACGCAGTTTCCATTTTGAGAAGATCCTGTCTGAAAGAAGTCGTTGTAATTGATGTTGTCTTAATTGTAAAGTAACGCTTCAGAATCTTACATCCTTGCTTGCTGCTGATGCTTCAGAATATTGATGCCTTAGATTATATTTCTTCTGTTCAGAATCAGAGTTTACTTCACTTAAGCCCGGGTTCTGATCATCATTCTTCAGCATAAATTCTGATTACCTCAGCGTGTAGCTTCTATAGCTTAACTTCTGATGCTGCTTTGGTCAAAACTTCTACATACAAAATAACATAATTTTTAGGGTGCATATTTGTTCTTTGTATTTGTTATCATCAAAACTCTAATTAAGGCTTGTAAATCAAACAATGTTCTAACAGGTCCGACCTCCGTATCCCCAAGCAGGAATTCCTTTCCCAGCAGGTTCCTTCAGAAAGATGATATATGCATTCCCCAACTGAGTTTTATAACCATGAGCAGTTTATAAAGGCATCTCCCGAGTAGAGTTTATTTCTATGACAGCGGAAGCTCAATCTCCAACAAAGCTCTTCTTTCCAACAATGGAAGTTCATCACCAGCTGAGTTTATTTCTCTAAATCAGCAGATCTTCCAACAGAGTATCTCTCTTTCCCATAGAGTCATTCCCCCGCAGGATTATTCTCTGACAGAGTCTCCTCTAGTAGAATGTTCTCAAGCAGAATGGATGTAAACCCCCATCTAATCATCTTCGGTCACTATCCCCAGCGGAAGAGAAGAACTCAACTCCTTATACTCTCCAGCAGCAGTCCAGGATTTATTTTCCCCAACTAGAGAATATCACAATAGCATTGCATATCCATACATCATGGCATGTGCATACATATTATACAACACAATCTCATTTATTTTGAGAACATCATTACTCAATACATTTCATACATCATGACATTACATACGACTAACTCTTTACCTTTTAGGGAAAGATGCAATCAAGTTCTCACAAGTTCTCTTTAGTTCAGTCAAACCGACACCAAGGTTTCTATTCCAGTTGAAGATATTCCAACACTTTTCAAGATTTTCTCTGGTTCAGTCAAACCGATAATAAGGTTTCTATTCTAGTTGAAGATATTCTAAGACTTTTGTCTGGGTCAGCCGAATCACCGCTAAGATTCTCCTGATTTCTATGCCAGTCAAAGTCAATCTGAGACCTTCCCCTGGTTCAGTCAAATAGATGCTAAGATTTCTTTCCCGGTTGAAGACAACTCGAAACCTTTCCCTGGTTCAATCAAATAGATACTAAGATTTCTATTCCAATTAAAGAAGCTATGAAGCTCGGAAATTGACCGGATAATAACTTGATTTCCAAAAATTACTGAAGCCTGGAGCACGACCAGATAACGGTAAAAGACACTGTCAAACCTGGAGCACGACCAGATAACAGTATAAGGTACTGCAAAGCTTGGAATCTGACTTGATAGCAGTTTACTCAGCCAATTACTATTGAAGCCTAAAAACAACCGGATGTTAGTATGCCTTAAATTCAAGTTGAAACCCGGATGCGACCGGATGTTAGTATGCCTTAAATTCAAGTTGAAACCTGTCATACCCCAAATTTTGACCTAAGATACCACCTCCCATCTGCATTATTACATAGCAAGCGTTCACAAGCGATTCGACCTATTTTTTGCCAATTCTCGAGTCAGATTTCAAAAAATTCATAACTTCTTCAAATTTCGACAATTGTTTAGTGGTTCTTTTACATATGATTCTCCTCTGCAACAACTACAACTTTTCTTTACAAGACAAGAGATGATTATGCTTTGAAAATCCATCAAAAAATAGAAACGTTAGAAATTGTTATGAATTTAGTGAAATTTAACTGGTTTTGCCTGACTTTATTAAATCATGTATTTTTGCACTTTTACTCATTTTTATTTTACTTTTATTTTCATAAAAAGAAAATCCTAAAAAATATTTAGTTCATGTTATCTTCATTTTATTTACGTCTTTATTCAAAATATAAAAAAAATGTGTTTAGTTTTGTTAGATTCATTTAATTTTATATTTTTATTGATAATTCAAAAAAATCTCAAAATACATATAAGTTCTTTTGCTTTTTACTTTTTTTTTAGTATGTAAGTCTATTTTGTGTTTCTTTAGTTGCAATTCAAAAATTTGAAAATATATGGTTTGATTTTTTCATTTATTTTTATTTCTTTTATAATTAATTTTGGTGTAAATTCTGATTATAATTCCATTTGAAATATTTTTAAGTTGAATTATTAATATATTTTAGAACCAATTTTAATATCTCTTTTATTTCACTTTTGTATTTTTCAATTTAGTTTTTACTAACAGTTTGTTATTATTTTCATTACTATTATTATTAATATTATGATTGTTATGCTATGAGTTTGTCCATATGCTGCGTATAAATCTGTCCTTATGCTGCATGGTCCCTGCAAGTAATGCCAAGAAAATGGTCACATAATCCTGTTGTGTTACTGCTGCTCAATTTCCACAACCAAAAACCTGTGAACACCAGTCCAAAATCTGCACTATGTCAAGACAAACATTACACCAAAATAGGAGGGCAAGAAACTGCATCAAAAAGTGTCGAAAACAGGGTATTCCATATGTTCAAACTCACCAAATTTTCCCTCCCAAAACCTCATTCTCATTCACTATAAAACAGGAAGATATCCAATCGAAATAGTGAGTGAGCGAAAAAAAAGATATAGTTCACAAAGAGAAAAACGTAAACTTGCAGAAGCAAACCTCAAACCTGCCTAAAGCAAACTGCAAGTTATCAAAACAAGCTCAAACCTTCATTCCATACAACATTCAACTTTGTTCACTACCTCAGAAGCTCCTCCAACCTGCCATGTTGAACCGAATCTGAACCATACAAACTCACTGCAACTGAACAATCATACACCATATCCACTATGAATCTACAAGTTTGGATTGCACAAAAAACCAAGCTCCAATCATACCAGCAAGCTCGCACCAACACCGACGCATAGCTCACAACAACAGTGTTAAAATTTTAGGAAAAAGGGGAGAAAAGAATCTGTAGAATTTGAAGAACAAGCAACGTTTATTCTCTACAGTTTCAGAAAAAAATCAATTCTATTACAAGATTTTCTAACAAGATTTTCAGAAGAGCAGAAGGAATTAAAAGAGTATATTACCTCATCTCTGGATTTCTCTATTATTTCATCGTCAAAAATCGAAACCATCAGAATTGCTCTGATCTTGTAAGTCTCCCTACGTTTTTTCTCAAAATCTGTTGCTATGCTTGTTATAATGATGTATGTTGTGAACTAGTTGTCGTTGCTTCTTTTTTTGTTGTTGATGTTTCAATAAACCAGAACCTCTGAGATTGTTATTGTTGTTTCTCTTACCATGAATATTTGTCGCTTTGTTGATTCGATGTTTAACTGCATGAAAAAACCAGAAGCAGTGTTGTTGTTTGATTTCGATTTAGAGGGAACAGAGTGTTCGATTTTGATTTAGGGGGAGAGGGAGTTCGAAGCCATAAGCAGTGTTGTTGTTCGATTTCGATTTAGGGGGAGAGGGAGTTCGAAGCCAGAAGCAGTGTTGTTGTTCGATTTCGATTTAGGGGGAGAGGGAGTTCGAAGCCAGAAGCAGTGTTGTTGTTCGATTTTGATTTAGAGAGAGAGAGTTCGAAAGAGGGAGTAGAGTGTTCGATTTCGATTTAGAGGGAGAAAGAGTTCGAAAGAGGGAGCAGGATGTTCGATTTCGATTTAGAAGAGAAAGAGTTCGAAAGAGGGAGCAGGTTGTTCGATTTTGATTTAGAGAGAGAGAGTTTGAGAGAGAGATTGAAGAGAGAGTTCAAAAGAGAGAAAAAAGAGAGTTCGAAAGAGAGTTCGAAAGAGAGAAAAAAGAGAGTTCGAAAGAGAGAAAAAAAGAGAGTTCCAAAGAGAGAAAAAAAGGGAGTTCGAAAGAAGCGTTGTTCGATTTCGATTTCAATCCCATGCTGGACCTTTATTTCGTTTTCAGTTTATAACCCAATTAATTAGTTTAGTTTTATAATTTATTTAAATCTTGATATTTCGTTTTTAGTTTGGTTAGCATTTTAGTTAATTTTGTTAGTTTTTTAACTAGTCTTTTATTGATAAGTTTGTAAGTTATCTCTTTGAATTTATTGCCCCTTATGATGTTCCTCCCCTGATACATGTTGGTTGAGTTTGTGATAACTTCGATTTAATTCCATGGCTTCTCTCTTGGTTTTCTTTTAAAATCTTGGAGTGTTTATACTTTTAGTTTTAATCTTCATGTTGCTTGCAAAATACAAGGGAATTGTTTAATTTTTGTCGACTTCATGTCATCAAAAAAACATCGTGTGAATACCCTCATTCATCCTCCGTTTATTATTTCGTTAAAAACTTAAGATAAATTTCCCAAATATTCAATTTTTCAAAACTCACACCTTTTAAGTCAAAACTTCGACATTAGGTCGTCGTATCTTCAAAAACTCGTCCATACCCATTTTTGGCCAAAACAATTTATTTTAATCAAACAAACTTTTTAATAAACAGATATTTCAAAAGGTTCCTATATAATACTATAGATACATTGGGTTCTAATACCTTCCCATTGTATAACCAACCCCCGAACTCAAGACCTCTTTTCAAAAACGCCTTGTATTTTCATTACTTTTAAAGTATTATTTTACATTGCATATTTTAGGGTTTTATTTCGCTCTTTTCCCTTTTCCCTTGGAAATAATAAAGCGTGGTGGCGACTCTTGCTTTTGTGAGACGAATTAATTAATAGTTCGATCTCCGATTTACCCCGCTACATTTTTTATCGCTACAGAAATGGCGACTCTGCTGGGGAAAGATTGACCTCTTGTTGGTCCATCCCTAAGTGGGTTAAGCCTAGTTTGTTTTATCTGTTTTATTATTATTTGATTTGTTTGATTATGTGTTTATATTGGGGTTTTTGGGTTTTTTGCAAAGGACGAATCCTATACTCGGATTAAGTTACACTTAAGAATAGGACGGGCGGTATAGTCATGTTAACTTTGAGGGAGTAATCCCGAAGAAGGAGGCATGAAATCCCCCACTCAGTGGAAGGCCCTTTCGAACATAATATTTGAGTAAGTCATTATTATTTTCGACCTGGGAGCCAGAGAAACTGAGAACCGTAGAACCCTAACCCATCTTGGCCTTTTAGGTGTAGCGCGGAGATTATAACAGAGTAATCCGAAAGTAGTTGTTACGCGATGCTACGCTTGGACGAGTTTCTCTTGAGAATATTGCTAATTATTGAGTAATCAAGACGTTGGTAATATCCGAAGGAGGAATGTAGACTCCGGGAACTCTTAGAACCTTGTCTTGTAGGTGTGATTAAACCATTAGTACATACCTTGGGGTGGGATTTACCCTTGACTCCAGGCTCGAAACGTTGAACCTTTGAACCTCATGTTTGTGAACTTGTGTGTAATTGTTGCATTATCATTCATCCATGCATCCATCAACATTTAAAAAAAATTGTTTTTCAAGGAACTTAAGAATGATTTTTGCAGACATCTCAGGTATTGTTATTATGGAGTTTGGAAGGAGAAACACTCGAAGTTGACTCTGAGTGACCTTTAGTTTATAGTTTTTATTACTGATGTTATTTTGTAAAACTCTGTAAAAGGGCTTCATGTTCCGAAGTTGTAATTTACTGCTTTTATTATGGGCTTCATGTTCCAAAGTTGTAATTTATTGCTTTTTATTTATTGGGTTGTCGTCCCAAGGTTGTAATTTATTGTTTTGTTGTTCCAAAGCTGTAAGTTGTAATTTACCGCTTTTGATTAATGAAATGAGTTTTGTTATTCCAAATTCCTTTACCATTGATGTGTGCAAAATTATTGAAGTTCCTTGAAAAACTATCAAAATGAACGGTCATTTGCATCGCATATCATGCATCATCCAACATTCCACTTCACATGTTTTCTAGAGTCTTATCCTTGTTTCTTTTTCCACTTCGGTAGATTGTCAAGCTGTCTCATCGATACGATACCCGAGCCAATCGTCCGAGGAAGATGGAAGATCTAGAACAGGAAAACCACGAGCTTTGTGAGGAGGTCGCTACCCTTCGTGTCGGTATGGAGAAACTAACTGCGCTGGTGGAAACTTTGATGGCTGCTCAGAATCAGCCATCGACTGTAGCTGTTGAGATTCAAACTTCAACTACTGTGGTTTCTGAGATTGTCACCGTTCCAACATCTGTGACTCAAATCAACTCTCCGCTTCAACATCAGATGCCAAAAGGTTTTCCGTGGGGAATGCCTTATAACTTTGTGCCGGAAGGGTATCAGCCTGTCGTACAGCCTTTGGTTCAACCTACCGTGTCTTTTCCTCAACCGGAGACAACTACCATGCCGCCTGTAATCCCGTCTGTGGCACCTTTCCCTCAACCAGTGATGACAATTGTCGCTCATGTGGTTTATTTTATGCCATACATGAATGAACCTACTTATCATGCCGAGCCTGCTGAAAGTCTGGGTCTTTTCGATAGAATGGAGGAATTTCAAGACCAGCTTCAAGAGATGCAGAGGGAGATCAGAGCGTTAAAGGGGAAAGATTTGTTTGGAAAGAATGCTCATGACCTGTGTTTAGTTCCAAATGTAAAGATTCCAGCCAAATTCAAAGTGTCGGACTTTGAAAGGTATAAAGGTGATTCGTGTCCGCGGAGTCATTTAACTATGTATGTGAGAAAGATGTCTACATATTCTGATGATCATAACTTGTTAATTCACTACTTTCAAGACAGTTTGACTGGTGCCGCTCTAAAGTGGTATATGGGTTTGGACAGCACTCGGATCCGTAATTTTAACGATCTTAGTGAAGCTTTTGTTCGCCAGTATAAGTACAACGTCGACATGGCGCCGGACAGAGATTAACTCCGGGCGATGTCCCAGGGAGACATAGAGTCCTTTAAAGAATATGCCCAGAGGTGGCGCGAGATTGCTGCTCAGATTGACCCCCCTCTTGAGGAGAAAGAAATGACAAAGATATTCCTGAAGACTTTAGGTTCCTTTTATTATGAAAGAATGATTGCCAGCGCACCAAGTGACTTCACCGAGATGGTAAGTATGGGCATGCGGTTGGAAGAAGGGATTCGTGAAGGACGTTTGGTTAAAGAAGGAAGTCCGTCTAGCAGTATCAAGAAGTTTGGAAGTGTTTTCCCTAAAAGGAAAGAACAAGATGTCAGTGTAATTTTCCCTGGGAGACCAAGGAGAGGTTATTCACATGTTGCGGCAGTCACTCCGGCTGTCCTCCCAACATTGGTGACCCCAACTCATCAAACCCCACCAACTCAGCAACGGCCATTTCAACAACAGCCTCGACAACAGGCTTATCAATTTAATAACCAGAATCGTTCACCAAGGAAACCGCAATTTGATGCCATTCCCATGACTTACACTGAGTTGTTCCCTGCTCTGATCAGAAAGAACCTCATAACGAAGAAGCCTCCTCCTGTCGCACCTAATAGTACTTCTCTGTGGTACAAGGCGGACCAGTTTTGTGAGTATCATCAAGGGTCGTCGGGGCACAACATTGAAAATTGCTTTGCTCTAAAGGCGGATGTGCAGAGATTGATTAAGAACGGTATCTTGTCTTTCAAGGATGATAACCCAAATGTTAGAGATAATCCTTTGCCTCGACATGGGGCAGCATCAATGAATATGGTGGAAGGTTGTCCGGGAAAGTTTCGAGTTTTTCAAGTTGAACACATAAGAGATTCGTTGATCAGGTTACATCAGAGCTTAAGAAGACTTGCCTTTTTTAGGCATCATCATGATTATGATGTTTGTGAATTTTGTTCAAGAGAGGTTGATTGCCCTATTGTGAAGGAGGACATTCAAAGATTGTTAGACCAGAGGGTTATCACTATTACACATGACAGAGATCCGGTGGATGAAGTGAATGTTATAATACCACAATTCAACTTGCCTGAACCAGTAGAGATCGTTTACGACAGTCAGACTGCACCTGTTGCTCCTTTGATCATTTTTCCACCTGGTCCTGTGCCTTACAACTCAGACCAAGCTATATCGTATAAGTATAATGCCACAATGATTGAGAATGGGGTAGAAGTCCTTATACCAACAATGCCATCTTTTGTTAACATCGCTGATGTGAGCAGAGTTACGAGAAGCGGACGTGTCTTTGCAGCAGTACCTTTGAAAAGACCAGAAGTTCAAGTCAGGAGGCCCATACCGGCAAAAATTCCAGCGAGAAATGTTGAACCCAAGGTTGAGGTAGGCCGACCTAATGAACCTATCCCACACCCCAATGATGATGAGATTCTGAAGCTCATCAAGAGAAGTGAATACAAGATTGTGGACCAACTATTGCAAACTCCTTCCAAGATTTATTTGCTTGCTTTACTGAGAGATTCTGGTGCCCATAGAGAAGCTTTGATTAAGGTCTTGGACCAGGCATTCGTGGATCATGATGTGACGGTTGACCAATTTGATGGAATTGTGGGAAATATTACTTCGTGTAACAATCTTGGTTTCAGTGATGAAGAGCTTCCGGAGGAGGGAAGGAACCATAATATGGCTTTGCATATCTCAATCAGTTGTGGAAATGATACTTTATCAAGTGTGCTGGTAGATACAGGTTCGTCGTTAAATGTAATGCCCAAAACTACATTATCTCGACTCTCATATCAAGGTGCTCCCATTAGACCTAGTGGATTAATTGTCAAAGCGTTTGATGATTCTAGGAAGACTGTCATTGGTGAAGTGGATCTTCCTATAGTAATTGGTCCTCATACTTTTCAGATCACTTTTCAAGTAATGGATATTCGTGCCGCCTACAGTTGCCTATTGGGTCGTCCATGGATCCATGATGCAGGGGCAGTCACTTCCACGCTCCATCAAAGATTGAAGTTTGTAAGGCATGGAAATCTGGTAATGATTGGTGGAGAGCAGGCTATGGTGGTAAGCCATTTGTCATCTTTCTCTTTTATTGATGCTGATGAGGATGTTGGAACCCAATTCCAAGCTCTATATGTTGCTAATAATGAAGTGAAGAAGCAAGGGACATCTATTTCTTCTTTTGAGGATGTGCGACGAGTGGTTGAAAGTGGTTCGGCTGAAGGTTGGGGCCAGGTGTTGACTTTGCCTGAGAACAAGTCTGGAGAAGGTCTTGGTTTTCATCCCGTGTCTACAAGAGTTAAGCAGGAAACAGTTATCCGTCCGATACAAGAGGTTTTCCGAAGCGCAGGTGTTATCCATCCAACTCCTCCTAAAGTTGATGCTATAATAGGAGACGATTCTGAAGAGGAATTACCCGACTTTGTAACGCATGGAGTGGTTTGCCAGAACTGGATTGTTGTTGATGTTCCTATTGTGATGCACATTTCTGAGTAATGTTTTGTTTTATTTTTGAAAAACTTTCGCTCTGCCCAAGGCGAAAAAGTATTTGTGTCGGGCTATGTTGAAAATAAATCCTTTTGCTCTGCCCAAGGCAAAAGAGAGCATGTCTGGGCTCTTTGTTTCAAGTATTGCCAATCATGAATAAAAACGTTATTTTGTCTACTACTGTTTTATTTTTCACTTTTTCTGGGAAATAGTAATGAAAATTAATTCGTAGTAATAGGAAAATATAATAATCTTTTGTTTCATTTGTACAACATTCATATTAATCGATTTCTAAAATAAAGCATAATCATATGTGCAGATTAATCCATGACTTAACCATTTAAAACAATGATCCTATGCCCTCTCCCAACTTTGAATTCCCTGTGTTCAGAGCCGAGGAAGAAGATAGAAAATAAGTTCCTGATGAAATTTCCCGTTTGCTTGAGCATGATGAAAAAACTATTCAGCCGTTTGAAGAGCCTATAGAGATGATCAATTTGGGTGATGAAGAAGATAAAAAGGAAGTTAAGGTCGGAGCATTACTTATCCCAGAGGTCAAAGAGAAAATGTTGGAGCTTCTCAGAGAGTATGTTGATGTGTTTGCTTGGTCCTACCAAGATATGCCAGGTTTGGATAACAATATTGTGGAGCACCGTTTACCGTTGAGACCTGAATGTCCGCCGATTAAGCAGAAGTTGAGAAGGACTTGTCCCGATATGGCTGACAAGATCAAAGAAGAAGTTCAAAAGCAAATTAATGCAGATTTCCTTGTTACATCGGTCTATCCTCAATGGTTAGCCAATATAGTGCTTGTTGCTAAGAAAGATGGCAAAGTTCGGATGTGTGTAGACTATAGATATCTGAATAGAGCTAGCCCAAAGGATGATTTTCCTTTACCACACATTGACGTATTGGTCAACAGTACTGCAAAGTTCAAAGTCTTTTCTTTCATGGATGGTTTCTCTGGTTACAATCAAATCAAGATGGCTCCAGAAGATATGGAGAAGACAACTTTCATTACACCTTGGGGAACATTTTGTTATCGGGTAATGTCGTTTGGTTTGAAGAATGCTGGTGCAACATACCAAAGGGCCATGACTGCTTTGTTCCATGATATGATGCATAAAGAGATAGAAGTGTATGTAGATGACATGATTGCCAAATCGCAAACTGAAGAAGATCATTTGGAACATTTATTGAAGTTATTCCAGCGTTTGAGAAAGTATAAACTCCGTCTGAATCCCAACAAGTGCACTTTTGGTGTTCGTTCTGGAAGACTTCTGGGTTTCATTGTCAGTCAGAAAGGTATTGAGGTAGGTCCTGATAAAGTCAAAGCTATTTGGGAAATGCCCGCACCCAAGACGGAAAAACAAGTAAGAGGATTCCTTGGGAGACTGAACTATATTTCTAGATTTATATCTCATATGACTGCTACCTGTGGGCCGATTTTCAAGCTTCTCCGAAAGAACTAAGGATGTGTGTGGACAGAAGATTGTCAGAGAGCTTTTGATAGCATCAAAGAATATTTACTTGAACCTCCCATATTGATTCCTCCAGTGGAAGGAAGACCTTTTATTATGTACCTGACTATATTGGAAGATTCCATGGGATGTATGCTTGGTCAACAAGATGAGACTGGAAGAAAGGAACATGCCATATATTATCTGAGTAAGAAATTCACAGACTGTGAGTCTCGATACTCAATGCTTGAGAAAACCTGTTGTGCTTTAGCTTGGGCTGCTCGCCGTCTGCGCCAGTATATGATTAACCACACCACTTGGTTGATCTCCAAAATGGATTCGATCAAGTATATCTTTGAGAAGCCCGCCTTATCTGGAAGAATAGCCCGTTGGCAGATGTTGTTATCTGAATATGACATTGAGTATCACACTCAGAAAGCAATCAAAGGGAGTATTTTAGCCGATCATTTGGCTCACCAACCAATTGACGATTATCAATCCATCAAGTTTGACTTCCCAGATGAAGATGTTATGTACTTGAAAGCTAAAGATTGTGAAGAGTCGTTACCTGAAGAAGGACCTGATCCTGAATCCCATTGGAGTTTGATATTTGACGGAGCTTTGAACTCTTATGGAAATGGAATTGGGGAAATCATCGTCACTCCCCGTGGTACTCATATCCCGTTCACGGCGAGATTGAAATTCGACTGTACGAACAACATGGCTGAATATGAGGCATGTATTATGGGTCTCGAAGAAGCAGTGGATCTAAGGATTAAGATTCTTGATATTTATGGAGACTCGGCATTGGTAATTAATCAAATCAAAGGAGAATGGGAGACTCGTCATCCTAGTTTGATCCCTTACAGAGATTATGCTAGAAGATTGTTAACTTTCTTCAACAAAGTGAAGTTACATCATATCCCTAGAGATGAAAACCAAATGGCTGATGCTTTAGCTACTTTGTCTTTAATGTTTCAAGTGAATGGTTGGAACGATGTGCCTACAATCGGAGTTTTGCGCCTTGATAGACCAACTCATGTGTTCTCAGTAGAAGAGGTCACCGACGACAAACCATGGTTCTATGACATTAAACGTGTTCTTCAAACTCAAGAGTACCCGCCTGGGGCATCCAATAAAGATAGGAAGACGTTGAGGAGATTGGCAAGTAGTTTTTTCCTCAATGAAGAAGTATTATATAAGAGGAATTATGACATGGTCCTACTCAGATGTGTAGACAGACATGAAGCAGACATGCTGATGCAAGAAGTACATGAAGGATCCTTTGGCACTCACGCCAACGGACATGCAATGGCTAAAAAGATGTTGAGAGCTGGTTACTATTGGATGACAATGGAATCTAATTGCTGCAAATATGTGAAAAAATGTCATAAATGCCAAATTTATGCGGACAAGATACATGTGCCACCAACCCTCCTCAATGTTATCTCTTCACCTTGGCCTTTCTCTATGTGGGGCATTGATATGATTGGAATGATTGAACCCAAAGCTTCAAATGGTCATCGTTTCATCTTGGTAGCGATCGATTATTTTACTAAATGGGTGGAAGCAGCATCTTATGCTAATGTAACCAGACAGGTGGTAGTCTGATTTATCAAGAATCAGATCATTTGTCGATACGGCATCCCGAGCAAGATCATCACTGATAATGGCTCGAATTTGAATAACAAGATGATGAAAGAGCTTTGTGAAGAGTTCAAGATCGAACATCATAATTCTTCTCCTTACAGACTGAAGATGAATGGGGCTGTTGAAGCTGCCAACAAGAACATCAAAAAGATTGTCCAGAAGATGGTGATAACTTATAAAGATTGGCATGAAATGCTTCCGTTTGCATTACATGGATACCATACTTCAGTTCGAACTTCAACAGGTGCAACCTCATTTTCCCTAGTTTATGGTATGGAAGCAGTACTCCCCGTGGAGGTTGAGATTCCGTCTATGAGAGTGTTGATGGAAGCTAAACTTTCTGAGGCTGAATGGTGTCGAAGTAGATATGATCAGTTGAATTTAATTGAAGAAAAGAGATTGACAGCATTGTGTCACGGTCAGTTATATCATCAGAGAATGAAGAAGGCTTTTGATAAGAAGGTTCGACCATGCGAGTTCAGAGAATGTGACCTTGTGCTCAAAAAGATATTATCTTTCCAACCTGATTCTAGGGGCAAGTGGGCTCCGAATTATGAAGGACCGTATGTCGTTAAGAAAGTTTTCTCTGGAGGTGCCATGATTCTCACAAATATGGACGGTGAAGAGCTCCCGTGCTCCGTGAACGCCGACGCAGTCAAGAAGTATTTCGCCTAGGTTATAGTTGACAGCTCTCTAAGTTGAAAACCCAAAGGGGCGGCTTAGGCAGGCTTTTGGTCAGACCGGCTGTGGCATTTGAGCACATTTCAGAATTCGAAGTTGTTAGGGAGAATAGTGATCATTGTTTTTGTGTAACCCTTTCTTTCATGTACTATTTCCCAAACTTTTGTAAACCGTTGGAGTCGCGTTGTTAGCGAACTACCATCTTATTAATGAAATTTGAGCATTTACCTTTTGTTGGCAAAATTTTAATTTTACGGCAATATTTGAAACAAAGTTATTTAAAGTATTCTTATTTTAAAAATGTGACGTGAATAATAAAAGGAATATTAACAGTTGTTCCGAGGATGGTCAAACCATGAAATGCAAAACAATACAGTAATTTATCCTTGCATGATGAACATGTTTTCTTTCAAAATCGTCACGAGGTGTTGGTTGTGTAAACTTTTGTTTCTAGTGGTACTAAGTTTGGTGACTCCCCAGCTTTTCCAGTTAAGCGTTGTTTTGGTTATCTTTATTTGAGCAGATTTCTGAAGTGTGGTACGCTTTGTCTCATGCCAATGGTCTATTGGTGTTAGAAGATTGGTTTTGAATACTTTTCTCCCAGAAGATTTGAGCCTTGTAGCGTAATACGCTCTGACGTTGCCTTTTGGTTCCAGTTCCAGTTATTTTCCGTCTTTTTAAGATTGGCTGAGTATCTATTATTTTGTGATATCTTATCATCTTCAAGATATTTCGTCTGCCTGTTTCGTCAGCATAACATTCATTCATTCATTTACACTTATATCACGCATGCATATTCACATTTGTCGTTGATTTTGGGTCGTATACCTTGTTTATGTTTATTAAGACAATGTAGATTTTCTTTCCAAGTAGAATGTTAGCTTAGGCAGAAAATGTGCTTCCTTTCTAAATTCCCCAACTGAGCTAATCCTCGTGGATGATTTTTTTGATTTAGTCTTCCTTGTCCATTTCTAGATAGGATGAATCCCCAATCAAGTTATTTTCTCATTGGGTGGAGTCTTCTTTGACTGTTTTCTCTCAGGTTTATTCCTGGAGGGAGTTGTTGTCTCTTGCATAGGCTATCTCGCGATTTTCTCCAAGCTAGGCAACCTAGACGAATGGTGCATTTATTTTGCACATTTGAGTATTTGATCTCCTCGGGAAGGATCTATTCATGGTTCCCTTTGACGAAGATTTTATTCTTTGGCAGTGTTATCGCAATTTTCTTCTGAATTATCTTTTGGAAAACAGCAAGTGGCGGTCTCTTCATGAGCAGCTTGTACGTTATTTTTCTTCGGAAAACGGCAAGTGGTGGTCTCTTCATGAGCAGCTTGTACGTTATTATTCTTCGGAAAACGGCAAGTGGCGGTCTCTTCATGAGCAGCTTGTACGTTATTATTCTTCGGAAAACGGCAAGTGGCGGTCTCTTCATGAGCAGCTTGTACGTTATTATTCTTCGGAAAACGGCAAGTGGCGGTCTCTTCATGAGCATCTTGTACGTTATTATTCTTCGGAAAACGGAAAGTGGCGGTCTCTTCATGAGCAGCTTGCACGTTATTATTTTTTTGGAAAACGACAAGTGGAGGTCTCTTCATGAGCAGCTTGTGCGTTATTATTTTTCTGGAATACAGCAAGTGGCGGCTTCTTTATTTGAGCAGCTTGTATGTTATTGGTTATTTTTGGAAGACAGCAAGTGGCAGCTTCTTTATTTAAGCAGCTTGTATGTCATAGTATTTTTGGAAGACAGCAAGTGGCAGCTTCTTTATTTGAACAGCTTGTATGTCATAGTATTTTTTGGAAGACAGCAAGTGGCAGCTTCTTTATTTGAACAACTTGTATGTCATAGTATTTTTGGAAGACAGCAAGTGGCAGCTTCTTTATTTGAGCAGTTTGTATGTCATAGTATTTTTTGGAAGACAACAAGTGGCACCTTTTTTATTTGAGCAGCTTGTATGTCATAGCATCTTTGAACGACAGCAAATGGCAGCTTCTTTATTTGAGCAGTTTGTGTATCTACAACCATATTATTATTTCATCATTAATTGGTATCTCTCCGGAAATCACGCAGAGAAGTTTGTTATGAATCTTTACCTTCAGAAGTCGGTAATCCATTATCAGCAAATTTGGTACATCTTTTGTCTATCTTTGACCTTGAGTTGTGAACTCACTGTTATTTTGGGTCAATAATCTGTTTTTGTGGCCTATGCAAGATGCCTTCTTTGTTAGGGTCAGAGGTCTTATTCTCTTAAATTTTTGTTCGCCGTCAAGAGTCTATCATTTGAAGTCGATGGCTCATTTCCCCAGTAGTGTATAATCTATGTTCCTGTGTTTTATTGGTGTTTGGTTTCTCCAGCATTATTTTGTCTCATACAATATCATTTTCTGTGAATTTAAATACTACATTCATATCACAAACATAATGGCGGAATCTTGGGGCAAAATTTGCGTATTATGTATTTAAGTACCTTCAATCTCGTCGAGACGAAGATTTTAATCTTCATATCTCCGGATAGAAGAAACTTAAATAGGGGCAGCTGTCATACCCCAAATTTTGACCTAAGATACCACCTCCCATCTGCATTATTACATAGCAAGCGTTCACAAGCGATTCGACCTATTTTTTGCCAATTCTCGAGTCAGATTTCAAAAAATTCATAACTTCTTCAAATTTCGACAATTTTTAGTGGTTCTTTTACATATGATTCTCCTCTGCAACAACTACAACTTTTCTTTACAAGACAAGAGATGATTATGCTTTGAAAATCCACCAAAAAATAGAAACGTTAGAAATTGTTGTGAATTTAGTGAAATTTAACTGGTTTTTCCTGACTTTATTAAATCATGTATTTTTGCACTTTTACTCATTTTTCTTTTACTTTTATTTTCATAAAAAGAAAATCCTAAAAAATATTTAGTTCAGGCTATCTTCATTTTATTTACGTCTTTATTCAAAATATAAAAAAAATGTGTTTAGTTTTGTTAGTTTCATTTAATTTTATATTTTTATTGATAATTCAAAAAAATCTCAAAATACATATAAGTTCTTTTGCTTTTTACATTTTTTTTGAGTATGTAAGTCTATTTTGTGTTTCTTTAGTTGCAATTCAAAAATTTGAAAATATATGGTTTGATTTTTTCATTTATTTTTATTTCTTTTATGGTTAATTTTGGTGTAAATTCTGATTATAATTCCATTTGAAATATTTTTAAGTTGAATTATTAATAGATTTTAGAACCAATTTTAATATCACTTTTATTTCACTTTTGTATTTTTCAGTTTAGTTTTTACTAATAGTTTATTATTATTGTCATTACTATTATTATTAATATTATGATTGTTATGCTATGAGTTTGTCCATATGCTGCGCATAAATCTGTCCTTATGCTGCATGGTCCCTGCAAGTAATGCCAAGAAAACGGTCACATAATCCTGCTGTGTTACTGCTGCTCAATTTCCACAACCAAAAACCTGTGAACACCAGTCCAAAATCTGCACTATGTCAAGACAAACATTACACCAAAATAGGAGGGCAAGAAACTGCATCAAAAAGTGTCGAAAACAGGGTATTCCATATGTTCAAACTCACCAAATTTTCCCTCCCAAAACCTCATTCTCATTCACTATAAAACAGGCAGATATCCAATCGAAGTAGTGAGTGAGCGAAAAAAAAAAAGATATAATTCACAAAGAGAAAAACGCAAACTTGCAGAAGCAAACCTCAAACCTGCCTAAAGCAAACTGCAAGTTATCAAAACAAGCTCAAACCTTCATTCCATAAAACATTCAACTTCGTTCACTACCACAGAAGCTCCTCCAACCTGCCATGTTGAACCGAATCTGAACCATACAAACTCACTGCAACTGAACAATCATACACCATATCCACTATGAACCTACAAGTTTGGATTGCACAAAAAACCAAGCTCCAATCATACCAGCAAGCTCGCACCAACACTGACGCGTAGCTCACAACAACAGTGTTAAAATTGTAGGAAAAAGGGGAGAAAAGAATCTGTAGAATTTGAAGAACAAGCAACATTTATTCTCTACAGTTTCAGAAAAAAATCAATTCTATTACAAGATTTTCCAACAAGACTTTTAGAAGAGCAGAAGGAATTAAAAGAGTATATTACCTCATCTCTGGATTTCTCTATTATTTCATCGTCAAAAATCGAAACCATCAGATTTGCTCTGATCTTGTAAGTCTCCCTACGTTTTTTCTCAAAATCTGTTGCTATGCTTGTTATAATGATGTATGCTGTGAACTAGTTGTCGTTGCTGCTTTTTTTGTTGTTGATGTTTCAATAAACCAGAACCTCTGAGATTGTTATTGTTGTTTCTCTTACCATGAATATTTGTCGCTTTGTTGATTTGATGTTTAACTGCATGAAAAAACCAGAAGAAGTGTTGTTGTTCGATTTCGATTTAGAGGGAACAGAGTGTTCGATTTTGATTTAGGGGGAGAGGGAGTTCGAAGCCAGAAGCAGTGTTGTTGTTCAATTTTGATTTAGGGGGAGAGGGAGTTCGAAGCCAGAAGCAGTGTTGTTGTTAGATTTCGATTTAGGGGGAGAGGGAGTTCGAAGCCAGAAGAAGTGTTGTTGTTCGATTTTGATTTAGAGAGAGAGACTTCGAAAGAGGGAGCAGAGTGTTCGATTTCGATTTAGAGGGAGAAAGAGTTTGAAAGAGGGAGCAGGATGTTCGATTTCGATTTAGAAGAGAAAGAGTTCGAAAGAGGGAGCAGGTTGTTTGATTTTGATTTAGAGAGAGAGTTCGAGAGAGAGATTGAAGAGGGAGTTCGAAAGAGAGAAAAAAGAGAGTTCGAAAGAGAGAAAAAAAAGAGTTCGAAAGAGAGTTCAAAAGAGAGAAAAAAAAATAGTTCCAAAGAGAGAAAAAAAAGGGAGTTCGAAAGAAGCGTTGTTCGATTTCGATTTCAATCCCATGCTGGACCTTTATTTCGTTTTCAGTTTATAACCTAATTAATTAGTTTAGTTTTATAATTTATTTAAATCTTGATATTTCTTTTTTAGTTTGGTTAGCATTTTAGTTAATTTTGTTAGTTTTTTAACTAGTCTTTTATTGATAAGTTTGTAAGTTATCTCTTTGAATTTATTGCCCCTTATGATGTTCCTCCCATGATACATGTTGGTTGAGTTTGTGATAATTTCGATTTAATTCCATGGCTTCTCTCTTGGTTTTCTTTTAAAATCTTGGAGTGTTTATACTTTTAGTTTTAATCTTCATGTTGCTTGCAAAATCCAAGGGAATTGTTTAATTTTTGTCGACTTCATGTCATCAAAAAAACATCGTGCGAATACCCTCATTCATCCTCTGTTTATTATTTCGTTAAAAACTTAAGATAAATTTCCCAAATATTCAATTTTTCAAAACTCACACCTTTTAAGTCAAAACTTCGACATTAGGTCGTCGTATCTTCAAAAACTCGTCAATACCCATTTTTGGCCAAAACAATTTATTTTAATCAAACAAACTTTTTAATAAACAGATATTTCAAAAGGTTCCTATATAATACTATAGATACATTGGGTGCTAATACCTTATGTTGTACCCCAAAATTTGCCCTCCCATATTCTTCAAAATTTGCCAAGTCAAAGCTTCAAAAATCTCCCCAAAGGTTGCACAGTTCAGGGGTCTCCTAACAGTCAAAGATTAGGGTTTTGGTTCTGACAAAGAAAATGAAGTTTCCAAGGGTCCAATAAAGTCCCACATGCTTATAAACATTGTCAAGCATCCTCATACCAAGTTTCAAGACTTACAGCACAAAATTGCACAGTCAAAAACCCTAATTGCACTACAGTCAACTGTAGGGGCAAAATGGTCATTTGACAGTCAAAAGTCCAAATTTTTGGTCAACATCTCATTTTGAAGCCACAAACATCATTTGATCAATGCTTGATCATGATTCTCAAAGCTTGGCTCAAAAAGCCTCAAGATGCAAAAGTTTCCATATTTGGACAGTTGAAAAAGTCAACTGTAACTTGACCAAGGCATAACTTCCACATGGATTATCAGAAAAATTACATCCAAAGCTCATTTTGAAGAGAAAGATATTTCCTACAACTCCTCTTCACACTTCAAGTCCAAGAAATGATCTCACAAAAAGTTATCAATTTCAACATTATAGGTCATTTTCAAAAGTCAACAAAAAGGGACTTTAAGTCAAAGGCCATAACTTGAGATTGGTAAAGCAAAATGACATGGTACCAAAGGCATTGGTTAGCGGACTTCAAGACCTTTCCAAAATGTCCAAGAACATGATCAAAGCTTAAAAATTGAGCAAGATATGCCTTGTGGAAGTTGGGAAATTTTTGGATATTTTGAAAAGTCAACTTTGCTTCAAATGTCTTAAAATTGCTAATGGGCCACATTTTCTTCCAAGAATCATCATCCAAAGCATGTGCACAACCATTTGGCCCAAAGGGAATTTATTCATCATTTTTATTTATTTATTTGAATTTTTAATTGCTAATAATTCATTTAATTAATTAAAATATGGAAAAAATACCAAAGCAAGTCAATCAAATCTTTTTATGCATGGAATAACTTCAGATTTTCGTGCATTATTAGATAGGGAAAGAATCAATGTGATTTGCCATGATTGGAATCAAATATGCATGGAAAAGATTTGAAAAATATGCCATGGAAATCAAAGATTCATTCCATCAATGCAAAGGTTTTTTGGATCCAATTTTCAACCCTAATTAGTTCCAATACTTATACTCATGCAAACCCTAGTCCAAGACACCTCTAAGCTGCGCCAGAAAAGAAGAACAACTTTTGCAATTTTATCAAAAAAATCCAAAACTGAAAGTGGCATTGGAGGACGATTCAGAGGAAAAGATTGATTCCATTAGCTTGCTAAGACATTACTGGAGCTAATTGAACATTTTTCCACGTCCATAGCCTCAAGAATTGGTACCTAGCTATCAAACGGTTTCATCTTTTTTGCATAATCGTATCTGATCATTCATGCCATAATTTTCAATTCTAATGCTTGTTTTGTATTGCTCTTATCATTCTGAAGCTAACCCTATTGTTTAATTAAGTTTTCCTCACCCATACGCGATTTCACCATGGACGATTATTAGGGTTACAAAACTGTGAAATTGGGCGTTTACGTATATGGTAAAATCAAGACATCTCAGTGCCATGGTTGAAATCAGGAAGCTTGGACGGACCTAACCATCCTATCGCGCCCAATTTCTAATCCAAGACGAGCTATTCGCTATTTTTGAAAAGGGTGTATTTGGGGGGGGGGGGGGGGGTTAGAACCCCCGCTAATTCTTTTTATTTTTCAGATACAGCAAGCCAACGAAGAAGAAGACTATGTGACACCATCTGATTGAGCAATTTAAATTAACGCGCGTTTTTTATTGTTTCTAAGCCACTGACCATTTTTTCTCTTATATTATTTATTGGCTATTCTATGTACAACGCGTATTAGCAGCTCCACTGGTCAGGCGTAGGATTGGTAACCTCTAGGACCTGGGTTCGAATCCCAGGTCCCCCTCCCTTTCAATAATATTTTTTCTAATATCATCCTGTGCAGTTTCTTCCCTGAAGACCATCATACACTCACAATCCAGGCACGCCACATGGCTACTGAAGGCAATCCAAAGGCCTTGATTTGAAGAGTACCATAGGCATAGGTCGATGAAGCTGCACGTGGCCAATAAAGTCAACAAGGCCAGGGTTCTAATGGGCCTGATTGCTAGCCAAAAAACCTCCAATTTGGGGACAGAACCCCCCATGGTTTGCTTTTTATTCCTTTTCATATCTTTTCTATTTTTATTTGTTTTAATTAATTTCCTTAAAATTCTTTAATTTAATTTATTTTCTTAATATAAAAAATAATAAAAAAATCAGAAAGACAAAATAAAAATATATTTTATTTGAATATATATTTTTGTAAATAAAAATCATCATTTAATTTAGTTTTCAATTCTAGGGTTAATTTTAATATCTTTTCTTAATAAATTAAAAATTTGTAGAATTAAGTTTTAATTACTTTAATTACTTTTTCTTTTATTTTCTCATCACTAATAATTAATTATTTATTTTTATAAATAATATTGCATTAATTAAGTAGGTTTAATTTTAGGTTTAATTTTCATATTTTCTTAATAAATTAAAAAATAGCTAGAATTAGGTTTTAATTTCATTTAATTCTCATTAAAATCATAAATACCAAAAACCCTCAAAAATAATTTCTTTTCATTTTATTTTAATTAATTCGTTAATCGTAATTTAATTTCATTAAAAAGGGTCCAACGCCCTCGCTTTCGATTATTAATTTGTTTCGCACATTTTATTTCTTTTTTTATAATATTTATGTAATTCTCCCAAAGCCGTGTAAACTTGATACTTATTTCTCGCATCTTTATTTTATGTCGAATCGGGTCCTGGATTTAATTTGGCGATGTGGACCCGCGCCTTTGTAATAGTTTAGGAACTTTATATTTCTCGCGACTTTTTAACTGCTAATAAATTGCATGCAAGAATGAATGACAAAATAAAAACAAAAGCGTAGATCACCCATGACATGAACAAGACAAAATAACTGAAAACGGCACACAAATCACACACCACCCCTAGGGTACGCCTCACTGTTGCCTTGCCTTCGAAAGGTGATCGTCGAGTAGAGGATGTTTTAGTAAGTCCTCATGATCCGGGAACCTGGCATGAGGGTAGCTTCTAAGGTATCTTCCTATTGCTCTGGTGATCACCATGTCCCGAACCTTCAAATTGACCCGAACACCTCCAACGGTGGTGCTACCTACCTCTCAATGGTGGGATGGCACTACTTTAAAGGACATCTACACAGACGAATTCCTTAGGGTAGGTAGACGACTCTAGATACTTGCTCTAATTTCAAAACAAAAAAAATACTTTTCACACCGACACCTTTTCAAAAGCTTTCGAAAGTAATTTTTCAAACACTCTTGAGGACCGATACAAGAGTCGAACTGGAATTTTCAAAGAAACTTTTTAAAACCCACAGTTGAAAAGCAAACAAACCATTTTTGAAAACACAAATGAGCAAGTATCTAAGAGCCCATGGATAACCATGGATAGAAAGGGTGCTAACACCTTCCCTTTCTATAATCTACCTCCCGAACCGAGAGCAATCTCTATAAGGAATTTTTCTGTGCTTTTGTCCTTTCCATTTGGAGAAAATAAAAGACGGTGGCGACTCTTGCTTCCGCGACATTTCGCGAACCAACGTTAAACAGTCAGTTCCAGATCCACCGATCACAGAACTGGCGACTCTGCTGGGGACTTAAACTTAAAGTGAGGTGTACCTTAGGGTTAGTTCATAACTGTGTTTTCAATTGTATTGACTTGTCTGCTTTAAATTTGTGGGTTGCATGGGAGTTACATAGATCCTAACCCGGATCTGGGGATACCCTGTTTAGGTAGCATAAGCTGTGAGGGACCTGTCCGGCGTAGACCGACACGGGTGAAACAGTGGCTACGTTGGTGTGGCACCTTGGTCTGTACCGATATCCCTTGTGTTGCAACGAGGAGAATATGGGTCTTCTGAGGAGTCATTAAGCACCAACAACCTTAGAACCTTAAATGACACAACTTGGCCATTAGAACAGTAGCAGTATGCTACGCCCATTGAGGCTAAACTCTCGTGATGGTTCTGGCTACAAGAAAAGATTGCGATGCTGGAGTTATGATCGATTGAGGGTAGTCAATGATATTGGGATCCTCTAAGAACCCGGTTACTTTGATAGGACAGGTCTTAACCAACAAACTGAAAGACGGTAATACCTAGACCCCATGCTGGCCTAAACTCTAAGGGTTTCTCTTGTGTGACTTGTGTGCCTTCCAACTTGACTGTTTGCATGCCTGTTATCTGACACTTGAGTTCCCTGCAGGTTTTATTTATAGTCCTTAATTGGGACTCATAACAGGGTTTACTGAATTTCTTGCAAGTTTTATTTACAGTCCTCAATTGGGACTCATAACAGGGTTACCTACGTTACCCCATGCATAGCATAACATCATACCATTGCATGCGTCCTGCATGAAGACTAACCCATTTCAAGGATCTCCAGGGCTTGTGATGCAGGTGATGACGAACCAACTGTCCAGCAAGGGGCAAAGGGGATTTATTTTCCTCTAGACAAGGTTGTCAGGGGCTATGACCCACTGGATATGGTGAGCCTTTGACCCTTGAAAATGCAACTCTCAACAACATGAAGTTCCTTCAATCAAGCCACCGGATTCAAGCTCTAACAAATTTCTTGTTTACCCCGCGAGATCCTTGAAAACATTGCATGCATACATACATATCATTGCATTACAGGTACCCTTTTGTACAGGTCACTCACCTCCTCCGCTGTTTATTTCAGTAATGGCTTCCCAACAATACAACCAGGACTCCCATGCTCAAGAGACCCGGTTCGAGAAAATCCTCCTGAATCTATCCAAGGGGCAGGAGGAGTTGAGGACACTTCTCACGGAGACTTTTGTCAGAAACAGTGCTGAGGATGAAAGGCTGAAACACCTGCAAGCTAAGGTGGATGCCTTGAAAGTCCAGATGCTGGGGCAGGCGACTGCCATTCAAGGTTTAGCTCAAAGACAAGAAGAGCTCGGAGTTCTCATCAACCAACTACTTCAGGGTAACCAACTGGGGCAAAAGTCTAAGGGAAAAGAGCCAGTCATCGTTCAACCACCTTTGAGACAAGGAGGTAAGGGGAGAGCCCCTCAGGTGGCTTCAGGGTCACAAACTCAGCATCAACTTCACCAGCTTCAACCAGACAAGCCCAAGAGGCAATTCACCCAGCTCAACATGTCGTTGTTTCAGGCTTTACAACGCTTGTTAAGGTTGAATCTGATCACATTAAGGGCTCATCCCCGGAATCCCAACACAGCATCTCCTATCTATGATCCCAATAAGAGGTGTGCCTACCACTCTGCCTGTCCAGGACATGATACAAATGAGTGTTGGGCTCTGAAGAACAAGATCCAGGACCTGATTGATGAAGGAGCACTGGAGTTCACACAAGATGGTCAGGCTGAGTTTTTCTACCATCCCTCCAAGGCTCACCATTTGAAATAACAAGCCCTAAGATGAAAAGACTTTTGTTCATTCGAATGTTCAAGTTGTAATTCTTTTTTATTGTTCAAACATTTGTTCATTGTTAAACATTGTTATTTCATTAATGCATCGCATATGTCCGTTTTGAAGCAATATATTCGTATTCACTATACGCAAATTATTTTCATATTTTTTCTGATGATCAACGCTCGATTAATAGTTCTAAGCCTCTTGAGGGAGGATGACGAAAACGATACCACGATCTACAATATGCTTTTGAACAGACCCCGCTGATGAGGTACAGGCATTGTTTCAATCCCTAAACACTGGAGTTATAAGGAAGATAATCCCTCGTTAACCCCTTTGAGCCAAAGAAGTAGGACTTTTTCTTTTCGAAATTTAAAACCCTTAATCATAACCTGGGGCAGGGTAGTTCTCTCAGTTGATCTAAGTGCATAACGAATGGCACCAAAGAGATCCTTACAAAAAAAAAGACAGTGATGGTTCCGAACAATCATACAGATAGGCAGTCATTATATCTCAAAAAAAATAAAAACCCATTAAGTCAAAACCTATGAAGGAGACTTACAAAACTGGGGCATCCCGCTGACTGTAATCACAAAAGAAACAGTTCAGGCAAAAAAAATAGGGATAACAAAATCAAAAAAGAAAGAAGTCCTACAAAGTCTCGACAAAAAAAATGACTGCCTATTCAAAATACACTGTCAATATCCGAACCATCACTGGAATATCAAAGCGAAGACTCGAACAAGGTCTGACGTACGATCAACTGAGTTTAGGTTTGAAGAACATCATGAAGAGCGGGTGGGTACAAATAATTTGAGCCTTTATCCTTTGTTTCTTAAACCGTGAACCAGGCCACGTTATAACCCTTAAAAGTCCTAGCTGAAGCATGGGTTAGTTCGAAAGCATACTGTTACGAAAGGTATCCTGACTCCTTAAGGCTTGCGGTAAAATACGGAGTTGACATCACGTTTTACAAACATTCATTTGTTTTACGAAAAAGAATGCATTTTCAAAATCTTCAAGACAGACATAAGCTTTGCATTTTTGATATAACCTTGTTTGCATATGACTTTTTGTTTGAACAGCAGGAAAATTCACATGATGAATACCTCGGGAACAAAAGCATTTCCAATCAAGAGGCATGACATGACTATTGCCCATCATCTGGGGCAGTCCAATCAAGATTCGGAGAATCTCTCAAAAGGCCAGCTAGCCTGGGGCAAATCTCCGCCTGAATCATTTTTGGGAATTCCAGCAACAAATCTTGTATGACAAAACACTTCTGACAGGGGCAACTCCCTACATCCTGAGAGCGTGGACATAGTCGAAAAAAAATACTACGCAAAATCAAAGACCCGCTAGGTTGACACACCTAGGCAAAAATAAGGGCTTCCCGGCGAACCAAAAGGGTTCGGGCAAAATAAGGGATGAAAATGAAAAAAAAACTGTACACCCGGCAAGTCGAAAACCTGAAAAGGCGGCTTGGGCAAAAATGGGTATCCCGGTGGACTGAAAACCCGAAAGGGCGGTCCAGGCAAAAATTAGGGACCAAAGCGTACAACTATCCTGTTATCTTGTCACCTGCCTACCAGAAGAAGGTGGGTCCATCAACAACTATCAGCACCCCACAGATGCCTTCTCCCATAGAAACAGGGGCAATAATAAATGGTCTAAGCAATCTAATTGTTCTGTCCATCAGGGTATCAAGGTAGGTTCAGCTGAAGAATATAACCAGTACATCCCAATTCCCCAGAGAGTGAGCCAGCAAGTCAGCATACTCTCCTCAAGCAAAGCTATTATCAAACCTCAAGGAAGTTGGGTATCCCCCGCAGATCTCAATATCCCCCAGCAGTATATATGCATTCCTAACAAGCATCCCCGGAAGTCTTGGTCTAAAGATTGTTCCCCGGCGGTATATCAAACATTCAACGGAGCCACTTCCCCGATACAGCTCAAAACTCCCCCAGGAGAGTCCAATCTAGTTCCCAAGGAAAGTTAGAATCTATCTCCTCAAGCAGTAAGCTTATCCCCAGTAGATTCTGGAAGCTTATCCTCGCAGAGCACGAACGCGTCTCCCGACTTCATTCAAAGAGTTATTTCCTTACCAGGATATAACTGGGTTATCCTCAGCCAAAAGCCACGGAAAGAGCTTCCTCGACGAAGTCTTCTTATCCCCAGCGAAGCCTATTAACACTTCCAATACAACAATGGTATCCCCAACAAAGTTACCATCAACATTTCAGCAAAGTATCTCTCTCCCCACAGAGTATTGCTTCCCAGCAAGATCACTAGAGTACTTTTCTCCCTGCAGAGTAATCCATTCGCCAAGTTTATTCCCCAACGGAGTTATCTTCTCCTACCGGTATTCTTGCAACTATCATCCCCAGCGGAGGCAAAAATCTATTCTTCAACATCAGCCCAGGAGTGACTTCCCGGCACCCGTCGAGGATTTATTTTCCTAAGACGAAAACATACATTCATAAACATCATATACATCATTATAGCATGCATATACGCATCATTTCTTATAAATCTCATTTATGTTGAGAACATCATTGCTTGATTCATATCATGCATTGCATATGACTGACCTTCACCTTTCAGGAAAGATTCAGTTAAGTTCTCAGCTATGTTTCAAGACCTAGACCGGTTCAGTTAAATCGACCCTAAGATTTTACTGTTTCTTATCCAGTCCAAGGCCTTCTCTGGTTCAGTCAGATCGACCCTAAGATCTCCCTGTTTCTTATCCAGTTGAAGATTTCAAGACCTAGACCGGTTCAGTTAAATCGACCCTAAGGTTTTACTGTTTCTTATCCAGTCAAAGGCCTTCTCTGGTTCAGTCAGATCGACCCTAAGATCTCCCTGTTTCTTATCCAGTTGAAGATTTCAAGACCTAGACCAGTTCAGTTAAATCGACCCTAAGATTTTTCTGTTTCTTATCCAGTCAAAGGCCTTCTCTGGTTCAGTCAGATCGACCCTAAGATCTCCATGTTTCTTATCCAGTTGAAGATTTCAAGACCTAGACCGGTTCAATTAAATCGACCCTAAGATTTCTCTGTTTCTTATCTAGTCAAAGGCCTTCTCTAGTCCAGCTAAATCGACCCCTAACAGATTTTTTTGATAAAGACTCAGTAGAAGATATCCAAGATTCTCTCAGCGCTGCTGTTGAGGTAGAAGTCGCCCAAGATTCTCTCAGCGTTACTGTTGAGGTTGAAGTCGCCCAAGATTCTCTCAGCGTTACTGTTGAGGTAGAAGTCGCCCAAGATTCTCTCAGCGTTACTGTTGAGGTTGAAGTCGCCCAAGATTCTCTCAGCGTTACTATTGAGGTTGAAGTCGCCCAAGATTCTCTCAGCGTTACTGTTGAGGTTGAAGTCGTCCAAGGTTCTCTCAGCGTTCCTGTTGAGATAGTAATCGTCCCCGAATTCTCTCAGCGTTCCTGTTGAGGTAGTAACCATTCCTGGTTCATTCATCATCTTTTGAAGCTCCAGATCCAGCTCCTGTAACCAGTCAGGACACATCTATACAAAGAGTTTAAAGACCAGCTCCTGCAACAGGTCAGGTAATCATCTTCTTTTGCAGGTACGCAAGTTCTCGCTAAGGAATCTCTTACGCGATCAATATCCAGATGGCATCTATAAGCCCATCCACCATCCATCATCTCTCAGCATGGCATCTATAAGCCCATCATCCTATCCATCAATCTCCAAATGGCATCTATAAGCCCATTCCACCATCACACTGCTACTATGTGAGCGCAAATTTCTGGGCACTCTAGTGTTCAATCATCTTCCACCTTCGGATTACAAAAGGCACGTCAGCCAATCTGCATCCTCAGGTCTAAGAAGATTGAACAGGGGAAACTGTTGTACCCCAAAATTTTCCCTCCCATATTCTTCAAAATTTTCCAAGTCAAAGCTTCAAAAATCTCCGCAAAGGTTGCACAGTTCAGGGGTCTCCTAACAGTCAAAGATTAGGGTTTTGGTTCTGACAAAGAAAATGAAGTTTCCAAGGGTCCAATCAAGTCCCACATGCTTATAAACATTGTCAAGCATCCTCATACCAAGTTTCAAGACTTACAGCACAAAATTGCACAGTCAAAAACCTTAATTGCACTACAGTCAACTGTAGGGGCAAAATGGTCATTTGACCGTCAAAAGTCCAAATTTTTGGTCAACATCTCATTTTGAAGCCACAAACATCATTTGATCAATGCTTGATCATGATTCTCAAAGCTTGGCTCAAAAAGCCTCAAGATGCAAAAGTTTCCATATTTGGACAGTTGAAAAAGTCAACTGTAACTTGACCAAGGCATAACTTCCACATGGATTATCAGAAAAATTCCATCCAAAGCTCATTTTGAATAGAAAGACATTTCCTACAACTCCTCTTCACACTTCAAGTCCAAGAAATGCTCTCAAAAAAAGTTATCAATTTCAACATTATAGGTCATTTTCAAAAGTCAACAAAAAGGGACTTTAAGTCAAAGGCCATAACTTGAGATTGGTAAATCAAAATGACATGGTACCAAAGGAATTGGTTAGAGGACTTCAAGACCTTTCCAAAATGTCCAAGAACATGATCAAAGCTTAAAAATTGAGCAAGATATGCCTTGTGGAAGTTGGGAAATTGTTGGATATTTTGAAAAGTCAACTTTGCTTCAAATGTCTTAAAATTGCTAATGGGCCACATTTTCTTCCAAGAATCATCATCCAAAGCATGTGCACGACCATTTGTCCCAAAGGGAAGTTATTCATCATTTTTATTTATTTATTTGAATTTTTAATTGCTAATAATTCATTTAATTAATTAAAATATGGAAAAAATACCAAAGCAAGTCAATCAAATCTTTTTATGCATGGAATAACTTCAGATTTTCGTGCATTATTAGATAGGGAAAGAATCAATGTGATTTGCCATGATTGGAATCAAATATGCATGGAAAAGATTTGAAAAATATGCCATGGAAATCAAAGATTCATTCCATCAATGCAAAGGTTTTTTGGATCCAATTTTCAACCCTAATCAGTTCCAATACTTATACTCATGCAAACCCTAGTCCAAGACACCTCTAAGCTGCACCAGAAAAGAAGAACAACTTTTGCAATTTTATCAAAAAAATCCAAAACTGAAAGTGGCCTTGGAGGACGATTCAGAGGAAAAGATTGATTCCATTAGCTTGCTAAGACATTACTGAAGCTAACTGAACATTTTTCCACGTCCATAGCCTCAAGAATTGGTACCTAGCTATCAAACGGTTTCATCTTTTTTGCATAATCGTATCTGATCATTCATGCCATAATTTTCAATTCTAATGCTTGTTTTGTATTGCTCTTATCATTCTGAAGCTAACCCTGTTGTTTAATTAAGTTTTCCTCACCCATACGCGATTTCACCATGGACGATTATTAGGGTTACAAAACTGTGAAATTGGGCGTTTACGTATATGGTAAAATCAAGACATCTCAGTGCCATGGTTGAAATCAGGAAGCTTGGACGAACCTAACCATCCTATCGCGCCCAATTTCTGATCCAAGACGAGCTATTCGCTATTTTTGAAAAGGGTGTATTTTGGGGGGGTTTAGAACCCCCGCTAATTCTTTTTATTTTTCAGATACAGCAAGCCAACGAAGAAGAAGACTATGTGGCACCATCTGATTGAGCAATTTGAATTAACATGCATTTTTTATTGTTTCTAAGCCACTGACCATTTTTTCTCTTATATTATTTATTGGCTATTCTATGTACAACGCGTATTAGCAGCTCCACTGGTCAGGCGTAGGATTGGTAACCTCTAGGACCTGGGTTCGAATCCCAGGTCCCCCTCCCTTTCAATAATATTTTTTCTAATATCATCCTGTGCAGTTTCTTCCCTGAAGACCATCATACACTCACAATCCAGGCACGCCACATGGCTACTGAAGGCAATCCAAAGGCCTTGATTTGAAGAGTACCATAGGCATAGGTCGATGAAGCTGCACGTGGCCAATAAAGTCAACAAGGCCAGGGTTCTAATGGGCCTGATTACTAGCCAAAAAACCTCCAATTTGGGGACAGAACCCCCCATGGTTTGCTTTTTATTCCTTTTCATATCTTTTCTATTTTTTTTTGTTTTAATTAATTTCCTTAAAATTCTTTAATTTAATTTATTTTCTTAATATAAAAAATAATAAAAAAATCAGAAAGACAAAATAAAAATATATTTTATTTGAATATATATTTTTGTAAATAAAAATCATCATTTAATTTAGTTTTCAAATCTAGGGTTAATTTTAATATCTTTTCTTAATAAATTAAAAATTTGTAGAATTAGGTTTTAATTACTTTAATTACTTTTTCTTTTATTTTCTCATCACTAATAATTAATTATTTATTTTTATAAATCAAATTGCATTAATTAATTAGGTTTAATTTTAGGTTTAATTTTCATATTTTCTTAATAAATTAAAAAATAGCTAGAATTAGGTTTTAATTTCATTTAATTCTCATTAAAATCATAAATACCAAAAACCCTCAAAAATAATTTCTTTTCATTTTATTTTAATTAATTCGTTAATCGTAATTTAATTTCATTAAAAAGGGTCCAACGCCCTCGCTTTCGATTATTAATTTGTTTTGCACATTTTATTTCTTTTTTTATAATATTTATGTAATTCTCCCAAAGCCGTGTAAACTTGATACTTATTTCTCGCATCTTTATTTTATGTCGAATCGGGTCCTGGATTTAATTTGGCGATGTGGACCCGCGCCTTTGTAATAGTTTAGGAACTTTATATTTCTCGTGACTTTTTAACTGCTAATAAATTGCATGCAAGAATGAATGACAAAATAAAAACAAAAGCGTAGATCACCCATGACATGAACAAGACAAAATAACTGAAAACGGCACACAAATCACACACCACCCCTAGGGTACGCCTCACTGTTGCCTTGCCTTCGAAAGGTGATCGTCGAGTAGAGGATGTTTTAGTAAGTCCTTATGATCCGGGAACCTGGCATGAGGGTAGCTTCTAAGGTATCTTCCTATTGCTCTGGTGATCACCATGTCCCGAACCTTCGAATTGACCCGAACACCTCCAACGGTGGTGCTACCTACCTCTCAATGGTGGGATGGCGCTACTTTAAAGGACATCTACACAGACGAATTCCTTAGGGTAGGTAGACGACTCTAGATACTTGCTCTAATTTTAAAACAAAAAAAATACTTTTCACACCGACACCTTTTCAAAAGCTTTCGAAAGCAATTTTTCAAACACTCTTGAGGACCGATACAAGAGTCGAACTGGAATTTTCAAAGAAACTTTTTAAAACCCACAGTTGAAAAGCAAACAAACCATTTTTGAAAACACAAATGAGCAAGTATCTAAGAGCCCATGGATAACCATGGATAGAAAGGGTGCTAACACCTTCCCTTTCTATAATCTACCTCCCGAACCGAGAGCAATCTCTATAAGGAATTTTTCTGTGCTTTTGTCCTTTCCATTTGGAGAAAATAAAAGACGGTGGCGACTCTTGCTTCTGCGACATTTCGTGAACCAGCGTTAAACAGTTAGTTCCAGATCCACCGATCACACCTTCCCATTGTATAACCAACCCCCGAACTCAAGACCTCTTTTCAAAAACGCCTTGTATTTTCATTACTTTTAAAGTATTATTTTACATTGCATATTTTAGGGTTTTATTTCGCTATTTTCCCTTTTCCCTTGGAAATAATAAAGCGCGGTGGCGACTCTTGCTTTTGTGAGACGAATTAATTAATAGTTCGATCTCCGATTTACCCCCAACATTTTTTATCGCTACAAAACCCGTATGCGACCGAATAATCACTTAATTCCTTCTGAAGCCTGGAGCAGGACCAGATAACAGTTTTTGAGATTGCAAAGCCTGGAGCACGACCAGATAGCAAGTTTAATCTCATCTCCCTAGTAAGTCACTGTAAAACCTGGAGCACAACCAGATAGCAGTCACTCTTATTATCCTCAGCAAATCACTGTAAGGCCTAGAGCACGACCAGATAGTAGTTCATTTTCATCTCCTCGACTAAGAGATGATTCCCCAGTAGAGTAACAGACAAATGAAGTTCCTAAAATTCCATTTCTCCCAAGACAGAGACCAACATTCCTTAGCAGATTCCTCCTTAACGACAGGAACATGAATTCTCATCAAAGGAATATCTCGGGAAATCAACATCCTGTAGATGGCATCTTTAAGCCCATCTCCGATGATTCTCCGTCATATATTTCGGATGGCATCTTTAAGTCCATCTCCGGTGACCTTACGTCATATCCTCCAGATGGCATCTGTAAGCCCATTCCCGACACTACCTACACAGTCCAACACCATCTCAGACGAGTGCAAATTTCTGGGCACTCTAGTGTTCAATCATCTTCCACTTTCAGATTATGAAAGGAAGAAAGCCAATCTACATCCTCAGGTTTAAGAAGATTGAACAGGGTGAGTTGTTGTACCCCAAAATTTTCCCTCTCATTTCACTCAAGACATGCCTCTAGAGGTCCTCAATTGCTCAAGGATGACTAAGGATTGACCAGACAAATCCTCCTCCTAAGGCAACAAGCTTCAAACTAGGGTTTCACTCCTCATCAAGATGGTTAAAGTATAAGGGTCCCAAATGCTTTACATGGTCCCAATATGTTCTCAAGATCATCCATGTCAAGTTCCATGCCTTGCACAAGAAGTTTGCTCAATCAATTGCCCAGATGCCTAAAAATCAATTGTACTAGGTCAAAAGTCAACTGTGGCCCACATACAGTCAAACTTCAAGATTTTTGTTCAACATCAACATTTTGAAGAGATATACATCATTTGATCAAGGGTTGATCATGATTCCTCAAGTAATGCCCCCAAATTCATCAAAACCCAAAAGTTGCTAAATTAGGGTTTCACAGGAAAAGTCAACCAAACTTTGACCAGGCATAACTTCTTCATACTTTATCAGAAATTTTCTATCCAAGGCTCACTTTGAATAGGATGCAATTCCCTACAACTCATATTCATCCCACAAGTTCAAAATATGCACACATCAAAAGATATGAATTTCTACATTATAGGTCTTTTTGGAAAAGTAAACAAAAACACTTTTTGGGTCAAAGCTTCTTACATGAACATGGAAGACCCAATTGAGATGAAACCAAAATATTCGTTCAGGGGACATCCTAATATTTCTAAAAAGTCCAAGAACACCACTCTAAGGTTAAAATTGGAGGATATATGCCTTGTCAAAGTTGACCATTTTTGCAAAATTGCCAAAAGTCAAATGTGCTCAAAAGTGCATTTTTTTGTCAAATGGGCCTAGCTTTTCATGATTGAATCTTATTGGGGACATGGTCCATGACCCAAATCAGCATCCACACTTTATTTGCTTCATTATTTATTTTATTTTGATTTTTTATTGTTTAAAATACATATTAAATCAAATAAATGGCAAAAACAACAAAAGATTGATTTTGATCTAATTTTTTGTAGGAATCAAATTAAATCAACCTAGCATGACCAAATAAAATCGTGCAAGGGTGGAATGGCTCAAATTGGAATAATTTTGATGCATTTAGAAATATATGATGCAAGGGAAAAAACAAATCAAATCTTGATGATCTTCAAAGATTCAAATTGTTTTTGTTACCCTAATTCATTCTAGCATATATATTGAGCAAGAACAACCTAAAAAGACAAGGATTTGCAGTCGTAAAATGCCATACCAAAACTCAAAAAATTGGACAAAAGTGTTGGATCGTTTTTGGACCTAGAAGGACATTCAAGCCATTCCAATACTCCCAATCGTTTCCTGAAGCCTCTCTGAAGCTAACACGATTAGTTTCACGCATCCTCACGCCCAGAATCGACCCCTGGACTTCATATGGTTTGCTTTCTTTTTTAAAATCGATTACAGCAATTCTTGCATCATTAGCATATTTTAATGATATACTTATGATTATTGATGTATTTGCAACATGCCTTGATTGTTTAATTGAAGTTTTTAAGCTTGTATTTGTGTTTGCCATTGTTAGGGTTTTCATGGCCGTTTTAGGTTTTTTCTCTACAGGCTAAATTAGGCCAAGAAAAGGATGCCATGGTGTCCGTTGCATCAAGATAATTTGAACCATGGTCTTTAATTTCATTTATCATGCGTATTTCTTGATGTTTGAAGTGTACAGGCTATGGCTACAGACGTTTGTCTGTAGGTAAAAGGTGATACCTAAGACGACGGTCTCAATGAAGGAGACGATGACTTGGCATCATGGTACTGGTCCATTCAAATGTTGGCGCCCATTTTTGTTTTTATCCATGTGTTTTCATATATTATTATTTGTTTTTATTATACGAACAAATAAAGCATATAGCCCAGATGGCAAGACGTATATTGATTTGAGTGGGAGGACCTGGGTTCGATCCCAGGTCCCAGCAAATTTTATTTTCTCACTTTGTTTCTACAGATTATGTGCATTGCCTTTCCAAGCGCCTCCCATGCGTTGTCACCATCTTGCCATTAGATTCATTGCTAGCCAGATCCAACGCCTCAACCAAGGAAGGACTATGGTGCACTCTCAGGCTGGCACAACAAGGAATCACGCGCATGGAATGGGCTCAGCTTCATGGGCCTAAGCAATTCAGCATCATACCCCCTCATTCAGCTTCTAACAGACCCATTCTATCTTTTTTATTTTAATTATTTTAATAATTTTAATTATTTTCTTTTTTAAAAATAACACAAAAATCATTACTTTTTTCATTTAATCAAAAAATCATAAAAACATCCCAAATCATTTTTCATAAAAAAAAATATTTTGTTTCTTTAATTAATTAATTAGTTTAATTAAATTAAGGAAATTTAATTCTTTCTTTTGTCATAATTTAAAATAATTAGACTTAGGGTTTAATTTTGTATATAATCTGATTTTTTCTCAAAAAACTAACCTAAACTTTTTTTTTAATTAGATCTTTTAGGTTTTGCTAATTATTCTCGCATTTAATTCGCCGCGCGCATTTTTTAATTTCCTTTTTATTATTATTGTAACTGCTCCGAGTTTGTAATAGTAATTAAGGTTTCAATTCCGCATCTTTATTTTCGGTCAAAATAATTATGTATCTGCAAAAACCCTGTAATAGCTAGGACTTTAACTTTCTCGCCTTAATTTCCGCAAACTATAAACTGCTTAGATGTATGTTAATAGGATTGTATGGAAAGACAAACTGAAAATTAATACGGTAGAAAACCCTAAATATGCAAAGATAAATTAACGGAAAATTACACTCACACATTCTCACTCCTAGGGTTTACTCCACTCCGGTTGCCTTCGGTAAACGGTCATGAAGTATAGGGTTTGTTAGTGGTTGTCCTCTAGCCCTGAAAGATCTAAAATAACCCATTCGGATGTTGCCTCGGAAAAAGATCTTTAAGGCTTTAGGATGATTACTAACATTGCTTTTGTGATCGTATTTGTCCCTTCGAATGTCCCTAAAAAACACCAACGATGATGCTGCCTATTTCTCAATAATGGAATAGCATTGTCTAAAAGGAAAACGAACAGACCTTTTTTGAGTAGGTAGATTAGTTCCTAGGTACTTTCTCAAACAAACAAAAACTTTTGCACACCAACACTTTCCAAACAAAGTTTTCAAAAACAACTTCGTAACACTCTTGAGGATAGAAACAAGGGTTAATACGAAGTAAAACAAAACTTTTCAAAACAAGCACACACAAGCAGTTTTCAAAATGAGCAAGTACCTAAGATCCCATGGAAAGCCACAGATAGAAAGGGTGTTAACACCTTCCCTTTCTATAATCTACCCCCCGTACTCAGAAACATCTCGAAAAAGGTTGTTTCTGTTCTTTTTCCTTTTCTTGATTGGATAAAATAAAAGTCGGTGGTGACTCTTGCTTACCGCGACATTTGCAAACAAAAAACGTAAACCAGTATTAACAGTCGGTTCTGCCACCGTATCACACCGACATATAAATCATAGAACGAGAAAAGGAAAGGAGAAGGAAAAATCTAGGGCAAAGAGAAATTCACAATCTTGGGAAGATCAAAGCTTCGAATCAAGGTAAGGGGGTGAATGGATTCTATAATTAGTGATTTTATATGAGAGGGTAGTGAGGATTCCTTTCCCTCTTAGGTTGTTTTTGGTGTATTTGATGCATGATTGATCTTTGTTGAATTAAATGATGTTGTTGTATTTGATTGGGCATGAGATTTTGATGTGATGATTGTGAATTGTTGTTGGTGATTTTGTTGTTATGGTGATGGTACCACTGTTGTACCCCAAAATTTGCCCTCTCATGTTTCCCAAGGTCTTCCCCTACATGGTTGGTCACGAACCCTTGCCTAAGAAAAAGGAAATTGGTGAGTAGTGTTTTCAAGTTCCCTTCGATTGGTATCTCCAAAATGGCTTTCGATTGGCATTTCAGCAAAACCTTTCGATTGGCCTTGCAACAGGATCCTTCGATTGGCATTCCTAAAGGTTCCTTTGATTTGGAGCATCAGAGGCTCCTTCGACTGGAGCATCAGAGCTTCCTTTGATTTGGAGCATCAGAGGTTCTTTCGATTGGAGCATCAGAGTTTCCTTCGATTTTGCGCATCAGAGCTTCTTTCAATTTGGAGCATCAGAGCTTCCTTCGATTGGAATATCAGAGCGAAGTGTCCTTCAATTGGCATACTAAGGCAGGGGGAAGTTCTGAACACTTTGAATCAGAAACCAAAAACATTCTAATGATTTGAACCATACCCATTCGAAGGAAATGAATCAGAGCCGTTCGAAGGAGCTGAATCAAGGCCATTCGAAATAGGCCCATTCGAAATAGGCCATCAGCCCATTCGAAAGAGAGCATTCGAAGGCTAGTATATCCACATTTATGCCAAATTCAAAAATGGAAAAAATCCCTTAACTTTGGTTAAGGTTAGATATTGGTATTCATGGAATTCAAATGGATGTTACAAATATTACTTCTCTTGTCCCCTCCCTCCTACTCTATATAAGCAGCATGGTTGCAAGCAAAAAAAAGGAGGAGACATTATGGATACGCTACCCACAAACCCATCAAAGCTTGTCAAAATTTTCATAAGTAATCCAAGCCAAGGAAACCCTTCAACAAAAGTATCCATGCTCAGAAGTCCCAGATCGAAGGTACCCACATCCAGAAAGTGCCAAATCGAAGATTCCAACTACTGGAAAGAGAGGGTAAAATGTCAAACTTTGTATCTGCATAACACATCCATATTTGTTGTTTCATTCGATTTTTCATTCTAAACAGAATCAAAGGGCTTGGGTTTGGCACTCAGGTCATGTTTTTTGTTTGCTAACACTTACTGCAGATATAGCCTGAAAAGGCCCAGCGCGCGCAGGATCGAAGGACTTGGGTTTCGATACACAGGTCATGTCTTTTATTTTGTTAACATATTTTTGCAGATGCAGTTCCTTCATATGTGATCCATCGGGCCTTTCCAGCAACACCCCTCTAGATCGAAGGCTACATCCTGTCATTAGCTCGAAGAAAATAATACCCTTCACAGAATCGAAAGGCAACCTTCTTGCTCTGAATCGAAGCCCCCCTTTCTCCCTGCAATCAAAGTGTACCCATATCCTTCCCAAACCCAATCAAAGAGGGTGGGAAAGGGTGAAAATTGAAGCTTTGCCCATCAATTCTCAAGCCCAATCGAAGGCTATTCACGCCCACTCCCTAGCTCAATCGAAAGAATTGGAGAAGGTGCAAATTGAAACTTGCCCACGTCAATTCTCAAGCCCAATTGAAAGAAGGCCAAAGAAGCGTGAATCGAAGGAATCCATGGCCTGGATCGAAGAAGTCTTTTTCTCTTCTTTTTTTTTACTTTTTACTTGTCTTTCAATTTGGTTGTAATAGCGTAGGACCTCTATTTTCTGCATTTTTTTACTGCTTTTCATATTAACTGCTAGTAACTAGGCGTGTATAAAAAGACTAATAATCAAATGTTAGCAAGCTTAACAAAAAGACAAAAAATAAATAACTGAATTGAACACAAATTCCACACAAGCACCTCTAGGGTATCCCACTTTGGTTGCCTTTAAAAAACAGTCATGGGGCAGGAATGCTTTAGCAAAGACCCATAAATCAAAAGATCATAGTCCCTCGATGACCCTACAGTTGCCTTCTCGGTAAATGATCTAGTCCCTAAGACAGAATTGCTAAAGCATCTCCATAAGTTGCCTTCGTGACTGTAACGTCCCTCAAATTGTCCCTCAAAACATCCAACGACAAGGCTACCTACTCACTAATAGTAGGATGGAACTGTCTAAAGAAAAAGAGGAAAAGAACAACCTTTTCGAGTACAAAAGTAGATAGTTGTTAGAAGTTTGCTCAAACATTTTTGCACTTACACAAAAACTACTTTTCAAAAGACATTTCAAAACACTTTGTATATTTTTTCCACTATCCCGAGAAACATTACAAAGTTCGCCGTACTAAGGCATTTTCAAAACATTTTCAAACACAAAGCACAAAAGAATCTTGAAAAATGAGCAAACCTCCAAGAGCTCTTGGAAAACCACTGATGGAAAGGGTGCTAACACCTTCCCTTTCCATAATATACCCCCTTACTCAGAAAACATATTGAAAAGGTATTTTCCTGTTCTTTTCACCCTTTCCCTTGTTGGATAAAAGAAAAGACGGTGGCGACTCTTGCTTACCGCACATTTATGAACAAAAAACGCAAAACCATTATATAACAGCCGGTTCTGCCACCGTATCATAGAACTGGCAACTCTTCTGGGGAAAATAAAAAGTGGGGTTACCTTAGAGTTAGTTCATTATTTAACTCTTCTGGATTTTTGCTTGATGCATAGAATACACATCATTGCATCATGCCACATCATTTCCTTAACCATTTCAAGGATCTCAAGGGTTTGTGATGCAGGTTATGATAAATCATATGTCTAGCAAGGGCCAGGGGATTTAGTTTCCTCAAGCCAATGTCGTCAAAAGATCAAAACTCGACAACTTGAGTTAGGGGCTATGACCCATTTGATATGATGAGCTTGACTCTCATAGAAGGACACTCAACGATACAAAGTTCTTCATCAAAGCTGCAAATTTCAACTTCTAACATTTTCTTGTTTACCCCGCTAGATCCTTGAAAACATTGCATATTGTAAGTGTTTGCTTGTTGGCATTAATTTTTGGTAAAACCAGATTTGCGAATGTCATGACTGATGTCATAACATTCTGGGATAAAGACAAATTCTGCAGAAGGAATATTCTACAGGAGCAACTCAGTATGAGTGAATATCATGATGATTAAGCTATGATCATATGTACTGAATTCTACCAAAATCAGTGAGCAGGATACATGATGTCATAACCAATGTTAAGACATCCTGTACTGATCAAGTTGTTGTGCAGATTTATTGTTCCTGAGAATTTTCAGGAATCTGGTGTGCTATTATGAGTTGAAGTATATTGACTAGATCAGATGCCCACGTGGATATTAGGTTAACCTTGCTTAACCCTAATTTGTTATGATGAAAGCCCAAGACCAAGTCTTTAGGTTAACTTTGGTTAACCCTAGCTATTTTTATGGAAGCCCAAAATGAAGAATAGACTGCATATATATTTCTCACGAATCCTAATGGTGTGCAGCGCTTTTTGGAGAAGATCAATAAGGCATTTTGTAGTTGTAATTACTGTGAGCCAAGCAATTATCACTTGATAAGTGACTTGGAGTAGGATTTGGTTGTAAGGGTTGTTTATCACTCAAAGCTTTGAATCACGAGTGTTGTGTCTCTTGATTAAAGCTTTGAAGCAAAATCAAGCGTGTGTATTGAAGAATGTCTTCATAATCTTATTAATCAGTAGATTAGTATCACTGTTGTGATTGAGGGGGAGTGAGTAGGAACTCAGGTTTAAGTAGGACTTAGATTGAAGTTACATTGGGTAGGTCTTAAGTGAAGGAGATAAACTGGTTGGTTTATTCCTAAATTAATACCTCTTATAGTGAATTTCCTCCCTGGCTTGGTATCCCCCAGATGTAGGTGTGGTTATACACTGAACTAGGTTAACAATTGATTGTGTTCTTTACTGTCTTTTAAATTACTGTTTGGTTTGTGTATAATTTGTCAAATACGGTGTCATAACATTCACTGTGACATTAAGTATCTGTTGCCAGAATTTCAATTGGCATCAGAGCAGGCACCCTGCCTGTCTTTCTGGGTGAGATCTAGGGATATTATTTTCTGGCGCTATGGACAAGGAAGGAGGATTTGGGAACAGACCACCTATTCTGGATGGATCAAACTATGACTACTGGAAACCTCGTATGATTGCCTTCTTGAAGTCATTGGACAATAAAGCTTGGAGAGCTGCTGACAAAGGATGGAACCATCCCACCATAACTGGGAAAGATGGGACGACTAGTCTGAAACCTGAGGAAGAATGGAGCAAAGAAGAAGAAGAGTTAGCCCTGGGTAACTCTAAAGCATTGAATGCCTTGTTCAATGGAATTGATAGAAACATATTCAGACTAGTACATCAATGTGAACTGGCCAAGGATGTTTGGGACACTCTCAAAACCACCCATGAGGGTACATCCAAAGTAAAAATGTCAAGACTTCAGATGCTCACTACCAAATTTGAGAATATAAGGATGAAGGAAGATGAGACCATTCATGAGTTTCACATGAACATCTTGGAAATTTCCAACACCTCAGGAGCATTGGGAGAAAAGATGTCAGAAGAAAAGCTGGTGAGAAAGATTCTCAGATCCTTGCCTAAAAGGTTTGTAATGAAAGTGACTGCTATAGAGGAAGCTCAGGATATCTGCAACTTGAAGGTTGATGAACTCATTGGGTCACTTCAGACATTTGAGATGGGGATCAGTGACAATGTTGACAAGAAAAACAAGAGCATAGCCCTTGTATCCAATACTGAAGATGAAAGCAAGGAGAGTGATGAAGAGAATATATCAGAAGTTATAGCTATGCTTGGAAGGAAGTTCAACAAACTCATCAAGAGAATGGACCCAAAGTCAAGGTCAAATGTCAAGAACATTTCCTCTGACATTAGCAGATCCTATGACTCCAGAAGAACTAAGTCTGAAGAAAAGGGAAATCAAAGCAGAGGAATCCAATGCCATGGATGTGAAGAATATGGGCATATTCGAGCTGAATGTCCTACCTTTCTAAAGAAACAAAAGAAAGGAATGTCTGTTACTTGGTCTGATGGTGACTCAGAAAGTGACTCTGAAGAAGAATCTGCTAAACTAGTTACTGAACTATATGGTGTTTGTAACTTTGATAATGATTCTAGTGATGAGGAAGTGACATTTGAAGAACTTGTTGACTCCTATAAGAAGCTATGTATCAGAAGTGCTGAAGTCTGTCAGCAAAATGAGAAACAAAAAAAGCTCATAGTGAAGTTGGAGGCTGAGAAGAAGGTAGACACTACTACTATAAGCCATCTCAAAGGTGAAGTTATAATGTTGAACTCCAAACTTGATCAGATGACTAAGTCTGTCAAGATGTTAACAACTGGAACTGACAAGTTGGAAGAAATCCTTTAGGATGGACAAAATGCAGGAAACATGTCTGGTATATGATTTGTGGCTGCAAAGAAATCTGTTGTTGACAAGAAGAAGACCAGGCCTGATAAACAAATGTCAAAGCAGATGTCACAACATAGGACTCAACATCAAGAATAGAGAAATATGAAGAAAAAGTATCAAAGATGGAGATGTCATTATTGTGGGAGGTTTGGTCACATAAAGCCATTCTGCTTCAGATTATATGGATATCCTAATCAGACCCCATATGTCAAACTTAAGACTAACAAGGCACCATATACTCAACAGTGGAAGAAAAAGACTGCAGCCCTGATAGCTCACACCTCCCTTAGAGTTTCTGCCAAGGAAGACTGGTACTTTGACAGTGGATGCTCTAAACACATGACTGGAATCAAGAATCTGCTGAATGATGTCAAACCTCATACTACTAGTTATGTCACTTTTGGAGATGGTGCTAGAGGAGAAATCAAAGGAGTTGGAAACTTGGACTTCCCTAGAGTTCCAAACCTAAATGAAGTGTTGCTCGTAAATGGTTTGACTGCTAATCTCATAAGTATCAGTCAATTATATGATATAGGATTCAAGGTCAACTTCACCAAGTCTGAATGTCTTGTAACTAATGAAAAACAAGAAGTTGTAATGAGAGGAGTCAGATCAAAAGACAACTGTTACTTATGGGAGTCTGATAACACTAACTACTCTTCTGTGTGCTCTATAGCCAAAGAAGAAAAGGAAGTGAAACTGTGGCACCAAAAACTTGGTCATTTACATCTTAGAGGGATGAAAAAGATCATATCCATGGAGGCTGTCATAGGGATTCCAAGGCTTCAGATTGATGAAGGGAGAGTCTATGGTGAATGTCAGGTTGGAAAGCAAAATAGAATGTCACGTCCAAAGACAAGACATCTGACCACCTCTAAGGTGCTAGAACTTCTACATATGGATCTGATGGGTCCCATGCTGGTGGAAAGTCTTGGTGGAAAGAGATATGCCTATGTTGTTGTGGATGATTTTTCCAGATTCACCTGGATAAACTTCATTAGGGAAAAGTCTGATGTATTTGATGTATTTAAGGAATTGTGCAAAAGAATTCAAAGAGAAAAAGAAGGATGCATTGTCATAATAAGAAGTGATCATGGTAAGGAATTTGAAAATAGTAAGTTTGATGAGTTATGTTCCTCAGAAGGAATCAATCATGAGTTCTCTTCATGTATAACTCCTCAACAAAATGGAGTTGTGGAAATGAAAAACAAGACTATACAGGAATCTGCCAGAGCAATGATACATGCCAAGAAGCTTCCTATTCATTTTTGGGCTGAAGCTATGAATACAGCCTGTTATGTCCACAACAGGGTCACCTTGAGAAAGGGAACATCATCCACCCTTTATGAACTATGGAAAGGAAGAAAGCCTACAGTGAAGTACTTCCATGTCTTTGGGAGAAAATGCTATATTTTGACAGATCGTGAACAAAGGAGAAAGATGGACCCTAAAAGTGATGAAGGAATATTCCTAGGATACTCTACCAACAGCAGAGCATATAGGGTGTTCAATTCTAGGACCAAAGTTATGATGGAGTCTATAAATTTCATAGTTGATAATTGTGATCGGTGGATCTGGAACTGACTGTTTAACGCTGGTTCGCGAAATGTCGCGGAAGCAAGAGTCGCCACCGTCTTTTATTTTCTCCAAATGGAAAGGACAAAAGCACAGAAAAATTCCTTATAGAGATTGCTCTCGGTTCGGGAGGTAGATTATAGAAAGGGAAGGTGTTAGCACCCTTTCTATCCATGGTTATCCATGGGCTCTTAGATACTTGCTCACTTGTGTTTTCAAAAATGGTTTGTTTGCTTTTCAACTGTGGGTTTTAAAAAGTTTCTTTGAAAATTCCAGTTCGACTCTTGTATCAGTCCTCAAGAGTGTTTGAAAAATTGCTTTCGAAAGCTTTTTGAAAAGGTGTCGGTGTGAAAAGTATTTTTGAATTTGTTTGAAATTTAGAGCAAGTATCTAGAGTTGTCTACCTACCCTAAGGAATTCGTCTGTGTAAATGTCCTTTAAAGTAGTGCCATCCCATCATTGAGAGGTAGGTAGCGCCACCGTTGGAGGTGTTCGGGTCAATTCGAGATTCGGGACATGGTGATCACCGGAGCAATAGGAAGACACCTTAGAAGCTACCCTCATGCCAGGTTCCCGGATCATGAGGACTTACTAAAACATCCTCTACTCGACGATCACCTTTCGAGAGGCAAGGCAACAGTGAAGCGTGCCCTAGGGGTGGTGTGTGATTTTGTGTGTCAGATTCATTTATTTGATCTTGTCATGTCAAAGTGATCTATGTGTTTGTTTTTATTTTTTGTCCATTCATTCTTGCAGGCCATTATTTAACAGTTAAAAAGAATTGCGGGAAATAAAAGTTCTAAGCTATTACAAAGGCTCGGGTCCACATCGCCAAAATTTCCAAGACCCGATTTGACAGAAAGTAAATAAGTAGAGTAAAGTGCGAAAGATAAATGTTACATGGCTTTGGGAGAGGTACATAAATATTAAAAGAAATAAATAAAGTGCGCGAATATGAGTTACAATGAGAAACGAAGGCGTTGGACCCCTTTTTTAATGAAATTAAATTATTAGCAAATTAATTAAATTAAAGAAAAAGAAATTATTTTTTGGCTTTTTGTATTTATGAGAATTTAATGCAATTAAAAACCTAATTCTACAATTTTTTATTTATTAAGAAAATATGACAATCATCTAAAATTAAGCCTAATTAATTAATTGCAACTTGATCTATAAAAATAACTAATTAAGAATTAATAATTAATATAGTAAAATAAAAAAAGGATGGAAAACGCTAGAAACCCTAATTCTACCAATTTTAGGTTTTTATTGAAAAATGTTAAGATTAATCCTAGATTTAAAACTAAGTTAATTAATCAATTTTATTTACAAAAAATATTAATTAAATAAATATATTTTAATTTTGTCCTTTCTGATTTTATATTGTTTTTTTATATTTTTTGTGAAAATATTTAATTAAAGAATTAAATCAAAAAAACTAATTAAAACAAAAAATAGAAAAAATATAAGAAAAGGAATTAGGAATGCAAACCATGGGGGTCTGTCCCCAAATAGGAGGTTTTGCTTAGCAATTTGGGCCCATTTGTTTAAGGCCTTGTCTGACTTTTTGACTAGCATGGAGCTCCGTTGACTAGTGTCTACCATGTTCTTCAGATCATGGACTTCTGATCGTTTCCATTGGCCAAGTGGCAAGCTAGATTTGAGAGATGCATGGTGGTCTACAATACTGAAACTGCACAGAAGTATTAGTGGAAAAATAATATGGAAAGGGTGAGGGACCTGGGGCTCGAACCTAGGTCCCAGGGGTTACCACTAAGACGCTTGGACCAACTGCGCTGCTTTGTTTATCTGTAGATAATATAACCAACAATTAATATGAAAGAAAATAACGTTAGTGGAAACTTTTAGCGCGAAATTCAAACGAGCCACTTATGCCTTGACACTTCATCGTCTTCCCCGTTTTGCTTTTTTTCCTGAAACAAAAACAGAATGGGCAACGGTTTTGAACCGTCCCCAAAAGCAATATTCTGAAAAATAGCGATTAGGCCGTCCGGCCACATAAATTAGGCGCGAGGGTTCCATTATTTTCGTCCAAGCGCGCTGAATCCATTCATGGCATTATGATATTCTAATTTTACCATATTCAAAAACGCCCAATTTGGAAGTTCTGCAACCCTAACCTATTTCCATGGTGAATCTCCTATTTTGGCACGAAAACTTAATCAAAGCACGCAGTTAGTTTCAGAAGCAATCAATTAGTAAGAATCCATAAGTAAAATGCCATGAGAATGCCTGAAAATCAAAATACGATTATGCATATTATATGAAAAAGTTTGGTTTCTGTATACCGATTCAAGGGGCTATGCGCGTGGAAAGCTATCCAGTCAGACTCAGTAATGTCCTAGGAAGGTAATGGAATGAATTTCTTGCCCTGAAAAGCCTTGCAAGTGTGTTTTCAGTTTTGGAATTTCTTCTTAAAAACTCAAACTTGGTTTTGTATCTATGGCGCATCTGAGACCTCTCTTCCACTAGGGTTTTGATTAGGCTTATGTATGGATGGATTAGGGTTGAAAAGGAGGTCCAAAGGATCAAGGAATTGATGAAGAAGATATTGATTTTCATGGCCATAATTTTCCAATCTTTTCATGCATATTTGCTACCAAATCATGACAAATCATATTGATTCTTTCCAAATCTATCCATGCACGAAATATTGAGTGTATATCATGCATAAAAAGATTTAAAAACCTAGGTTTAGTATTTTTCATATATTTTAATTAATTAAATGAATTTCTAGCATTTAAAAATTCAAATAAATAAAATAAAAATGATAAAAAACTTCCCTTTGGGCCAAATGGTCGTGCACATGCCTTGGATAATGAATTGTGGAAGAAAAAGAGGCCCATTAGCATTTTTAGGTCATTTGAAGCAATGTTGACTTTTCAAAATATCCAAAAATTTCCCAACTTCCACAAGGCATAACTTGCTCAATTTTTAAGCTTTGCTCATGTTATTGGACATTTTGGAAAGGTATTTGAGTCCTCTAACCAATGTCTTTGGTCCCATGTCATTTTGATTTACCAATCTCAAGTTATGGCCTTTGACTTAAAGTCCCTTTTTGTTGACTTTTGAAAATGACCTATAATGTTGAAATTGATAACTTTTTGTGAGAGCATTTCTTGGACTTGAAGTATGAAGAGGAGTTGTAGTAAATGTCATTCTATTCAAAATGAGCTTTGGATGGAATTTTTCTGATAATCCATGTGAAAGTTATGCCCTGGTCAATTTACAGTTGACTTTTTCAACTATCCAAATATGGAAACTTTTGCATCTTGATGATTTTTGAGCCAAGCTTTGAGAATCATGATCAAGCATTGATCAAATGATGTTTGTGGCTTCAAAATGAGATGTTGACCAAAAATTTGAACTTTTGACTGTCAAATGACCATTTTGCCCCTACAATTAACTGTAGTGCAATTAGGGTTTTTGATTGTGCAATTTTGTGCTGAAAGTCTTGAAACTTGGTATGAGGATGCTTGACCATATTTATAGGCATGTGAGACTTGATTGGACCCTTGGAAACTTCATTTACTTTGTCAGAACCAAAACCCTAATTTTGACTATTAGGAGGCCCTTGAACTGTGCAACCCTTAGGGAGATTTGAAGCTTTTGACTTGGCAAACCTTGAAGAATATGGGAGGGCAAATTTTAGGGTACAACAGTTGCCCCTGTTCAATCTTCTTAAACCTGAGGATGCAGATTGGCTGACGTGCCTTTCGTAATCCGAAGGTGGAAGATGATTGAACACTAGAGTGCCCAGAAATTTGCGCTCATATAGTAGCAGTGTGATGATGGGAATGGGCTTATAGATGCCATTTGGAGATTGATGGATATGGTGATGGGCTTATAGATTCCATGCTAAGAGGTGATGGAAGGTGGATGGGCTTACAGATGCCATCTGGATGTCAATCGCATAAGAGATTCCTTAGCGAGAACTTGCGTACCTGCAAAAGAAAAATGATTACCTGACCCGTTACAGGAGCTGGTCTTCAAACTCTTTGTATGAATGTGTACCCTGACTGGTTATAGGAGCTGGATCTGGAACTTCCAACGATGATGAATGAACCATGGATGGTTACTACCTCAACAGGAACGGTGATAGAACCTTGGATGACTTTAACCTCAACAGCAATCGTTGAGAAAATCTTGGGATGATTACTACCTCCGCAGGATCGGGGAGAGAACCATAGGCGACTACAACCTCAACAACAAACATTGAGAGAATCTTGGACGACTTCAGCTTCAACAACAATCGTTGAGCGAATCTCGGGATGATTACTACCTCCACAGGATCGGGGAGAGAACCACAGGCGACTATAACCTCAATAGCAATCATTGGGAGAATCTTGGATAACTTCAACTTCAACAGCAATCGTTGAGCGAATCTTGGGACGATTACTACCTTCGCAGGATCGGGGAGAGAACCACAGGCGACTACAACCTCAACAGCAATCATTGAGAGAATCTCGGGCGACTTCGACTTCAACAGCAATCATTGAGCGAAATCTTGGGATGATTACTACCTCCGCAGGATCGGGGAGAGAACCACAGGCGACTACAACCTCAACAGCGATCATTGAGAGAATCTCGGGCGACTTCGACTTCAACAGCAATCATTGAGCGAAATCTTGGGATGATTACTACCTCCGCAGTATCGGGGAGAGAACCACAAGCGACTACAACCTCAACAGCAATCATTGAGAGAATCTTGGATATCTTCTACTGAGTCTTCAAAAGAAAAACCTTTAGGAGTCGGTTTAACTAGACCAGAGAAAGCCTTTGACTGGATAATAACCAGGAAAATCTTTGGGAGTCGATTTAACTGAACCAGACAAGGTCTTGGAGTCTTCAACTGAGTCTTCAAAAGAAAAACCTTTAGGAGTCGGTTTAACTAGACCAGAGAAGGCCTTTGACTGGATAATAACCAGGAAAATCTTTGGGAGTCGATTTAACTGAACCAGACAAGGTCTTGGAGTCTTCAACTGAGTCTTCAAAAGAAAAACCTTTAGGAGTCGGTTTAACTAGACCAGAGAAAGCCTTTGACTGGATAATAACCAGGAAAATCTTTGGGAGTCGATTTAACTAAACCAGACAAGGTCTTGGAGTCTTCAACTGAGTCTTCAAAAGAAAAACCTTTAGGAGTCGGTTTAACTAGACCAGAGAAGGCCTTTGACTGGATAATAACCAGGAAAATCTTTGGGAGTCGATTTAACTGAACCAGACAAGGTCTTGGAGTCTTCAGCTGAGTCTTCAAAAGAAAAACCTTTAGGAGTCGGTTTAACTAGACCAGAGAAGGCCTTTGACTGGATAATAACCAGGAAAATCTTTGGGAGTCGATTTAACTGAACCAGACAAGGTCTTGGAATGTAGCTTGAGAACTTAACTTGATCTTTCCTGAAAGGTAAAGGTCAGTCATATGCAATGCATGATATGGGTCAAGCAATGATGTTCTCAACATAAATGAGATTTGTTAGATACGATGCGTATATGCATGCTATAATGTATGAAAGTGTGATGTTTATGAATGTATGTTTTTGTCTTAGGAAAATAAATCCTTGACGGGTGCCGGGAAGTCATATCCTGGGCTGATGTTGGAGAAAAGATTTTGCTTCCGCTGGATGATAGTTGCAAGTATACCGGTAGGAGAAGATGACTCCGTTGGGGAATAAACTTGGCGAATGAGTTACTCTGCGGGGAGAAAAGTACTCTAACGATCTTGCTAGGAGGAAATACTCTGTGGGGAGAGAAGTACTCTGTTGAGTGTTGATAATAACTTGCTGGGGATACCCTTGTTGTATCGGAAGTGTTAATAGACTTCGCTGGGGATAAGGAGACTCCGTCGAGGACGATCTTTCCATGGCTTTTGGATGAGGATAACCCAGTTATATCCTGGTACGGAAATAACTCTTTGAATAAAGCCGGGAGACGCGTTTGTGCTTTGCGAGGGATAAGCTTCCAGAATCTACTGGGGATAAGCTTACCGCTTGGAGAGATGAATTCCAACTTTCCTGGGGAAACTGGATTGGACTCTCCTGGGGGAAGTTCTGAACTGTGTCGGGGAAGGGACTCCACTGAATGTCTGATATACCGCCGGGGAACAATCTTTAGGTCAAGACTGCCGGGGATGCTTGTTAAGAATGTTCGTATACTGCTGGGGAATGTTGATATCTGCGGAAGGATACCCAACTTCCTTATGGTTTGATAATAGCTTCGCTTGAGGAGAGTGTACTGACTTGCTGGCTCACTCTCTGGGGAATTAAGATATACTGGTTATGTTCTTCAGCTGAACCTACCTTGGTACTTTGGAGGACAGAACAATTAGATTGTTTAGACAACTCTTTATTGCCCCTGTTTCAGTGGGAGAGGAAGACCTATGAGGTGCTGATAGTTGTTGATGGACAAACCTTCTTCTGGTAGACAGGTGACAAGATGATAGGACATAGTCGTACGCTTCGATCCCTAACTTTTGCCTGGACCGCCCTTTCGGGTTTTCAGTCCACCAGGATACCCATTTTTGCCCAAGCCGCCTTTTCAGGTTTTCGACTTACCGGGTGTACAGATTTTTCATTTCATCCCTTCATTTTGCCCGAACCCTTTTGGTTCGCCGGGAAGCCCTTATTTTTGCCTGGGTGTGTCAACCTAGTGGGTATTTGATTATGCGTAGTACTTTTTTTTCGACTATGTACATGCTCTCAGTGTGTAGGGAGGTGCCCCTGTCGCTTGTGTTGCCATATTACCAGAAGATGTCTGATCGTGCAAGATTCGTTGTTGGAATGCCCCAGGTGACTCAGGCGGAGATTTTCCCCAGGCTATTTGGCTTTTGAGAGATTCTCCGAATCTTGACTTAACTGCCCTAGATGACGGACAATGATCATGCCTGCCCCCTGGATTGGAAGTGCTTCTATTCACTAGATATTCTTCGTGCGAATTTCTTTGTTGTTCGAACAAAAAGTCATATGCAAACAAAGTTATGTTAAAAATGCAAAGCCTATGTCTGTCTTGAAGATTTTGAAAATGCATTCTTTTCATAAAACAAGTGAATGTTTATAAAACGTGATTTCAGCTCCGTATTTTATCGCAAGCCTTAAGGAGTCAGGATACCTTTTGTAACAGTATGCTTTCGAACTAACCCATGCTTCAGCTAGGACTTTTAAGGGTTATAACGTGGCCTGGTTCACGGTTTAAGAAACAAAGGATAAAGGCTCAAATTATTTGTACCCACCCACTCTTCGTGATGTTCTCCAAACCTAAACTCAGTTGATCATATGTTAGACCTTATTTGAGTTTTTGTCCTGATGTTCCAATGATGGTTCAGATATTGATGATTTATTCTGAATAGGCAGTCATTTTTGTTTTTGTTGAGGGTTTGTAAGACCTCTTTCTTTTCTGATTTTTTTTTGTTATCCCTTTCTTTTTTGCCTGAACTGTTTCTTTTTGGAATTACAGTCAGCGGGATGCCCCAGTTTCGTAAGTCTCCTTCATAGGTTTTGACTTGATTGGTTTTTATTTTGAGAAGTAATGACTGCCTGTCTGTATGATTGTTCGGAACCATCACTGTCTTTTGTTTTGTAAGGACCTCTTTGGTGCCATTCGTTATGCACTTGGATCAACTGAGAGACTACCCTGCCCCAGGTTATGATTAAGGGTTTTAAAGTTCGAAAAGAAAAACTCCTACTTCTTTGGCTCAGAGGGGTTGACGAGGGATTATCTTCCTTATAACTCCAGTGTTTAAGAATTGAAACAATGCCTGTACCTGATCAGCGGGGTCTGTTCAAAAGCATACTGTAAAGATCGTGGTATCGTTTTCGTCATCCTCCCTCAAGAGGCTTAGAATTAATAATCGAGAGTTGAGCATCACAAAAATATGAAAACAGTTTGCATATAGTGAATACGATATAATTACTTCAAAACGGACATATGTAATGCATTAATGAAATAACAATGTTTGACATGAATATTATTGTCTGAATAAACAAAGAAAAATACAACTTGAATTCCAATGAACAAAAAAGTGCTTTCTATCCTAGCCATGTTTTGGCATGGGAGCAGTGATCACGTTGGGAGCCTCGGGCGCCTCGAACTCAATCTCCTTTGCGTCAATCAAGTCTTGGATCTTATTTTTCAAGCTCCAACAATCATCTGTAGTATGCCCCGGGCTGTCAGAGTGATAAACGCAGCGGGCGCTGGGGTTATACTTCGGTGACGTTGTATTTTGATTCTTCGGAGCTTCTTTTAGAGTTACCAGCTTGGTCTCCAGCAACTGTGGCAATATCTGGGATAAGGTCATGCTGAGCCGAGTGAACTGCCTTCTCTCGCTTTTTTGTTGGTTGTGATGTTGAAGAGCACCAACAGGTTTTGAGATCACCACTACATTGGCAGCTTGGCGGCGTTCTGGTTTATTCTGTCTCCTTGAACCATAGACAGCATTGGATTCCTTCTTAAAAGGTTTTTTATCGGTGCTCAATGAAGCATCCTTCTATGTCTTCCCAGCCTTGATACCAGCTTCGATCCTCTTCCCAGGCAAGATCAGATCTGTAAACCCAGCAGAAGAGTTCCCAATCAGATGGTTGAAGAATGGACCAGACAGGGTCCCTAAGAACATGTCGACGAGCTCGCGGTCAGTCAGAGGTGGTTGTACCCTTCCAGCAAGGTCCCTCCACTTCTGCGCATATTCTTTAAAACCTTCTCCCGATCCTAACGACATACCCTGGAGTTGGGTACGCGTAGGAGCGAGGTCGGCATTGTACTGATACTGCTTGTAAAAATCAGTAGCCAACTCCTCCCAGTTACGAATCTTGGTTCCGTCCAGCTGATAGAACCATTCGAGATGAGTCCCTGAAAGACTCTCCTGGAAGAAGTGGATCCATAAGTTCTTGTCCACAGTATACGGTTGAATCTTCCGCACATAAGACCTGAGATGCAGCCTGGGACAGGATGTCCCATCGTACTTAGCAAAATAGCGTGCTTTGAATTTGTGTGGGATCACCACGCCAGAAGTTAGACCCAAATCTCCTAAATCCAAACCAGGTACTTGTTGAATTTCCATGGCCTTCAGACGGTCTTCCAACTGTTTGTACTTGTCTTTCACAGGAGGGTATTGTTCGTCGTTGAAATCTGTCTCGTTGTCAGAGACCACTGGACTAGGCACCTCTCTCTCATGGTGACTGCCTTCCCTCACAGATGGAGTAGTCCTCTCAGTTTCAATCTGCAGTGTATTCCCAGGTCTACGTCTAGGGCTGAACCAAACAGTCCTCTTCTTCTTCTTTTTCAGGAGCAGAGTCTTCAGATCTTGTTGCCCCTGGGCCAAACTCATGATCAGCTCTTGGAACTGGGCATTTTGGGCCTGGAGGGCCTTGATAGACATCTCGGTTGATGATGAGTCAGGATTCATGATACTGAAATAAACAGCGCAGAGGGTGAGCAACCTGTAAAAGGGATACCTGGAATGCAATGATATGTATGATATGCATGCAATGTTTTCAAGGACCTCGCGGGGTAAACAAGAAAATTTGTTAGAATTTGGGTCCGGTAGCTTGATTGAAGGAAACCCATGTTATTGAGAATTCTTCTTCAAGGGTCAAAGGCTCACCATATCCAGTGGGTCATAGCCCCTGACTTTAGTCATCATGTCTGGTTTTGATTTCCAAACAACCTTGGTTAAGGGAACCTTCTTCAAGAGTCAGAGCTCACCATATCAAGTGGGTCATAGCCCCTGACAACCCTGGCTAGAGGAAAATAAATCCCCTTTTCCCCTTGCTAGACATGTTGGTTCATCATGACCTGCATCACAAGCCCTTGAGATCCTTGAAATGGGTTAGGATGTATGAAATGGTATGATGTCATGCTATGCATGGGGTGATGTAGGTAAACCCTGTTATGAGTCCCAATTAAGGACTATAAACAAACCCTGCAAGAAACTCAGTATACTTTGTTATGAGTCCCAATTAAGGACTATAAACAAAACCTGCAAGCAACTTAGTAAACCCTGTTATGAGTCCCAATTGAGGACTATAAACAAAACCTGCAAATAGCTCATGGGTCAGATGACAAGCCTGCAAGTAGTCAAGTACGAAGGCACACAAGTCACACAAGACAAGCCCTTAGGGTTTAGGCCAGCATGGGGTCTGGGTAGTACCCTCTTGAAGTTGGTGGGCTCAACCTGTCCTATCAGAAGTAACCGGGTTCTAGAGGATCCCAATATCACTAGATTGCTTTCATTGTTCATCGTTTCGATTTAGCCACTGAACTGGCGACCGAAATATTCCAGGAAAGCAACCCTCAATTGAGTGTAGTATCGAGTATCAACCAACCTCGGACTGCACCAAAGTCAGTTATCTCACTACCCTAAAAGAGGCCAAGATAGTTCAATTAAGGTTCCTAAGGTCTGTTGATGCTTCACGACACCACGCGGAGGCCCCGTACTCTCCTTGACTGAACTCAAGGGTTACCGGTACACACCAAAGTGCCACATCAACGTAGCAGACTGTTTCAACCATGTCGGTATACCCCGCACAGTTCCCTCACAGCCTTGTTGCTACTTTCTAAGAAGGTATCCCCAGATCCGGGTTAGGATCTATAGAACTCCCAAGACAGTCCCACAATTTAAAGCAAGCAAAGCAATACAATTGAAAACACAGTTATGAACTAACCCTAAGGTACACCTCACTTTAAGTTTAAGTCCCCAGCAGAGTCGCCAGTTCTGTGATCGGTGGATCTGGAACTCACTGTTTAACGCTGGTTCGCGAAATGTCGCGGAAGCAAGAGTCGCCACCGTCTTTTATTTTCTCCAAATGGAAAGGACAAAAGCACAGAAAAATTCCTTATAGAGATTGCTCTCGGTTCGGGAGGTAGATTATAGAAAGGGAAGGTGTTAGCACCCTTTCTATCCATGGTTATCCATGGGCTCTTAGATACTTGCTCACTTGTGTTTTCAAAAATGGTTTGTTTGCTTTTCAACTGTGGGTTTTAAAAAGTTTCTTTGAAAATTCCAGTTCGACTCTTGTATCAGTCCTCAAGAGTGTTTGAAAAATTGCTTTCGAAAGTTTTTTGAAAAGGTGTCGGTGTGAAAAGTATTTTTGAATTTGTTTGAAATTTAGAGCAAGTATCTAGAGTTGTCTACCTACCCTAAGGAATTCGTCTGTGTAAATGTCCTTTAAAGTAGTGCCATCCCATCATTGAGAGGTAGGTAGCGCCACCGTTGGAGGTGTTCGGGTCAATTCGAGATTCGGGACATGGTGATCACCGGAGCAATAGGAAGACACCTTAGAAGCTACCCTCATGCCAGGTTCCCGGATCATGAGGACTTACTAAAACATCCTCTACTCGACGATCACCTTTCGAGAGGCAAGGCAACAGTGAAGCGTACCCTAGGGGTGGTGTGTGATTTTGTGTGTCAGATTCATTTATTTGATCTTGTCATGTCAAAGTGATCTATGCGTTTGTTTTTATTTTTTGTCCATTCATTCTTGCAGGCCATTATTTAACAGTTAAAAATAATTGCGGGAAATAAAAGTTCTAAGCTATTACAAAGGCGCGGGTCCACATCGCCAATATTTCCAGGACCCGATTTGACAGAAAGTAAATAAGTAGAGTAAAGTGCGAAAGATAAATGTTACATGGCTTTGGGAGAGGTACATAAATATTAAAAGAAATAAATAAAGTGCGCGAATATGAGTTACAATGAGAAACGAAGGCGTTGGACCCCTTTTTTAATGAAATTAAATTATTAGCAAATTAATTAAATTAAAGAAAAAGAAATTATTTTTTGGCTTTTTGTATTTATGAGAATTTAATGCAATTAAAAACCTAATTCTACAATTTTTTATTTATTAAGAAAATATGACAATCATCTAAAATTAAGCCTAATTAATTAATTGCAACTTGATCTATAAAAATAACTAATTAAGAATTAATAATTAATATAGTAAAATAAAAAAAGGATGGAAAACGCTAGAAACCCTAATTCTACCAATTTTAGGTTTTTATTGAAAAATGTTAAGATTAATCCTAGATTTAAAACTAAGTTAATTAATCAATTTTATTTACAAAAAATATTAATTAAATAAATATATTTTAATTTTGTCCTTTCTGATTTTATATTGTTTTTTTATATTTTTTGTGAAAATATTTAATTAAAGAATTAAATCAAAAAAACTAATTAAAACAAAAAATAGAAAAAATATAAGAAAAGGAATTAGGAATGCAAACCATGGGGGTCTGTCCCCAAATAGGAGGTTTTGCTTAGCAATTTGGGCCCATTTGTTTAAGGCCTTGTCTGACTTTTTGACTAGCATGGAGCTCCGTTGACTAGTGTCTACCATGTTCTTCAGATCATGGCCTTCTGATCGTTTCCATTGGCCAAGTGGCAAGCTAGATTTGAGAGATGCATGGTGGTCTACAATACTGAAACTGCACAGAAGTATTAGTGGAAAAATAATATGGAAAGGGTGAGGGACCTGGGGCTCGAACCCAGGTCCCAGGGGTTACCACTAAGACGCTTGGACCAACTGCGCTGCTTTGTTTATCTGTAGATAATATAACCAACAATTAATATGAAAGAAAATAACGTTAGTGGAAACTTTTAGCGCGAAATTCAAACGAGCCACTTATGCCTTGACACTTCATCGTCTTCCCCGTTTTGCTTTTTTTCCTGAAACAAAAACAGAATGGGCAACGGTTTTGAACCGTCCCCAAAAGCAATATTCTGAAAAATAGCGATTAGGCCGTCCGGCCACATAAATTAGGCGCGAGGGTTCCATTATTTTCGTCCAAGCGCGCTGAATCCATTCATGGCATTATGATATTCTAATTTTACCATATTCAAAAACGCCCAATTTGGAAGTTCTGCAACCCTAACCTATTTCCATGGTGAATCTCCTATTTTGGCACGAAAACTTAATCAAAGCACGCAGTTAGTTTCAGAAGCAATCAATTAGTAAGAATCCATAAGTAAAATGCCATGAGAATGCCTGAAAATCAAAATACGATTATGCATATTATATGAAAAAGTTTGGTTTCTGTATACCGATTCAAGGGGCTATGCGCGTGGAAAGCTATCCAGTCAGACTCAGTAATGTCCTAGGAAGGTAATGGAATGAATTTCTTGCCCTGAAAAGCCTTGCAAGTGTGTTTTCAGTTTTGGAATTTCTTCTTAAAAACTCAAACTTGGTTTTGTATCTATGGCGCAGCTGAGACCTCTCTTCCACTAGGGTTTTGATTAGGCTTATGTATGGATGGATTAGGGTTGAAAAGGAGGTCCAAAGGATCAAGGAATTGATGAAGAAGATATTGATTTTCATGGCCATAATTTTCCAATCTTTTCATGCATATTTGCTACCAAATCATGACAAATCATATTGATTCTTTCCAAATCTATCCATGCACGAAATATTGAGTGTATATCATGCATAAAAAGATTTAAAAACCTAGGTTTAGTATTTTTCATATATTTTAATTAATTAAATGAATTTCTAGCATTTAAAAATTCAAATAAATAAAATAAAAATGATAAAAAACTTCCATTTGGGCCAAATGGTCGTGCACATGCCTTGGATAATGAATTGTGGAAGAAAAAGAGGCCCATTAGCATTTTTAGGTCATTTGAAGCAATGTTGACTTTTCAAAATATCCAAAAATTTCCCAACTTCCACAAGGCATAACTTGCTCAATCTTTAGGCTTTGCTCATGTTCTTTGACATTTTGGAAAGTTATTTGAGTCCTCTAACCAATGTCTTTGGTCCCATGTCATTTTGATTTACCAATCTCAAGTTATGGCCTTTGACTTAAAGTCCCTTTTTGTTGACTTTTGAAAATGACCTATAATGTTGAAATTGATAACTTTTTGTGAGAGCATTTCTTGTACTTGAAGTATGAAGAGGAGTTGTAGGAAATGTCATTCTCTTCAAAATGAGCTTTGGATGGAATTTTTCTGATAATCCATGTGAAAGTTATGCCCTGGTCAATTTACAGTTGACTTTTTCAACTGTCCAAATATGGAAACTTTTGCATCTTGATGATTTTTGAGCCAAGCTTTGAGAATCATGATCAAGCATTGATCAAATGATGTTTGTGGCTTCAAAATGAGATGTTGACCAAAAATTTGAACTTTTGACTGTCAAATGACCATTTTGCCCCTACAGTTGACTGTAGTGCAATTAGGGTTTTTGACTGTGCAATTTTGTGCTGAAAGTCTTGAAACTTGGTATGAGGATGCTTGACCATATTTATAGGCATGTGAGACTTGATTGGACCCTTGGAAACTTCATTTACTTTGTCAGAACCAAAACCCTAATTTTGATTGTTAGGAGGCCCTTGAACTGTGCAACCCTTAGGGAGATTTGAAGCTTTTGACTTGGCAAACCTTGAAGAATATGGGAGGGCAAATTTTGGGGTACAACAATGATCACCATGAGAAAACAAATTTCCCATATGATGTTGAGACATTCTTTGAGACTTCAACACAAGTGTCTAAAAAGGATGATGTGCTTAATCCTACTCCATCAGAGTCTGAATCAAAGGAAGCTAACAAAGATCCTTCCATCAGAATTCAGAAAGATCATCCTAAGGAACTCATAATAGGAGATCCTAACAGTGGAGTCACTACAAGATCTAGAGAAATCATCAAAAACTCTTGTTTTGTGTCTAAGATTGAACCAAAAAATGTTAAAGAGGCTTTGACTGATGAATACTGGATTGGAGCAATGCAAGATGAATTGAACCAGTTCAAGCAACATGAAGTATGGGAGTTAGTTCCTAGACCAGAAGGAACAAACATCATTGGCACAAAGTGGATCTACAAGAACAAGTTAGATGCTGAAGGAGTTGTCACTAGGAATAAGGCAAGGCTTGTTGCTCAAGGATACACTCAAGTTGAAGGGGTTGATTTTGATGAGACTTTTGCTCCTGTAGCCAGACTGGAATCAATCAGACTTCTCTTGGGAGTTGCTTATCTCCTTAAGTTCAAGCTGTTTCAGATGGATGTGAAGAGTGCCTTCCTAAATGGGTACTTAAATGAGGAAGTGTATGTGGAACAGCCTAAAGGATTTGTAGATCCAAACTGTCCCGATCATGTCTACAAATTGAGGAAAGCATTATATGGTCTGAAACAAGCTCCTAGAGCTTGGTATGAAAGGTTGACAAAGTTCCTCACTGACAAAGGATACAGGAAAGGAGGTTTGGATAAAACTCTTTTTGTCAAGGATGAAGGAGGAAATATAATGGTAGCTCAAATTTATGTTGATGACATAGTGTTTGGAGGAATGTCAGATAAAATGGTTAAACATTTTGCTAACCAGATGCAACCTGAATTTGAAATGAGCCTCATGGGAGAATTGACCTACTTTCTTGGACTACAAGTCACACAGATGGAAGACTCAATTTTTCTGTCTCAAAACAAGTATGCAAAGAATATTGTCAAGAAGTTTGGGATGGAGAATGCCAATCATAAAAGGACTCTTGCACCTACTCATTTAAAGTTGTCCAAAGACACAAGTGGGGCAAATGTGGATTAAAGCTTGTACAGAAGCATGATAGGAAGTCTGCTATACTTAACAGCCAGCAGACCTGACATTGCCTTTGCAGTTGGAGTATGTGCAAGATACCAGGCTAAACCCAAAGTAAGTCACATCAACCAGGTGAAAAGAATTCTGAAGTATGTGAGTGGAACTTACAATTATGGCATGCTGTACTCTCATGGATGTGAACCAATTCTGTCTGGTTATTGTGATGCTGATTGGGCTGGTAGTGCTGATGATAGAAAGAGAACCTCTGGAGGATGCTTCTTTTTGGGAAATAATCTTGTTTCTTGGTTCAGCAAGAAACAAAATTGTGTGTCTCTATCTACTGCTGAAGCTGAATACATAGCAGCTGGTAGCAGCTGTTCTCAAATGATCTGGATGAAACAGATGCTGACTGAGTATAATGTCACACAAGATGTCATGACATTGTACTGTGAAAATTTGAGTACTATTAACATATCCCAGAATCCTATACAGCACAGCAGGACTAAGCATATTGACATTAGACATCACTTCATCAGAGATCTTGTGGAGGAGAAGGTGATTAAGCTGGAACATGTTGCCACTGAACTACAACTGGCTGATATTTTTACCAAGGCACTTGATGCTAGTCAGTTTGAGAATTTAAGGGGCAAGCTGGGTATTTGCCAATATGAAGAGATGTAGCAATTAATTTTTCTTAATACAAGGTTTGAAAGAGATATTTTAATCAAGTTTATTCTGATTGGGCTAATCATTTGTTTCCCTCTTTCTTTCCAAAAGTTGAAGAAGAGGAATAGACATATTTATATCTCCCTCTTCTCAGTTTGCCGCATCACTCTCCATTCCCTCAAAAGAAAATTCCACACTCGCTGTCACTTGTATTCTCAATCTCTCAAGATGTCTCAACAATCTGTGTCATCATCTTCATCAAAGGCAACTGCATCTTCCTCACCCACTGACACCGAACCTAGGGAAAACGTAAACCCCATGGATGTTGATGTTCTTGAGGTAACTCCACTTCGTGCAATGGAAGCTGATCCTACTAAGGTCAAGAAGCTGCAAACCAGACATGCAAGAAGATCACAAGCTTCTCCCTCTGGTAAATCTTCTCAACCATCATCCTCTTTTCCTCCAGAGATAGCTAATAGGGAAGGTTGTGCTTATGTGCATCAAGCTATTTCCAGACTAGTCACTAAGATTCTTAATGAGAATCACTTTGTTCCTGGTGTATCTGTACCATTGAACCAAGAAACTGCTAGCCCTAATTTAGAAAGTGATCCCAATGTCACTCAGAATGGTGAGACACCTAATGACAACATTGAGAAATCTCCAGAGAAACCTGATGATCACCAGACCCCTACTGACAAGGCTGTTGAACCTCCTGTCATTGATGCTGATGAAGAACAGCATGATGGTTCTGCAAGAAGCTCACCAGAAGATGCTGCTGAAAATAGTGCTTCCTCAGGGGATGACACTACCTGAAGGCCTGTGTTTGCTGAGTTGTAAAGATTGATGCTGGAACTTGCTGCTACTATTTGATACCTTCTCTCTGTTTCTGTGTATTTTGGATTTCCTTTTGATGACTGTATAACTTGAAGTACTAGATCCTTTGGCCTTTTTATGGCTAAAAAGGGGGAGAAGTAATTGTGGTTCTACTGCATGTTGCTTCTGTATTCTAATCTCTGATTGTTTAGGGGTTTTAGCCAAAAATTTGCCAAAGGGGGAGTTTGTAAGTGTTTGCTTGTTGGCATTAATTTTTGGTGAAACCAGATTTGCGAATGTCATGACTGATGTCATAACATTCTGGGATAAAGACAAATTCTGCAGAAGGAATGTTCTACAGGAACAACTCAGTATGAGTGAATATCATGATGATTAAGTTATGATCATATGTACTGAATTCTACCAAAATCAGTGAGCAGGATACATGATGTCATAATCAATGTTAAGACATCCTGTACTGATCAAGTTGTTGTGCAAATTTATTGTTCCTGAGAATTTTCAGGAATCTGGTGTGCTATTCTGAGTTGAAGTATATTGGCTAGATCAGATGCTCATGTGGATATTAGGTTAACCTTGCTTAACCCTAATCTGTTATGATGAAAACCCAAGACCAAGTCTTTAGGTTAACTTTGGTTAACCCTAGCTATTTTTATGGAAGCCCAAAATGAAGAATAGACTGCATATATATTTCTCACGAATCCTAATGGTGCGCAGCACTTTTTGGAGAAGATCAATAAGGCATTTTGTAGTTGTAATTACTATGAGCCAAGCAATTATCACTTGATAAGTGACTTGGAGTAGGATTTGGTTGTAAGGGTTTTTTATCACTCAAAGCTTTGAAGCACGAGTGTTGTGTCTCTTGATTAAAGCTTTGAAGCAAAATCAATCGTGTGTATTGAAGAATGTCTTCATAATCTTATTAATCAGTAGATTAGTATCACTGCTGTGATTGAGGGGGAGTGAGTAGGAACTCAGGTTTAAGTAGGACTTAGATTGAAGTTGCATTGGGTAGGTCTTAAGTGAAAGAGATAAAATGGTTGTTTTATTCCTAAATTAATACCTCTTATAGTGAATTTCCTCCCTGGCTTGGTAGCCCCCAGATGTAGGTGTTGTTATACACTAAACTGGGTTAACAATTGATTGTGTTCTTTACTGTCTTTTAAATTACTGTTTGGTTTGTGTACAATTTGTCAGATACGGTGTCATAACATTCACTATGACATTAAGTATTTGTTGCGAGAATTTCACATACATATATCATACATGTCATTGCATAAACATGTTTCATCGCGGGTTTCTCATCTTCTCCGCTGTTTATTTCAGCAATGGCTCTAGAACAAACAATCAAAGACCTTCAGGCTCAAAATTCTCAGTTCCAACAAATGTTCCTGACTCTGACCCAGGGGCAAGAAGACCTGAAAGCTTTGATCGTCAAAAAGAAGACTAAGAAGGCAAAGAAACCAATTCATGTTTTAAGTGTGGGAAGAAGAAGACCAGCTAACCGAGCTCTAGATTTCACAACCCCATCAAAGGAAGGGGATAATCAAGAAGAAGATGATGAGGAATCATAGGAAGGAGACAACAATCCAGCGTCTGAAGAAGATAAACCTGACTATTCTAAGGAGCAATATCCTCCTACTGTTGATAAATACAAACGGGTGGAGGATCGGCTCAATGCCATGGATATCCAAAGGGTGCCTGGTCTGGATTTTGAATAATTAGGTTTGGTTCCAGGGGTGGTCATCCCACCTAAGTTCAAGGTCCCTATCTTTGCAAAATATGAGGTTGTTTCCTGTCCCAAGCTTCAATTGAGGTCATATGTCAGAAAGATCCAGCCTCACACTGCTGACCGGAAGCTATGGGTCCATTTCTTCCAAGAAAGTTTGGCTGGCACTCAACTGGATTGGTTCTATCAGCTAGAAGGAGCTGACATCCATACCTGGGAAGACTTGGTTGCTGCTTTCTATAAGAAGTACCAATACAATGCTGACCTGACACCAACTCGAGTGCAACTGCAGAATATGTCCATGAGCTCAAGAGAAGGCTTCAAGGAATATGCGCAGAAATGGAGGGATTTGGCTGGCATGGTTCAACCTCCTTTGACTGATCGGGAAATGGTGGACATGTTCATGGGCACTCTGACAGTCCCATTCTTCAATTTGCTGATTGGAAGTTCCTCATCCAGTTCTATAGAAATGGTTCTGACTCGGGAGAGGATTGAAAGCGGTATCAAGAGTGGGAAGATTCCAATGGCGGCATCCTCTAATGCTGAGAGGAAGCCGTCTGGTGGTAGAAAAGAAACTAATGTTTTCTATGGTCAAAGGCGCCATGGTACGAATAATCACCATCAGTCCATGGGAGCAGTGTTAATGTCTGATCCTACACCCGTTCAACATCAACGAGGCAATAAGCATAGGATAAAATATGAAGAGAGGTAGTACACTGATATTAATATGCCTTTGTATCAAGCATTACAACAATTGCTAAAAGCGGAGCTGATTACACTAAAGGATCCTCCTCAAAAACCTGATACCTCTTCTCCTAAGTACAATCCTAATGTAAAATATGCTTACCATTCTGATAGCCCTGGGCACGACACCGACAACTGTTGGACTTTGAAGAACAAGATTCAGGATTTGATCAACAGCAAGGAGATCGAATTTGACTCTCCTAAGACCCCAGTGTGACCACTGCTCCCATGCCAAATCATGGCAAAATTGAGAGTGTTTATTGCATTTGAATTATCAGTTGTAATTCCTTTGTTGCTTAAAACATTTATCTTTATGTCAAACTTTGGTTATTCATATTAATACATTGCATATGTTTGTCTTGAATTATTTCATTGGTATTCATTATATTCAAACTGTGTTTTTATTTCCTTTTTGTGATATTCAAACTCCTGGTTAAAAATCTCTAAGCCTTTAGAGGGGTGATGACGAGAACGATACCATAATCTCTACATTATGCTTTTGAACAGACCTCGCTGACGATGTACAGGCGTTGTTTCAAATCCCAAACAGTGGAGTTATAAGGAAGATAATCCCTAGTCAACCCCTTTGAGCATAAGAAGTAGGAGTTTTTCTTTTCACACAAATTAAAACCCTTAATCATAACCTAGGGTAGGGTAATTTTCTCAGTTAATTCAGATGAGCATTCAGTCGCAATATTCTACTTTATACATAATGAATGGCATCAAAGACGTCCTTCTAAATCAGAAGATGGTGATGGTTCTACATAATCATTAAAACCGACAGTCATTATCTCTCAAAATAAAAGCTTTCTAAGTCAAAACCTACGAAGGAGACTTAAGAAAAAAACTGGGGCATCACGCTGGCTGTAATCACAAAAGAAACAGTTCAGGCAAAAGACAGGGATAGCAAAATAATAAAAGAAAGAGGTCCTACAAATCCTCGACAAAAAAAGATTACAAAAATGACTGCCTACTCAAAATAAATTGTTTGTATCTGAACCATCACCGGAACATCAAGGACAAGATGCCATACTCAATCAGGATCTAAATGCATAATTAACTGAGCATAGGACTGAAGAACATCATGAAAAGGGGGTGGGTACAAATAAATTTTGAGCTTTTATCCTTTGTTTCTTAAACCGTGAACCAGGCCACGTTACAACCCTTAAAAGTCCTAGTTGAAGCATGGGTTAGTTCAAGATCATACAGTTACAAAGGTATCCTGACTCCTGTAGGACTAGCTATAAATCTTGAGTTGATATCACATTCTGTTTTACTACAAAAAACGCATTTTCAAAAAAAAAATTCAAGATAGACATAAGCTTTGCATTCTTTAAATGACATTATTTTCATATGGTTAATTATTCAAATGGCAGAGAGATTCGCAGACGAATATTAAATGAATAGAAATCCTCTCAATGGGAAGAATCACCTCAGATGGAAAGACATTCTAGTGATAGGCCTTTCATAATCAAGGGGCATGACATGGCGTCCAGCTGACCTGGGGCAGTCAAGTCAAGATTTGAGGAATCTCTCAAAAATACCAAATAGCCAGGGGCAGATCTCCATCTGAATCACTTGGGGCATTGGACATGAATTCTAGAAACGAATCTTGTACGATCAAATAAACATCTTCCTGCAGTGTGGCAACACTTACTACTATGGACAGTGACAAATCTCAGTACCCAGTGAACGTGGACATAGTCGGAAGATACTACGAATGAATAAAGACCCGCTAGGTTGACTGGCCTAGGCAAAAATAAGGGCATCCCGGCTAACCAAAAAGGTTTGGGAAAAAATTAGGGATATATGTACAAAAAAATTTAAAACAAATCTGCACACTCGGCAAGTCGAAAACCTGAAAAGGTGGCTTGGGCAAAAAAGGGTATCTCAGTGGACTGAAAACCTGAAAGGATAGTCCAGGCAAAAGTTAGAGATTAAAACGTACGATTATATCCCATCATCTTGTCATTGGTCTATCAGTAGAACACTCCCTGATCAACATACACCAAGGACTCCAGATGTTGGGATAACAGTCAAAACCATCTACAAAATCCCAGCATATACCTTCCCCATCAGATACTTTCTCCGACAGGTACAGAGGCAGGGGCGTCCTCCTAAAAAGGGTCACTGTCGTATTCTCAGCATGCAGCTTGATGATGTTAGTTGTTTTCACATCGCCGGTAGAGAAAAAATATCCAATTACTGCTCCAAATTCCCCAATGAAGTCGCCAAGCTTCTCAAGATTCCCCTACGGGATTTTCAACAAAATCCCCAAAGCAGATTATGGATTTCACCTTCCACAACAGAGTTTTATAAATCTCAAGTAGTTTATAAAGCCTTATCCCCAATAGAGTTTATTTCTCTAGCTGCGGAAGTTCATCCCCCATCGAAGTTTGTTCTCCATATTTGTGAAGTCTCCCAACAGAACTCTTCCCCACGACGAAATCATTCTCAAACAGAAGTCGAAGATCCTCGACAGAGAAAGGGAATCGCCAATAAAACTATCTATGTTCATTATCCCTAGAAGAAATTGAAGAATCACTTTCTTCACTCACCAACAGCAGTCCGGGATTCAGCTTCCCGGTACTCTCCAGCAACAATCAGGGATTCATTTTCCCTAATTCAACAATACAGCAATGGAATGACTGACACGTTCATACATTGTATTCATACATCATTTACAGATGTCATAACATACGCAGTACAAATGCATATATCATAATCTCATTTTTTGAAGGACACCATTTGTACTTCATGCATCATGACATTGCATGCAGCTAAACCTTTATCTTTTTAGGTAAGTCTATACACAGACGAATTTTCGTCTGACCAAACGAATTTATGGTACTCTATTGAGGTAGAAATCGTTCAATATTCCATCATTATCCATTGAGGTAGCAATCGTCAAAGATTCCTTCATCATCTGTTGAGGTAGCAATCGTACAAGATTCCTTCATCATCTACTGAGGTAGCAATCATTAAAGATTCCTTCACTATCTGTTGAGGTAGCGATCATCAAAGATTCCTTCGTTATCCTTTGAGGTAGCAATCGTCCAAGATTCTTTCATCATATGTTGAGGTAGCAATCGTCCAAGATTCCTTCTTCATCTACTGAGGTAGAAATCGTTAAAGATTCCTTCATTATCCATTGAAGTAGCAATCGTCCAAGATTCCTTCATCATCTACTGAGTTAGCAATCGTAAAAGATTCCTTCATTATCTATTGAGGTAGAAATAATTCAAGATTCCTTCACTATCTGTTGAGGTAGTAATCGTCAAAGATTCCTTCATCATCTATCGAGGTAGCAATTGTCCAAGATTCTTTCATCATCTACTGAGGTAGAAATTGTTAAAGATTCCTTCATTATCCATTGAGGTAGCAATCTTCCAAGATTCCTTCACTATTTGTTGAGGTAGAAATCGTCAAAGATTCCTTCATTATCCATTGAGGTAGCAATCTTCCAAGATTCCTTCATCATCTGTTAAGGTAGAAATCGTCCAAGATTCCTTCATTATCTACCTAGGTAGCAATCGTTCAATATTCCTTCACTATCTGTTGAGGTAGCAATCGTTAAAGATTCCTTCATCATCTATTAAGGTAGAAATCGTTAAAGATTCCTTCATTATCTATTGAGGTAGAAATCATCCAAGATTCCTTCACTATCTGTTGAGGTGGTAATCGTCAAAGATTCCTTCATTATCCATTGAGTTAGCAATCGTCCAAGATTCCTTCATCATCTATTGAGGTAGAAATCGTCCAAGACTCCTCCATTAACTATTGAGGTAGCAATCGTTCAAGATTCCTTAACTATTTGTTGAGGTAGCAATCATTAAAGATTCCTTCATCATCTGTTGAGGTAGCAATCGTTAAAGATTCCTTCATCATCTACTGAGGTAGCAATCGTTAAAGATTCCTTCATTATCGATTTAGATAGAAATCGTCCAAGATTCCTTCATCATCTGCTGAGGTAGCAATCATTAAAGATTCCTTCATCATCTACTGAGGTAGCAACTATTAAAGGTTCCTTCATTATCCATTGAGGTAGCAATCATCCAAGATTCCTTCACTATCTGTTGAGGTAGCAATCGTCAAAGATTCCTTCATTATCCATTGAGGTAGCAATCGTCCAAGATTCCTTCATCATCTGTTGAGGTAGCAATCGTCTACGATTCCTTCACTATCTGTTGAGGTAGCAATCGTCCAAGATTCCTTCATTATCCATTAATGTAGCAATCGTCCAAGATTCCTTCACTATCTATTGAGGTAGTAATCGTCAAAGATTCCTTCATCATTTATTGAAGTAGCAATCGTCAAAGATTCCTTCACCATCTATTGCGGCATTCCTTAGCGAATTCCTCCTCAGACAACAGGAGCAGGAATCCCCACAAAGCGAATTCTTATGAAGTCAACATCTATTTTGGATGGCATCTTTAAGCCCATCTCCGACGACTGTCCGTCATACTCCTTGGATGGCATCTTTAAGCCCATCTCCGACAGCCTCCTATCATATTTTCCAAATGGAATCTATAAGCCCATTCTTGATATTACCTACACAGTCAAGTATCATTTCAGACGAGTGCAAATTTCTGGGCACTCTAGTGTTCAATCATCTTCCACCTTCGGATCACGAAAGGCAGACAAGCCAATCTATATCTTCAGGTTTAAGAATATTGAACAGGGGCAACTGTTGTACCCCAAAATTTGCCCTCTCATGTTTCCCATGGTCTTCCCCTACATGGTCGGTCACGAACCCTTGCCTAAGAAAAAGGAAATTGGTGAGTAGTGTTTTCAAGTTCCCTTCGATTGGCATCTCCAAAATGCCCTTCGATTGGCATTTCAGAAAAACCTTTTGATTGGCCTTGCAACAGGATCCTTCGATTGGAATTCCTAAAGGTTCCTTAGATTTGGAGCATTAGAGCTTCCTTCGATTGGAGCATCAGAGCTTCCTTCGATTTGGAGCATCAGAGGTTCTTTCTATTGGAGCATCAGAGTTTCCTTCGTTTGGAGCATCATAGCTTCTTTCGATTTGGAGCATCAGAGCTTCCTTCGATTGGAACATCATAGAGAAGTTTCCTTCAATTGGCATACTAAGGTAGAGGGAAGTTCTGAACACTTCGAATCAGAACCCATAACCATTCAAATGAACTGAATCATACCCATTCGAAGGAAATTAATCAGAGTCGTTCGAAGGAGCTGAATCAGGGTCATTCGAAAGAGAGCATTCACAGGCCAGCATGTCCACATTTATGCCAAATTCAAAAATGGACAAAATCCCTTAACTTCGGCCGAGGTTACATATTGGTATTCATGGAATTCAAATGGCTGTTACAAAAATTACTTCTCTTGTCCCCTCCCTCCTACTCTATATAAGCAGCATGCTTGCAAGCAAAAAAAAAAGGAGGAGACTTAGGGATAAGTTGGCCACAAATCCACCAAAGGTTGTCAAAATTTTCATAAGTAATCCAAGCCAAGGAAACCCTTCAACAAAAGTATCCACGCCCAGAAGTCCTAGATCTAAGGTACCCACATCCAAAAAATGCCAAATCGAATGTTCCAACTACTGGTAAGAGAGGGTAAAATGTCAAACTTTATATCTACATAACACATCCATATTTATTGTTTAATTCGATTTATCAATGTAGACAGAATCAAAGGGCTTGGGTTTGGCACCCAGGTCATGTATTTCGTTTTCTAACACTTGTTGCAGATATAGCCTGAAAAGGCTCAGCGCGCGCAGGATCGAAGGACCTGGGTTTCGATACCCAGGTCCTGTGTTTTATTTCGTTAACATATTTTTTGCAGATACAGTGCCTTCACAGGTGATCCATCAGGCCTTCCCAGCAACACCCCTCTAGATCGAAGGTTGCATCCTGTCATTAGCTCGAAGGAAATAATACCCTTCACAGAATCGAAAGACAACCTTCTTCCTCTGAATCGAAGCCCCCCTTTCTCCCTGCAACCGAAGTGTACCCATATCCTTCCCAAACCTAATCGAAGAGGGAAGGAAAGGGTTCAAATTGAAGCTTTCCCCATAAATTCTCAAGCCCAATCAAAGGCTATTCACGCCCACTCCCTAGCTCAATCAAAAGAATTGGAGAAGGTGTAAATCGAAACTTGCCCACGTCAATTCTCAAGCCCAATCAAAATAAGGCCAAAGAAGGGTGAATCGAAGGAATCCATGGCATAGATCGAAGAATTATTTTCTTTTCTTTTTTTTATACTTTTTACTTGTCTTTCGATTTGGTTGTAATAGCATAGGACCTCTATTTTCTGCATTTTTTACTGCTTTTCATAATAACTGCTAGTAACAAGGTGTGTGTGAAAAGACTAATAATCAAACGTTAGCAAACTGAACAAAAAGACAAAAAATAAATAACTAAATTGAACACAAATTGCACACAAGCACCTCTAGGGTATCCCACTTTGGCTGCCTTTAAAAAACAGTCATGGGGCAGGAATGCTTTAGCAAAGACCCATAAATTAAAAGATCATAATCCCTCGATGACCCTACAATTGCCTTCTCGGTAAATGATCTAGTCCCTAAGACAAAATTGCTAAACCATCTCCATAAGTTACCTTCGTGACAGTAACGTCCCTCCAATTGTCCCTCAAAACATCCAACGACAAGGCTACCTACTCACTAATAGTAGGATGGCACTGTGTAAAGGAAAAGAGGAAAAGAACAATCTTTTCGAGTACAAAAGTAGATAGCTGTTAGAAGTTTGATCAAACATTTTTGCACTTACACAAAAACTACTTTTCAAAATACATTTCAAAACACTTTGTATAATTTCTCCACTATCCCGAGAAACATTACAAAGTTCGCTGTACTAAGGCGTTTTCAAAATATTTTCAAATATAAAGCACAAAAGCATCTTGAAAAATGAGAAAACCTCTAAGAGCCCGTGGAAAACCACGGATGGAAAGGGTGCTAACACCTTCCCTTTCCATAATCTACCCCCCTTACTCAGAAAACATCTCGAAAAGGTCTTTTTCTGTTCTTTTCACCCTTTCCTTTGTTGGATAAAAGAAAAGACGGTGGTGACTCTTGCTTACCGCACATTTGCGAACAAAAAATGCAAAACCAGTATATAACAGTCGATTCTTCCACCGTATCACAATCACAAAACCTCAACCTAAAACCTATGAGTATAGAAATTAGGATTAGAGGATTTGATGATGAAAAAGGACCTGTAATTGGTGTACAAAAAGTATTGCATTGTGATGAATTGATATGTTGTGAAACTATATGTGTATATGACTTTTTAGGACCCGTAATGTGACATAATCGCAGGAAAATTGGTCTGGTATAATGCACAATCGCAAATAGGAAAACCCTATTCGCAGAGTATCATCGGGCGATATAGGGAGTGTCGTCGAGCGACGTTGTTTCTCCAAGAGAAAGTAAAGGAGAGAAGGAGGAGAATTTTGGATTAGTTACTGGAGGGCACCACGCCTAGAATCGCCGAGAAAAAGGTGAAGAAAAGGAATTTTCGCCGGGCGACACAGGGCTTCGCCAGGCAATGGATGGCAGTAGCTGAACGTTGTTTTGGACTTTCTTGAATCAATCATAACTTTAGTTTTAGGAATCCGATTGAGGTGTCGTTCGAAGCAGTAGGTAGCTAACACCATGAAATATGATTTGAAGGATAAGAATTAATGAAAAATATTATATTTATAGTACCTAAGTTAGGATAGGAATATTTTCCCCCTCATTTCACCGAAACGGTAAGTTGTTTATTGCGATGTTGTTTTGCTTACGATGTTGTTATGAGGTAATGTTGATGATTATGATGATAATGATATGGATGGCCTAAATTGGCACCGTCATGAAGACTAATTCCTTGTTGTTGTATAATTTATGTTATTGCATAATATTGTTGCATGTATTCATTGGTGAGGGCTTATTGCTCTGATGTTGGCCTAGAATGGCGTTGTAATGAGGGCTTATGCTCTGTTGTTGCCCAATTAGAAATATATTGGGGGAGCATGCCTCTATGGTACCACACACATGTTGATGTAGGTCTCATTGCATTGCATTGATGATTAAATTGATGTCGTATGACGTGAATGATAGTTGTTTATGATGTATTATCTGTATGATGTGATTTACTATTCCTTAGGATGTTTTATTCACTGTGTGATTATTGAATGAAATTCTCACACCTTTTTTGTTGTTGTGCCTGTGCTCCACGGGAGTACAGATAATCAGGTACTCGAGTAGTGTTTGAAGAGATGTTACCAGATCGATTCTTGGGAGTTGCTCTAATATGTAACACAGGATTTGGGGCTTTTACTATGTTGTTGCATGATTTCAATTGTTGCACATTTACTATAAACTTATGATGGACCACATATTGTGGAGTTTTATTTGTTGTTGAGGCTAGAATGCCATTGAACCAATTTAAGTTGATTTTCTGCTGCCGAATAAATATTTTGGATAAACGAAGAAATAAAGTATTTTGAAACTTTATGAATTTTCGGATTATGTGACATCCCATTGTGGACTCTGATGCATTATTTTTCATGATTTTATATTATATTTATTAATTCGGGAAAATGGGGTGTTATAATTGGTATCAGAGCAGGTAGGTTCGTCCGGCCAGGTTGTTGAGTCTTTAGTATAGTATGATAGTGGATTATTGTCGATGAGTTTCTTTTATCCGTTCTTTGGTGTTATGATGTGAAACAGAGCAATGGCTGGAAGAGGAAATGGTGCACTTGCTAATGCGTTGCAGGCTTTGACTCAAGCAATGCAAAATCAACCTAATGCTAGTGGGAACGATGGAACTCGTGCTTTGGAAACATTCCAGAGGAACCATCCACCTACGTTCAAAAGGAAACATGATCCTGAAGGAGCACATGAGTGGATCAAGGATATTTAAAGGATTTTTCTAGTCATAGACTATTCTGATGCACAGAAAGTGAGTTTTGGTATGCATATGCTGGCAAGAGAGGCTGATGACTAGTGGGCTGCTACTCGCCAGAGAATGGAAGGCACCGGTGATGCTATTACTTGGGTTTTTTGTAAGGAATTCCTGGTGAAGTATTACCCAGGGGATGTCCATGGGAAGAAGGAGATTGAATATCTAGAACTAAAATAAAGGGATTTATCGGTAACTGAGTATGCTGCCAAATTCATGGAGTTGGACAACTTTTATCCTCACTACACGGACGAGACATTTGAATTTTTTAAGTGCGTCAAGTTTGAGAATGGCTTACGCTCCAAGATCAAGAAAGCAATTGAGCATCAGGGAATCTGTAAATTCCCGTATTTGGTGAATAGCTACATAATCTATGAGGAGGACAATAAGGCTCACTACAAGATTGTCATTGAGAAGAGAGGCGAGCAGCAACAGAATCGTGGAAAGCCTTACAATGCTCCAAATGACAGAGGAAAACAAAGGTTTGTTGATGGCATAAGAACCAGTGGGGGAGGTGCTCCTGCTAACATTATGTGTTACAAATGTGGGAAGCCAGGACATCGAATTAATGCATGTATCGGGAAAGTGAAGAGGTGTTTTCATTGCAATAAGACTGGGCATGAGATGGATGATTTCAGACATAAGGTTGTGGTATGATTCAATTGTGGAGAAGAAGGACATATTATTAATCAATGTCAGAAACCGAAGAAAGCTTAATCTGGTGGAAAGGTTTTTGCTTTAGCCGGAACGCAGACATCTAGTAGAAACCGGTTGATCAGAGGTATTTGTTTCATTAATGGTACTCCTTTAATTACTATTATTGATACTGGTGCTATGTATTATTTTATTATTGTTGATTGTGCTAATAAGTTTATTCTTGAGTTACCCTCTATGAATGGAGAAATGGTTATCGATACTCCAACAAAGGGATCGATGACTACTTCTTTAGTATGTTTGAAGTGTCCCTTATCCATCTATGACAGAGACTTCCTTGTCGATCTAGTTTGTTTACTGCTGAGTGTTATGGATGTAATCTTGGGTATGAACTGGTTAGAATATAATTATGTTCATATTAATTGTTATAACAATTCGGTGCGGTTTTCTACTCCTGATGAGGAAGAAGAAGCGGGATTCTTATCTGCTAGGCAGTTAAAGGAATTGATGCAAGATGAAGCTCTTTTATTTTCACTAATGGCGTCCTTATCCATTGAGAATCAGGCTGTTATAGATGAGTTGCAGGTAGTGAGTGAATTTCCTGAATTTTTCCCCGACGACATTATAGATGTGCCGCCAGAGAGGGAAGTAGAATTTTCTATTGATCTTCTTCCGGGTACCAAGCCTGTTTCTATGGCGCCCTATCAGATGTTAGCATTTGAATTAGCATAATTGAAGAAACAATTGGAAGAGTTACTTGAAAAGAAATTTATTAGACCAAGTGTATCACCTTGGGGAGCTCCAATGTTGCTTGTGAAAAAGAAGGATGATAGTATGAGACTATGTATGGATTACCGACAATTGAACAAAGTGACAATCAATAATAAGTATCCACTTCCGAGGATAGATGATTTAATGGATCAATTAGTAGATGCATGTGTGTTTAGAAAGATTGACTTGAGGTCAGGATATCACCAAATTTGAGTAAAGGGTGAGGATATTCAGAAGACATCTTTCCGAACTCGATATTGACACTATGAATATTCAGTGATTCCTTTTGGTGTTACTAACGCACCAGGTGTATTTATGGAATATATGAATCGTATCTTTCATACTTATCTGGATCGGTTTGTAGTATTCTTCATAGATGATATCTTAATGTATTCGAAATCCGAAGAAGAACATGCTGAGCATTTGCAAATTGTATTGCAAGTGTTAAAGGACAAGAAGTTATATGCGAAGTTATCCAAGTGTGAGTTTTGGTTAGAGAAAGTTAGTTTTCTTGGACATGTTATTTCTAGTGGCGGAATCATGGTAGACCCGTCCAAAGTTGATGCAATATTGCAGTGGGAGACTCTGAAGTCAGTTATGGAAATTAGAAGCTTTTTGGGATTGGCTGGTTATTATAGGAGATTTATTGAAGGTTTTTCTAAGATAGCACTTCCGCTAACTCAGTTGACTTGTAAAGGCAAGACATTTATATGGGACATCCAATGCGAAGAAAGTTTTGTTGAGTTGAAGAAGAGATTGACAACAGCTCTGATTTTGATATTACCTAATCTTGAAGAATCGTTTGTTGTATATTGTGATGCTTCTAAATTGGGTTTAGGTGGTGTGCTCATGCAGAATGATAAAGTAGTGGCATACGCGTCAAGACAATTGAGGATTCATGAAAGGAATTATCCTACTCACGATCTGGAATTAGCTACAGTAGTTTTTGTACTAAAGATTTGGAGACATTACCTTTATGGTTCTCGATTTGAAGTGTTTAGTGATCATAAAAGCTTAAAAAGATTTGTTTGATCAAAAGGAATTGAATATGAGACAGCGCGGGTGGTTAGAACTATTTAAGGACTTCAACTTTGGTTTGAACTATCATCCAGGTAAAGATAGTGTTGTAGCCGACACTTTGAGTCGAAAGACTTTGCATATGTCTGCTATGATGGTTAAGGAATTGGAGATGATTGAACAATTCAGAGATATGAGTTTAGTTTACGAAGTTACACCGTAGAGTATGGTGTTGGGAATGTTGAAAATTAACAATGATTTCTTGGATAATATTAAATATGCTCATAAGCTAGATGTGAAGTTTGTGGATTTGATGGTTGTGAGTAATCAGTTAGAGAATAATAATTTCAAGGTAGACGCAAAAGGTGTGTTGAGGTTCCGAGATAGAATTTGTATTCCATGTGACTCTGAGATGAAAAGGATGATTCTATAAGAAAGTCATAGAAGTAGATTGAGTATCCATCCAGGTGCGACAAAGATGTATAGAGACTTAAAGAAGTTGTTTTGGTGGTGAGGATTGAAACGTGATATGGCACGATTCGTGTATGCATGGTTGACTTGTCAGAAGTCGAAAGTTGAACATCAGAAACCTGCAGGGTTGTTGGAACCGTTAGATATTCCAGAATGGAAATGGGAAAGTTATCCATGGACTTTATGACGGTATTGCCGAGCAATCTAAGAGGACATGATGTGATTTGGGTGATTGTGGATAGGCTAACGAAGTCAGCTCATTTTATTCCAATCGGTATCAGTTTTCCAGTGTCGAGGTTAGCAAAGATTTATATTCGTGTGATTGTGAAGCTACACGATGTTTTGTCGAGTGTTGTATTTGATGGAGACCCAAGGTTTACTTCTGATTTTTGGAAGAGTCTGCAGGATGCGTTAGTTTTAAACTAAGATTGAGTTCTGCGTGTCACCTACAAACTGATGGTTAGAAAGAGAGGACTATTCAGTCATTAGAGGATTTGTTGAGAGCTTGTGTCCTTGAGCAAAGAGGTACATGGGATAGTTACCTTCCACTGGTTGATTTCACTTATAACAATATTTTTCATTCCAGTATTGGTATCACACCTTTTGAGGCATTGTATGGTCGGAGGTGCAGAACACCTTTCTGTTGGTACGAATCTGGTGAAAGTGTGATGCTTGGACCCGAAATTGTACGGGAGACTACGGAAAAAGTAAAGTTAATTCGAGAAAAGATGAAAGCTTCGCAGAGTAGACAAAAGAGTTACCATGACAAGCAAAGGAAGGACCTTGAATTTCAAGAAGGGGATCATGTATTTTTGAGAGTCAACCCAATTATTGGTGTTGGGCGAGCGTTGAAATCAAAGAAGCTTACTCCTCGTTTATTGGCCCGTATCAAATTTCGGATAAAGTGGAAACGGTTGCGTATAGAGTGGCCTTACCACCTAATCTTTCAAATTTTCATGAAGTGTTCCATTTGTCGCAACTTCAGAAGTATATTGCGGATCCATCTCATGTAATTTTGATGGATGACATACAGGTAAGGGATAATCTTACGGTAGAAACCTTCCAGTAAGGATCGAAGACCATGAAATGAAGAAGCTGAGAGGCAAGGAAATCCCTCTAGTGAAAGTAGTTTGGGGAGGAGCATCTAGAGAAAGCATGACGTGGGAGTTAGAAACCAAGATGCAGAAGTGTTATCCAGAATTATTCATATAAGGTAATTTTCGAGGACGAAAATCTTCTAAGTGGGGGAGAGTTGTAATACCCCGATTTAATTAGGATTATTTTTATTTAAAATGATTATATGGTATGATGTGTTTACTTGTGTTGACATATTTTATTATGTGATGTGATGCAATTTGGAAAATTAGAGGTTGAAGTGTTGAGGGGTGTACGACTAAAAGTGTAGAGAACAAGGGGTGAATAGAGAATATTAGTAATATTATTATCATCATATTATTTGTTTTTAATTATTATGAATAAAATAGTGTTTATAATATTCATAATTAAATAAGTAATTAAGTTGAGGAAGAGCATTTTTGGGATATAGACATTAGGGGTCTATAGGTCGATATAAGAAAAGAAAAGTGAGAACACGACATATAAATTGTAGAACGAGAAAAGGAAAGGAGAAGGAAAAAGCTAGGGCAAAGAGGAATCCAAAATCTTGGGAATATCAAAGCTTCGAATCAAGGTAAGGGGGTAAATGGATTCTATAATTAGTGATTTTACATGAGAGGGTAGTGAGGGTTCCTTTCCCTCTTAGGTTGTTTTTGGTGTATTTGATGCATGATTGATCTTTGTTAAATTGAATGATGTTGTTGTATTTGATTGGGCATGAGATTGTGATGTTATGATTGTGAATTATTGTTGGTGATTTTGTTGTTATGATGATGGTACCACAAAACCTCAACCTAAAACCTATGAGTAATATAAATTAGGATTAGAGGATTGGATGATGAAAAAGGACCCGTAATTGGTGTACAAAAAGTATTACATTGTGATGAATTGATAGGTAGTGAAACTATATGTGTAGATGACTTTTTAGGACACGTAATGTGACAAAATTGAAGGAAAACTCGGTTCACAGAGTGTCGTCGGACGATACAGGGAGTGTCGCCGGGCTGCGGTGTTTTGCTAGGTGAAAGCAAAGGCGAGAAGGAGGAGAATTTTGGTTGAGTTACTGGAGGGAGTCTCGCCTAGCGTGGCCAAGCGAAGGGTGAGGCAAAGGAAGTTTCACCAGGTGACACAGGGCTTCGTCGGGCGATGGATGGCAGTATCTGAACGTTGTTTTGGACTTTCTTGAATAGATCATAACTTTAGTTTTAGGAATCCGATTGAGGTGTCGTTCGAAGAAGTAAGTAGCTAACACCATAAACTATGATTTTAAGGATAAGAATTAATGAAAAATATTATATTTCTAGTAACTAAGTAAGGATAGAAATATTTCCCCCCTCATTTCACTGAAATGGTAAGTTGTTTATTGCGATGTTGTTTTGCTTACGATGTTATTATGAGGTAATGTTGATGATTATGATGATAATTATGTGGATGGCATAAATTGGCATCATGATGAAGGATTATGCCTTGTTGTTGTATAATTCATGTTGTTGCATGATATTGTTGCATTCATTCATTGGTGAGGGCTTATTGCTCTGATGTTGGCTTGGAATGGCGTTGCGATGAGGGCTTATGCTCTATTGTTGCCCAATTTGCAATATATTGGGGGCTCATTCCTTTATGGTACCACATGCATGTTGATGTAGGTCTCATTGCATTGCATTGATGATTAAATTGATGGCGTATGATGCGAATGATGGTTGTTTATGATGTATTATCTGTATGATGTGATTTACTACTCCTTAGCATGTTTTATTCATTGTGTGATTATTGAATGAAATTGTCACCCATTTTGTGTTGTTGTGCTTGTGCTCCTTGGGATTACATATAATCAGGTATTCGAGTAGTGCTTGAAGAGATGTTACCAGATCGAGTCTTAGGAGTCACTCTGATATGTAACACGAGATTTGGGGCCTTTACTATGTTGTTGCATGATTTCAATTGTTGCACATTTACTATAAACTTATGATGGACCACATATTATGGAGTTTGATTTGTTGTTGAGGCTAGAATGTCATTGAACCGATTTAAGTTAATTTTCCGCTGCCGAATAAATTTTTTGGATAAACTAAGAAATAAAGTGTTCTAAAACTTTATGGATTTTTGGATTATGTGACATCCCATTGTGGACTCTGATGCATTCTTTTTGATGATTTTATATTATATTTATTAATTTGGGAAAATGGGGTGTTATATTTTCACCCTTTCCTTATTGGATAAAAGAAAAGTCAGTGGCGACTCTTTCTATCCGCAAAATTTGCGATAAAATGCAAAACAAGGCAGTTCTCCCACCATATTACAGAACCCTCACTCTCCACCTCTGGAAAAATAGATGAAACAAACCTAGAAATCCAAAATCAAACTATTGACGGAACTAGGTTTGTTTGATTGGCCCCGAATGATGACGAAAAGGACTTGAGGGAGTGCTTCACAAAATATGTTATGATGTTTTCTAAGCGTCATAATTTTACTCCTTCGATGGCTCTCTTTGCTTATAGAACTCATGGCCCTGAATGGTTTACAAGGTCTGTTACTGGAATTTCACCACTTCAAGAGGCATAAACCTTGGCTTATCTGGAAAGCTTTCTTACTTCCCAGATTAATCACCACAAGACTTATGCCCATTAAGATTCACATCGTCTTACTTTCCTATCAACCCAATTTTGTCTCTCAAAAATTTGGACTTTTCCAGCTAATTTCTGAACCTCTTTTCGAGAGAAAAAGTGTTGTTTGTTTTCAGGGAATGCATTTCTCCGATCCTGAATGAGAAGAACGCATGTAATGCTACTCCACATTTGCTGAATTCACCCTCGTTCCTTTCTAACCTTCCTTCTATTGTACCAAAGCCTTCGATACTTGGTGGAGAAAACATTACTCTGACAATATGTTCGATGCAACCAACTTTGTTAAGCATTTGACAAAAGCTTTTGCCTCTGTGCATGATCATATCAAGAAAGGTACACAGGCTCACATCAAACTTTAGCTTTAGCTTTCAAACTTGAACCACCAAAATTCCCTAAACTTCCCAATGTTGATTTTGGCCTGAAATTTTATCCACCTTATCAAGATTGGTTAGTCTGTAGGAATTACCTTAACTTTTTACAACAACAGTCTAAAAAACCTTGTGAACAAGTGGTTTCGACTAAGCACACACTGGACAGTTTGAAAACCTTCCTTCCTTTTAATCTAGATAAAGTCACGATATCTTGCCCAAGAGGTGGAGGTGTGGAACCAAAGGAACCCTTGATCCCTTCGATCGTCTTTATCGTTTTTCTTTCTTAATTGACACTGACATGTAGTATCTTAAAATGTTCTTTTAGCTAATGAAAAGAAACAGGTGAAGAAAGAAAAGCTTACTACAATGATAGGATCAACGAACACACCTAAACAAGATACTTCTTTGTTAAAGAGTGTTATCCCAGAAGCAGAGAAATCCAAGACAAAAACTAAGGTATAACTTGATATATTTTATTTTTTGTATTGTGTTAGCTCTGCTAACTCCTTTTCTTTTTTGTAGGCTAGTCAAAACCCTCCTACTACTCCCAGAAAACGAAAACCCACTGTCGAGATCCCATAGATTGTTGAAGATGATGGAAACATATTCCCCACTACTTTGAAAACTAAGAGAACAAATAAGAAGAAAGCAAAGATCTCGGATGCATCTTCTTCTCAACCACCATAACACATAGTAGTCGAAATACTTCCCCCATCACCAAAAAAGAAAATTAGTTCTCAGCCATCTGGAAATGTTGTCCTTGAGCGAATTGAGAGAGACGATTCAAGTCCTAGAGACTAAGGATTAAAGGTATGATTTCTTCATGTGTTTCTCCTTCAACAACCATTGTATTTTATCGAATTATCTCATATTCTTCTTCTTACAGGATACTCAACCAGTTCCTACGGAATCTCTAATTCAGTACGGAGTTCCTCCTAGCAGTGGCACTGCTTCTTGTTATCCTTTGTCTACTAATCAAGATTACAACAAAGGATCTTCCACCGATGTGAACTAATTAGACACCAATGCACAGCCTATGAAAGAACCTTCCTCTTGTTCTGAAAGTGGTCACAAGGATGAGTAAGATGAGCATACTCCCGCTGACTCTTCTCTAAAAAAGAGTGCAACTTGGTGAAGAAATGCTTGATTAAGATGAGCATTTATCTGATGACATTGCACAATACTTCCATGAAGAAGAAAAAAAAGAAGAAGAGACACATGGTCATGTTAGTCTAAATGACAACACTACTTCCAACACTCAGCAAGATGATAACATTGTTCGACTACCCCCTTCTCAAGAGGAATTGGACACTTTGAAGAAAACCAACCCTCTTGAATATGTCAAGTTAATGATGACTAAAAGAGGGTCATCTTCAGACAAAAGTAGCTCCAACCCTTCGACTACTTCTAGTGGAGATTAAAATATGGGAACATTTGAAAAACTTCTTCAAAAAGTAAAAGAAAAGATATTTGAAGCTGATTTGTTCGATACCTTGAAGAAGGATGCCACTGCGTGTTACAAGTTGAAGAAATTTATTAATCAAATCAACATGGTCACTTGCCCTGCTGAAGTTGTTGAAGTCCTAATCGACATAACTAGTTTAATTGATCAAATCAGTGCAGATTACAACAGGGAACGATATGTTGTATCGAAGCTTAAGGAGAAACAAGTCAACATTCAGTTGAGTGGGAGAAAGCGCTCGAGATCTCCACCAAAGCTAAACAAATGGAGAAAGATCTCCAGACAGCGAAAGAAGAGTTCAACTTCCATACTCGCTATATATCTCTTTGGAAAGATCAAATCCATCAACTGTAGGATAAGATTTCTAAAGCTGGAGCTCGTCAACTAGAGATCACAAATATGGACAACACTGTGATCAACGGGGAAAATGCTCAATGCGTTCAACATGTCGAAAATGTTGAGAAACTGCAAGAAGAAGTTTCTGCTCTTCGGGTTACTCAATCAACAATTGACTACCGGTTGAGGTTGGTGAAGATCAAGTACGACATGATGAAGACGTAATTGCTATTTTTATTCTTTGACATCTATCTTTTGTCACTTTGCTTTATATTTTGTGTTTTTATTATGTAACTTTAAAACAAATCCATTTTGGCATATCTGGAACAACACCATATTGGATTTTTTCATTTCGATTTACTATTTTGTTGCAATATTTAATTCTTGAAGTATAGGCTTAAATATCTTTAATTATTTACCATTTATCTTTAGGATCCTTTTATCTTCTGCTAACTCTTCTATTTCATAGGCCTTATTCAAAAATTCTTGAGTGATTCGAAAGGGTCATTCCCAATGTAGGGACCATTTTCCCAATAACTTGTTCTTTCGGTCCATTGGTAGTATCACCTTCCAAACTAAATCATCGACCGGAAATACTTTTCCCCTGACTCTTTTGTTGTAGGCTTTAGCTACCCTTTCCTTTTGTCTTCTTAGGATCTCTAAGGCAAGCAACCTTTCTTAATCCAAGTCGACTAATTCATTCATCATCATTTCCCAATAATAGTCATAGGGGATTTCATTTTTCCTTTGATTTCTTACTGACTACAAGTAAATTGCTACTGGAAAAACTGCATCATGCCCAAAAGTCAGTCGAAAAGGCGTAGTGTTAGTTGCTTCTTTGGGAGGCGTTCGAAAATTTCACAAAGCTTTATCCAAAGTCTTGTACCAATTCTTTAGCTTTCTTCCCACATGTCTTTTTATTAAGCCAATAATAAATTTCTTTGCAACTTCGACTTGTCCATTTTCCTGGGCATAATATGGTGTATATGTTAGTAATTTGAATCCCATTTCTTTAGCAAACTAGTGCATTTTTCGACCAGTGAAAACGTATCCCTGATCAGTTATGATAGTTTATGGGATTCCAAATCTATAAATGATTTGTCTTTAGATGAACTCAATGATAGTTTCTTGATCCATGTTCACCAAAGGTATTGCCTCAATCCACTTTGTAAAGTAATATATTCCCACAAGAATGTAGCTTTGACCTTTGGATGAAGCTGGTCGAATTTCTCCAACCAAGTCTAGTGTCCAACCCCTGAAGGGCCATGGATTGATTATAGCATTAAATTCACTTACAGGGGCATGTTGAATACCTGCATGAATTTGGAATTCTTGACATCCCTAGGCGAATTCAATACAATCTTTAAGCATAGTGGGCCAATACATACCATATCGAAATAAAAGCCACTTCATCTTATGACCTGCCTGATGTGACCTACATGCCCCACTATACACATTTGATGATGCCAAGTAGGCTTCACTTTCTCCCAAACACCTGAGTAAGACTCCTTCTAGTGATTTGTTGAACAATTCATTGCCCATTAATATTTAACTTAGCACGCGATACTTGATCTTTCTTTTCGTATTCGCAGTTGGATTCTTCAAATATTATATTATTAGAACTCTCAAATTCGAATATGTTAAACTATTGATGGCTAATACTTCAAAGTTTCCTTCATTTGCATATCCCAAACTTGAATTTTCTAAGTCTGGCGGAGAAAGTTTAGCAGCCGTTACTTTTCCTCAAACTTCAATAAGATCTTCCAGCTTTTCTTTTGACACTTTGTATACTGAGGCTATTTGTGCTAAGTCATTGGCTTCTTGGTTCTTTAACCTAGGGATATACTTGATATCCACATATTCAAACTTTCAAAGTAGCCTATTTGCTATTAAGAAGTACTCCTTAGTGAGTTGCTTAACCACCAATTAAGAATCTCCTCTTATTTCGATCCTTGTTGCCACAAATTCCAACAAAGCTTTAAGTCCTAATATCAATTCTTCATATTCTTCTTCATTATTCGAACAAGGAGGACCGCCAATTTTGTACTTGAATTTTGCTGGAACTTTGTCAGGATAAATAATCAAAACTCCAACTTCAGTTCCATCTTTATGCATAGAACCATCAAAGAATAATTTTCAGGGTTCGAGTTCCATATAATTTTGAAGAACTTCGACCACTGCATGGTCAATAATAAATTCTGATACTACTTGTCCTTTCATAGATTTTAAGGGCATGAAAGTCAAGGAATACTCAGTCAGGGCAAGTGCCCATTTACCAATTCGACTGTGTAAAATTAGCTTAGACAACATATGTTGAATAACATCGAAGTGCAAAGAGATGTACACATCAATTGGCTTTATATAGTATTTCAACTTTGTGCAAGAAAAGGACAAACAAAGACACAACTTTTCTACAATACTATACCTAGTTTATGCATCATTCAATACTCTACTAAGGTAGTATATGGCTCTTTCGATGCCTATCTCATCCTCTTGTGCGTGCATACTTCCTATTGTTACATTTGATGCAGATATGTACAATCTCATGCTCCTATTCCTATAAGGTGGTGATAACAATAGAGGCTGGACCAGGTATTGCTTAATCTTGTCGAAATCCTCTTAATTTTCCTGCTTCCATTTTAATTCTCCTTGCTTCAAGCACAGAAGGGGAGAAAACGCCTAAGTGTGTCCACTTAAGTTCGAAATAAATCTTCTTAAGAAGTTTATTTTCCCAAGCAGAGATTGCAGCTCTTTCTTTGTTGATGACGCTTTCACTTCCATAATGGCCTTCATCTTGCTTTGATTTACCTCTATTCCCTTCTTATGGACCACAAAGCCCATAAAATCACCTGCCTACACAAAAAAGGAACACTTAAGCGGATTCATCTTCAATACATGTTTCCTCATTCTTTTGAATGATTGTCGAAGATGATCCAAATGACTTTCATCTAACACCATTTACAATTATTTCATCAATGTAAACCTGCATGAAAGTCTCAATGAAATCATGAAATATAGAATTCATTGCCTTTTGGTAAGTTTCCCCAGCTTTTTTTAATCTGAAAGGTATAACCACCCATTCATAAGTGCCTAATTCCCCTGGGCATCGAAAACATGTTTTGGGCACATCTTGATCAGCAATGAATATCTGATTTTACCCAAAATATCCATCTAAAAAACTAAGTTATTCGAAGCTTATGGCTAAATCAATCAGCATTTCTGCAACAGGCATTGGATATTCATCCTTTTGGGTTGCAGAATTTAAATTGTGAAAGTCTACGCAAACTCTTAAGGATCCATTATTTTTAATAACAAGTACTAGACTTGGAATCCATTCGACATACCTCGTGGTTCTGATGAATTTTCACATGAAGAGTCTTTCAATTTCCTCCTTTATTTTTGTGAGAATATCTGGCACAAATCGTCTTAGAGTCTGCTTGATGGGCTTCTTGCCATCCTTTATAGGCAGCTTCAATTCGACCAAGTCTCTACTCAACCATGGAATTTCATCATAATCCCAAGCAAAGAAATCCTTATAATTATTCAGGAGTTAGGTCACTTTGTCCTTCGTTTCTAGGTTGAGCTTTGCATTGATGTACGTGGGTCTTTTAGTGGACCCATCACCCAAATCGAATTCTTCGAGAGGATCTTACACCATCATCTTCGCATTTGTTCTTGTTAGATCTTTCTCAAATCCCAAACGCTCTTCATCATATATTGCATCTAGCCTCTAGTCTTTTTCTTGCATGGATTTTATTTCGTTAAGGGCTCTAGTATAAAGTTGATTCTAGGCCCCTTCACATGGATTTCTTCATTTGTGGCTTCGACGGCCATATACTTGACTTGAGCCTCTAAGGCAGTTTTTAATCTATTTTCAGCCAAATAGGCCGATTTTTTTTTAAAAATAACTTAACTCAGACATCATTATAGTCTTCGTCACTCCATCCAGTTGGTTGAAGTCCAGGAATTCCTTCTACTTCGTTTTCTTCCCCCATTATTTCTTTATCCCACCAAAAGCCATGAGTGGGTGGAGTGTGAGGAAGTGAAGAGCATTGTTTGTCAGAGAGTATGCCACATCTTCAGGGGTACATGGGGCTATATTGGCTAAGTTTCTATTGAAGTTGTTCCTATCGACATGATTGATCTCCGCCATCTAATAGCTTTGATCTGCCTTAATGTTCTCTACGATCCCAACTTCTCTCCATATAGCAACCCTCTAGTGTAAGGATGATGGAATTGCACCCATGCCATGTATCCATTCGCGACCTAATAAGAGGTTGTAATTCGCCTTTAAAGCAATCACCATGAACATGGTGGGCCTTGTGATGGATCCCACAGTTAGATCCACTTGAACCACACCCAAAGTGTGACCCACTTTTCCCTCGTAGTTTGACAGGACCATATTATGAAGTTTGAGATCCGCGTCAAACATTCCAATTTTCTGGACCAAGCATTGTGGCATTAGATTAACAGCTGCTCCTCCATCAACCAGGATTTTGTTTATCATGGTATTTTCCACCTTACCCCTAATAAATAAGGGCTTTAAGTGGTTCTTCATACTCGCATCTGACTGTTCGAAGAACACATTTTATTCTTCCATAACCCTATTGTTCATAACATAGTAACACATTGGCGTATGCCTGGCCATTTCAACTTCATTGATTGTTTCATCTTCTTCGGCCTTAGTTACTTGATTATACTTATGTGGCAATAAAGATACCATGTTGTTATTCAAACCCAGAGACAATTCATCTTTTGAGTCGAAGTCATCAGTCAGCATTTCTTCGTCCTCTATAGACTTTTCTTATCTTTTTTTTATTGATTTGTTCCTTCTTTAGGAAAAAGTGTTTTCTCCCCACTGGCTTCTTCTCCTCATCTTTTCTTCGAGGAGGCAGTTGATTGGTGCTTGATTCGCCCATATCTCTCTCTGCCACATCTCTTTGTGTCTTCTTAAGCCTTTGGTGTCTCCTCCATTGAGACCTGAACATTGGGTTCTTGCCCTTGTAGTTGTTAGATATGTAAGCTTGTTGTTTTGACACCTGGAATTCTTTCATATAGGCCACAGATGATCCTCTTCCAAACTCGAAATGCTTCCATTATTCTTGCATTTTCCCCTATTTTCTGCTGGCTTTACCCATTTGTTGGTTGGGACATCTACAATAGGCTTAAAGGTCACCCTTCGATTCTCCTTAGGATAAGAGATGTTAGGCCTTCTTGGAACTTCGTGCTTGTCGAACACAAAGATGCTTTTGGCATCTCTCCAGTTTCCTCTCTTTCGAGCAATCTACACTCTTTCATAATTTTCCACAGCCTTTCCATCATAAACTGAACTGCATCTAGGACACATGAGGGCCTCAGAGTGCTTCCTTTGACATCAAACAAGAAATTCCAAAAGACTCTCGTCATATCTTGGATACACCACTTTCATCTATTCCTCTTCATGTCGAATGCGCCTTTCCACATCGTTATTCTCTGTATGTTGGTTCATTTTGGCCATGTTTACTTCCTGATTAGGACCCTTAGTGATCCTTACTCCATGGAACTTGATCCTAAGGCCTTCAATAGCCCTAGTCATCTCGACATCTTTGACATTTTTGTGAGGCATTTAGTAGCCTTCTCAGAGAAATTATCAGTAGTTTTACCCTTAGGGTGTTGATCGATGGGGCCCTCGGTGACCTCCGTGATATTTATGTCAGAAGGTTCATCGTAGTTAGTCTCTGCCACTTACAGATGATCAACATCAACCTTTATCTTACTCTTCTCACTGAATCTTAGCCTTTCGTTGGCAATAACATTCTGAATTAGATCCCTGAAAAGAAAACACTGTGAGGTTTTATGTCCTAAAAAATTATGATATTTATAAAAAAAACCTATTTTCTTTAGTTGCTCTAACGGAGGAATTTTGGCACCAGGTGGCACTATCATTTGGTCATCCTTTACCAATAGGTCAAAGATTTTGTTACATCGAAAGTGTATGTTTTCTTAAGGAACTTATCATTGTTCTCTGATTCGATGGGATTCTTCCCATTCGAATGGGATAAGACTTTGCAGGAATAGGGTAGGGCTTGCTTTAATTCGGCTAAGTCCACCTCACTTTCTTTGAAACCTATAGTGTCCTTATAGATTTCTTGTTCATCTTCTTCGGCTTCTATATATGCAACCATTTCTTTTCTATTATTTTTATTTGCCCTAGCCTTTTCAGCCTTTAGATGTTCGGCTTGTCAAACCTGGTCGGCTAGTTGAGCCATATCCCTCAAATACTGGGTATCTAATTTCTTTCGAATGGAATAATCCAAACTGCCTATGGCCATTTCGACCAACTTATGTTCAGGCACTTGTGAGAAACACATTGCCTTCAACAAACGAAACCTGTTTAAATAATCATCAATTGGCTTAGTGAATTTTCTCTTAATACTATCCTATTTCTTAAGACTAATCTTTGATTGTCCCATGTAAAAAATTTCATGCAATAACCTCTTTAAGCGAGTCCAATCATTGATGGAATTCGTTGGGAGTGTAGTGAACCATGTGAAAGTATTCTTCATAAGCGAACTAGGGAAGTATCTTATCCTTAGGTTTTCGTCATTTGCTATGTCCCCATCCTCGGTAAGATACATGGCTATGAGTTTGACAGTGGATTCGTTGGTGTCACCATAGAATTTTGTGAACTTTGAGACTTTCCGACCCCTGGGTAATTCAGTCTGTAAAACTTATTCAGACAAACGGGGTGTATAATTAGGGCTTCGAAGGTATCTATTTACCCTATTTCGAGCCATGATCCTTTCGACCATGGTTGCCAGATTATTTTCCCCTGGGTATTCGTCTTGTCGAACTCGTTGAAGGACATCGTCAGCATCCTAGTTTCGGTTGACCATCACAATCCTTTGGGCTGAGATTTCCCTTGGTATGGCATGTTCCACCCTTGGTTGTTCGACTCTTGGCCCTTGTTTAACTTCACCCATATTCTGAGCGCCTGGTTGCAGTTGATCTACAGGTTGGTTTTCTTCAAAAACTACTCCTTGGTTTTCTCTTATCCAATTTGGACGGGGATACTGAAGTGGGGCTCTAGGGGCACGAAAAAAGTCTGTAATTCACGCCATCTGCGCTGCCAATTTTTTATTTGTTTGGGCATTTTATTGGTTGGTTTGAGTAGCACTTTGGGTTAAAGGGTTAAATATTTTACCCATTTATTGGTCCAACACACCAACCATTCCATGATTACTATCATCTATTTGTTGTCGAAAAACCGTTGCATAATTCATTGTGAGATTAGGTAACTGGGGAATGAATCCTGGGAGTGAGACATTTCGACCCAAATTATTGTTTCCTGATCCTGATCCTTTTAGTGGTGAAAATGTAGACATTATTGGGTCAGGAAATGTATATTTACTATTGTTTAGGCTTTCCATTATAGATGTTGGCATGCCATATATTTGCTCGCGACCATTCATTGACATTGTGAATCCAGACACAAAATGCCTGAAATTGTTCGTCTCTGGTGTTGTACCCTAATTTTTGCCCCTAAGATCCCTTCATCATACCATGTTGATTCAATCACAACAAGATCACATTAGGGCTTTTGGTTCTCCTCCCTAACTTTAGCTTTGCTCTTTGAGGAATCACCAAGCACCTTGACTTGTTTTCTTTTGTGATCATGAATATTTTGTCTTCATTTTCCTTTTAATTAATAAAATACAATGTTGGTTTGTCTTACTTGTTAATAATGTAGGTAAAGGCAATGAGGCTTAGCAAGTTGCTCCATGGATTCATGAGTTTATTTCCATGCTCTAGTCAATAAAGCTTGAGAAGTCCAAATCTCACCATTGAAGTTGTTTTTGAAGGGATGGCATGGCAAGGTTTTTTTTTCCACTACATTTCCAAGTTATCAATATTGATTCAAAAGTGCAAGGGATTGATTGAAGAAGTTGTCATGATTGGACAAGTCCTTATTCCCATTGGTCACAAGTGCATATTTCTCTAAATTCTCAAGATATGGAAGTGGTTTTGGTGGCTATGAATTCTAATTATCATCATCAACAACTACTATTTACAAATCAAGAGTGTCGGTACAAGAAGGTGGTTCAAAATTGTCAAGGTTCCTCAAAGCATTTTCTTGATCTAGGAGCTAGGGTTTTGAATTTCAAAGAAGTATATCTTGCTCATCTTTTGGTATTTTGAGTGATTCCAAAAACATCCTTCTCTTCAAAGGGTTATTAACAAATCACTTCAAAAGATTCAAGGAGTTTTCATGTGGAAGAAACTTGATGAAGAAGAAAGATTACAAGTCCTCCAGATGAACCCCCAATTTCTCATGTGTGACTTCAAATGAACATAACTTGGTCAATTTTTATCACCTTGGGCTCAATATTTTTCCATAATGATCTTGAGAATGTGAACTTTATCCCTTCTTTTATATGCAAAGTGAGAAAATAGATGGAAGATTCCATAAGGATACAAAATATTATAGGTCATTTCATGATTTTTTGCCAACTTCAACAATTCATAACTCTCTCAATTTTTGGAGATTTTGAATGGTTCAAGTTTCAAAGTGTCATTTAAGAGGTTTATTTCATGCCATATTCTTTGGTCAAGAGCAAATTCTAAGTGGAAGGTCATGTTTGGATGCAAAACATTATAGGTCACTTTTGAAGAAAAAATTGAAATATTTCGAAGTATGGAAAGTCAACCCCTTTTCTCCAACTTTGACTCAATGCAACTTTCAGCTCAAGCATCCATTTGATTTCATTCTTTTTCCATTGCAAATATTGTAACATCATCTTTTTAAAGCATCAAGAATCATGCCCTAAGACCCCTTGAGTTGGGAATGCCATTGATTTGAACTTGGTAACTTGAAACTGAAGTTTCTTCAAAAGTCAGAATTTGAAATCATTGATTTAGCTTCTAAACACTTTGTTTCTGCGTTTTTTTGCCTCTAAACATGTTTAGTGAACTTCTAGAAGTTATTAGAGCAACAAAATGCGTGTTTTGGATGATTTTTGATCAAATTAGAAGTCACACTTTTCTTGTTTTCAACTTCACACGGTTTCCCTCCAAACTTCATCATTTCACACGCTTGGACATTCCATTTGATTCCATATAAATAGAGGGTCATCCCTCATTCATTTTCTCAAGCTTGGATAGCCAGAATAACCCTACCAAACTTGTCCCATAACTCAAATTTCTGCAACTTCAAAATCTGTGTTCAAGCCTTTTTCAATCCAATTTTTCTATCAATTTACCTTCCTTGATCTTCCCTGAAGCTAACCATATAATTACGTTCAAAAATCGTGCCCTATATTGCTCCATAAAAGTCTAGTTTCAGAACTCTGCAACTCAACTTCAATAGGTAGATTTCTCCATCAATTATTCAAAACTTTGATATCATTGTGATGCTCTCATTACCCTGGTTCTAGTCGCAACACTTAATTTTATCTGGAAACATATTTTGACCATGAAATTTCAAATCCCTTTTCAAAACTTTCCTTCCAAATTGCTTGAGCTACAATTTATATAAATTTGTCGCGAAGGTGTGGTTGTCTTCGTCTTGAAGAGACAAAGCGAATGGCATAGGTCTGAGCTTCTGATTTTACAGTTTGAGAGACCTGCATTCACGTTGGCTGGAGGTTGAAGATGACCAACGTGCCATCTTCCAACAAATGAAGGTGCGCTATCTGTTTTTTTAAAAGCTGATTTAATTAATGATTTTATGCTTTATTCACTAATGACCATGATATGCACAGCACGCCAGATCCCTTGGATTTGATTACTAATGCGTTTTGACTCTCATCCAATGGTCCACATATTTTTGACTTTATTTATCTTTTCTGATTTTTATATTTAATTGTTTTAAGTTTCAAAAAATCATAGAAAATTCATTTTTAGTCCAAAAAATCTGAAAAAATTATGAAAAATATTTTTGAATTTTCTCTTTCTGATTTTTATTTTTTCACAATTTTATTTTGTGTTTTGATATTTTTATAAATTTTCACTTTATTTGATTTGTTTTAAATGTTTAAAAATACTTTTATACATTTTTTTAATTCTGAAAAAACTATGAAATGATCCAATGATATTGTGACGAATATTGGTGACCTCATTCATTTTTTATTTCTGACATTGGTATTTTTTATCATTTTTGGTTTATTTTACTCATTTATTTTAATTTTAAAAATAGTTTCTGACTTTAAAATATTACCAAAAATTTTATAAAATTATTTTAGTTCATTTCTAATTTTTCTATGGTCTTACTTTTTATTTATTGATTAATTTGAACATAGTTGATATTTTTCTCTTTTATTTCTATTTTAAAAACATTTTAAAACCTTTTAAATGTATATACTAAATGCAATATTATTTTGTGATTATTTTCTGGCTGATCTTGGGTTGAATTTTTTATTATGAACTTTGTTAACATCATTGGATCCATGGTGTTGAATTTAACTCCATAAAAATGGATGAATGATTTTAATAATAGTTTAATTGAAATTTAATTCAAATGTGGTTTATATGTTCTTTCTCACCCCTCTTCATCTTATCCCTTTCTTATTGCACTAAGTGTTATTAGAGCATTGTCTATTTATCATGTCTCAAAACAAATGGTGCATAGATTGCTATTGAGCGGCCTCAAAATAGGTGCGACTTCTACATAAGTCCACTTACAATTGCTTAACATAGCGCTAAATTTTGTCCCGATTCGAATAAATGGTCATTCGGGGCCCAAACCTATGTTTGCAAGCCCAAGTATATTAATTTGATCTCTTTGATATAATAACCTTGAGATTCATTGTGTGGAGGCTTTGGTTCTACCAATCCTCTAATGGATCTACAACACTTTTGGTCAACGCGGATCACTTAAACATTGTTGATCATCAAATGGTACTTTTGAGGATTCCAAATGGATGATATACTTGACAAAAAGCAAATGCAACTTGTTATGTGGAGGCTTTGGTTCTACAAATCCTCTAATGAGTTCCAAATGCAAGTTTCAAGATGGACATCCAACTAACCACTAATTATTAAATTGTTTTTACTTTATGCCTTTTATTTTTTTATGCTTTATGTACCATTTACTTTAAGCATTACATTTCATATCTTTTTTTATTTTGCTCACTTGAGCTTTTCTTTTCTCTTCTAAGACACCTAATAATCAACATGAACCATAAAAACCTTTAATGATACTTGGACTATTTGGATACTATCCTTGGCACTATAGAGCATTGAACTTCTTGGACTTAGGAATAGAAACTTTGGCCTATGTTTGAGACCTTGTAACCTTGATGTAAATTTTGTCTGGAGTTCTTGAGGTTTACCTCAAGACATTGGGTTGTTTTTTTTTTTTGTGTGCAGGTTATTGTGATTACTTACTTTGTTTGTAGCCTGGAATTCACCCGTATACAGCCGTTACTCTGCCCAATTTTTGTGAAGACTTAATACACTTGAAGTTTGGTTCTCTCAAGAGGTCTAGTATCTTTACTTGCTTGGCTTTAATCCAAAGAATGAGAATTTTATCTTGGCTCCTATTGTCAAGTATTGGCTTCTTGTTGGTTAGATGGTTCTTATCCCTAGCTTTTACCTAATGCTTTAGGATAGTCTCTTCTTCTCCTCCCATTTTCTTTAATTTCAAAAATCTTATCTCTCCTTTTGAAAACTCTTCTTGTTTTCTAAACTTGAACCACTTTCATAATAAACTTGGACTTAGGTCCATGCATTTTCAAAACTTGTTCATAAATAAACTTCAATCAACTTAATAATACCTTGACATTTTTTGTGAGAAGACTAAAAGTCAATCAATCTCATTTCAAACCATTTTGCCACTTTGGCTTTTACTTTACACTTTTCTCAAAAGATTAGACTCTTGTCAATCCTTGTAGTGATGCAAACAACTATAATTCTACAATATGTAGTGAAGAGAGATATTTTCCACTCGGGTGTTCAGTGAGGCATTGTTGATTTTAAAATCCAAGCCATATCCTCTACTTTGAGATGATGCAAATTCTCCTTTCTCATGATTGTGGGTAGTAAGTATGTTTTTCCACACGGACAATGACGATGATGTCTTATCTTATAAAATCAATTAACATAATTATGTTTTAAAATATTTTAAAAGAGGAACTATGTGTACCCTGATCCCCTATAGCACGAAAGGTGGTACGTAGGCACTAAAGGTTCGCAACCGCGGCGGGTGCAAAAACCATAAAAATATATTTCTTTTCTAACCTCCACCATCCGTTTTTATACAACATTTTATAGCTAAAATATACAGATTTTACAAAGAGGTTCCTACGGAGTACCGTAGATGTTTAGGGTTCTAATACCTTCCCTTTACATAACCAACCCCCTTACCTTGAATCTTTCCCCCTCTTTTTGGGTTACTCGCTCATTTCCCATTCCTTTGGAAACAATAAAGCGTGTTGGAAATTTTGATTTTGACCTATATAAGTTTATCCAATCTAATGGTTTAGTCTTAAACATTTCTACTGCTACAGAAAAAATGGCGACTTCACTTGTCTGGATTTTCCTGGTTTTCAGGGTGCTTGGTGATTACTTATAAGTCCTATATCCGGACTTGGGAAAACTTTAAGATAGGACGGGCGGTATAGTCATGTTAACTTTGAGGGAGTAATCCAAAAAAAGGAGGCATGAGATCCCTTACTCAGTGGAGGTCCCTTTGACTGTAGTGTCGTTTATCGAGTAATCAGGAAGATGTACTACTTTCGACCTGGGAGCCTGCTGAAGCTGAGGACCGTAGAATACCTAACCCATCTTGGCCTTTTCGGTGTAGTGCGGAAGCTATGACGGAGTAATCCAAAAATAGTTGTCACGCGATACTACGCTCGGACGAGTTTTTCTTGAGAATATTACTAATTACCGAGTTAATCGAGAAGTTGGTAATATCCTAAGGAAGGATGTAGACTCTGGGAACTTCTAGAACCTTGTTTGGCAGGTGATAACTTTTAGACCAACACCTTATGGCTAGTACCTTCGACCTCATACTCGTGACATTGAACCTATGAACCCTATGTTTGTGATCTTGTGTATGATTGTTGCATCATGCATCCATGCATTCATAAGCATCTTTTGAAGAAATTTTATTTCAAGGGACTTGAAAGTTGGCCATTTGTGAATATCTCAAGTACCTTTTTACCATGGATTCTGAAAAAGAAAGACCGAAAAATATAGTTTCAAAGATCCCAAGATAGATGAGTTGATCAGTCTAATTCCCGAGATTGAGTGTTCTACAGATTTTTGGAAGAAGTATGGATCCATCATTCCTCTCATGAAGCTTAGGATGAAGGAGGGTATTCTCTCGACCTTGGTCTAGTTCTATGATTCGATGTATCATTGCTTTACTTTCCCTGATTATCAGTTGATGCCTACACTAGAGGAGTATTCTTATCTGTTGGATTTACCTATTACCGATCATGTTCCTTTTACTGGTTTGGAGGGTGAGCCAAAACCACACGAGATTGCTGCTTTGATCCATATGGGAATTTTGAGGTTGAAGCCCATATGACTACTAAAGGAGGGATTAAAGGATTACTAGCTCGGTTCTTATTGGAGAAAGCTCGTTAATTTTCCAGGATGAAGAGTATAGTCGCTTTTGAGGCCATCTTTGCTCTACTTGCTTACGGGTAGTTTTTATTTCCTAATATGGATAAGTTTGTTGACATTAATGCTATCAGGATCTTCATGATTGGAAACCCAGTTCCTACATTGTTGGGTGATACTTATTACTCTATTCATCTTCGGAATTCTTATCATGGGGGGATGATTATCTGTTGCACGCCTTTGTTGTACTGGTGGTTTATCTCTCATATGCCTCAGTCTGATGCTTTCTGGGATGTCAGGAAGGAACCCCGTTGGGCTCCTAAGATCACGACACTTACTCACTCGAATATTGATTGGTATCATCAAGCTTACCAGGATGTAGAGATTGTTAACAGTTGTGGTAGTTTCCCTAATGTACCTCTTCTTGGTACAAAGGGAGGAATTAACTATAACCCTGTTCTTGCACAATGACAGCTCGGTTATTCGATGAGGGATAAACCAAATAGTATACATTTGAGTAGTTTCTTTCTGAAGGAGGGAGAATACCATAAGGAAGCTAGGGATCAGGTTGTGAAGGTCTGGCGTCACATTCATAAGAAGAGTAGGAAAGACTTGGGACCTAGGGGCTGTTTCTTTGGAGCCATATCTTCAGTGGGTCCAAGCGAGAGCTATTCAGTTGAAGATGTCGTATTCTCAGGAAACACCTATGTCTGATTTGTTTGTGAAAACCACTCCTCCCTTATTGGATGATATAGAAGAGATACAACTTGCTTTGGTCAGGATGCAGCAGGAAAAGGATGCTTGGAAGAATAAGTGCCAAACTTTAGAGGTTTCCTATAGAGAAGACTTGAAGGAGAAAGACGACTTGATTGAGATTATTGAGAGTCGAGCGGTAGAGACCATGGAAGGGCAAGGGGATTTATTTTCTCCTAAGCCTCAGTCAGATGTTAGTTTCTCACTTCCCGATTCAGGTGATTGGAAGGAGGTGGCCACCAGATATGCTGAAGAAAACCAGAGGTTGAAGGCTCAGATTTCCAGGCTTACAAGGAAGCTCCAGCGTATAGAGTGATCTCCGGCAGCATTACTTCTCAGGGTTTTAGACTTTATTTTCATCTTGTACTTGGGATTGTTGAGACTTGTAATCCATTTTGAATTTATTATAATAAAACTTTTCAGTATTTCAAATGTGTTATTACTTTGATATTTGCAATGTGTCTATAAATCTTTAAGTCCCTTGAAATATTAATAATAAAAATAAATCATGTGCACCACATATCATGCATCATATTACACATATTTCTTGCATTTGTTATGCATATCCATGTGTCTTACCAAGATTATTTACTTCAATAGCAAGTTGTCTCATCACTACAACACTCGAGCTAATTTCAGAAGGAAGATGGACAACTTAGAACAAGAGAATCGCGAGCTGCGCGGGGAGGTTTCTGCTTTGAAGGCCGACATGGCCAATCTTACTGCTCTGATGAAATCTCTGGTGGTTGCTCAGAATCATCCACCGAGTGTTCAACCTCAACCAACAAGGGCTACTACTGAATCTCCGACTGTTCCTATGTCTGCTACCTCAGTTGTTGTTCAGAATCGCATTCCTTAAGGTTATCCATGGGGAATGCCGGAGAATTTTACACCTTAATGTTTCAATCTTGGTCCTCAAGAAGCTCCAATTGTTTAGACTACGGTTACTCCTGCACCTCCTATGGTGCATGCTGCTCCTGCTACACCTCCTTCGGTGAATTTGGTTCCATTTGTTAATGATGATGTGTGTCGTCCTTTTCCTCCACCAAGCGAAGACTTGGGTCTTTATGATAGAATGGATGATTTTCAAGAGCAGTTTGACAAGATGCAGAGGGAGATGAAGGCCCTCAGGGGAAAAGAGTTATTCAGGTAGAATGTGAATGAATTATGCTTGGTCCCGAATGTTAAGATACCTGCAAAGTTTAAAGTCTCGGAGTTTGAGAAGTACAAGGGCAACACTTGCCCTCGTGCTCACTTGGTGATGTATGTAAGAAGAATGTCTACTCATACTGATGATCAACGTCTGCTGATTCACTTTTTCAGGATAGTTTGATCGGTGCAGCGCTGAACTGGTATATGAGTTTGGATAGCGTCAATATCCATACTTTCAATGACTTGGGAGAAGCATTTATCAGACAACACAAATACAACGTAGACATGGCACCTGACCGTGATCAACTCAGGGCCATGGTTCAGAAAGATAGGGAATCATTCAAAGAATATGCACAGAGATGGCATGAGGTAGCCGCCCAAGTTATTCCTCCCATGGAAGAGAAGGAGATGACTAAGATTTTCTTGAAAACTCTGGGTGCTTTCTTTTATGAAAGGATGGTAGCAAGTGCGCCAAGTGACTTTATTGAAATGGTGGGCATGGGTATCCATTTAGAAAAGGCTGTAAGAGAGGGTCGTTTAACAAAGAGTGAAGAATTTTGAGGTACGAAGAAACCATCTTATGGGTTTACCAAGAAGAAGGAAGGGGATACAAATGTTGTTACGCAAGAGAGGAGGGTTAATCCTCCTAGAAGAAATTAGCAGCGTCATCAGCAAGTCGCCTCAGTTACTCTAGTTGTTGGTGTAGCTCCAACCACCATTACTTATCAGAGACCATACCATCATGGGAACCAAGGGTATAATTAGAAAAGGGAGAGTTATGACTCTATTCCTATGAGTTATACGGAGTTACTACCGGCATTAATTCAGAAGAAGTTGGTTCAGACCCGACCATATCCTGTTGTACCATCACCATTGCCTTAGTATTACAAAGCAGATCAAACATGTGCTTTTCATCAAGGAGCACCAGGGCATAATGTTGAGAATTTCTATCCTTTGAAGACTGAGGTGCAGAAATTGGTGAAGTCTGGTATTCTATCTTTCAAGATGTGGGCCCTAATGATAAAGACAATCCTCTACCCAAACATGAAGGAGTGAATGTTGTGAACATGGTGGCTGGTTGTCCAGGCGACTTCTGGATTTTTGATATTCATCTGGTTAGAGGAGATTTGGTGAAAATGCATACAGACCTCTATGAATTTAGCTACTATACGCATGACCATTCTGGTTGTGCTATTTGCAGTACAGATATACAGGGTTGCGATAAGATAAAGGATGATTTGCTGGAGATAATGGATGAGGGCCTCATCCACATAATTAGGCCTAGGACGGAGTATGAAGAGGAAGTGAACATGATTTCTGGAGAGTTCAGAATTTTTGATGTGGAGTATATGAATGAGGATCTTTTACAATTGCATGCTAATTTCTGCCACATGGCTAGTCAGGTGGAACATCAGTATGGATCTTGTCGAATTTGCTTCCTGGACTCCTGAGGATTTTCAATCGTGAGGAAAGGTGTTCAGTTGTTGTTGGATAATGGAACTATCAAGGTTACAGGTCAAAGGGATGATTACCATGAAGTTGATATGATTGAGATTTGTTTGTCTGAAGAAGAGTCGGATGATGAGTATGCCTCTGCAGATGAGTTCTTCTCCTCGGATGAAGATTTTTTTTCAAAGATGACTCCATGATGACTGATTGTATTGAAGAAGGGGTAAACGTCATTGTGCCTTGTTTTGGTGCACCCGCCAATTTTGAAGTCGAGTATCATAGAAAGTCGGCTATTACTCCATTGGTGATTAGTTTGTCGGGTCCTTTCCCCTAGAAGTCAGATAAGGATGTACCCTACAAATATAATGCTACAATCTTAGAGAATGGTGTGGAAGTTCCCATCCAGCCAATGACTGATGTTGGAAATATTGCTGAGACTAGCAGAGTGACCCGCAACGGTCGTATATTTGCGCCAGTTGTTCGTGGAGATGTTAGCGTTGGAAAGAAAATTGTTGAGAATGTTGAACCCAAGAAGGTTACAGGTGAATCTAGTGGAACTACATTAGAGAAAGAAGTGGATGATATTTTGAAGATGATCAAGATGAGCGACTACAAAATTGTAGATCAGTTGCTGTAGACTCCTCCAAAAATATCTATCTTGGCTTTACTAATGAACTCCTCTGCTCATAGAGAATCTCTGATGAGGGTATTGGACCAAGCTTTTGTGGAAAGTGACATGCCTGTAGACCAATTCAGCATTATAGTAGGGAACATTACGTCATGTAATAATCTGAGTTTCTGCGAAGATGAATTTCCAGACGAAGGAAGGAATTATAACTTGGCCCTCCACATCTTTATGAACTGCAAGAATGATTCACTATCCAATGTGTTGATTGATAATGGATCTGCATTGAACGTTATACCAAGGAGTACACTTATGAAGTTGAAATATCAAGGAACTCCCATGCGCCCAAGTAGCATCATTATGAAAGCGTTTGATGGATCAAGGAAATCTGTTATTGGTGAAGTGAACTTGCCAATTCATATAGACCCACATTTATTTCAGATTACTTTCCAGGTCATGGATATTGTACACGCTTATAGATTCTTGCTGGGACGACCGTGGATACATGAGGCAGGGGCTGTCACTTCAACTTTACACCAAAAGCTGAAGTTTGTGCGTGAAGGAAAAGTGGTGATTATAAATGGAGAACAGGCATTATTGATATCTCATTTGTCCTCTTTCAGCATTGTGGAGGCAGATGAAGCTACTGTTAGAACCCAATTCCAAGCTTTATGCATTGATAACATAAGGGGAAATGCGAATTCCATGGTTTAACTTAAAGATGCACAGCAAGTTGTGCGTAATTATGGGGACAGATTGTGAATCCACCTGTAAACAAGAATAGAGCTGGCTTGGGGTTCTCTGTGAAGAATGACAAAGGTAAGGGCATGAAACTGAATTCTACTGCAAGCAAGTATCAAGACATCTTCCATAGCAGGGGTTATCTTCATCCAATTTTTTCTGGGATTAATACCATTGTGGAAGATGAAGCAGAGCCGGAAATGCCAAATTACATGACGCACGGAGTTAGGGTTCAGAACTGGATCACCATTGATGTTCCCTCTTACATACATGTTTCAAAGTAATTTGTTTTGTTATTCTTTTTGAAAATCTTTCACTCTGCCCAAGGTGGAAGTATTAATATTGTATGGGCTTATCTGTTTGTTGTGACTTTTAAAATCAATAATAAAAGTTGTCTTTGTTTCCCCAAATTGTGTCTTTATTTTCTGCTTTTTCTTGGAAAATGGTAATCAGAAAAAACATTTCAAAATAAATAATATTTGAAAATTCAATATGCATGATCACTTGTTATATGTGTCCGTTTCTAAAAACAAACTTAAATCATATGTGCAGATTAATTAAAAAACTCGTTGAATACAATGACCCTGCATCCTCTCCCAATTTTGAATGTCCTGTGTATGGGGCCGAAGAAGAAGACTATGATGAGATTCCAGAAGAAGTCTCACGGTTACTTTAGTGGGAGGAAAGTGCCATTCAGTCATATAAAGAGAAATTGGAAATAACTAATTTGGGTTCAGAAGAAGATCTGAAAGAAGTCAAGATTGGAGCGTTGCTGCATCCTGATGTGAAGAGCAGGTTAACTGAGTTGATGAAAGAGTATGTGGACATTTTTTCTTGGTCTTACCAAGATATGCCTGGTCTAGATACAGATATTGTAGAGCACCATTTGTTGTTGAAGCCAGAGTGTCTGCCAATCAAACAGATGTTGCGAAGAACTCACCCGGATATGGCAGTGAAGATCAAAGAGGAAGTTCTAAAGCAGATTAATGCCGGTCTTCTTGTGACATCAATGTACCCTCAATGGATTGCCAATATTGTACCAGTACCAAAGAAAGACGGAAAACTTCTCATGTGCATAGATTACAGAGATCTAAATAAAGCTAGTCCAAAATATGATTTTCCATTGCCACGCATTGATATGTTAGTGGATAGCACAGCAAAATCCAAAGTTTTCTCGTTCATGGACGAATTTTCCTGGTATAATCAAATAAGAATGGCTCCAGAGGACATGGAAAAAACAACATTTATCATACCCTGGGGAACATTTTGTTACAGAGTGATGCCTTTCGGGTTGAAGAACACTGGTGCAACGTACCAGAGGGTTATGACAACCCTATTCCATGATCTGATGCACAAGGAAATCAAGGTATATGTTGATGATATGATTTCTAAATCCTAGACTGAAGAAAGGCATGTGGAAGATTTGTTGAAGTTGTTTCAGCGTTTGAGTAAGTATCGTCTCCGCTTGAATCCAAATAAATGTACCTTCGGTGTTCGATCAGGGAAATTATTGGGTTTCATTGTTAGCCAGAAAGGAATTGAAGTTGACCCTGACAAAGTCAAAGCAATTCAAGACATGCCAGCGCCAAGAACTGAAAAGCAAGTCAGAGGGTTCCTCGGGCGTTTGAATTACATTTCCAGATTCATTTCTCACATGACTGCAACGTGTGAACCGATCTTTAAGTTGTTAAAGAAAGGTCAAGGTTGTGTGTGGACAGATGACTGCCAAAGGCCATTTGAAATTATTAAAGAATATCTACTTGAACCTTCTATCTTGCTCTCTCCTGTTGAAGGAAGACCGTTGATTATGTATCTGACAGTGTTAGATAATTCCATGGGTTGTATTCTGGGACAACAAGATGAAACGGGGAAGAAAGAGTATGCCATTTATTATCTCAGTAAAAAGTTTATTAATTGTGAGTCACAGTATTCCATGCTGGAAAAGACGTGTTCTGCTCTAGCCTGGGCGGCAAAACGTTTGCGGCAGTATATGTTGAATCACACTACTTGGTTGATCTCCAAAATGGATCCAATCAAGTACATTTTTGAAAAGCCTTCTCTTACTGGGAGAATTTCCCGCTGGAGGATGCTATTATTTTAATATGATGTCGAATACCACACTCAAAAAGCTATTAAGAGAAGCGTGTTGGCAGATTATCTTGCTCACCAACCAGTTGATGATTATCAGTCTGTGAAGTATGATTTTCCCGATAAGGATGTGATGTTTCTGAAAGTGAAAGATTATGATGAACCATTGCCTGAGGAAGGTCCTGGTCCCGAATCTAGCTGGAGTATGATATTTGATGGAGTTGTGAATGCTTATGGTAAAGGGATTGGTGATGTGATTTCCACTCCACATGGATCACACATTCCTTTTACTGCAAGGTTGACATTTGATTATACTAATAATATGGCAGAATATGAGGCTTGCATCATGGGTCTCGAGGAAGCTATTGATCTCAGAATTAAAATTTTACATGTGTATGGCAATTCAGCTTTAGTAATAAATCATATTAAAGTAGAATGGGATACTCGTCACCCCGGCTTGATCCCTTACAAAGATTATGCTAGAAGATTGTTACCCTTCTTTAATAAAGTTGAATTCCATCACATTCCTAGAGATGAAAATCAAATGGTGGATGCTTTGGCAACTCTGGATTCTATGTATCAAGTAAATACTTGGAATGATATACCTTGAATTATAGTTCGGCGACTGGATAGGCCTGCTCATGTGTTTACAACAGAGGAGGTAGCAGATGAGAAACCTTGGTATTATGATATCAAGCATTTTCTTCAGACTCGGGAATACCCGATTGGTGCATCAAATAAAGATAAAAACACATTGAGAAGGTTGGTTGGCAGTTTCTTCCTCAGTGAAAATGTGTTGTACAAGAGAAATTATGACATGGTATTGCTCAGATGTGTGGATAGACACGAAGCAGGCATGTAGATGCATGAGAATCATGAAGGTTCATTTGGAACTCATGCCAATGGATATTCGATGGCTAAAAAGATGCTAAAGGCAGGTTAATATTGGTTGACAATGGAATCTGATTGTTACAAATTTGCAAAGAGGTGTCATAAATGCTAGATCTATGTGGACAAGTTTCATGTGCCTCCGACACTTCTCAATGTGATCTCTTCCGTATGGCCTTTCTCTATGTGGGGTATTGACATGATTGGGATGATAGAACCCAAATCTTCGAATGGATGCCGTTTTATCTTGGTAGCAATTGATTACTTCACCAAATGGGTGGAAGCAGCTTCATATGATAATGTTACTAAGTAGGTGGTTGTGCGTTTCATTAAGAATAATCTTATATGTCGGTATGGTGTGCCGAGCAGAATTATCACTGACAATGGCTCGAATCTGAACAACAAGATGATGACAGAACTTTGTGAGGAATTCAAGATTGTCCATCATAATTCATCTTCGTACAGACCAAAGATGAATGGTGATGTTGAAGTTGCTAATAAGAATATCAATAAGATTATCCAGAAGATGGTTGTTAATTATAAGGATTGGCATGAAATGCTCCCTTTTGCTTTGCATGGATATCGGACATCTATCTGCACTTCAACAGGAGCAACCCCGTTCTCCCTTGTGTACGGAATGGAAGCGATACTTGTAATCTAGGTTGAGATTCCCTTTTTGCGAGTGATAATGGAAACCAAGTTGTCAGAGGCTGAATGGGTCCAAAACAGGTTTGACCAATTGAATTTGATCGAAGATAAGAGAATGACAGTTTTGTGTCATGGACAATTATATCAGAAGAGAATGAAGAAAGCTTTTGATAAGAAGGTCAAGCCTCGTGAAATTCAGAGAAAGCGACCTCGTGCTCAGGAAGATCATGTCTTTTAACGTTGATTCTAGGGGCAGGTGGACTCCCAATTTTGGAGGCCCATATGTTGTCAAGAAAGCCTTCTCTGGCGGTGCACTAATTCTTGAAACTATGGATGGTGAGGAGTTCCCACGTCCCATGAATGTTGATGCAATCAAGAAATACTTCGCCTAAAGAAATAAAAGAACAGCTCTCTAAGTTGAAAACCCGAAAGGGCGGCTAAGGCAAAAAAGAGCGTCTCGGTAGGCCGAAAACCCGAAAGGGCGGTCTAGGAAAAAATTAGATACATAAACAGAATAAATTTCCCGCTAAGTTGAAAACCCGTAAGGGCAGCTTAGGCAAAAGTTAGGGACTTTCTTGGCAAGTAACTACACCAGACAAGACTTGATCATTGAAGCAACAATCTTCTCGGATCCTCATCATACTTCAACGAAAGCTGCTGCTCAGGATTTCAAAAGTTTTTAGAGGGGATAGTCGTCATTGTATCTCAATGTATCTTTTCCATTATATATTATCATTTTTCAAACTTTGTAATCATCCAGGAAGTCTTGCCATTCGCAGACTCCCATTCTATTAATGAAATTTGAGCTTTTACCTAATTCTTTGTATTTCTTATTTTATTTAGATTTCAAAGACTCCATTTATTATTGATAATAATTTTCAAAGCGAAAAGATTAAATAACAAAATTGATCTTCAAAAAGAATTTACAATTTGTTTTTTACTTTAGAATTTATGATGCAATAGGAAAACAAAAGTGGTGATCCCAGGAATGGATGAACTTCAGTTGTTTTAAGAAATTTTTGTTTCCCCCGGGAAGGTTTACTCAAGATGTTTTTGCTGTATTAGGTTTGTGACTCCAGTGTCCTCAGTCAAGTCTTGGTTGATTTTTTTTCTTCTTCTTTTCTGAGTTTTCATGATATGAATACTAAATCCAAGATTTCTCCAGTGAAGGTTTAGCTTGTTTAATAAAAGTTCTTTCTTCCCAAAGAAGTTGGTACAGTAATTACTCTCGAAGAACATGTGTCTCTGATTTCTCCAGTGAAGAACGTATATTGGTTTTCCCTTTGAGAATATGGTGTTGACCTCCCCAATGAAGTCATCATGAAATCCCCAGTTAATGTCTCGATGATGGGGGTATTATATGCCTTAGCGAAGTTTGTATGTTTTTCCTCCTTCAAAATGGGCCTGAATTCCCTAGTGAATGTTTTGATGAATTGGTGTCCATCTGCTTTACCTAAAATTAGTTTTGCAATCCCCAATAGAAGCGTTACTTTTGAAAACATTTATTTCCCCGTTAAGGTATGAGTGCTACTCCTTGGTGAAGCCTGGAGAAGGATGTTGTATCCCTGTATCTATATTGTTTCGTCACTATACTATGTTTCTCCCCAGTGAAGTTAGGCCGCGAAATAGGATTTTGTTTCCTCAATTGGTTCTTACTTTTCCTTGGAATGTTTATCTTAGATGTGATTTAGCCGAGTGTTGTTTGTGCCCGAGTTGGTTTTACCTGGTTACTCCCAGTGTTATATGTCTGTTTTGTCAGCATATGCCCGATAGCACTCATACATTCATACATACATCATGCATAGTTAAATTTAGCAAATCATTGCTCATTGACATTCATTAATATTTTGTGGACATATTACCCTGTTTTGCATAATTGTGTTGTCCTCTCTCCAATAGAGTGTCGGCCTTAAGCAGAAAGTGTATGTTCTTTCAAGTTCCCCACTGAATTATCCCTCGTGGAAGATTTTTGCTTTAGCCTTCATGCACAACTCTTTGTCTGGATGATTTTGGTTTCCCTCTTGAGTTTATTTCTCAAAGGATGTATTTTGGACGAATGTCTCATTCCAATTTATTTCTGGTTTGAATCTTTGGTCCTCGGCAATATTATTACTTATGATATCTGCAGACTTTGAGCCTTGGTTTGAGAATATGCATTTATTTTGCACGAGAAAACTTTACCTCCTCAGCAGGAGTATATTGGCATCTCCCTATAAAGTCATATTTCTTTCCCCAGGAAGCCGTATTGTTCTCCCCAGAAAGTAATTTTTTACAATCATCCATAACAGCAAGTAGCAGGTCTCTTTATTTGAGCAACATTTACTTCCCTGTAAAAGTCGACATTGCCCTTTTTTCCATCTTCCCTGTGAGTAGATAGTTTGCAGTTCGTTGTAAAATTACTCCAGATAATGGCAAGTCTTTCGATATTGCAGAGACAGTTTGTCGTGAAATCTTTGTAAGTGGTAGTCTCTTTATTTGAGACAGCTTATATATTACCCTTTCCAGGAAGAATGCCTTGGTTAAAGAAGAAGTTGAGACCCGTTCTAGGTGAAATGCCAGAATTTTGGGGAAACTTGTTATCTTTTTGCTACCCTCGGTGAACATTGGTAGTTCATCGTCAGTGAACGGCGGTGCTATGATATTTTCTCTTTCTACCTTCACTGAAAGTTGATAGGTCACCTTCAGTGAAAGTTGGTGATTGTTATCTTTTTGCTACCTTCAACGGATGTTGGTAGTTCATTGTTAGTGAACAGCGGTGCTATGATATATTCTCTTTCTACCTTCAGTGAAAGTTGGTAGGTCACCTTCAGTGAAAGTTGGTGCTTGTTATCTTTTTTCTACCCTCAGTGAACGTTGGTAGTTCATCCTCAGTGAACGGCGATGCTATGATATATTCTCTTTCTACCTTCAGTGAAAGTTGGTAGGTCACCTTCAGTGAAAGTTGGTGATTGTTATCTTTTTGCTACCTTCAATGAATGTTGGTAGTTCATCATCAGTGAAAGGCGGTGCTATGATATATTCTCTTTCTACCTTCAGTGAAAGTTGGTGATTGTTATCTTTTTGCTACCTTCAGTGAATGTTGGTAGTTCATCGTCAGTGAACGGTGGTGCTATGATATTTTCTCTTTCCACCTTCAGTGAAAGTTGGTAGGTCACTTTCAGTGAAAGTTGGTGCTTGTTATCTTTTTGCTACCCTTAGTGAACGTTGGTAGTTCATCATCAGTGAACGGAGATGCTATGATATATTCTATTTCTACCTTCAGTGAAATTTTGTAGGCCACCTTCAGTGAAAGTTGGTGCTTGTTATCTTTTTGCTACCCTCAGTGAACGTTGGTAGTTCATCGTTAGTGAACGGTGGTGCTATGATATATTCTCTTTCTACCTTTAGTGAAAGTTTGTAGTTCACCGTCAGTGAATTTCGGTGTTGTTTTTCTTTTATCTTTCTACCTTAAGTGAATGTTGGTAGTTTCTCCTTCAGTCGATGTTGTTGTATCCTTTGACTTTTTATCATCCTCTATAAGTTAGGTCTTTTGATCCACCAATGATTTATTTTCCTGGTAGGGTTTCTATTTTGTTTCTTTATTTCCTTTGTTACATCCCCAGTGGTGTCTTGCGTCTCTTGGATTTTTTTTGTATGCATTCATGCTCATAAGCATTGCATGGCATCTTAGGGCCAAAAATAGGGTTTGTTTTATATTTAAGTATCTTCGATCATGTAGACACGAAGATTTTTAACCTTCGTATCTATGGATAGAAGAAACTTAAATAAGGGAAGTTGTTGTACCCCAATTGTTTCCCCTAAGATCCCTTCATCATACCATGTTGATTCAATCACAACAAGATCACATTAGGGCTTTTGGTTCTCCTCCCTATCTTTAGCTTTGCTCTTTGAGGAATCACCAAGCACCTTGACTTGTTTTCTTTTGTGATCATGAATATTTTGTCTTGATTTTCCTTTTAATTAATAAAATGTGTTGTACCCCAAAATTTTCCCTCTCATTTTATCAAGATTTCCCCTCACAAGACTCTTTGGACTCAAGACCAAATTAGGGTTTTGCTCTGCTCAAGACATCTCCTTGCACTGATGACCTAAATTAGGGTTTGAGTTTGCACAGGTATTTTTGGACTTTCAATGCTTAAAGTGACTTTCATACTTCATGTTGGACTTATAAGATTGCCTCTACCAAGTTTCAAGCTTTGAATCAAATTTTTGCCCAGTCAATTGGACAGTTGACCTAAAAATCAACTGTATTGGGGAAAAAGTCAATTGTGGCCAATTTACAGTCAAACCTCATAATTTTTTATCCACATCAACATTATGGGCTCATATGAACCATTTGATCAAGTTTGGACCACAACTCCTCAAGAAATTTGAATAGATCATCAAAAGGGCAAAATGGTCATTTTTAGGGTTTTGACTGTATAAGGGCAATTTCTGATTTTTAACCTAGCCATTGGAAAATTGGGTTCAATAATGGATTCAAGGACTCAATGGCATCATCTTGACCTATTCGCAGGGTTTAAAAGATCTCAAATGCATTGGATTAACAGATGAAATTTTCAGTCAACTGATCAAAATTTGACTATACACTGAAAAGTCAAACTTTGACTTTTTGGTCAAAATCAAGTGCCAAGGGTCATTTTTCATCAAGATGAGTCAAAACATGAAACTTGTTCATCAAGAAACCTAGTTTTGCAAATTAGGGTTTAAAATTGAAATTTTTCATAACTAATAATTTTTCTAAGTTATGAAATTTTCTTATTTTTTCCCAACTTTGCCCAACATTTTCACCATGATGAAATTGGATTCAAACAAAACTTACAACATGAAAGTTGTAGTCCTCCACAAAATCTACAACTTTGATTCACAAAGTTTTCCCAAAAGAAGCTTGGATCTCAAGTTATGATTTTTGGAACAAGGGTCCATGAAACTTTTAACTTAGTGAAATTTTGCCCTACTTTAGGCAGGATTTTGACCTATCTTCATGACCATTTTTCACATAGTTTCACTTGGAATCTCAAAATTAATTTAAAATATGTATTGTAGAGCATGTTATAATATTTCCAAAATGTCCAAGAACTCTCCAAAATCATTTATGGTTAGGGAGAATAGAATATTTGAATTCGGCAAAAACTCACTTTGAACCATGGCATTTTCATGTTGACACAAGTTGCAAAATCTGTCCAAACTTGCTTTGTACTTGATTACAGGCCTCTAAACCATTCCACACTCAAAAATTAAATGCAAATACAATGGAAAATGGTCTTATTCTGATCTTTGAAGCTTGGCACAATGAATTAATCCATTTATGGCATAAAGGTTGCAATACCATTTCCATAAAGCATACTTTTTGCAATTTTGTATTTCTTGAGCCATGGACCTGATCTCTTGATACAAACAAATTCCACAAACTTCAGAAAAAGCTCACCAACCATATGCATACCTTGAGCTAGCTTGTACAACCTTGGCCTTTATCACTTCCTACCTTTTCTTCAAAAGCAAGTCATTGTGCCAAAAGTCCACATCTTTGAAATCTGATATAACCAAAGTTTGTAAGCATTCCAAACAAGTTTTTGACATTGCCTTGAGCCATAAACACGAGCCATCCATCCCTCAAACACTCTTAAACATCAAAACACTCTCTTCTTGCAAAACAGGGCAGTTTCTGCACTTTGAGTTCCATAACAAAAACTACTCGTGCGTTTTGCCCCAAACCTGTTCCAATACCTTCCATATAACCCACTTGTGCTATCCCAACCATTGGCCATTGACTGTATCTCCATTTGCAAGCTTCACCATTTCTGATTTCAGCTTGTGCAGGTTGACTTCTACAGGCTCATTCAAGCAAGCTCAAGGCAAACAAAGCATTGGGGAAGTTCAGAGGAAGTTCAGGCAAGCTCACAAACATCTCAGGCCTCATTGAAAACTTCCACATTGCCATACACGAGTTCATCTGAAACAGGTATTTGTCAACTTTCTATCTCTCTATTTAGGAATCATTAGGCTTAGGTTTGTGAATAAAAAATGTAATACTCATAGCCCTTAAGCTGTACATATGCTTAGTTTTCATTTAAGTTAAGTGTGTTGAGAGAATTTAGTTGATGAACTTCCTGAAAAAGTTAGGTTAGAAATTAGGGCCAGAGAAATCATCTCTGGTCTTTGAGAGTTAGATTAAGTTCTTTACATGGTTGGAATCGTCTTGAAAAATGCTATAACTTTTGTGTTATGAGTTTTTGCTTTAGAGCACGTATGCAGGAGTTGGACATTTGTACACAGGCGTGCGTATTTTTGAATTAGAGGTTGAAGATGAAGCTGATCTGGGCTAGGCCTTGACTTGGCTTGCTTTTGACACCTCCCCCTTTGCTGACTGCATCCCCCTAGCCCATTTCTTTATATTTTTATATTTTTCTATTTATTTTTCATTTCTGATTTTATTTTATTATTTTCTAAACATAAAAAAATATTAAAAACATTTTCATAAATTTTCACATTTTATTTTATTATTTTTTATTATTTTTTAGACTTAAAAATAATTATTAAATAGTATATACCTTTATTTTCTTTAATAAAAACAAATAAATATTATAGAAATATTATATATTTTTACTTTTATTATTTATACATAGAAAATAATATTTTTTTCACATGTTTTATTTCTTAATACCTTTGTATATATTTATATTTATTTTATTGTACATAAAATAAATAATATAATATATATTATCTTAAAACAAAAAAAAACTAGGGTTTCCACCCTTATTAAATATAATATTTTTCTAATATATTTTTATTTTTTGACACTTGTATATATTTTTATATTTTTCTTATTGTACATAAATAAATAATATTAATAAATATACTTTCTTAAAACAAAATTTAGGGTTTTTCCCTTAACAAAAATAACTTTTTATTTTCTTATTTTTTTAACACATTAAGAATTATATTTTTTACATACATAAAAATAAACAAAAATATTTTTTACATATTTATAATATTTTGCATATTTATATTTAACTTGCTTATTTAAATATTGTTTATTTATTATTTGATGCAAAGAATTCAATTTGCATGTAATAGTAAATCTTAGGGTTTTAATTTCTTGCAAAATAATCCCCATTCAAAATTGTATCCCTCTCCCCATATCAATGTTGTAATAGCCTAGATTACTTTTACGCATTTATGCTTTCAAATATGCCATGATAGAGATTAGGGTTTGTATGCAATATCCAAAATCAAAACAAATAGTTAGACCTAATACAAGACATAAAAGCATGTAAATTGACAACACAATGCACACATGCACCCCTAGGGTTTCATCGACTTGTTGCCTTTAAAATGTCCATGTTATGCATGTTGAGTATCTTGGCAAAACAAAAACAAAACAAAAGATCATAGTCCCTCGATGACGCTATCTTGGTTGCCTATACAAAATGATCTAGTCCCTCAAAAAATTTGCTAAGATACTTAGCACAATTGCTATCATGGTGAATACGATGACCCGCGCCTGTCCCGTTTAACATCTAAACACAAGGTTGTTTACCAAATGCAATGGTAAAACAACACTGTCAAAAGGGTTAAAAGTGTGTAGGAAAGATCTTTGAGTAGATAGGGTAGAAAACTCTTAGTTACTTGATCAAAACTTGCAAAAATATCCTTGCTATTTTCAAACACACCTCACAACACAATTTCAAAACATTTCCCAAAACAAACTTTCAAACATTGAAACATCTTTTCAAAAGAAAATACACCTTTGTATACATTCAAACAAGAATCATTACAAAGGTTGCCACAACGATGGCCTCTTTTCAAAACATTTTCAAAACCACACACAAAGCACCATTTCAAACAATTGGAAAAGCAAAGCAATTGATCTAAACAAGTAACTAAGAGCCCATGGATAACCATGGACGAAAAGGGTGCTTGCACCTTCCCTTTTCATAATCTACCCCCCGAACCCAAGAAAACATCTCAAAGGTCTTTCCTGTGCTTTTTGACCTTTCCTTTGGATAAAATAAAAAGTCGGTGGTGACTCTTGCTAAACCAAAACATTTGCAAACACAAATGCAAAACCTCAAGTCAGTTCTCCCACCGCATCACAGAACTGGAGACTCTGCTGGGGAATAATCTAATAGTGGGGTTAACTTAGGGTTTAGATCACCTTTTACATGGTTATCTTATTTGCTTTGATTGCTTTACATTTGTGTTTATTGTTTGGGTTTGAAATCCTCTACCCGGATTTGGGAAACATTCATAGATAAATAGCAATACGTTGTGGAAACTGTGCGGGGTATGCCGACATGGTTGAAGCAATAGCTATATTAGTGCGACATATTTGTGGGTACTGGTAGCCTTTGAGTCAATCAAAGAGAATACGGGGCCGCTGAGTGATGTCATGAAGCACTAATGAACTTTTAGAACCTTTACTTGACCATCTTGGCCTTATTAGGGGTGGTGAGATGACCGGCTTTGGTACAGTCCGAAGTTGGTAGATACTCGATACTACACTCATTGAGGGTTGTTTTCTTGGAATATTTCGGTCACCAGTTAAGTGGATAAACTGAAATAATGAACACATAAAATAATCCAGTGATATTGAGCTCCTTAGAACCCGGTTACTATTTATAGGACAGGTTGAGCCAACTAACTTCAAGAGGGTACTTACCTATGAAACCCCATGCAAGCCTGAAACTAGGATATTGTGTGACTTGCTTGTACATATACTTGTCATACATCATGAACATCATAAAGCATCATATGCATCCACTAACCATTTCAAGGGTTTGGATCTTCATCTTTGTTCTTGTTTTGTAGGTAATGGAATCTCTTCGCAGGAAAACAATTCAAGTCAACCTTGTGAGAATCCCTCCTCAACTCAAGGAGCTTGCTTCCAAGATTCCATAGAATTCTCACTTCAGTGAAAGACATGGTAGACTTCTCAACTTGGTCAACTCCAAAATTGAAGAAGACATGGTGAAAGTTCTCTTCCAGTTCTTTGACCCCCTACACCATTGCTTTACATTTCCTGATTACCAACTAGTGCCTACTTTGGAGGAATTTTCTCAACTCCTGAGAATTCCTATTCTCCATCAACTACCCTACAACGGTTCCGAAAGAGAACCAAAGTCTGAAGATGTTGCTCAAGCCCTACACTTGCAACCATCTGATATCAAAGGTCATTGGGAAAACAGAAGTGGTGTCAAGGGTTTCTTGGAAAATTTTCTGTTTGAGAAGGCACAAGACTGCTGGAATTCTCTAGATCTGCAAGCTTTTGAGGAGATTGTAGCACTTCTCATCTATGGGTTGGTCTTGTTCCCAAACCCTAATCAGCTTATAGATGTGAATGTTGTCAAGATTTTCATATCTCGGAATCCTGTGCCTACATTGCTTGGGGACATCCTCCACTCATTTCACACACGAACAATGAGGAAAATAGGTGTTCTCATGTGTTGTACTCCTCTTCTAGCAAGGTGGTTTATTTCTCACCTTCCCCAATCAGTCTTGAAGAATGAGCAAGGCTTGAGGTGGTCACAACGGTTGATGACTCTTACACATTCTGATGTTCATTGGTGTTCTCGGTACAGAGAAAATGTCATCATCATTGATTGTTGTGGGGAATTCCCTAATGTCCCACTACTTGACATTAGAGGAGGCATCACCTACAACCCCTGCTTGGCTCTGAGACAATTTGGGTATGCCCGAAGGGATGGCCCTCATGACATGCTGATTCCAGACTTGGTTTTTGACTTCAATAACGATGCTCAAGGACTTCGATAAAGGTTTATCCGAGCTTGGAGGATGCCCAACAAAGTGGACAGTAAGACACTGGGGCACAAGAATTCCATCCCCCTTGAGCCTTACCTCAAGTGGGTACGAACCCACGCCCAGAGTCTTATGATGCCTTACCCCTACATTCTGCCTATGATCAAAGAGCCTGTTATGGAAGGAGAGGTTCCATACACCCTCCTACATCTTGACATGACAACATCATTGGAAGATTTGCAAAAGAGTTGGACACAGCTCAAGGAAGAACGGAATACTTTTGAAGCCAGCTTCTACGCTAGTGAGAAGAAGGTTTTGGAACTTACTCGTCGACTCCACAAAGAGCAGACTCTCAACACCTACATAGCACCGAAAAGGATGCGCAATGTCCTTTTACATTAGAATTTTGTATTATTTTGCCCATGGGGCACTTATGTACTAACAAATTATATCTTATTAATATGACGTGCGTTCTTTTTGTTTGCAACAAATTTAAATTTCTGAATCCTTGAATGCATTACATGAATACATATCATTCATCATATGCATAAGCAGGTCTTCACACCAGGTTTCCTTATCTCTCTGCTGTTTATTTCAGCAAGATGGATATAGAGCAGACGATCAAAGATCTACAGGCGCAAAATTCACAGTTCCAACAGCTACTCATAACCTTGGCAAAGGGTCAGGAGGAGCTCAAAGGTCTAATGGAAAAAGAAAAGGAGAAAAAGAAAAAGAAAGGAGTTGGTGTGGCTACTATGGGAAGAAGATTTGAGAACCAAGCTAGAAGAGTCCTAGATTTCCCCTCGACATCTAATGAAGGGGTTGGAAAAGGAAAGGGAGTTGCAGTGCCCTCCGAGTCTGAAGAAGAAGAAGAAGAGGATGAAGATTACTCTGAGCAGCAGTACCCTCCTGCAGACGACAAGTATAAGAATCTGGAAGAACGTCTGGCAGCCATGGAGGTACAAAGAGTGCTTGGGCTGGATTTCGAGGAGCTAGGGTTGGTTGCTGGGATTGTGATTCCCCCTAAATTCAAGGTGCCTACATTTTCTAAATACGATGGTCTGTCTTGTACGAAGATGCATCTGCGGTCTTATGTCAGAAAGATCCAACCTCATTCTTCTGATAAGGATCTGTGGGTCCACTTTTTTCAAGATAGTTTGTCGGGTGCGCAATTGGATTGGTTCTATCAGCTTGAGAGATCTAACATGCATAACTGGGAGGATTTGGCTGCTTCCTTCTACAGACAATATCAATATAATGCAGATTTAGCACCGACTCGTACTCAATTACAAAGTATGGGTATGGTCTCTAATGAAGGCTTTAAGGAGTACGCCCAGAAGTGGAGGGACTTGGCTGGAAGGGTGCAGCCACCATTGTCTGAGAGAGAGCTCGTGGATATGTTTTTGGGGACCATGTCAGGTCCATTCTTTAATCACTTGATTGGGAGCTCATCTGCAGGGTTCACCGAGCTAATTCTGACCGGTGAAAGAGTCGAAGCTGGCATTAAGAGCGATAAAATTCAAAAGGATGCATCTGCTTCCGCTGTTATCAATAAGACCTTTCCAGCCAAGAAAGAGGTCTCAGCTGTTTACTCCAAGAGAAATCAAGGAAGAATGGAGCGCCGACCAGCAGTGGGGGCTGTGATGATTCAGAATTCCGCAGCCGATCAACCTCGAAACAGTCAACCCATAACCAATCAGGCAAGGGTGGAAAGGCCTGCACGACAATTCACCCGGATCAATATGACACCTGCTCAGGTTCTCCCTCATCTGTTGAAGTTAAACCTTACAAACTTGAAAGAGGCGCCGAAGAACCCAAATACCTTTTCTCCCTACTGCCATTCAAATGCAAAGTGTGCCTATCATTCGGACAGCGTGGGGCCCGACACCAACAATTGTTGGGCCCTCAAAAATAAGATCCAGGATTTAATATATGCCAAGGAGGTGGAGTTTGACGCCCCTGAAAAACCTAATGTGATATCCGCTCCAATGCCAAAACATGGTCATAATGTCCATGCTGTTGTAGAAGATCTTTATGTTACTGTTGTTGATGACTTAATGACTCCATTGCCAATGATCAAGATGAATCTGTTAAAAGTCAGGATTTTCCCGGGCTGTGAAAAAGATTGTTACCTTGGTTCGACCTTGCAATCCGACAGTCTGCTATTGAAGTCAGGCATCCAATGCCTGATGGATAATCAAGAAATCTTCTTCAAGAAAACTCCTGTTACTCCCGTTACTCCTGTTACTCCAATCAATGATGTTGCTATAATCACCATTTCCGACAATCTTTCCAAGGTCTCCAAAAGGCCTGTTAAGATTACACCCGATCCAAAGTTTGTACCTCTGAAGATAACAATGTCGGGGCCTATCCCATACAAGTCCAACAAGACAATACCGTGGAATTATGGAGGAGAGATCTTCTACCACGGTTTTAAGCAGATCGAATCAGTTGAAGAAAGTTCTGACGAAGAGACTCCTGATGTAGGAAATATTGCAGGGACAAGTAAGATCACCTGCAGCGGAAGAATCTTCTCTCCGGAGATTGCTCCTCCAAGGGCAATCTTCGGACCCTCAAGTGCTCCTAAGGTTACTCTGGTGCCCGTCAACGCATCTGTACGAACTCCAGTAATTGAAGAAATCATAACTCCCAAAGTTGTACCCTCTGCTGTTACTGCTGATAAAGGTAAGGGGATCCAAGAAGCGCCCGTCAGGACGAGGGCTCAGCCTTTGGTCATCCCCGAGACCACTCAAAAGGAGATGGAGGAGATTTTAAAAATAATTAAGAAAAGCGACTATGATGTCGTAGAACAACTGGGGCAAACCCCTTCAAAAATCTCTATGTTGGCCCTATTGCTCTGTTCCGAGGCTCATGCCAAAGCCTTGATCAAATTCCTGAAGACGGCCCATGTGCCTCAAGAAACCTCCGCAGACCAGTTCCAAGAGTGTGTAGCCAGCCTAACCGCCGACAATGGTCTTGGCTTCTCCGATGCCGATCTAACATCTAAGGGGAGAAAGCATAATGACGCGCTGCATGTCTCGGTGGAATGCAAAGGGACCACTCTTGCTCATGTTCTGGTTGATATCGGGTCGTGTTTAAATGTCCTGCCAAAGAAGTTGTTGGACAGATTGGACTATGAAGGTTTGACCTTAAAGCCCAGCAATATCATTGTAAGAGCCTTTGATGGTTCTAAGCGGATGGTCCACGGGGAGGTGGACATCCCAATTAAAGTGGGTACTGAAACTTTCCACTCCATATTTTATGTCATGGATATTCGTCCCTCCTACTCTTGCTTGTTAGGAAGACCATGGATTCATCATGCTGGGGCCGGTACGTCCACTCTGTATCAAAAGCTTAAGTACCTTGTCCATGGGGAAATTGTGACAGTTCGTGGCGAGGAGGAGTATATGATAAGCCATCTGAATTCATTCCGCTATATCGAATTAGATGGTGAATTCATCGAGACCCCCTTTCATCACTTTGAAGAGGTTTTTCCTGAAGTTGCGGTAGCCAAGACAATGACTTATGTACACATCATTACCAAACCACTGTCCTGGATGTCATCCCTTAAAGATGCGAAGGCTGGGATCGAGGAAGGAGGAAGCACGGTATGGGGTCAACTGCCAGATTTTCCTTACAAGACAGATAAGTTCGGCTGGGTTTCACTGCTGCTAGTCAGAAGGTTGTGCGTCGCTCCCGGGCTGGAGGACCGCCAGTGAAAATCACTCATCATGGAGTTCATGCTTTAGAGGATGATGAAGAAGAGAGCAATTTTGAAGACTGGATCTTTCCAACTATTGAAGGAGGACTGAACAACTGGGAGGCGAAAGACTTCGTTCCCATTACTTTCATCAATCAGTAATTTATCTTTTGAACATTTTATGTTGGTCTGTAATAATTTTTAAAACAATTCGTACACTTTTTGCCTATGCCTTACCCGGGGCATATAGGTCCATTTGTAAGGGCTTGATTTTTCATCTTCATATGCCATTTTTAATGAATCATGGACGTTTTCATATATAAACTTTTGTGTTTATTTTCTTTCTTTTTACATTTTATTTTGTTTAAAGGTGGCTATCCCTTACACACCCACACTCACAAAATGCAGGTACCCATCCACTCCGGATTCCATGGGTAACAATTCTGCTATGGCCTTCAGTGACTCTGAAGATCTGGTCAATCATGCTGAATACGAAGGTGATGAAGACTGTGAAGTTCCTGGAGAGTTGGCTAGACTTTTTCAACAGGAAGAAAGGGATATTCTACCTCACGAGGAGTTGTTAGAGACTATCAACTTGGGAATAGAGGAAGACAGAAAAGAGGTTAAAGTGGGTGCCAATCTAGAGCCAAGTGTCAAAGAGCGTTTAGTTCAGCTATTGAATGAATATGTTGAGATCTTCGCCTGGTCCTACGAAGACATGCCGGGACTGGATACTGATATTTTGGTTCACTGTCTCTCTACAAGAGAAGACTGTCCACCAATCAAACAGAAAGTCCGCCGAATGAGGCCCGACATGTCCGAAAAGATCAAAGCCGAAGTGATGAAGCAGTTCAATGTTGGCTTTCTTGCTGTTACTTCCTATCCACAATGGGTTGCTAACATTGTGCCCGTGCCTAAAAAGGACGGCAAAGTCAGAATGTGCGTGGATTACAGAGACTTAAACAGGGCTAGCCCTAAATATGACTTTCCACTACCGCACATTGACATCTTGGTTGATAACACAGCTCAACACAAGGTATTCTCTTTCATGGACGGATTTTCAAGGTACAACCAGATCAAAATGGCCCCCGAAGACATGGAGAAAACTACTTTTGTTACGCAGTGGGGTACCTTCTGCTATAAAGTGATGCCATTCTGACTGAAGAATGTCGGGGCAACCTATCAGCGAGCCATGGTATCTTTGTTTCATGACATGATACATCATGAGATTTAAGTATACGTAGACGACATGATAGCCCGTTCACAAACTGAAGAAGAACACATCGACCATCTGCAAAAGTTTATCAGATTGAAAGAGTACAAGCTCAGACTGAACCCTAACAAGTGCACTTTCGGAGTCAGGTCCGGTAAACTTTTGGGATTCATCGTCAGTAACAAAGGCATCGAGGTTGATCCTGCCAAAGTCAAAGCTATACAAGAAATTCCTGCCCCTCTCACTAAAAAGGAGGTCAGAGGTTTCTTGGGACGCCTAAACTACATTGCAAGTTTCATTTCTCACCTAACATCTACTTGTGAATCAATCTTCAAGCTGTTGAAGAAAGATCAGGTGGTTAAATGGAATGATGATTTTCAAGTTGCTTTCGATAAAATCAAGGAGTATTTGCTGGAACCTCCTATCTTGATGCCTCCCGTCGAAGGAAGACCTTTAATCATGTATTTGACTGTCCTGGAGAATTCAATGGGGTGCGTACTGGGCCAACATGACGAGTCTGGCCGAAAAGAGCATGCCATTTATTACCTTAGCAAAAAGTTTATCGACTGTGAGACTCGCTACTCACTGCTCGAGAAAACTTGTTGCGCTTTGGTATGGGCTGCTCGCCGGCTAAGGCAGTATATGTTGACACATACCACTCTGCTGATTTCTAAAATGGGTCCGATCAAGTATATCTTCGAAAAGCCTGCCTTATCTGGAAGAATCGTTAGATGGCAAATGATTCTGACTGAGTATGATATCCAGTACACAACCCAAAAAGCTATAAAGGGGAGTGTACTAGCTGACCATCTAGCTCATCAAGCTGTCGAAGATTGCCAATCCATGAGGTTCGACTTTCCCGACAAGGATATCATGACTTTGAGCAATATTGAAGAAAACAGACCGTATGACAGACCTGAACAAGGATCCCGATGGACCATGTACTTTTATGGTGCCTCCAACGCACTTGGAAACGGCATCAGTGCGGTACTTATCTCTCCACAAGGTTGCCATACACCTTTCACCTCCAGACTCTGCTTCAGCTGCACCAACAACATGGCCGAGTATGAAGCTTGTATCTTTGGTCTCAAGGCTGCTATTGACTTAGGAATCAAATCTTTGATTCTATTTGGGGACTCAGCTTTGGTTATCAGTCAAATCAAAGGAGAGTGGGATACTAAACATCCGAACCTCATCCCTTACAAAGAACATGTCTTGACATTGTTACCACATTTCGAGCAGGTTACCTTCGAGCACTTCCCGCGAGAAGATAATCAGCTAGCAGATGCGCTAGCTACCATGTCCTCTATGTTTAAACTTAACTGGGATAATGAGGCTCCTCAAATCACCATTGAACGAATGGACGAACCTGCACATTGTCACGAGATTAATACCGAAGAAGTAGTGGACCGACCCTGGTTTCATGACATCAAAAGGTATCTCGAAGCATAAGAATACCCTGAAGGAGCTTCAGTCAATGACAAAAAGTTCTTAAGGAGGCTCACGGCCAAGTTCTTTCTGAGCAATGGTATCCTATACAAGCGCAATCTTGATTGTGTCCTACTCCATTGTGTGGACAAGGTTGAAGCTGAGAAGATCATGGCTGAACTACATAATGGCACCTTTGGCACCAACTCAAGCGGTCATACGATGGCTAAAAAGATTCTACGGGCAGGCTATTACTGGTCTACCATGGAAGCTGATTGTCATCAACATTCTCGTACTTGTCACAAATGCCAAATCTATGCTGACAAGGTACATATACCTCCAGTTCCTCTCAATGTCTTAACAGCTCCTTGGTCATTCGCAATGTGGGGAATCGACATGATTTGAGAGATCAAGCCTACAGCATCCAATGGACACCGCTTCATCCTGGTGGCCATTAATTACTTTACCAAGTGGGTCGAGGCAGCTTCCTTCGCCTCAGTTACAAAGAATGTGGTTGTCCGCTTCATCAAGCAGAACCTCATATGCCGGTATGGTATCCCCGACAGGATCATCACTGACCACGGTACAAATTTGAACAATACTATGATCACCGCTCTGTGCGAGCAGTTCAAGATTCAACATCACAATTCATCTCCCTATCGGCCAAAGATGAACGGTGCTTTCGAAGCTGCGAACAAAAATATCAAGAAGATCATTCAAAAAATGACAGTCACCTACAAAGACTGGCATGAGATGTTACCGTTTGCTCTGCACGGGTACCGTACCACGGCACGCACTTCAACTGGGGAAACACCCTATTCTTTGGTATACGGCATGGAAGCTATTTTACCTATTGAGGTTCAGATTCCCTCCTTGAGAATCATGAAAGATACTGGTTTGAGTGAAGACGATTGGATTCAGACACGGTTTGATCAACTTAACTTGATTGACGAAAAGCGACTTACTGCTGTTTGCCATGGTCAGGCATATCAGAAACGTATGATCAAGGCCTTCAACAATAAAGTCAAGAGGCAAGTATATCAAGTTGGAGACCTCATAATCAAGCGGATCATCTTGCCACAAAGTGATCCCAGGGGCAAATGGACTTCTACTTACGAAGGACCATTTGTGATCAAAAACATCTTTTCTAGTGGGGAAATGATCCTGACCACCATGGACGGTGATGACCTGCCGCACCCTGCGAATGCAGACATAGTCAAAAAATACTACGCATAAACAGCCCGACAAGTCGAAAACCCGAAAGGGTGACTTGGGCAAAAATAGGCATCCCGGTGAATCGAAAACCCGAAAGGGCGGTTCAGGAAAAAATTAGGGATAAAAAAAAACTGTACACCCGGCAAGTTGAAAACCCGAAAGGGCGACTTGGGCAAAAAAGGGTTTCTCGGTGGATCAAAAACCCGAAAGGGCGGTCCAGGCAAAAGTTAGGGAATTAAAGCGTATGACTATGTCTCGTCGGGTCATTTTAAGGACAATCTCTTCACGGACAAGCTCCAAGCTTCTGATCAATCCAATCATCTGTGGACGAAGCAACGAATGGACAAGATACTCAGAGTTATGAAGGCTATAGTAGAATGGGAACCCCATGGAATTGTTACACATAGCCATATTTCTTTGTATAAATTTTTCTCAATTTTATGACAACATTCTCTTACTAGGATGTCTGTCTCCTTTGTACAAAATACTTACACAAAGTTAATACAAAGATACTTCAAAGTGCAGAAAACTATTTGCCATTTATTTTTCTTTACACTTGTGTTTTATTTGAAAACGTCCAATGATTTATTAAATGAGCATATGCATTTGAATATAATCACTGCTTACAAATAAAACGAAATAAGGAAAAAATAATTACTGACAGATTGAAAGTATGGGAAAACGACTTTAGGCCATTCCAGGAGAAATCCTCAGCAGAGCTAAAGACTTGAAATACATATCCCCGGCGGAGTTAAGTTTCAAAATCCCCATCAGAACTAAGTTTCCAAACTCCCAATCCTCAGCGGAGCAAAACTTTGAGCTGCAGACCCCCAGTGAAGATGGAACTTTCTTCCCCAACGAAGTCCAAAACTTCAACCCTCAAACCTCAGTGGAAGACCATCTAGTTTCCTCCAATTCCCCAGAGAGTTGTCTTAAAAACCAGAAGATTCTCCTGCAAGTTATCTTAGAGCCTGACAACTAACCAGACGACAGCTTCGGATGATTCCTCAGTAGATTGGCATACAACCCAAGCCCTTAAGAACTCTTCAACAGAATAAACATTCTCCCCACAGAGTTATTTCTCAGCAGATCGAAGATTCTTATTCTCATTTCTCCAGTTGAAGCCTCCCAGGTTTCAATTCCCCAGTAGAGATCGTCAGAGTTTTCCTTATTCCCCAGTCTTAGTCATCGAAATTCTCTGGATTCCTCAAGCAGGTTTCCCAAGCAACCTTGAAGGATCCCTATATCCCCAGGAAATTCATGGAGGATTCTCACATCCCCGCAGGTTGTCAAAGTTCTTGTTAATCCCCACAAGTTTGTCAAGGATTTTCTATCCCCGCCAGTGGTCCAAGGATTCCTCATTCTCTGCAATCAAAGTTTTTGAATCTCCAACAGCGGTCAAGGACTTATTTTCCCTGGCAGCAGTCAAAGATTTCATTATCTCCATCTATCAAGGATTTATTTTCCTCAGCAAGACGGCTAATCAGCTTACATGCACATCTGTTACATTCATATATCATAAACATTGATATGACACATTTTATTGCATCATACATGTCATGCAACATAACTTTGTGTTTCAGCTAACATTTTACCCTTTTCAGGATGAGATTAAAAGCTATCGTTAACAACTATTCAAAGATTTCAGATACAGTACGGATACACTCCAAGACATGGAAGTCATTCTGCTACTCATTCGGATCTCTTATTCAGATACAGTATAGATACACCCCAGACGCGAAGGTCATTCTACTATTCATTCAGACTTCATCAATCAGATACAGACTAGATACGCTCCAGACACGGAAGCCATTCTATTCCTCATTCAGATTCAACTATCAAATTCAAGTCCAGATACACTCCAGACACGGAAGTCATTATGTCACTTATTCAGATCCCAGTTACAGTACGGATACACTCCAAACACGGAAGTCATTCTGCTACTCATACAGGTCTCAACTTCAGATACAGTCCAGATACGCACCAGACACGGTTGCCATTTTGTCACTCATTCAGAATTTATCCCCAGCCCAGAGATGCCCCATACATGGATGTCATTCTGTCACTTATTCAGATTTCAGATTCAGATACAATACAGATACACTCCAGACACGGCAGTCATTCTGATATTTATTCAAGAATTAAATACAGTTACAACTCGGATATGCTCCAGACACGGACGCCATTCTTTTGCTCATACAAATCCAATCTCCAAATACAACTCAGATACGTTCTAAATATGGATACCATTCTGGTGTTCGTTCTCCTGATTTTAAACAAGCAGTCTTGGATGGCATCTCTAAGCCCATCTCCAGCAAGATTCTACCATCTCTAAATGGCATCTTTAAGCCCATTCCCTCATTTACATTTTGACGAGTGCAAATTTACGGGCACTCTAGTGTCCAATCCTCTTTTACCTATGAGTCACGAAAGGCAAACTCGCCAATCTAACTCTTCAGGTTCAAGAAGATTGGACAGGGGCAGCTGTTGTACCCCAAAATTTTCCCTATCATTTTATCAAGATTTCTCCTCACAAGACTCTTTGGACTCAAGACCAAATTAGGGTTTTGCTCTGCTCAAGACATCTCCTTGCACTGATGACCTAAATTAGGGTTTGAGTTTGCACAGGGATTTTTGGACTTTCAATGCTTAAAGTTACTTTCATACTTCATGTTGGACTTATAAGATTGCCTCTACCAAGTTTCAAGCTTTGAATCAAATTTTTGCCCAGTCAATTGGACAGTTGACCTAAAAATCAACTGTATTGGGGAAAAAGTCAATTGTGGCCAATTTACAGTCAAACCTCGTAATTTTTTATCCACATCAACATTATGGGCTCATATGAACAATTTGATCAAGTTTGGACCACAACTCCTCAAGAAATTTGATCAGATCATCAAAAGGGCAAAATGGTCATTTTTAGGGTTTTGACTATATAAGGGAATTTCTGATTTTTAACCTAGCCATTGGAAAATTGGGTTCAAGCATGGATTAAGGACTCAATGGCATCATCTTGACCCATTCACAAGGTTCAAAAGATCTCAAATGCATTGGATTGACAGATGAATTTTTCAGTCAACTGATCAAAATTTGACTGTACACTGAAAAGTCAAACTTTGACTTTTTGGTCAAAATCAAGTGCCAAGGGTCATTTTTCATCAAGATGAGTCAAAACATGAAACTTGTTCATCAAGAAACTTAGTTTTGCAAATTAGGGTTTAAAATTGAAAATTTTCATAACTTAGTATTTTTCCAAGTTATGAAATTTTCTTATTTTTTCCCAACTTTTCCCAATATTTTCACCATGATTCATTTGGACTCAAACAAAACTTCCAACATGAAAGTTGTAGTCCTCCACAAAATCTACAACTTTGATTCACAAAGTTTTCCCAAAAGAAGCTTGTATCTCAAGTTATGATTTTTGGAACAAGGGTCCATGAAACTTTTAACTTAGTGAAATTTTGCCCTAGTTTAGGCAGGATTCTGACCTATCTTCATGACCATTTTTCACATAGTTTCACTTGGAATCTCAAAATTAATTTCAAATATGGATTGTATAGAAAGTTACAAGCTTTCCAAAATGTCTAAGAAGTCTCCAAAATCATTTATTGTTAGGGAGAATCAAAGATTTCAATTTGGCAAAAACTCACTTTGATCCATGGCATTTTCATGTTGACACAAGTTGCAAAATCTGTCCAAACTTGATTTGTACTTGATTACAGGTCTCTAAACCCTTCCACAATCAAAAATTAAATTCAAATACAATGGACAATGGTCTAATTCTGATCTTTGAAGCTTGGCACAATGAATTAATCCATTTATGGCATAAAGGTTGCAATACCATTTCTATAAAGCATACTTTTTGCAATTTTGTATTTCTTGAGCCATGGACCTGATCTCTTGATACAAACAAAATCCACAAACTTCAAAAAAATCTCACCAACCCTATGCAGACCTTGAGCTAGCTTGTACAACCTTGGCCTTTGTCACTTCCTACCTTTTCTTCAAAAACAAGTCATTGTGCCAAAAGTCTACATCTTTGAAATATGATATAACCAAAGTTTGTAAGCATTCCAAACAAGTTTTTGAAATTGCCTTGAGCCAGAAACACGAGCCATCCATCCCTCAAACACTTTTAAACATCAAAACACTTTCTTCTTGCAAAAAGGGCAGTTTCTGCACTTTGAGTTCCATAACAAAAACTACTCGTGCGTTTTGCCCCAAACCTGTTCCAATACCTTCCATATAACTCACCTGTGCTATCCCAACCATTGGCCATTGACTGTAGCTCCATTTGCAAGCTTCATCATTTCTAATTTCAGCTTGTGCAGGTTGACTTCTACAGGCTCATTCAAGCAAGCTCAAGGCAAACAAAGCATTGGGGAAGGTCAGAGGAAGTTCAGGCAAGCTCACAAACATCTCAGGCCTCATTGAAAACCTCCACATTGCCATACACGAGTTCATCTGAAACAGATATTTGTCAACTTTATATCTCTTTATTTAGGAATCATTAGGCTTAGGTTTATGAATAAAAAATGTAGTACTCGTAGCCCTTAAGCTGTACATATGCTTAGTTTTCATTTAAGTTAAGTGTGTTGAGAGAATTTGGTTGATGAACTTCCTGAAAAAGTTAGGTTAGAAATTAGGGTCAGAGAAATTCTCTCTGGTCTTTGAGAGTTAGATTAAGTTCATTACATGGTTGGAATCGTCTTGAAAAATGTTATAACTTTTGTGTTATGAGTTTTTGCTTTAGAGCACGTATGCAGGAGTTGGACATTTGTACACAGGCGCGCGTATTTTTGAATTAGAGGTTGAAGATGAAGTTGATCTAGGCTGGGCCTTGACTTGGCTTGCTTTTGACTCCTCCCCCTTTGCTGATTGCACCCCCCGGCCCATTTCTTTATATTTTTGTATTTTTCTATTTATTTTTCATTTCTGATTTTATTTTATTATTTTCTAAACATAAAAAAATATTAAAAACATTTTCATAAATTTTTACATTTTACTTTATTATTTTTTATTATTTTTTTGACTTAAAAATAATTATTAAATAGTATATACCTTTATTTTCTTTAATAAAAACAAATAAATATTATAGAAATATTATAGTTTTTACTTTTATTATTTATACATATAAAATAATATTTTTTTTCACATGTTTTATTTCTTAATACCTTTGTGTATATTTATATTTATTTTCTTGTACATAAAATAAATAATATAATATATATTATCTTAAAACAAAAAAACTAGGGTTTCCACCCTTATTAAAAATAATATTTTTCTAATATATTTTTATTTTTTGACACTTGTATATGTTTTTTATTTATTGTACATAAATAAATAATATTAATAAATATACTTTCTTAAAACAAAATTTAGGGTTTTTCCCTTAACAAAAATAACTTTTTATTTTCTTTTTTTTTAACACATTAAGAATTATATTTTTTTACATACATAAAAATAAACAAAAACATTTTTTACATATTTATAATATTTTGCATATTTATATTTAATTTTCTTATTTAAATATTGTTTATTTACTATTTGATGCAAAGAATTCAATTTGGATGTAATAGTAAATCTTAGGGTTTTAATTTCTTGCAAAATAATCCCCATTCAAAATTGTATCTCTCTCCCCATATCAATGTTGTAATAGCCTAGATTACTTTTACTCATTTATGCTTTCAAATATGTCATGATAGAGATTAGGGTTTGTATGCAATATCCAAAATCAAAACAAATAGTTAGACCTAATACAAGACATAAAAGTGTGTAAATTGACAACACAATGCACACATGCACCCCTAGGGTTTCATCCACTTGTTGCCTTTAAAATGTCCATGTTATGCATGTTGAGTATCTTGGCAAAACAAAAACAAAACAAAAGATCATAGTCCCTTGATGACGCTATCTTGGTTGCCTATACAAAATGATCTAGTCCCTCAAAAAATTTGCTAAGATACTTAGCACAATTTCTATCATGGTCAATACGATGAACCGCGCCTGTCCCGTTTAACATCCAAACACAAGGTTGTTTGCCAAATGCAATGGTAAAACAACACTGTCAAAAGGGTTAAAAGTGTGTAGGAAAGATCTTTGAGTATATAGGGTAGACAACTCTTAGTTACTTGATCAAAACTTGCAAAAATATCCTTGTTATTTTCAAACACACCTCACAACACAATTTCAAAACATTTCCCAAAACAAACTTTCAAAACTTTCAAACATTGAAACATCTTTTCAAAAGACAATGCACCTTTGTATACATTCAAACAAGAATAATTACAAAGGTTTCCACAACGATGGCCTCTTTTCAAAACATTTTCAAAACCACACACAAAGCACTATTTCAAACAATTGGAAAAGCAAAGCAAGTGATCTAAACAAGTAACTAAGAGCACATGGATAACCATGGGTGAAAAGGGTGCTTGCACCTTCCCTTTTCATAATCTACCCCCCGAACCCAAGAAAACATCTCAAAGGTCTTTCATGTGCTTTTTGACCTTTCCTTTGGATAAAATAAAAAGTCGGTGGCGACTCTTGCTAAACCAAAACATTTGCAAACACAAACGCAAAACCTCAAGTCAGTTCTCCCACCGCATCACAAAATGCAATGTTGGTTTGTCTTACTTGTTAATAATGTAGGTAAAGGCAATGAGGCTTAGCAAGTTTCTCCATGGGTTCATGAGTTTATTTCCATGCCCTAGTCAATAAAGCTTGAGAAGTCCAAATCTCACCATTGAAGTTGTTTTGGAAGGGATGTCATGGCAAGGTTATTTTGGTTCACTACATTTCCAAGTTATCAAGATTGATTCAAAAGTGCAAGGGATTGATTGAAGAAGTTGTCATGATTGGGCAAGGCCTTATTCTCATTGGTCACAAGTGCATATTTCTCTAAATTCTCAAGATATGGAAGTGGTTTTGGTGGCTGTGAATTCTAATTAACATCCTCAACAACTTCTATTTACAAAGCAAGAGTTTTGGTACAAGAAGGTGGTTCAAAATTGTCAAGGTTCCTCAAAGCATTTTCTTGATCTAGGAGCTAGGGTTTTTAATTTCAAATAAGTATGTCTTGCTCATATTTTGGTATTTTTGAGTTATTCCAAAAAAATCCTTCTCTTCAAAGTGTTATTAACAAATCACTTCAAAAGTTTCAAGGAGTTTTCATGTGGAAGAAACTTGATGAAGAAGAAAGATTACAAGTCCTCCAGATGAATCCCCAATTTCTCATGTGTGACTTTAAATGATCATAACTTGGTAAGTTTTTATCACCTTGGGCTCACTCTTTTTCCATAATGATCTTGAGGATGTTAACTTTATCCCTTCTTTTATATGCAAAGTGAGAAAATGGATGGAAGACGCCCTAAGGATACAAACAATTATAGGTCATTTCATGATTTTTTGCCAACTTCAACAATTCATAACTCACTCAATTTTTGGAGATTTTGAATGGTTTTGGTTTAAAAGTGTCATTTAAGAGGTCTATTTCATTCCATCTTCTTTGGTCAAGAGCAAATTCCAAGTGGACGGCCATGTTTGGATGCAAAACATTATAGGTCACTTTTGAAGAAAAATTTGAAATATTTCTAAGTATGGAAAGTCGACCCTTTTTCTCCAACTTTGACTCAATGAAACTTTCATCTCAAGCATCCATTTGATTTCATTCTTTTTCTATTGCAAATATTGTAACATCATCTTTTTAAAGCATCAAGAATCATGCCTTAAGACCCCTTGAGCTGAGAATGCCATTGATTTGAATTTGATAACTTGAAACTGAAGTTTCTTCAAAAGTAAGAATTTGAAATCATTGATTTAGCTTCTAAACACTTTGTTTCTGTGTGTTTTTTCTTCTAAACATGTTTAGTGAACTTCCATAAGTGATTAGCACAACAAAATGCGTGTTTTGGATGAGTTTTGATCAAATTAGAAGTCACACTTTTCTTGTTTGCAACTTCACACGATTTCCCTTCAAACTTCATCATTTCACACGCTTAGACATTCCATTTGATTCCCTATAAATAGAGGGTTATCCCTCATGCATTTTCGCAAGCTTGGATAGCCAGAATCACCCTGCCAAACTTGTTCCATAACTCAAATTTATGCAACTTCGAAATCTGTGTTCAAGCCTTTTTCAATCTAATTTTTCTATCAATTTACCTTCCTTGATCTTCCCTGAAGCTAACCATATAATTACCTTCAAGAATCGTGCCATATATTGCTCCATAGAAGTCTAGTTTCAGAGCTCTGCAACTCAACTTCAATAGGTAGATTTCTCCATCAATTCTTCAAAATTTTGATATCATTGTGATGCTCTCATTGCCCTGGTTCTAGTCACAACACTTACTTTTATCTGGAAACATATTTTGACCATGAAATTGCAAATTGCTTTTCAAAACATTCCTTCCAAATTCCTTGAGCTACAGTTTATATAAATTTCTCGCGAATGTGTGGTTTTCTTCGTCTTGAAGAGACGAAGCGAATGGCATAGGTCTGGGCTTCTGAATTTACAGTTTGAGAGACCTGCAATTCACGTTGGCTGGAGGTTGAAGATGACCAACGTGTCATCTTCCAACCAATGAAGGCGCACCAACTGTTTTTTTAAAATCTGATTTAATTAATGATTCTATGCTTTATTCACTAATGACCATGATATGCACAACGCGTTAGATCCCTTAGATTTGATTACTAACGCATTTTGACTCTCATCCAATGGTCCACATATTTTTGACTTTATTTTTCTTTTTTGATTTTTATATTTAATTGTTTTAAATTTCAAAAAATCATAGAAAATTCATTTTTAGTCCAAAAAATCTGAAAAAATTATGAAAAATATTTTTGAATTTTCTCTTTCTGATTTTTATTTTTTCACAATTTTATTTTGTGTTTTGATATTTTTATAAATTTTCACTTTATTTGATTTGTTTTAAATGTTTAAAAATACTTTTATGCATTTTTTTAATTCTGAAAAAATTATAGAATGATCCAATAATATTGTGACAAATATTGGTGACCTCGTTCATTTTTTATTTCTAACTTTGGTATTTTTATCATTTTTGGTTTATTTTACTCATTTCTTTTAATTTTAAAAATAGTTTCTGACTTTAAAAAATTACCAAAAATTTTATAAAATTATTTTAGTCCATTTCTGATTTTTCTATGGTCTTACTTTTTATTTATTGATTAATTTAAACATAGTTGATATTTTTCTCTTTTATTTCTATTTTAAAAACATTTTAAAACCTTTTTAATGTATATAATGCAATATTATTTTGTGATTATTTTCTGGCTGATCTTGGGTTGAATTTTTTATTATGAACTTTGTTAACATCATTGGATCTATGGTATTGAGTTTAACTCCATAAAAATAGATGAATGATTTTAATAATAGTTTAATTGAAATTTAATTCAAATGTGGTTTGTATGTTCTTTCCCACCCCTCTTCATCTTATCCCTTTCTTATTACACTAAGTGTTATTGGAGCATGATCTCTATATCATGTCTCAAAACAAATGGTGCATAGATTGTTATTGACCGGCCTCAAAATAGGTGTGACTTCTACATAATTCCACTTACGATTGCTTAACATAGCGCTAAATTTTGTCCCGATTCGAATAAATGATCATTCGTGGCCCAAACCTAAGTTTGCAAGCCCAAGTATGTTAATTTGATCTCTTTGATCCAATAACCTTGAGATTCATTGTGTGGAGGCTTTGGTTCTACCAATCCTCTAATGGATCTACGACACTTTTGGTCAACACGGATCACTTAAACATCGTTGATCATCAAATGGTACTTTTGAGGATTCCAAATGGATGATATACTTGACAAAAAGCAAATGCAACTTGTTGTGCAGAGGCTTTGGTTCTACCAAACCTCTAATGAGTTCCAAATGCAAGTTTCAAGATGGTCATCCAACTAACCATTAATTATTAAATTGGTTTTTACTTTATGTCTTTTATTTTTTTATGTTTTAGGTACCATTTACTTTAAGTATTACATTTCATGTCTTTTTTTATTTTGCTCACTTGAGCTTTTATTTTCTCTTCTAAGACACCTAATAATCAACATGAACCATAAAAATCTTTAATGATACTTGGACTATTTGGATACTAGCCTTGGCATTATGGAGCATTGAACTTCTTGGACTTAGGAATAGAAACTTTGGCCTATGTTGGAGACCTTGTAACCTTGATGGATATTTTGTTTGAAGTTCTTGAGGCTTACCTCAAGACATTGGGTTGTTTGTTTGTTTTGTGTGCAGTTTATTGTGATTATATACTTTGTTTGTAGTCTAGAATTCACCCGTATAGAGTCGTTACTCTGCCCAATTTTTGTGAAGACTTAATACACTTGAAGTTTGATTCTCTCAAGAGGTCTAGTATCTTTGCTTGCTTGGTTTCAATCCAAAGAATGGAAATTCTATCTTGGCTCTTAATGTCAAGTATTGGCTTCTTGTTGGTTAGGTGGTTCTTATCCCTAGCTTTTACCTAATGCTTTAGGATAGTCTCTTCTTCTCCTCTCATCTTCTTTAATTTAAAAAATCTTCTCTCTCCTTTTGAAAACTTTTCTTGTTTTCTAAACTTGAACCACTTTCATAATAAACTTGGACTTAGGTCCATGCATTTTCAAAACTTTTTCATAAATAAACTTCAATCAACTTAATAATACCTTGACATTTTTTGTGAGAAGACTAAAAGTCAATCAATCTCATTTCAAACCATTTTTTCACTTTGTCTTTTACTTTAAACTTTTCTCAAAATATTAGACTCTTGTCAATCCTTGTAGTGATGCAAACAACTATACTTCTATAATATGTAGTGAAGAGGGATATTTTCCACTCGGATGTTGAGTGAGGCATTGTTGATTTTAAAATCCAAGTCATATCCTCCATTTTGAGATGATGCAAATTCTCCTTTCTCATGATTATGGATAGTAAGTATGTTTTTCCACATGGACAATGACGATGATGTCTTATCTTATAAAATAAATTAACATACTTATGTTTTAAAATATTTTTAAAAGAGGAACTACGTGTGCCCTGATCCCCTATTGCCCGAAAGGTGGTACGTAGGCACTAAAGGTTCGCAACCGCGGCGGGTGAAAAAACCATAAAAATATATTTCTTTTTTCACCTCCATCATCCATTTTTATACAATATTTTATAGCCAAAATATACAGATTTTACAAAGAGGTTCATACGGAGTACCGTAGATGTTTAGGATGTCAATACCTTCCCTTTCCATAACCAACCCCTTTACCTTGAATCTTTCTCCCTCTTTTTGGGTTACTCGCTCTTTTCCCATTTCTTCGGAAACAATAAAGCACGGTGGTGATTTTTATTTTGACCTGTATAAGTCTAGCCAATCCAATGGCATAGTCTTAAACATTTCTACCGTTACACCTGGTGGTCTTGTGTTCGCTGGGGAACCATGTGTATGTACTAGGGACAAAACTAGACTACTATAAGCATTTGTTGAATTTTCGTTGTGCTTGTTTGAATAGGTATTGATTCGGTTCCAGATGATGCAATCGTACTTTCTCCTGTCGAAGAGGGGGTTGTTCGTTGTTGTTGGGTGGTGGGTTAACCATCTTCTTAGTGTATTTTCTTTTTGGTATATGTTCGTTAGTTTTGGCTAACTTTCCACTCCTTAATCTCATGCAACAAGGTTAAACAAACAAATTGAAATGAAATGACACAAAACAAGAACTTTGTGAAACGAAATAAGACACTGGTTCTACTGGGTATGCCAATTTGTTTACCGTGAAAATTGGTAAACAACCGCTAGTCTTCTAAAACAAAAAAGATTTAATTACTCACAGGATCAACTAGATTGATCCTAGGACATGTGTTTTGTTTCAATGGTTTATATCTTTCGAATGTTCATCTTTTTAAAGGTTATGGTTAATGTGTAAATGACAGAAATTATATGTGAAATGATTATAGGAAAATAAAAGGGCTTCGACTTAAAAGTAAAAGAAATAAAAAGGTCTTTGATAACTATAAATTGACAATTAAGTAAAATGTGGTGATTCATACGTACATTCTCAATGACTCTTATCTCTAACACTGATACTTCGAGTGTATCTAAGTAATTTATACAAAAGTGAACACCCTGAATCCTAATACAAAGATCCTTGTTTATACTAATTTAACCCTAACAGTCTTACTCTATAGAAACACCACGTTCAACGCTGCATGCTTCCTTGAACTCTCAGGTTTCCACCCATCTTTTTAGATAAGACTAAATCATTTGAACTCAAATCCGCCTTTGATTCGAAGCGCCAAAACAACAATAAGATGTGTCAATATAATTCAAATTTGAATCTTCACATTCTCTTAAGTTCCAAATATTCCGCAACATAAGAACTTTCGTGAACCTTTTAATGTAACCAAGTCATTTATAGTTTGGTCAGTCAAAGACTCTATGAAAATATTCTCATATTCCCATTTATAGCTAAACTTCGTTCGACTTCTTCATTTTTCTTAATATCATGTGTCGTCGAAATTCTCAACTAACATATAGATCTTCAAAGAAAACCAATTGCGTAAAAATGAGTCTTCAAAGTGAAATAAAATCCGTATGGAAATGTCAACAAATACAAAGTTAGATTAATATACAAAGGCTATACCACCAACAATTTAGATTTAACTTCAATGAAACATTTTTTCCAGCTTCAAGCCAACTACAATCATGGGCATACTTACGTTGGATCTGACATAGAAGTGGGATCTTCAAAAAATAGACATAAATACTTTATTTCTCAATGGCTATCTCCAAGATGAAATTTACATGTCATAACCACTTGAATTATTTCATTAAGATCAAACTTTAGTATGAAAACTCAACAAAGCAATTTATGGTGTCCAACAAGCTCCAAGAGCACGCGAAACTCTTATAAATTAGATTCACATTAATTTGTGGTATAAAGAATCCTAAGTTATTTTAGCGAAACGCTAGAACATGGTCTGCTTCTATCACCTTCTCATTCAACACACAATTTTTATTTGAGAGGTTATACTGATTATGACTGAGCAAATGATTTAAATAATTACATATTAACTTTTGGGTCTTGTATTTACTTTGGTCCTAACGTTGTTTCATGGAGCTAAAAAAAAAGACCTTTTTGGCCATGTCTAACACAAACGATAAATATTGAGCCTTTCCATTTGCCACATCCTAAATCCTATGGCCAGATTCATTTCTAACTGAACTTTGCATTCCATTCTTACCACCTACACTCCTATTTGACAACCTGAGTGCAATTCTTATTTCTCACAATCCTATCATTCATGTACGTATAAAAAAGCATTGATCTTGAATATATTTTGTGAGGGAGAAGGTAATAGCTAAAAAGATGTTAATCCAAAATGTACCAAGCATTACTCAAATTGCATATAAACTCACTAAACCTTTTGTCATTACAATATTTCAAGATCTTTCAACAAGCTCAAAGTAGTTGCTTTCGTGCAATCTTGAGCTTGTGGGGGTATTAGAGGAAAAGAACTATAGTGTGCATGGAACTCATGCTAAGATAATGTGCATATAATATAATATAATATATATATATATATATATATATATATATATATATATATATATATATATATATATATATATATATATATATATATATATATATATATATATATATATATATATATATATATATATATATATATATATATATATATATATATATATATATGTGAAATTGATCCGCCGGTAATAATATAAATTTCATCTATTTTGATGTTTTGTCGTATTTTACTTTATTGTAGTTTGAGTCCCTCGCAATTGTCCCTCATTCTCTCCTATAGGTTGAAAATCGCATTTAATGATTTAAAACAAACATTTGACCAAACTCAACAATATATTGTCTCGATTAGAAAGCTTGTGCATTGAATCAAGAAATTAATGCAAGTGTGATTTGAATAATGCAAATGCTTGAATCGAACATGAGCAAGTTTTAAAATTTGAATTTTGGCGTAAAAATATTATTCGAATCATGACCTTCCTAGACTCGAATCATGAGGTGATTTAACTCGAATTGTGATATGGTTTTACTTAAATATTGAATACAATTTTCATTTTTGAGTCACTCTCTAGAAATGTGACTCATGTCATGGATAAATTTAATTCAAATCACTTGACTCGAAGTCATGAATCGAATTTAACAAGACAAATTCTAAATTTTCTCATCTTGATTCAAATCATTCTGACACTAGATTTCAATCATCATTTTTGGCTTTGACTTAGATCAAAATGTTATTTTTACAACTACTTTAGTACTTATCTCTGGCCTATACAAAATCTATTTTCTCTCTCTTTTGTTCAATAACTTTCATAACACACAAATTATATTATGAATTGTGATAAACCTTGAGTGTTCATCAATCACACAAATATTATCTCTCAGATAAATCATGAATTTTTTTTAAGTATTGATTACTTGAGTTTGCAAAGTTGTTGTGTGAGATTTTTCTGAAAAACTTCATCCCCTTCCTCAAACCAAAAACACTATTGATGAGTGTTTCTCAACTCTAAGAGATAGTGTGATTTCTAGTTGTGAGAAAATTAATTAGGTGTTATAATATTCTTGTGAATATTATTTTTCAAATATAAGAATTAGGCTGTGGGTTTTTGGTTATTAACATCCAGTGAAAAAAAAAAGAAGTTCTTATCCAAGAGGTTTTAGAGTTTTTATCTCCTTCAAAAAGTTTAAAGATTCAGATAAGGAAAATCTGATAGGATTGAGTGAAGACCATTATTGTTGTACCCTAATTTTCCCCCCTAAGATCCCTCTATCATCTCATATCAACTCAATCATATTAAGATCACAATTGGGTTTGATTCTTCCCCCTATCTCTAGGTTTGCTCATGAGGAATCACCAAGCACCTTGATTCATATATGTTTTATATTGATTAACTTTTAACTAATAAATACAATGAATGTTTGCTCTAAATTGATGATATTATAGGTGAGGACACAACACATTTCGTCAAGTTGATTCATAGTTCATGAGTTTATTTTCATGCCTTTTTCAACAAAGTCTTCATTGAGATTCAAGCTTCATTATTGAAGATGCTTTAAAGTAATATCATGACAAGGTCTAATATAATTCATTATGCCTCTATTTGTTAAAGAAAGTCAAAAGATGCAAGAGTTGATTGAAGAAGTTTAACCTAATTGGACAAGTTCTTGATTTCTTGATCACAAATGCATAACTCTCTCAATTTTTAATATTTGGAGTTGGTTTTTGGTGATATGGTTTCTTATTATCATCCTCAACAACTTCTATTCACATGGAAAAAGTAATTATGCAAGAAAGATAGTCAAAATTGAAAGGGATTTCCAAGTCATTTTGGTACTCTAGGAGCTAGGGTTTTGAATTTCTAAGGGCTATATCTTGCTCATATTTTGATATTTTTGAGTAAATCCAAAGACATGCTTCTCTTTAAAGGGTTATCAACTACTCACTTTAAGAGTTTCAATAAAATTTGGTGTGAAAGATGCCTAATAATGAAGAAAGATTACAAGTCTTCTAGATAGGCCATCAAATTTCCTTATGTGACTTCAAAAGTTCATAACTTGGTCAATTTTTATCTTCTTGAGCCTATTATTTTTCCACAATGATCTTAAGGATGTTAACTTTAACTCTTCTTTTATGTGCAAAGCTTGAAAATGAGTGGAAGATGCCCTAAGAACCCAAAATATTATAGGTCACCTCATGGATTTTCACCAATTTTACAAGGCCATAACTCTTTCAATGATTGGTATTTTTGAGTGATTCAAGTTTCACAATGCTCTTTGGGAAGTCTACTTCAAGTTAGCATCAATGATTAAAGCTCAATTTTTGAGGAGGTCCTTGTTTGAACTCAAAACATTATAGGTGACTTTTGAAGAAAAACTTTGAATAGTACAAAAAGTCAGCATCTTTTTCTCAACTTTGACTCATCACAACTTTTAGCTCAAGCATCCAATTGATCTAACTCTTTTCACATTGTAAAGTTTTTGACCTTATATTTCAAATGCTTCAAGAATCATGCCCTAAGACTCCTTGAGCTGTGAACACCATGGATTCAAAGATGGTACCTTGAAACTGAAGTTTCACTTCAAGTCAGATTACAAAATTCATAATGTGGCTTCTAATCACCAAATGTCCACGTGTTTTCCACTTAAACATGATTATAACATATGTTTGGATCATTTAGAATGATAAAAACACATCGTTTGATTGAGTTTTGATGCACATGTGATCACACTTTCTTCATGATCACAAGTGTGCACGAAATCAAGGAAAATTGCATCCTTCACCTCTCCCCTTGATTCCATTCGCTTCTCCTATAAATACAGGCTTTATTCCACTCATTTGGGAAATATTTTGGTATCCAATTGACCCATGTTCAGATCCCACACGAGCTCTGAATTTGAATTTCTGATTTCTTGTATTCTCACTCCAAAACACCAAAAGCTCCATTTAGTTAGCTTCATTGAACTTCTCTGAAGCTAACCATACTCTTACCTTCAAGAATTGTGACCTATATTGATCTACAGAAGTCCAGTTTTAGAGCCACATTTTGCTACTTCATTCAGGTAAATTTCTTGGTCAAATCGATCCAAATAAAAGACTAATCTACTCTCTTCATCTTTCTGATTCTCGTGTTTTTTTACAATTTGTAATTTCATTGAGATTTGAGTGAGATATTCCAGAATTACGTGCTCCCTATTATTTATACATTTTCTCAATTTAAACCTTTCTCGGTTTATATAAATTTGGCGCGATGGTACCATTAGAATCATCTTGAAGCGACGAATCTAATGGTACCGGTCTGGTCCTATAATTTACAATTTGAGGAATCCTAATCTAGGGCGTCTGGGGGTTGAAGACGATCTATGTATCGTGTTTCAACCAATGAAAGTGTGACATGTGATTTTTTGAATTCAACCCAGTGTGTTTGCTTTATCATACGCGCACTTTGAGAGCCCTTGGATCTGATTACTTCTATTAGTCAAACTCCATCCAACGCGCCAGAATTTTAGTTGTTTTTAAATATTAAAAGGTGATCCAGTGCAATTTCCAAAGCTGGCCATAATATGCACAACGTGCCTGATCCTTTGGATCTGATTACTACCGCGTTTTGACTCTCATCCAATGGTCTATATTATTTTTTAACTTTATTTTATTTTCTGTTTTTCACACCAAACTTCAAAAAATCATAGAAAATTTATTTCTGACTAAAAAATTATGAAAAAACTCACAAAAATATCTTCAAATATTCTCTTTCTGATTTTTATTTTTTCATGATTTTATTTTTCAGATTTGATATTTTTTTATAATTTTTCCTTTATTTTGACTTGTTTCTAATTATTTAAAAATACATTTTGATATTTTTAAATTCAAATTTTTTTATAAAATCATGTTCCTCATTTCTGACTTTCTAAAATTTTTCAATAATTTTATTTCGACTTCTATTATTTTTATCTTTTTTTACTTATTTGATTGATTTTAATTAATTTAAAAATACTTTTCTGTTTTAAAAAATTACCAAAATTTTTATAAAAATATTTGAGATCATTTCTAATTTTTCTATGGTCTCTTTAAATTTTTCTTTGATACTTTGTATATAGTTTTCTTTTTTACCTTTTATTTTCATTTTAAAAAACAATTTAAAAATCATTTTTCCTTTTTATTTTTATTTATTAAATGCAAATTATTTTTTAATATATTCTGGCTATGTGATTGTTGATCATGAACTTCATTAACATCATTATATCTTGGGTGTTGAGTTTAACTCCACTAACATGGATGGATGATTTTAATGATAGTTTTATTAAACTTTTTGATTCAAATATTTCCCCTCTCTCTTCATCTTGTCCTTTTCTTACATGTGCTACATGTTGTTAGAGGATGATCTACATATTATCTCTCCAAACATATGGCACATAGATTTCTATTGACTGGTCTCAAAATAGGTGTGACTTCTATATAAGTCAACTTACGATTGCTTAACATATCGCTATATTTGGTCCTGATTCGAGAAATATTCATTCGTGGTCCAAACCTATATTTGCAAGCCCAAGTATATTTAATTTGAAACCTTTAATCCAATAACCTTGAGGTAAATTATTAGGAGGCTTTGGTCTTATCAATCCTCTAATGGACTTTCATAAAATTTGGTCTAAGTGAATCATTTAAACATCGTTGATTATTTGTTGTTGCCTTGAGAATTTGAAATGAATGATATACTTGACAAAAAGGAAATGAAACTTGTTGTTGAGAGGCTTTGATTTTATCAATCTTCTAATGAGTTTTCAAATGCAAGATTCAAGATGGTCATTCAACAAACCTCTAATTTATAACTCATTAACAATTGACTTTTATTTCTATGCTTTTACTTTTTGATTTTACTTTAAGCACCATTTATCTTCGCATTTACATGTCATGCTATTTTCATCTTTGTTCACTTGAGCATTTATATTTATGTATTTTTACTTTACTCAGTTGAGCTTTCATTTTCTTTTTGAAGATACTTAATAACCAACTTGAACAATAAAAAGTTTTAAGGCTACTTGGACGATTTGGTTAGTATCTTTGACATGATGGAGTTATGGACTTCTTAGACTTAAGATTAGAGACCTTGACTTACCTTGAGACCTTGTGACTTTTATTGTTCTTTTGTCTGGAGTTCTTAGGGTTTACCCCGAGACATTGGCCTGTTTGTTTTCTTTGTATGCAGGTTATTCTGATTATACGTTTTGTCTGTGATTGGGAATTCATCTGTATACAACTGTTACTCTGCCCAATTTTTTGTGAAGACTTAATGCATTTGAAGTTTTATATTATTAAGAGGTTTAATATCTTTGCTTGTTTGGTTTCAATCCAAAGGATGAGAATTCTACATTGACTCATTGTGTCAAGTGTTGGCTTCTTGTTGGTTAGACGGTTCTTTTCCCTAGCTTTTATCTTATGCTTTGTGATAGTCTCTTCATCTCCTCCCATCTTCTTTAATTTCAAAAATCTTCTCCCTCCTTTTCAAAATTATTCTTGTTTTATAACTTGAACCGCTTTCACAATAACTCGGATTTAGGTCCATGCATTTTCAAAATATTTTCTTAATCAAACTTTAAACAACTTAATAATACTCTGACATTTTTGTGAGAAGACTAAAATTCAATCAATCTCATTCAAATCATTTTTCCACTTTGGCTTTTTATTTTAAAAACTTTTCTCAAAAGATTAGACTGTTGTCAATCCTTGTAGTGATGCGAGCTACTATACTTCTACGATATATAATGAAGTGAGATATTTTCCACTTGGATTTCGAGTGAGGCTTTGTTAATTTTAAAATCCAAGCTATATCCTCAACTTTGAGATGATGCAAATTCTCCTTTCTCATAATCATGGGTAGTAAGTATGTTTGTCCACTCGAATAAGACGTTGATGTCTCGTCTCTTAAAATTAACCAACACATTTTTGTTTTTTTAATTTTTAAAGGTGAACTACGAGTACCCTGATTCCCTATTGCACGGAAGATGGTACGTAGGCACTAAAGGTTTGCAACCGCGACGGGTGCAAAAATTGTAAAAAAATATTTCTTTTCCCATCTCCACTGTTGTACCCCAAAATTTGCCCTCCCATATTCTTCAAGAATTGCAAAGAGCAAGCTTCAAAATCTCCCCAAGGGTTACACAGTTCAAGGGCCTCTTAACAGTAAAAAAATTAGGGTTTTGGTTCTGACAAAGGAATTGAAGTTTTCAAAGGTCCAATCAAGTCCCACATGCCTATAAACAGGGTCAAGCATCCTCATACCAAGTTTCAAGACTTACAGCACAAAATTGCACAGTCAAAAACCCTAATTGCTCAACAGTCAACTGCAGGGGCAAAATGGTCATTTGACAGTCAAAAGTTCAAATTTTTGGTCAACATCTCATTTTGAAGCCACAAACATCATTTGATCAATGCTTGATCATGATTCTCAAAGTATGGCTCAAAAAGTCTCAAGATGCAAAAGTTTCCATATTTGGACAGTTGAAAAAGTCAACTGTAACTTGACCAAGGCATAACTTCCACATGGTTTACCAGAAAAATTTCATCCAAAGCTCATTTTGAATAGAAAGACATTTCCTACAACTCCTCTTCACACTTCAAGTCCAAGAAATGCTCTCACAAAAAGTTATCAATTTCAACATTATAAGTCATTTTCAAAAGTCAACAAAAAGGGACTTTAAGTCAAAGGCCATAACTTGAGATTGATAAATCAACATGACATGGGACCAAAGGCATTGGTTAGAGGACTTCAAGAGCTTTCCAAAATGTCCAAGAACATGACCAAAGCTTAACAATTGAGCAAGATATGCCTTGTGGAAGTTGGGAAATTTTTGGGAATTTTGAAAAGTCAACTTTACTTCAAATGCCTCAAAATTGCTAATGGGCCACATTTTCTTCCAAGAATCATCACCCAAAGCACATGAACGACCATTTGGCCCAAAGGGGATTTATTCATCATTTTTATTTATTTATTTGAATTTTTAATTGCTATTAATTCATTTAATAAAATAAAATATGTGAAAAATACTAAAACAAGCTTTTCAAATCTTTTTATGCATGGAATAACTTCAAGATTTCGTGCCCTATCTAATATGGAAAGAATCAAGGTGATTTGATCATAATTGGCACCAAAAGCACATGAAAAGATTTGGAAGATATGCCATGAAAATCAAATATCTTATACATCAATGCAAAGGGTTTTGGATCCAAATTTCAACCCTAATTTGATCCCATACATTTACTGATCAAAACCTAATGCTAAAAGACCTCTAAGCTGCGCCACACTGCATAAACAACTTTGCACTTTTTCAAGAAAATTCAAAAACTGAAAACTCGATTCTAAGGCGTTTCAAGGCAAAATAACTGTCCCATTGCATTCCCGAGGCTAAAAGGAACGTGTCTGGATCAAAACCATTGTCCCTAACGCAAAGAATTGGTAGAACGACCGTGTCCTGTTCATGATTTTTTTTCATATTCATGTATCATGATTCATGCATTATTTTTAATTTTTAATGTTTGATTTGTGTTAGTTGATTCATTCTGAAGCTAACCATATTGTTTAATTGAGTTTTGCTTTCCTATACGCGAAATCACCATTGAAGCTCGCTAGGGTTCCTCAAGCTCCAAATTGGGCGTTTTCGTATACTGTAAAATTAAGACATCCCAGTACCATGGCTAGACTCAGGACGCTTGGACGAATCTAATACACCAGTCGCGCCTAATTTATATAGCCATACGGGCTATTCGTTATTTTTGAAAAGACTGCATTTTGGGGGGGTTTAAAACCCCCGCTACTTCTTTTTTTGTTTCAGGGACAACGAAGAAGAAGATTATGTGGCAAGCTGTGACTGGACAATTTGAATTCCACGCGCGTTTTTTTTTTGTTTCTACGCCACTAACCAATTTTCTCTTATATTGTTTATTTGTTATCTTACATACAACGCGCGTTAACAGCTCTGTTGGTGGACAAGGCATTTGGTAAACTCTGGGACCTGGGTTCGATTCCCAGGTCCCCTCCCTTTCTCATATTATTTTCCTTTCTATATTCCTATGCAGCACATATTCCAGGGGCACATCATATGTCCACCATCCACGCTTGCCACGCGCTCAATAATCTCAACCCAATGGTCCAGATCTAAAGCCTATGGAATGGTTCAGTCAATGCCTATCCACGTGATTACCAGAAGTCAACGAGGCCAGGAATTCAATGGGCCAAAAATGCTGGATGATACCTCCCACTTGGGGTCAACACCCCCTAGAGTTTGTGTTTCTTTTCTTTTTCCATCTTTTTTTATTATTTGTTTAATTTAATTATTTCCTCTTAGATCTTTAAATTAATATTTTCTTTAATATAAAAATAATAAAAATCAGAAAAGACAAAAATAAAATGTATTTTATTTAAATGCTATTTTGTAAATAAATGTTATCAATTAATTTAGTTTTTTAATTCTATGATTAATTTTAATATTTTCTTAATAAACTTAAAAAATGTAGAATTAGGGTTTTGATTATTTTTATCCTTTTGCCTTTTTCACCATATTAATTATTAATTATTATTTTTGTAAATAAAATTGAATTAATTAATTAGGTTAACTTTAGATTTAATTTTCACATTTTTTTAATAAATAAAAATAGTTAGAATTAGGGTTAATTAATCTTTTTTTAATTTCATTTAATTCTCTCATAAAAGTCCATAAATACAAAAACTCAAAAATAATTCCTTTCTCATTTAATTTAATTAATTTCATAATTTGATTTAATTTCCTAAAAAGGGTCCAACGCCCTCGCATTCGATAGTAATTCCAATTCGCGCACTTATTTTATTTCCTCTTTTTATGTAATTCTCCCAAAGCCGTGTAACTCAGACATTTATCTTTTCCGCATTCTTTATTTTATTTTAAATCGGGTTCTGGATTTAATTTGGCAATGTGGACCCGCGCCTTTGTAATAGCATAGGAACTTTAATTCTCGCATCTTTTAAACTGTTAATTAAATTGCATGCAAGAATGAATGTTAAAATAAAAGCAACGCGTAGATCACCAATTACATGAACAAGACAAAAATATCTGAAAACGACACACAAATCACACACCACCCCTAGGGTACGCCTCATTGTTGCCTTGCCCCTCGAAAGGTGATCGTCGAGTAGAGGATGTTTTAGTAAGTCCTCATGATCCGGGAACCTGGCATGAGGGTAGCTTCTAAGGTATCTTCCTATTGCTCCGGTGATCACCACGTCCCGAATCCTCGAATTGACCCGAACACCTCCGACGGTGGTGCTACCTACCTCTCAATGGTGGGATGGCACTACTTTAAAGGACATTTACACAGACGAATTCCTTAGGGTAGGTAGACGACTCTAGATACTTGCTCTAATTTCAAAACAAATCAAAAATACTTTTCACACCGACACCTTTTCAAAAAGCTTTCGAAAGCAATTTTTCAAACACTCTTGAGGACTGATACAAGAGTCGAACTGGAATTTTCAAAGAAACTTTTTAAAACCCACAGTTGAAAAGCAAACAAACCTTTTGAAAACACAATGAGCAAGTATCTAAGAGCCCATGGATAACCATGGATAGAAAGGGTGCTAACACCTTCCCTTTCTATAATCTACCTCCCGAACCGAGAGCAATCTCTATAAGGAATTTTTCTGTGCTTTTGTCCTTTCCATTTGGAGAAAATAAAAGACGGTGGCGACTCTTGCTTCCGCGACATTTCGCGAACCAGCGTTAAACAGTCAGTTCCAGATCCACCGATCACAGAACTGGCGACTCTGCTGGGGAAATTTACTTAAAGTGACGTGTACCTTAGGGTAGTTCATAACTGTGTTTTCAATTGTATTGATTTGCTTGCTTTAAACTTGTGGGTTGCATGGGAGTTACATAGATCCTAACCCGGATCTGGGGATACCCTGTTTAGGTAGCATAAGCTGTGAGGGACCTGTCCGGCATAGACCGACACAGGTGAAGTAGTGGCTACATTGGTGTGGCACCTTAGTCTGTACCGATATCCCTTGTGTTGCAACGAGGAGAATATGGGTCTTCTGAGGAGTCATTAAGCACCAACAGACCTTAGAACCTTAAATGACACAACTTGGCCATTAGAACAGTAGCAGTATGCTACGCCCATTGAGGCTAAACTCTCGTGATGGTTTTGGCCGCAAGAAAAGATTGCGATGCTGGAGTTATGACCGATTGAGGGTAGTCAATGATATTGGGATCCTCTAAGAACCCGGTTACTTTTGATAGGACAGGTATGAACCAACAAACTGAAAGAGGGTAATACCCAGACCCCATGCTGGCCTAAACTCTAAGGGCTTCTCTTGTGTGACTTGTGTGCCTTCGTACTTGACTACTTGCATGCTTGTTATCTGACACATGAACTACTTGCAGGTTTTGTTTATAGTCCTTAATTGGGACTCATAACAAGGTTTACTAAGTTTCTTGCAGGTTTTGTTTATAGTCCTTAATTGGGACTCATAACAGAGTGTACTGAGTTTCTTGCAGGTTCTGTTTATAGTCCTTAATGGGGACTCATAACCGGGTTTACTTACATCACTCCATGCATACCATAACATCATACCATTGCATACATCCTAACCCATTCCAAGGATCTCAAGGGCTTGTGATGCAGGTCATGATGAACCAACTGTCCAGCAAGGGGCAAAAGGGGATTTATTTTCCTCTAGACAAGGTTGTCGGGGGCTATGACCCACTGGATATGGTGAGCCTTTGACCCTTGACGAAGGACTCTCAACAATATGCAGTTCCTTCAATCAAGCTACCCAAATTCAAATGCTAACAATTTTCTTGTTTACCCCGCGAAGTCCTTGAAAACATTACATGCATATCATACATATCATTGCATTACAGGTACTCTTATTACAGGTCACTTACCTTCTCCGCTGTTTATTTCAGCAATGGCTTGCCCACAAGACAACCAGGACCTTCATGCTCAAGAGACTCGGTTCGAGGAAATTCTCCTGAATCTATCCAAGGGGCAAGAGGAGCTGAGAACACTTCTAATGGGGACTTTGGTCAGGAACAGCGCTGAGGACGAACGGCTGAAACATCTGCGAGCTGAAGTGGATGCATTGAAGGCCCAGATGCTGGGGCAGGTGACTGCCATTCAGGGTTTAGCTCAAAGACAAGAAAAGCTCGGAGTTCTCATCAACCAACTGCTTCGGGGTAACCAACTGGGGCAAACATCTAAGGGTAAAGAGCCAGTCATCATTCAATCATCTTTGAGACAAGGAGATAAGGGGAGAGCTCCTCAAGTGGCTTCAGGGTCACCAACTCAGCAACAACTTCACCAGCTTCAGCCAGACAAGCCCAGGAGGCAATTCACCCAGCTCAACATGTCGTTGTTTCAAGCTTTACAACGCCTGCTGAGATTGAACCTGATCACATTAAGGGCTCATCCCCGGAACCCCAACACAGCATCTCCTATCTATGATCCCAATAAAAGGTGTGCCTATCACTCTGCCAGTCCAGGACATGATACAAATGAGTGTTGGGCTCTGAAGAATAAGATCCAGGACCTGATTGATGAAGGAGCATTGGAGTTCACACAAGATGGTCAGGCTGAATTTTTCTACCATCCCTCCAAGGCTCACCATTTGAAGTAGCAAGCCCTGAAGATGAAAAGATTTTTGTTCATTAGGATTTTCAAGTTGTAACTTTCTTTTGTTCAAATATTTACTCATGTTAAACATTGTTATTCCATTAATGCATTGCATATGTCTGTTTTGAAGCAATATATTCGTATTCACTATATGCAAATTATTTTCATATTTTTTCTGATGATCAACGTTCGATTAATAATTCTAAGCCTCTTGAGGGAGGATGACGAAAACGATACCACAATCTACAGTATGCTTTTGAACAGACCCCGTTGATGAGGTACAGGCATTGTTTCAATTCCTAAACACTGGAGTTATAAGGAAGATAATCCCTCGTCAACCCCTTTGAGCCAAAGAAGTAGGAGTTTTTCTTTTCGAAAATTAAAACCCTTAATCATAACCTGGGGCAGGGTAGTTCTCTCAGTTGATCCAAGTGCATAACGAATGGCACCAAAGAGGTCCTTACAAAAAAAAAGACAATGATGGTTCCGAATAATCAATAAAGAAAGGCAATCATTATCTTTCAAAGAAAAAACCCAATAAGTCAAAACCTATGAAGGAGACTTACAAAACTGGGGCATCCCGCTGACTGTAATCACGAAAGAAACAGTTCAGGCAAAATTTAGGGACAACAAAGTCAAAAAGAAAGAGGTCCTACCAACCCTCAACAAAAACAAAAATGACTGCCTATTCAAAATAAGTTATCAACATCCGAATCATCACCGGAAAATCAGAGCAAGGACTCAAACAAGGTCTAACGTATGATCAACTGAGTTTAGGTTTGAATAACATCACGAAGAGCGGGTGGGTACAAATAAAAATTTGAGCCTTTATCCTTTGTTTCTTAAACCATGAACCAGGCCACGATATAACCCTTAAAAGTCCTAGCTGAAGCATCGGTTAGTTTGAAAGCACACTGTTACGAAAGGTATCCTGACTCCTTAAGGCCTATGGTAAATACGGAGTTGACATCACGTTTTACAAACACTCACTTGTTTTATGAAAAAGAATGCATTTTCAAAATCTTCAAGACAGACATAAGCTTTGCATTTTTGATATAACATTGTTTGCATATGACTATTTGTTTGAACAGCAGGGAAATTCGCACGATGAATACCTAGTGAACAAAAGCATTTCCAATCAAGGGGCAGACGTGATTATTGTCCATCATCTGGGGCAGTTAAGTCAAGATTCGGAGAATCTCTCAAAAGGCCAAATAGCCTGGGGCAAAGCTCCGCCTGAGTCACTTAGGGCATTCCAGCAACGAATCTTGCACGATCAGACATCTTCTGGTAATATGGCAATCCAAGCAGCCAGGGGCACCTCCCTGCATTCTAAGAGAACGGACATAGTCGAAAAAATACTGCGTGTAAAAAGACCCGCTAGGTTGACATACCTAGGCAAAAATAAGGGCTTCCCGGCGAACCAAAAGGGTTCGGGCAAAATGAGGGATGAAATGAAAAATCTGTACACCCGGCAAGTCGAAAACCTGAAAAGGCAGCTTGGGCAAAAATGGGTATCCCGATGGACTGAAAACCCGAAAGGGCGGTCCAGGAAAAAGTTAGGGATCAAAGCGTACGACTATGTCCCGTCATCTTGTCACCTGCCTACCAGAAGAAGGTTTGTCCATCAACAACTATCAGCACCTCACAGGTCTTCCTCTCCCACCTCAGAAACAGGGGCAATGATGAGCTGTCCAAGCAATCTAATTGTTCTGTCCTCCAAAGTATCAAGGTGAGTGCGGCTGAAGAATATAGCCAATATGCCTTAATACCCCAGAGAGTGACTCAGCAAGTCAGTGCACTCTCCCCGGGCAAAGCTATTATCAACCTTAAGGAAGTTCGGTATCCTCCAGCAGATCTCAACATTCCACAGCACAATATACATGCATTCTTAGCAAGCATCCCCGGCAGTCTTGACCTAAAGATTGTTCCCCGGCGGTATATCAAACATTCAATGGAGTTATTTCCCCGGTACGATTCAAAACTTCCTCAGGAGAGTCCAACCTAGTTCCCCAGGAAAAGTTGGAATCCATCTCCCCAAGCAGCAAGCTTATCCCCAGTAGATTCTGGAAGCTTATCCTCGCAGAGCACGAACGCGTCCCCCGGCTTTATTCAAAGAGTTATTTCCTTACCAGGATATAACTGGGTTATCCTCAGCCAAAAGCCACGGAAAGATCGTTCTCGGCGAAGTCTTCTTACCCCTAACGAAGTCTATTAACACTTCCAACACAACAACAGTATCCCCAGCGAAGTTACCATCAACATTTCAGCAAAGTATCTCTCTCCCCACAGAGTATTGCTTCCCAGCAAGATCGTTAGAGTACTTTTCTCCCCGCAGAGTAATCCATTCGTCAAGTCTATTCCCCAATGGAGTTATCTTCTCCTACTGGTATTCTTGCAACTATCATCCCCAGCGGAAGCAAAGATCTATTCTTCAACATCAGCCCAGGATATGACTTCCCGGCACCCGTCAAGGATTTACTTTCCTAGACGACAAACATACATTCATAAACATCACACTTCCATATATCATAGCATGCATATACGCATCATATCTTACAAATCTCATTTATGTTGAGAACATCATCGCTTGATTCATATCATGCCATGCATATGACTGACCTTTACCTTTTAGGAAGAATTCAGTTAGGTTCTCAGCTATATTCAAGACCTTGACCGGTTCGGTTAAATCGACCCTAAGATTTTACTGTTTCTTATCCAGTCAAAGGCCTTCTCTGGTTCAGTCAGATCGACCCTAAGATCTCCTTGTTTCTTATCCAGTTGAATATTTCAAGACCCAGACCGGTTCAGTTAAATCGACCCTAAGATTTTACTGTTTCTTATCCAGTCAAAGGCCTTCTCTGGTTCAGTCAGATCGACCCTAAGATCTCCCTGTTTCTTATCCAGTTGAAGATTTCAAGACCTAGACCGGTTCAGTTAAATCGACCCTAAGATTTTCCTGTTTCTTATCCAGTCAAAGGCCTTCTCTGGTTCAGCCAGATCGACCCTAAGATCTCCCTGTTTCTTATCCAGTTGAAGATTTCAAGACCTAGACCGGTTCAGTTAAATCGACCCTAAGATTTTCCTGTTTCTTATCCAGTCAAAGGCCTTCTCTGGTTCAGTCAGATCGACCCTAAGATCTCCCTGTTTCTTATCCAGTTGAAGATTTCAAGACCTAGACCGGTTCAGTTAAATCGACCCTAAGATTTTTCTGTTTCTTATCCAGTCAAAGGCCTTCTCTGGTTCAGTCAGATCAACCCTAAGATCTCCCTGTTTCTTATCCAGTTGAAGATTTCAAGACCTAGACCGATTCAGTTAAATCGACCCTAAGATTTTCCTGTTTCTTATCCAGTCAAAGGCCTTCTCTAGTCCAGCTAAATCGACCCCTAAAAGATTTTCCTGATAAAGACTCAGTAGAAGACATCCAAGATTCTCTCAGCGTTACTGTTGAGGTTGTAGTCGCCTATGATTCTCTCAGCATTACTGTTGAAGTAGTAATCTCCCCAAGATTCTCTCAGCGTCCCTGTTGAGGTAGTAATCGTCCAGATTCTCTCAGCATTCCTGTTAAGATAGTAATCGTCCAAGGTTCTCTCAGTGTTCCTGTTGAGGTAGTAACCATCCCTGGTTCATTCATAACCTTTTGAAGCTCCAGATCCAGCTCCTGTAACCAGTCAGGACACATCTACACAAAGAAATTGAAGACCGGCTCCTGTAACAGGTCAAGTAATCATTTTCTTTTTCAGGTACGCAAATTCTCGCTAAGGAATCTCTTGCGCGATCGACACCCAAATGGCATCTATAAGCCCATTCACTTTCCATCATCTCTTAGCATGGCATCTATAAGCCCATCATCCTATCCATCAACCTCCAAATGGCATCTATAAGCCTATTCCCCCATCACACTACTATGTGAGCGCAAATTTCTGGGCACTCTAGTGTTCAATCATCTTCCACCTTCGGATTACGAAAGGCACGTCAGCCAATCTGCATCCTCAGGTCTAAGAAGATTGAACAGGGGCAACTGTTGTACCCCAAAATTTTCCCTCCCATATTCTTCAAGAATTGCAAAGAGCAAGCTTCAAAATCTCCCCAAGGGTTACACAGTTCAAGGGCCTCTTAACAGTAAAAAAATTAGGGTTTTGGTTCTGACAAAGGAATTGAAGTTTTCAAAGGTCCAATCAAGTCCCACATGCCTATAAACAGGGTCAAGAATCCTCATACCAAGTTTCAAGACTTACAGCACAAAATTGCACAGTCAAAAACCCTAATTGCTCAACAGTCAACTGCAGGGGCAAAATGGTCATTTGACAGTCAAAAGTTCAAATTTTTGGTCAACATCTCATTTTGAAGCCACAAACATCATTTGATCAATGCTTGATCATGATTCTCAAAGTATTGCTCAAAAAGTCTCAAGATGCAAAAGTTTCCATATTTGGACAATTGAAAAAGTCAACTGTAACTTGACCAAGGCATAACTTCCACATGGTTTATCAGAAAAATTCCATCCAAAGCTCATTTTGAAGAGAAAGACATTTCCTACAACTCCTCTTCACACTTAAAGTCCAAGAAATGCTCTCACAAAAAGTTATCAATTTCAACATTATAGGTCATTTTCAAAAGTCAACAAAAAGGTACTTTAAGTCAAAGGCCATAACTTGAGATTGGTAAATCAAAATGACATGGGACCAAAGGCATTGGTTAGAGGACTTCAAGACCTTTCCAAAATGTCCAAGAACATGACCAAAGCTTAATAATTGAGCAAGATATGCCTTGTGGAAGTTGGGAAATTTTTGGGAATTTTGAAAAGTCAACTTTACTTCAAATGCCTCAAAATTGCTAATGGGCCACATTTTCTTCCAAGAATCATCACCCAAAGCACATGCACGACCATTTGGCCCAAAGGGGATTTATTCATCATTTTTATTTATTTATTTGAATTTTTAATTGCTATTAATTCATTTAATAAAATAAAATATGTGAAAAATACTAAAACAAGCTTTTCAAATCTTTTTATGCATGGAATACCTTCAAGATTTCATGCCCTATCTAATATGGAAAGAATCAAGGTGATTTGATCATAATTGGCACCAAAAGCACATGAAAAGATTTGGAAGATATGCCATGAAAATCAAATATCTTATACATCAATGCAAAGGGTTTTGGATCCAAATTTCAACCCTAATCTGATCCCATACATATACTGATCAAAACCTAATGCTAAAAGACCTCTAAGCTGCGCCACACTGCATAAACAACTTTGCACTTTTTCAAGAAAATTCAAAAACTGAAAACTCGATTCTAAGGCGTTTCAAGGCAAAATAACTGTCCCATTGCATTCCTGAGGCTAAAAGGAACGTGTCTGGATCAAAACCATTGTCCCTAACGCAAAGAATTGGTAGAACGACCGTGTCCTGTTCATGATTTTTTATCATATTCATGTATCATGATTCATGCATTATTTTTAATTTTTAATGTTTGATTTGTGTTAGTTGATTCATTCTGAAGCTAACCATATTGTTTAATTGAGTTTTGCTTGCCTATACGCGAAATCACCATTGAAGCTCGCTAGGGTTCCTCAAGCTCCAAATTAGGCGTTTTCGTATACTGTAAAATTAAGACATCCCAGTACCATGGCTAGACTCAGGACGCTTGGACGAATCTAATACACCAGTCGCGCCTAATTTATATAGCCATACGGGCTATTCGCTATTTTTGAAAAGACTGCATTTTGGGGGGGTTTAAAACCCCCGCTACTTCTTTTTTTGTTTCAGGGACAACGAAGAAGAAGATTATGTGGCAAGCTGTGACTGGACAATTTGAATTCCACGCGCGTTTTTTTTGTTTCTACGCCACTAACCAATTTTCTCTTATATTGTTTATTTGTTATCTTACATACAACGCGCGTTAACAACTTCGTTGGTGGACAAGGCATTTGGTAAACTCTGGGACCTGGGTTCGATTCCCAGGTCCCCTCCCTTTCTCATATTATTTTCCTTTCTATATTCCTATGCAGCACATATTCCAGGGGCTCATCATATGTCCACCATCCACGCTTGCCACGCGCTCAATAATCTCAACCCAATGGTCCAAATCTAAAGCCTATGGAATGGTTCAGTCAATGCCTATCCACGTGATTACCAGAAGTCAACGAGGCCAGGAATTCAATGGGCCAAAAATGCTGGATGATACCTCCCACTTGGGGTCAATACCCTCTAGAGTTTGTGTTTCTTTTCTTTTTCCATCTTTTTTTATTATTTGTTTAATTTAATTATTTCCTCTTAGATCTTTAAATTAATATTTTCTTTAATATAAAAATAATAAAAATCAGAAAAGACAAAAATAAAATGTATTTTATTTAAATGCTATTTTGTAAATAAATGTTATCAATTAATTTAGTTTTTTAATTCTAGGATTAATTTTAATATTTTCTTAATAAACTTAAAAAATGTAGAATTAGGGTTTTGATTATTTTTATCCTTTTGCCTTTTTCACCATATTAATTATTAATTATTGTTTTTGTAAATAAAATTGAATTAATTAATTAGGTTAACTTTAGATTTAATTTTCACATTTTTTTAATAAATAAAAATAGTTAGAATTAGGGTTAATTAATCTTTTTTTAATTTCATTTAATTCTCTCATAAAAGTCCATAAATACAAAAACTCAAAAATAATTCCTTTCTCATTTAATTTAATTAATTTCATAATTTGATTTAATTTCCTAAAAAGGGTCCAACGCCCTCGCATTCGATAGTAATTCCAATTCGCGCACTTATTTTATTTCCTCTTTTTATGTAATTCTCCCAAAGCCGTGTAACTCAGACATTTATCTTTTCCGCATTCTTTATTTTATTTTAAATCGGGTCCTGGATTTAATTTGGCGATGTGGAACCGCGCCTTTGTAATAGCATAGGAACTTTAATTCTCGCATCTTTTAAACTGTTAATTAAATTGCATGCAAGAATGAATGTTAAAATAAAAGCAACGCGTAGATCACCAATTACATGAACAAGACAAAAATATCTGAAAACGACACACAAATCACACACCACCCCTAGGGTACGCCTCACTGTTGCCTTGCCCCTCGAAAGGTGATCGTCGAGTAGAGGATGTTTTAGTAAGTCCTCATGATCCGGGAACCTGGCATGAGGGTAGCTTCTAAGGTATCTTCCTATTGCTCCGGTGATCACCACGTCCCGAATCCTCGAATTGACCCGAACACCTCCGACGGTGGTGCTACCTACCTCTCAATGGTGGGATGGCACTACTTTAAAGGACATTTACACAGACGAATTCCTTAGGGTAGGTAGACGACTCTAGATACTTGCTCTAATTTCAAAACAAATCAAAAATACTTTTCACACCGACACCTTTTCAAAAAGCTTTCGAAAGCAATTTTTCAAACACTCTTGAGGACTGATACAAGAGTCGAACTGGAATTTTCAAAGAAACTTTTTAAAACCCACAGTTGAAAAGCAAACAAACCTTTTGAAAACACAATGAGCAAGTATCTAAGAGCCCATGGATAACCATGGATAGAAAGGGTGCTAACACCTTCCCTTTCTATAATCTACCTCCCGAACTGAGAGCAATCTCTATAAGGAATTTTTCTGTGCTTTTGTCCTTTCCATTTGGAGAAAATAAAAGACGGTGGTGACTCTTGCTTCCGCGACATTTCGCGTACCAGCGTTAAACAGTCAGTTCCAGATCCACCGATCACAGAACTGGCGACTCTGCTGGGGAAATTTACTTAAAGTGAGGTGTACCTTAGGGTAGTTCATAACTGTGTTTTCAATTGTATTGATTTGCTTGCTTTAAACTTGTGGGTTGCATGGGAGTTTCATAGATCCTAACCCGGATCTGGGGATACCCTGTTTAGGTAGCATAAGCTGTGAGGGACCTGTCCGGCGTAGACCGACATAGGTGAAGCAGTGGCTACATTGGTGTGGCACCTTGGTCTGTACCGATATCCCTTGTGTTGCAACGAGGAGAATATGGGTCTTCTGAGGAGTCATTAAGCACCAACAGACCTTAGAACCTTAAATGACACAACTTGGCCATTAGAACAGTAGCAGTATGCTACGCCCATTGAGGCTAAACTCTCGTGATGGTTCTGGCCGCAAGAAAAGATTGCGATGCTGGAGTTATGACCGATTGAGGGTAGTCAATGATATTGGGATCCTCTAAGAACCCGGTTACTTTTGATAGGACAAGTATGAACCAACAAACTGAAAGAGGGTAATACCCAGACCCCATGTTGGCCTAAACTCTAAGGGCTTCTCTTGTGTGACTTGTGTGCCTTCGTACTTGACTACTTGCATGCTTGTTATCTGACACATGAACTACATGCAGGTTTTGTTTATAGTCCTTAATTGGGACTCATAACAAGGTTTACTAAGTTTCTTGCAGGTTTTGTTTATAGTCCTTAATTGGGACTCATAACAGAGTGTACTGAGTTTCTTGCAGGTTTTGTTTATAGTCCTTAATGGGGACTCATAACCGGGTTTACTTACATCACTCCATGCATACCATAACATCATACCATTGTATACATCCTAACCCATTCCAAGGATCTCAAGGGCTTGTGATGCAGGTCATGATGAACCAACTGTCCAGCAAGGGGCAAAAGGGGATTTATTTTCCTCTAGACAAGGTTGTCGGGGGCTATGACCCACTGGATATGGTGAGCCTTTGACCCTTGACGAAGGACTCTCAATAATATGCAGTTCCTTCAATCAAGCTACCCAAATTCAAATGCTAACAATTTTCTTGTTTACCCCGCGAAGTCCTTGAAAACATTACATGCATATCATACATATCATTGCATTACAGGTACTCTTATTACAGGTCACTTACCTTCTCCGCTGTTTATTTCAGCAATGGCTTGCCCACAAGACAACCAGGACCTTCATGCTCAAGAGACTCGGTTCGAGGAAATTCTCCTGAATCTATCCAAGGGGCAAGAGGAGCTGAGAACACTTCTCATGGGGACTTTGGTCAGGAACAGCACTGAGGACGAACGGCTGAAACATCTGCGAGCTGAAGTGGATGCATTGAAGGCCCAGATGCTGGGGCAGGTGACTGCCATTCAGGGTTTAGCTCAAAGACAAGAAAAGCTCGGAGTTCTCATCAACCAACTGCTTCGGGGTAACCAACTGGGGCAAACATCTAAGGGTAAAGAGCCAGTCATCATTCAATCATCTTTGAGACAAGGAGATAAGGGGAGAGCTCCTCAAGTGGCTTCAGGGTCACCAACTCAGCAACAACTTCACCAGCTTCAGCCAGACAAGCCCAGGAGGCAATTCACCCAGCTCAACATGTCGTTGTTTCAAGCTTTACAACGCCTGCGAGATTGAACCTGATCACATTAAGGGCTCATCCCCGGAACCCCAACACAGCATCTCCTATCTATGATCCCAATAAAAGGTGTGCCTATCACTCTGCCAGTCCAGGACATGATACAAATGAGTGTTGGGCTCTGAAGAATAAGATCCAGGACCTGATTGATGAAGGAGCATTGGAGTTCACACAAGATGGTCAGGCTGAATTTTTCTACCATCCCTCCAAGGCTCACCATTTGAAGTAGCAAGCCCTGAAGATGAAAAGATTTTTGTTCATTAGGATTTTCAAGTTGTAACTTTCTTTTGTTCAAATATTTACTCATGTTAAACATTGTTATTCCATTAATGCATTGCATATGTCTGTTTTGAAGCAATATATTCGTATTCACTATATGCAAATTATTTTCATATTTTTTCTGATGATCAACGTTCGATTAATAATTCTAAGCCTCTTGAGGGAGGATGACGAAAACGATACCACAATCTACAGTATGCTTTTGAACAGACCCCGCTGATGAGGTACAGGCATTGTTTCAATTCCTAAACACTGGAGTTATAAGGAAGATAATCCCTCGTCAACCCCTTTGAGCCAAAGAAGTAGGAGTTTTTCTTTTCGAAAATTAAAACCCTTAATCATAACCTGGGGCAGGGTAGTTCTCTCAGTTGATCCAAGTGCATAACGAATGGCACCAAAGAGGTCCTTACAAAACAAAAGACAATGATGGTTCCGAATAATCAATAAAGAAAGGCAATCATTATCTTTCAAAGAAAAAACCCAATAAGTCAAAACCTATGAAGGAGACTTACAAAACTGGGGCATCCCGCTGACTGTAATCACGAAAGAAACAGTTCAGGCAAAATTTAGGGACAACAAAGTCAAAAAGAAAGAGGTCCTACCAACCCTCAACAAAAACAAAAATGACTGCCTATTCAAAATAAGTTATCAACATCCGAATCATCACCGGAAAATCAGAGCAAGGACTCAAACAAGGTCTAACGTATGATCAACTGAGTTTAGGTTTGAAGAACATCACGAAGAGCGGGTGGGTACAAATAAAAATTTGAGCCTTTATCCTTTGTTTCTTAAACCATGAACCAGGCCACGATATAACCCTTAAAAGTCCTAGCTGAAGCATCGGTTAGTTTGAAAGCACACTGTTACGAAAGGTATCCTGACTCCTTAAGGCCTACGGTAAATACGGAGTTGACATCACGTTTTACAAACACTCACTTGTTTTATGAAAAAGAATGCATTTTCAAAATCTTCAAGACAGACATAAGCTTTGCATTTTTGATATAACATTGTTTGCATATGACTATTTGTTTGAACAGCAGGGAAATTCGCACGATGAATACCTAGTGAACAAAAGCATTTCCAATCAAGGGGCAGACGTGATTATTGTCCATCATCTGGGGCAGTTAAGTCAAGATTCGGAGAATCTCTCAAAAGGCCAAATAGCCTGGGGCAAAGCTCCGCCTGAGTCACTTAGGGCATTCCAGCAACGAATCTTGCACGATCAGACATCTTCTGGTAATATGGCAACCCAAGCAGCCAGGGGCACCTCCCTGCATTCTAAGAGAACGGACATAGTCGAAAAAATACTGCGTGTAAAAAGACCCGCTAGGTTGACATACCTAGGCAAAAATAAGGGCTTCCCGGCGAACCAAAAGGGTTCAGGCAAAATGAGGGATGAAATGAAAAATCTGTACACCCGGCAAGTCGAAAACCTGAAAAGGCGGCTTGGGCAAAAATGGGTATCCCGATGGACTGAAAACCCGAAAGGGCGGTCCAGGAAAAAGTTAGGGATCAAAGCGTACGACTATGTCCCGTCATCTTGTCACCTGCCTACCAGAAGAAGGTTTGTCCATCAACAACTATCAGCACCTCACAGGTCTTCCTCTCCCACCTCAGAAACAGGGGCAATGATGAGCTGTCCAAGCAATCTAATTGTTCTGTCCTCCAAAGTATCAAGGTGAGTGCTGCTGAAGAATATAGCCAATATGCCTTAATTCCCCAGAGAGTGACTCAGCAAGTCAGTGCACTCTCCCCGGGCAAAGCTATTATCAACCTTAAGGAAGTTCGGTATCCTCCAGCAGATCTCAACATTCCCCAGCACAATATACATGCATTCTTAGCAAGCATCCCCGGCAGTCTTGACCTAAAGATTGTTTCCCGGCGGTATATCAAACATTCAGTGGAGTTATTTCCCCGGTACGATTCAAAACTTCCTCAGGAGAGTCCAACCTAGTTCCCCAGGAAAAGTTGGAATCCATCTCCCCAAGCAGCAAGCTTATCCCCAGTAGATTCTGGAAGCTTATCCTCGCAGAGCACGAACGCGTCCCCCGGCTTTATTCAAAGAGTTATTTCCTTACCAGGATATAACTGGGTTATCCTCAGCCAAAAGCCACGGAAAGATCGTTCTCGGCGAAGTCTTCTTACCCCCAACGAAGTCTATTAACACTTCCAACACAACAACGGTATCCCCAGCGAAGTTACCATCAACATTTCAGCAAAGTATCTCTCTCCCCACAGAGTATTGCTTCCCAGCAAGATCGTTAGAGTACTTTTCTCCCCGCAGAGTAATCCATTCGTCAAGTCTATTCCCCAATGGAGTTATCTTCTCCTACTGGTATTCTTGCAACTATCATCCCCAGCGGAAGCAAAGATCTATTCTTCAACATCAGCCCAGGATATGACTTCCCGGCACCCGTCAAGGATTTACTTTCCTAGACGACAAACATACATTCATAAACATCACACTTCCATATATCATAGCATGCATATACGCATCATATCTTACAAATCTCATTTATGTTGAGAACATCATCGCTTGATTCATATCATGCCTTGCATATGACTGACCTTTACCTTTCAGGAAGAATTCAGTTAGGTTCTCAGCTATATTCAAGACCTTGACCGGTTCAGTTAAATCGACCCTAAGATTTTACTGTTTCTTATCCAGTCAAAGGCCTTCTCTGGTTCAGTCAGATCGACCCTAAGATCTCCCTGTTTCTTATCCAGTTGAAGATTTCAAGACCCAGACCGGTTCAGTTAAATCGACCCTAAGATTTTACTGTTTCTTATCCAGTCAAAGGCCTTCTCTGGTTCAGTCAGATCGACCCTAAGATCTCCCTGTTTCTTATCCAGTTGAAGATTTCAAGACCTAGACCGGTTCAGTTAAATCGACCCTAAGATTTTCCTGTTTCTTATCCAGTCAAAGGCCTTCTCTGGTTCAGTCAGATCGACCCTAAGATCTCCATGTTTCTTATCCAGTTGAAGATTTCAAGACCTAGACCGGTTCAGTTAAATCGACCCTAAGATTTTCCTGTTTCTTATCCAGTCAAAGGCCTTCTCTGGTTCAGTCAGATCGACCCTAAGATCTCCCTATTTCTTATCCAGTTGAAGATTTCAAGACCTAGACCGGTTCAGTTAAATCGACCCTAAGATTTTTCTGTTTCTTATCCAGTCAAAGGCCTTCTCTGGTTCAGTCAGATCGACCCTAAGATCTCCCTGTTTCTTATCCAGTTGAAGATTTCAAGACCTAGACCGATTCAGTTAAATCGACCCTAAGATTTTCCTGTTTCTTATCCAGTCAAAGGCCTTCTCTAGTCCAGCTAAATCGACACCTAAAAGATTTTCCTGATAAAGACTCAGTAGAAGACATCCAAGATTCTCTCAGCATTACTGTTGAGGTTGTAGTCGCCTATGATTCTCTCAGCATTACTGTTGAAGTAGTAATCTCCCCAAGATTCTCTCAGCGTCCCTGTTGAGGTAGTAATCGTCCAGATTCTCTCAACATTCCTGTTGAGATAGTAATCGTCCAAGGTTCTCTCAGTGTTCCTGTTGAGGTAGTAACCATACCTGGTTCATTCATAACCTTTTGAAGCTCCAGATCCAGCTCCTGTAACCAGTCAGGACACATCTACACAAAGAAATTGAAGACCAGCTCCTGTAACAGGTCAAGTAATCATTTTCTTTTTCAGGTACGCAAATTCTCGCTAAGAAATCTCTTGCGCGATCGACACCCAAATGGCATCTATAAGCCCATTCACTTTCCATCATCTCTTAGCATGGCATCTATAAGCCCATCATCCTATCCATCAACCTCCAAATGGTATCTATAAGCCTATTCCCCCATCACACTACTATGTGAGCGCAAATTTCTGGGCACTCTAGTGTTCAATCATCTTCCACCTTCGGAATACGAAAGGCACGTCAGCCAATCTGCATCCTCAGGTCTAAGAAGATTGAACAGGGGCAACTGTTGTACCCCAAAATTTTCCCTCCCATATTCTTCAAGAATTGCAAAGAGCAAGCTTCAAAATCTCCCCAAGGGTTACACAGTTCAAGGGCCTCTTAACAGTAAAAAAATTAGGGTTTTGGTTCTGACAAAGGAATTGAAGTTTTCAAAGGTCCAATCAAGCCCCACATGCCTATAAACAGGGTCAAGAATCCTCATACCAAGTTTCAAGACTTACAGCACAAAATTGCACAGTCAAAAACCCTAATTGCTCAACAGTCAACTGCAGGGGCAAAATGGTCATTTGACAGGCAAAAGTTCAAATTTTTGGTCAACATCTCATTTTGAAGCCACAAACATCATTTGATCAATGCTTGATCATGATTCTCAAAGTATTGCTCAAAAAGTCTCAAGATGCAAAAGTTTCCATATTTGGACAATTGAAAAAGTCAACTGTAACTTGACCAAGGCATAACTTCCACATGGTTTATCAGAAAAATTCCATCCAAAGCTCATTTTGAAGATAAAGACATTTCCTACAACTCCTCTTCACACTTCAAGTCCAAGAAATGCTCTCACAAAAAGTTATCAATTTCAACATTATAGGTCATTTTCAAAAGTCAACAAAAAGGTACTTTAAGTCAAAGGCCATAACATTAGATTGGTGAATCAAAATGACATGGGACCAAAGGAATTGGTTAGAGGACTTCAAGACCTTTCCAAAATGTCCAAGAACATGACCAAAGCTTAAAAATTGAGCAAGATATGACTTGTGGAAGTTGGGAAATTTTTGGGAATTTTGAAAAGTCAACTTTACTTCAAATGCCTCAAAATTGCTAATGGGCCACATTTTCTTCCAAGAATCATCACCCAAAGCACATGCACGACCATTTGGCCCAAAGGGGATTTATTCATCATTTTTATTTATTTATTTGAATTTTTAATTGCTATTAATTCATTTAATAAAATAAAATATGTGAAAAATACTAAAACAAGCTTTTCAAATCTTTTTATGCATGGAATACCTTCAAGATTTCGTGCCCTATCTAATATGGAAAGAATCAAGGTGATTTGATCATAATTGGCACCAAAAGCACATGAAAAGATTTGGAAGATATGCCATGAAAATCAAATATCTTATACATCAATGCAAAGGGTTTTGGATCCAAATTTCAACCCTAATCTGATCCCATACATATACTGATCAAAACCTAATGCTAAAAGACCTCTAAGCTGCGCCACACTGCATAAACAACTTTGCACTTTTTCAAGAAAATTCAAAAACTGAAAACTCGATTCTAAGGCGTTTCAAGGCAAAATAACTGTCCCATTGCATTCCTGAGGCTAAAAGGAACGTGTCTGGATCAAAACCATTGTCCCTAATGCAAAGAATTGGTAGAACGACCGTGTCCTGTTCATGATTTTTTTTCATATTCATGTATCATGATTCATGCATTATTTTTAATTTTTAATGTTTGATTTGTGTTAGTTGATTCATTCTGAAGCTAACCATATTGTTTAATTGAGTTTTGCTTGCCTATACGCGAAATCACCATTGAAGCTCGCTAGGGTTCCTCAAGCTCCAAATTGGGAGTTTTCGTATACTGTAAAATTAAGACATCCCAGTACCATGGCTAGACTCAGGACGCTTGGACGAATCTAATACACCAGTCGCGCCTAATTTATATAGCCATACGGGCTATTCGCTATTTTTGAAAAGACTGCATTTTGGGGGGGTTTAAAACCCCCGCTACTTCTTTTTTTGTTTCAGGGACAACGAAGAAGAAGATTATGTGGCAAGCTGTGACTGGACAATTTGAATTCCACGCGCGTTTTTTTTTGTTTCTACGCCACTAACCAATTTTCTCTTATATTGTTTATTTGTTATCTTACATACAACGCGCGTTAACAGCTCCGTTGGTAGACAAGGCATTTGGTAAACTCTGGGACCTGGGTTCGATTCCCAGGTCCCCTCCCTTTCTCATATTATTTTCCTTTCTATATTCCTATGCAGCACATATTCCAGGGGCTCATCATATGTCCACCATCCACGCTTGCCACGCGCTCAATAATCTCAACCCAATGGTCCAAATCTAAAGCCTATGGAATGGTTCAGTCAATGCCTATCCACGTGATTACCAGAAGTCAACGAGGCCAGGAATTCAATGGGCCAAAAATGCTGGATGATACCTCCCACTTGGGGTCAACACCCCCTAGAGTTTGTGTTTCTTTTCTTTTTCCATCTTTTTTTATTATTTGTTTAATTTAATTATTTCCTCTTAGATCTTTAAATTAATATTTTCTTTAATATAAAAATAATAAAAATCAGAAAAGACAAAAATAAAATGTATTTTATTTAAATGCTATTTTGTAAATAAATGTTATCAATTAATTTAGTTTTTTAATTCTAGGATTAATTTTAATATTTTCTTAATAAACTTAAAAAATGTAGAATTAGGGTTTTGATTATTTTTATCCTTTTGCCTTTTTCACCATATTAATTATTAATTATTATTTTTGTAAATAAAATTGAATTAATTAATTAGGTTAACTTTAGATTTAATTTTCACATTTTTTTAATAAATAAAAATAGTTAGAATTAGGGTTAATTAATCTTTTTTTAATTTCATTTAATTCTCTCATAAAAGTCCATAAATACAAAAACTCAAAAATAATTCCTTTCTCATTTAATTTAATTAATTTCATAATTTGATTTAATTTCCTAAAAAGGGTCCAACGCCCTCGCATTCGATAGTAATTCCAATTCGCGCACTTATTTTATTTCCTCTTTTTATGTAATTCTCCCAAAGCCGTGTAACTCAGACATTTATCTTTTCCGCATTCTTTATTTTATTTTAAATCGGGTCCTGGATTTAATTTGGCGATGTGGACCCGCGCCTTTGTAATAGCATAGGAACTTTAATTCTCGCATCTTTTAAACTGTTAATTAAATTGCATGCAAGAATGAATGTTAAAATAAAAGCAACGCGTAGATCACCAATTACATGAACAAGACAAAAATATCTGAAAACGACACACAAATCACACACCACCCCTAGGGTACGCCTCATTGTTGCCTTGCCCCTCGAAAGGTGATCGTCGAGTAGAGGATGTTTTAGTAAGTCCTCATGATCCGGGAACCTGGCATGAGGGTAGCTTCTAAGGTATCTTCCTATTGCTCCGGTGATCACCACGTCCCGAATCCTCGAATTGACCCGAACACCTCCGACGGTGGTGCTACCTACCTCTCAATGGTGGGATGGCACTACTTTAAAGGACATTTACACAGACGAATTCCTTAGGGTAGGTAGACGACTCTAGATACTTGCTCTAATTTCAAAACAAATCAAAAATACTTTTCACACCGACACCTTTTCAAAAAGCTTTCGAAAGCAATTTTTCAAACACTCTTGAGGACTGATACAAGAGTCGAACTGGAATTTTCAAAGAAACTTTTTAAAACCCACAGTTGAAAAGCAAACAAACCTTTTGAAAACACAATGAGCAAGTATCTAAGAGCCCATGGATAACCATGGATAGAAAGGGTGCTAACACCTTCCCTTTCTATAATCTACCTCCCGAACCGAGAGCAATCTCTATAAGGAATTTTTCTGTGCTTTTGTCCTTTCCATTTGGAGAAAATAAAAGACGGTGGCGACTCTTTCTTCCGCGACATTTCGCGAACCAGCGTTAAACAGTCAGTTCCAGATCCACCGATCACATCCACCATCTATTTTTTATACAACATTTAAAGCCAAAATACACAAATTTCGAAGAGGTTCTTGTGGAGTACCATGGATGTTTAGGGTGCTAATACCTTCCCTTTGCATAACCAACCCCCAAACTTAGATTCTCTCACCCTCTTTTTGGGTTATTCGCTCTTTTTCCATTTCTTTGGAAACAATAAAGCGCAATGACGATTTTTATTTGATCTATGTGAGTCAAGTCAATACAATGACTTAGTCTCAATATTTCTACCGCTACAATTATGAATGAAATATTGAGGTGATTTGGTTCTTAGAGTGTTGGTTCAGTATTATAATAAATCTTGGAGGTATTACAATTTAGTAAATGTGTGCAACTGAAGGACCAATAAAAAATAACATCTATGTAGCTTATTTGTTAGATCTAAAATTTAAGTATTTGTGATTACCCTCTGTATAAAAAGATAATGTGTATATTTTTATTAGTGGATAACTCTACATTTTCTTATGGCTTGCCGTACGAGATTGGATTAACTGCAAGCAAGGACGACACATCGAACTACCATAAATCTTGGTGTACATTTTCTCTATCTCCTTATATTTTAATTTTTGTATAGAATTTTTATGTTATTAGGTTTTAATTTTTTTCTAGTTTCTATAAGGTTAGGTTCTTGTTGAAGCTGTATAGCGACAAGCAACAAAAGTTTAGGAAATATTTATCTAGAAATTTATCGTGTCCACAGAGATTGGTTATTGAATTGTCGTTCAACAAATCTCTCATTAATGAGTTTGGGGATAAATGAGTTTGTAAAGAAAATGTTATCAATAGAAAATAATTGTAAACAAAAGTAAAAACTAAGGAATAACTTATCAAGCTTGCATATAATCTACTCATCACAGACTTAAATCTATCGACCGGTTACATCCAACCTAACAATATTCATCAACATCACCACCTATCACTCACAACCTAAGTTATTTCTAACCCAAATTGAGAGACCGACTGTATCACTAAGGAAATGATCTCTCTACCTCCTCAACAACACAGAAGACAACTTATGTAATCGCACTGACGATCTCTCAGTACAGCACAACCACACAGGCATTAAGCTCTGATACCTAAGTAGATGTCAGCTCTAAATCTATCTCTAGAGTTCAGAAACTAACATATAATCATCTTAGATAAGAATCTAAGCAGTATATGTCTATAACAACTCAAGTCTCTAGCACAGAGCAAACGTCTAAGATAATAGTCGACAAAGATTTGTAAAGCAAGTTTAATATAACGCCATATGCGACAAATATACATGAGTTCAAAGTAAATACATATACAAACTCAACACAAAGAATACACAAAGAAGAAGAGAAATGAACCACAAATCTACCGGTTTGTCAGCGCCGATTGAAGAGCAATCCACCCGGATCATCCGTATGCAAGCTTCAATGTTGTTTTCTAAGCTCTAACTATCAAAAAATGAAGGATCATGGAGTTGGGGTCAAAAATACCCAAAATCATACTCAAAAAAGTGTTTTTACCCCCTAAATAAACATTTATGACTGTCTTGCATCGCTCGGCGACCAAAAAGTGTCGCCCGACAACTAAAACTCTATTTTTTTCACGCTTCAAGTCACTTCAGAAACGCCTGACGAACAAAAAATATCGTCTATTTTTTATTGTGATTTAATATTTAAGCATAAATTGGTACTAGATCTAATCAACTAAATATTTTTCTCTCTGGTGATTATTTTGGATTGTTGTATCAATTAATTAAATTTTATTCAAATTTATTTGTTTGAACCTAGTTAGATTAATTACCATATTGTTGATTTGTTGATTAGTTGATTTATCACCATCATATTATCATTGATTTTAGGTGTACATTAATTCAATCGCGTATCTCTTTTAAAACGTTTTCCACTCCCGTGCTTTTTAACTCCAATTTTGAAATTAATTTTTTATTAGAAACAAGTCTATTCAACTCCATTTTTAATTCATTTTAAGTCTATATTCAAATCAACAATAGGAACTATACTAATTGTTTTAATACTTCATTAGTTCCTTTGTAAACAAGTAATCAATTAATGCAAAATACGAGGAAGGTAAGCTTCCAATGAATTCATTAATACAAAGACACTTCGCTAGAGCCCGTGAATTATTTTCTATTTGCTCCAATTTTTTCATCATATATACAACAGTCTTATGCATTCTTCCTAAGCACGAAAAATCTGATTTACCACTCTTTTTTCACACTCACCATTTATACATAAATTGTCTATAGTAGAGTTATGTAATTATGTTTTTATGATCAAATTGTGTTGTAATTGTAATTAAATAGCTTATTTATGTTGTAACATTGTAAGTGATGTAAAGGTTGTAAAATGAACCTATATAAAAGATTAGTGTAAGCGGTTGTAGAATGAATCTAGTGTAAAAGCTCAAAGCTATTAGTGAAAATTTTAAGGAGAAGTTCTTGGGAACTGGATTAGGATGTATTGTTTAAGGCTGAATCAATATAAATCTTAGTATAATCTCTTTATCTCTTATCTCTTTTTTTTGTGAGTTTTATCTTCCGCTCATATATATTTGTTTCATCTTATTTCTTAAAATTGACCAACCTTAAAATCAACCTTTTGTTAAAAAGTTTTCAAAATTAAGACAACCCACTCATTCTCTTGCATTTAAAGTCACTTAGTCAATAATAATGTGCTACTACTTCTGAAAAAAAGTGATGGTAGACCATCTTACTTGCAATCATTTCAATAATGCATTTGGTCCAGGTCTTCCTTCACTTACTTCCTAGTGAAAGTTTTATTACACCATTGTTTGTCTCCCTGTTCGTCCTCTCATGGATGAATTGACAAGCTTGACCAAATGCTACAAGTTTAGACGAACTAAACAAATGTTCCAAAATATTAAGGACAACACCGTCAAATTTGATTTTCACCATGCCTCAAATCCTTTATCTTCTTTATCAAATTTTATTTATACTGCTATTTTCAGCTTTTCTATCTCCCACAAAGGTTGTAGTACTCACTACTGCAGAAAACTCATTTAATAATTGTTAGAAAATTCATATAATCACGCGGGTCCAAACGTTGTTTTGTAGAGTGTTGTGTAAATGTGTTATTTACAGTTAGCTAACTTAACCGTTGTTGTATTTCTTTTAATAAAATTAAAAAATGGCAATAGAACAACAATAGCAGTAAGACCAATAAGAATAACAACAAGAACAACATGAACAATAACAAGAACAAGAAAAACAACAACAAGAACAACAAAAACAAGAAGAAGAACAATAAGAACAACAAAAATAAGAAGAAGAAGAACAACAACAACAAGAACAACAAGAACAACAACAATAACAACAAACAACAACAACATATAATAATAAGAAGAACAACAACAAGAACAACAATAATAAGAACAAGAACAATAAAAACAACAACAACAACAATAACTAAAAAAAAATAACAATAAGAACAACAACTACAACTAACGTTGCTAACTTGAATCAATATTTTTCTTGTCTCATTCAAGATGGAGAATAGATGCTTTCGAATTTTGCTTATGAAATAAATGATATTTTCGAGCTTAGTTTAGTGGAGAAATAGAGTGTCATAAATGAAAGATGATGTTTGAAGGTAGAAGATGAAGTTCTTCTAAGTTTGAAGTTTGTCTAAGTTTTAGGTTTCACGTGGATCGCTAACGGTGGTGTCTTGAGTGTTGATAGTCATTTGAATGAACGATTGAGATTTATTTAAGGATTGTGAATAAACTCAATAATTACGCTACATACAATAATTGTTGTATTAAATAACCGTTGTTGTATGTATTTTAATAAAATATAAAAAATACAGCACTAGAAAAACAACAACAACAAGATTCTAACTCATGACCATGTGCGCTATATACAACAACGGTTGTATTAAATATCCGTTGTTGTATGCCTTTTAATAAAGTATAAAAAATACAACTGTATAACAACAACATCAAGATTTGAACTCATGACCATGCGTCACTTTTTATCATGGTTGGAACTTCTAACCATAATAAAAAGTGACTTAATTTTGAAGAAAAAAACGCCTAGTAGAATAGATTCTACCAAAATGTATCCTTTAACGTGGTGATTTAGGTATTATTGTTTGTCTGTTTTGTAGTAGTGGCTCAACAAAAATTTTGTTATTGCAAAACTACAAGGAAAAATCTAAAAGTCAGCATTCTTACCAATTTTCATTAACGACCGCCTAATATTAACTATACAAGTTCTCTTTACATGCCTTAAATATAAACGCTAGCTCATGTTATTTTAACAAGATCGTCATTTGGTCAAATAATATCCATGTCTGAGAGGACATTTGATCCATTACTGATAAAGCATAATTAACATCATATGGGTAACGAGTTAGTTGTGTCCACAATCTTGTTCCTGATTAAGAATCAAGTTGAAATAAATTATGTTTTCAAAGATTCTAAAAAATATTACTGAAAGTTGTAGGATTTAATTTGTGCTTATTTCAATCAGGGTTAGTGAATCTAAGTTGAATTAATTTCAATCGTAAACAATTACAAATGGGCCAATTAACTAATTGGTTTATCAATTTTTTTAAAGCCAAACATAAAAATATACATGAAATTGCCGACATCTCTGAATAAATCCAAAACAAGCAGTTATCTACCAGATTTTAAAAGAGATTAAGTTAGATATGTACACATGATTTATGCTAGTTCAACTCCTAGTCATCCTCACATGAGATCATAATCTAGTTTTTGATGAACAAACATCAGAAATTTTTTCTTCATTATTACTAGGTTGGATGTTTAAATTAGGCTTAAGAATCTGTTTGGTTCAAATGAAAGGGAGGAGAGGGGAGAGATTTTAATGGAGGGAAGGGAAAGAGACGGGAGGTGAAAATTTTTAATAACTCTATATATGTTTGGTTCAATAGAGGAGAGGGGAGGGGCGAGGAGAGAGGGAGGAATTTTAATAAAAAATATGTTTGGTTCATAAGAGGAGAGGAGAAGATTTTATTAATAATTTATATTTTTATCCTTATAATTTATATACGTCATATGATATTCAAAGTTGAAAAATTCGTAAATATTTTTTGATAATAAAATATACATAAGTAACTCAACAAAATTTATAATGTTGATTGATTAAAAAAATTGTAACATAGCGTTAAAAAAATTGAGTATACTAGATTTAGATTATAACTCTTCGACATAAATTAAATTATGTGTTTATAACAAGTTTTATATCGTGATGAGTCATCTAACCAAAAAAATACATAAAATAACAATGTAATAGACAAAAAAAAGAATGGTTTAAAATTTGATGTAAAATAAATTATAATAGAACACATAACAAAAGTAGATTAAAAAACATAAATAAAAATAATATTAAAAAAGACAAAAATGTGCAACGATTATAATGTATATTAAGTATAAAAATACAAAAATTATTTAAAGACGAAGAATAATTATAATAAGTGAAAGAAAATATAGAGAAAATCATACAAAAGAGAAGCACTTACATGAAAGAAAACAAATAATTTTGAAATACTAAAATAAAATTGAGAATATTTTCGTAAATGTAAAGTAAAATTAAATAATAAAAATCAGATTATCTCCCCTCCCCTCCGAATCCCCTTGATTCAGAGGAATACAAAAAGTTTGTTTTGGAAAGGATTTGCTATCCTCCCCTCCTAAAATATGAACCAAACACATTTAATTAATAATATTTCCTCTCCTCCCCTCCATCTACCTTGAACCAAACACACCCTAAATGCAGTTTCGTTTTCCCTATATTGATTTTGATAACTTTTTAGTTTTCATTTAAAAAAATTAGCTTTTTAATCCTTTTTTTCCACTCATTTGTGAAGGAGGCATCTCAATTTATGACTCGACAAGTTTTCAATGTTGCCATGTCATTAAAATCCATTTTTTTATATTTTAAACATCATATCAAATTAATTAATTAATTAATTATTTTGTAGTTAAAAATTAAAATGTCAGATTTATTAGTATAATTAGAATGCGAAGCAATTCTTTTCCATCTTATTTATCGTAGGTCATCTTCTTCCTCCATATTCTAAAACCTAACCAATTTTTGTTTGCTTTTGATTGCGCCATTATCATTTTTTGTCAATTTGTATTACACCGTCACTAGTCATCATATCTGAATGCTCCAAATCAAGTTATCAAAAGCCTTCACATTCCTTTCAGGAAGAGTGCAAATGTGGACTTTAATCTCCACTAATGACATCCTAGATCGATTCAAACCTATGTCGTTGTTTCTATGGTTATGGAATGTTTAATATACTTCTCAGTCATATTTTTCTATATTCTATGTTTTTTCATGTTTCTTCAAATTCCTCATTTTGTTTTGAAATTCTAGTTGAAGGGTTATAAGAGGTGTAACTATTTTTTCTAGTATGATAAAGAAATGTCTCTAGGAGTCAAGGATGTAATCTCTTCCCTGCACCAAAAGTTAAGTGAATAAAATGCGAAATTGAATGATGTCAATATCAAAGAGTAAGAAATGAAGATTAAGATGAAGTTTATGAAGGTGATGATGAAATATAGTTTGTCCATCACTTTTGTTGGATTAGTTTTGTGTAATTTAATGAAGTAGTTTAATGGATTAGTTCTCTGTCCACTGCAAAAAAAAATTATGATTGTTTGTAACATTTTAATGTTGAACAAAGATGTTAAATTATGATAGTTTGTAGGATTTTCTTCTGACTAGTAATCCTTTTAGCCAGATATTGTTTAATCCTTTATAATAAAGTGATTATAGGTTTGTCTCTATGTTCTAAGATTACCCAGTCAAATGCCTCACACATATTGTTTACATGCAGGTCACACTTAAAATAAGTGTTAATGTGTGACATGCTCCAAAATTGTGAAGGGACATAATTCATTTGCTTCCATGCAACTGATAACACGAAAAGTCCTAGCATATCCCGTCCGATTTACATAGATAAAAATTCTGATTTTTTGTTAATTATGTTGCATTATGTCTATATTTATAGTATGTTTCAGGTATTTACTTTCTGCAAAGCCTATTTGATAAAAGGAATAAAAATATTGAAGAAATGAAGAAGAAATGACAGTTTAGCAGGAAAATACAGAAGAATCTGTATCAGAAGCCTGTAATGGTCGTCACAACTTCATGTCGGTCGGCACAAGTTTTGGATGTGTGCCCCTCGACACACAATACCTGACGGTCGACACATAGAAGAAATGCATGCGCCACATAATGAAATATGTGCCACTCGCCACAACGCACAAAGTCTCTTCTTTGTTTCAGTTACTTACGAAGTCTTCGCGAGAAACACTTTTTCCTCCGGTTTTCCCTCAACGCACGTAGAACGGGAATCAAGTAACTGTCCCTATTTCTCCTCAACAAATGAATTCTATAAAAGCAAGGCAGTTATCAAAGAAAGTCTCTCTCTCTCGCACGCCTTCTCCAGAAATTATTATTTTCTTCTGCATACTGAGTTTGTTATTATTATTCCAATTTACAAATTTGAGCATTTTTTTTAATTTCATTTTAAATTTCCTTAAGAAGAAAGAATCGATCACCATTAAAGCAATATTCCTCCACACCGGAGGAGTATTGCACCATTAGTTTCCTTCTCAGCTTTCAGAATTTTGCTTAGGCTTATTTATTTTTCTGCAAGATTATTTTGTTCTGAGGCTAATCACGTCGGCTTCTGGAGGATAGCATACCGCAGTATATTCTTTCAGTATTTTATTCCAGGTTTTAAATTTAATTAATATAGTTTTCTTATTTTACCATGATTATATCATTGTATGCATGTTTTTATTTTATGTTATTACGCAGTAAAACTATGTGCGGCTAACTATCCCGATTCCGTTATGTGAGGTTATAAACCAAAGGAGTTCGGTAATTAATTGGCATAAATATTTATAAAAAGACTTTTCTGGTTTTGGTTTCCAATTTCAATATTAAATTGTTTTGTTACGAGAGTAAAGACAGACTAAGGATAAAATCGACAGAGCGGAAGTTTGAGATTTTAACTAGATAGTGGTAATTGAACATTAATTTTAAATACATCGAGAGTACTTTAAAATTAATTGGACTCTATTTGTTTTCAAAAAATACTTTTAAATTTTAAATGACACAGTGAGAGCACTCATTTGAGTTTAATAATATGGCCTAAATCGGTAGAACGAGAGTGTGAGACAAAGGTTTTTAAATTAATAGTTTCCACTGAAACATTGTTTTAATACTTAAAACTGTGTCAATGATTTATTGAATCCCTGAAGTCGATAAATTACATACCGGTGTTCCGTTATCAATTATTAGATCTTAGTTAATTCTCATTTAAACCCCAACATCCAAATCTTATCATTAGCCTTAACTTTACACTGTGATCCTAGATAACAGTAGTTTGACCATCAATCCTTGTGGGTTCGATATTTTTTAAAACTACGTGATTAGACTGTGCACTTGCAGTCACTACACCCGACAGACTCTCAAAGCCAACGATCAGCAACCTCATCCAAGTGCGTACACTTCACATTTGTATATCCCTCTTTTTTAATCAATGTCTCCAACTGCATATAAGACATATAATCAGCATCCACATCCACGTACCATTTAACAGGGGTGTGTATAACTTCACCCTTATAGTGTATTCTTAACCTAATAATTTAGCACTTTGCTGAACTAAATAACAATTATAATACATATATCAGATCAAACACTTGGCCCACAAACTAACTAATGAGACTATATTTCATATTAGACGATTACTAGATAAGTGACTACAATTGAGATTAAACAATTAAGGGAAAGAGGACCACATGTCAGTTTAAATATTTTGAGAAAAAAGGACCGTATTTTATGTTAAATAATTTGGGAAAAAGGAACCACATTTCACGATAATGGAACAATAAACAACCAAATTCTAAACCCATTAACTTTGGTTTTTAAAAAGGGGATAATAAAGTACGTATTTGAGACAAAATTTGACACCTTTATTTTTAGATGATAATGAAATGTTCATTTCCAAAAATCTTGGTTGAGCACAATAATCAGAGCACGAGTAATGAACACTTCACAGCATAATAACACAACATACAAATACCTTAGCACATGCGAAAAAGAAGTACAATTATTGTTTGCAAAAGAGAAAATAAATGAATGATGAACAAGAACGAAGAAGTTGATGATGAATACCTTAGTATTTCAGGTTTTAGAGAAAATTCATATAGAGAAAAATGGTTTACAATAATGAGTTTCACATTCTCATTTGTTTGCTTTTAATTTTTAATCACAAATTAATAATTTAATTTGAAAATATGTTTAAATTAAATAACTGTTTTTTATTTTAATAACATGACAACAATTTTAATATATGGCATCATAAAAAACTTATCAAGTCATAAATTAAGATATCACCTCTGCAAATGAGACTGCCGTGTGAAAAAGGATCACAAAATACATGAAAAAGTGATAAAAAGATAATTTTTTAAAGGGGAGCTAATAAATCATCAAAATAAATATAGAGGAATCAATACTAAATTTAAACCTATAAATTATTTGTCGTGACATGAATAAACTAAAAAATTTATGGTTAAACAACTAACAAATTTATGGTACACGTGCTAAATTAATAAATCCAAACTTTCTTGAGCCAATGAGCCCTTAAGCCTTGCAAGATATTCAAATCTTTATACTCATCTTCAAAATTCCTTCAACTTTTGTCAATACATCAGAATAAATCTTCAAATCTGGCTTCGAGCAACATCTATGAACACTAGAAATGATCTTGAAATAAACTCCTATTTTTAACCCTAGAGAGAAGAAGTCTGATTTTGCTTTAGAGCATAATCTAAAAGATCTCATACATAATTTTTTAATTTTACATAAACTTTATATCCTATCACAACCCTCACAATAATGAATGAATTCTCTAGAATGAAAACCTTAATTTGATTAGTGGTTTATAGAATAGATTGTTTGAGATATGGTAAATTCTAAATCCTAAATGAAAAATAATGAAATGTTAGTGGTTATTTACAGTGGCACAAAACAACTTAAAATAGTATAAAACGACAAAATGGTTTGATTCATTGTGAGAAAATTTCTATTCAAAGAGGTTTTTAAAATATGAAAAATTTGTAAAAAGAATTGATTCACAAGGAAAAAGTGTTTCTATTCATTGACAAAATAAATTAATTCACATGAATAAATTATTCATTTCACTTGCCTTTGAGTTTCACAGAAACAAAAACATGCAAAAATGAATCAATTCATGGTGAGTGTGATTCAATTAATATAAATCGAATGGCCCAAAAAGCATGATTTGAAACACCAAGTTAGTCAAAAATTAATCTATATGAAATGATTCACATTAAAACATGATTCGATTCACATGAATTAGTTCATACAAATTTATAAGTTGAGTCATAGAGGAGCATGATTTGATTCACAGTATCAAAATCCACCAAATGCAAAGTGAATTAATTCACACTTTCGAGTGATTTGTTTCACACGACATGGACTTGGTCAAAAGATTGTTTTATGCATGAAGAAGAAGCTTTTCAAATAGATGCTTACGCATGGCGTTGCGAGTGACTCTATTTACAAACTAGCTAACAACAATAACAATAGAAAAAAAAAAAACTAAAATCTTTACTCACTAGTAGGAAAAAAGACTAAATATATGTTCAATGTTGAATTTCATATATATCTTTGACAACATGATCATCTCATAAATGTCCCACACTACTTCCAATATGTATATCGGCTAACTTTTCGGTTCAATAAGTGAAGGAAAGAAAATAATAATATTATATATTGGCACTTAAACACGACTTTATTGAATATGATAGTATTAGACATTACCATGGTGAAAATATAATTTTACTTTTTTATTCCATTTAGTGCATCCACAATGGTGATTTTTCTATTTGAGGTGTCTAAATGGGTCCTACAGTTACACATTATTCAAATTTTTTTAATGTTATTAATATTTTTTTTAAAACTTGATTTAACTTGATTGGACGGACTTGTCAGACCATTAACCTGAAGCTAAAGCAGATTGAAAAGGCCAAAAATTTGAATATGTACTTGATCAGATGAAAATCAATATGGTCTAATTGATTCAATGATCAAATTAATAAGTCGGCGGACTTACTTAAACCTGCATGTTGCACTGTTTAGAAGATTGAAAAAAAATTTAAAATTGAAACAATATCTCTTCCTTCACATCTCAAAGTATGAAACTTCAGAACAACATTCTTCACATTCCTTAATCTACCCCAAACCATCAATTCTCAAAATCAATATGGCTCCTTATAGTAGAACTATTTCTTGATATTCACTTCTTTTTTTATGGTTAAAATTACTTCTTTCATATTTCTATGTGCTTATTGTCATCATTTTTTAATGTTATATTTTTGTTTTGTATTACATTTTTTATTTACATCAGTTGTTATTTGATTTGTTTAATTTTTCTCAAGAGTATTATTTTGTTTTTCTTGAAAATTGTAGTGTTAAGATTTGTACTTATGCCCGCGTTGTTGTTAGGTTATCCATCTTATTTGGAGAGGCTCAAATGGATGTGGGTTAATGGTCTATGTGTGTCTATGCCTTTATTATTATCAAACAAAGAGAATTAGGTTATTTATTTATTGTGTGAGAAAAACAAGAAAAGTTAGAGAGAAAATCCTATTTCCGCAGCCTCAATTCTGCACAAATCAATCCCAAAAAATCGGAGCTTGCGCAAAATCTAACAGTCGGATCCTTCTGAAATTTTGACACAACGTTCATCATTCATAGGAGCACATTCTGAACGATTTTGATTGGATTCATAGCTTTCTAAGTTGGTCTGTCGTGTCCATCTTTGAGGTCTGAGTTTCTTGGTGTTTTTGGGTTGTTTTGTCTTTCTTGATTATTGTTGTATTCCAAGATTGATTTTAAATCTTGACGATATTTATGTATGCCTCTAACTAGTGTTATAGAGAATCTTGCTTGTACCCGTTGTTGATTATAGTGGAGATTTTAAGTGGCCTACAGGTCCCGTGGTTTTTTACTCCTGGTTAATAGAGGTTTTTCCACACTAAAATTGTGTTGTGTTGTTTTATATGTTTTGTTGATTGTCATTGCATTTGGTATTTGGGAGAGCTTGTGTTGTTGAATTATTCTATTGCGTTTGTGATTTTCTCCTAACAAATTGTATCTAGAGCCGTGGTTTAATTTGTGTAACGATGGAGACGAATACATCTAGGATGGTGAGTTTGAATGGTTCAAATTATAATGTTTGGAAAGGAAAAATGGAAGATTTGTTTTATGTGAAAGGTTTTCACGTGCCAATTTTCTCTAATGAAAAACCCGATGGAAAGAGTGATGAAGAATGAACTTTGTTGGATAGAAAATTTTGTGGTTATATTCGTCAATGGGTGGATGATAATGTTTTGAATCATGTGAGCTCAGTGACTCATGCTTGCTCTCTTTGGACCAAACTTGAAGAATCGTATGCAAGAAAGACCGGGAACAATAAGTTGTTCTTGTTCAAGTAATTGATGTCATTGAGGTATAGTGATGGTTCACCATTGACCGATCACTTGAACACTTTCCAAGGGATTCTAAATCATTTGTCGGAGATGAATCTTACTTTTGATGATGAAATTCAAGGTTTGTAGCTTCTTGGTACTTTGCCTAATTCTTGGGTGACTTTTAGGACATCCATGTTTAACTGTGCTCTGAATGGTATCATCTTGATAGACTTGGCTAAAAGTAGTATGTTGAATGAGGAGTTGAGGCGTAAGTCACAAGGTTTTTCTTCATATTCTGAGGTGTTAATTACTGAATCAAGGGGGATACGTCAAAGTAGAGGTTCAAGTAATCGTGAAACTTCACGTGGTAAATCACAAAAAAGGATCTAATAAATTCTCTCATATTGAGTGTCATCATTGTGGGAAAAAGGGACACATAAAGAGGTTTTGTCATAAGTTGAAAAGGGAGAACAAGAAGAAGAGTTACAACAATGACAAAAAGGAAGGTAACAATAATGAAGATGTTACTATTATTGATGATTTCTTTATTATTTGTGATAGTTGTGTTGAGAATGTCAATCTACCATGTGATGATATGGATTGGGTGGTTGATAGTGATGCTTCTACTCATGCAACCTTGAGACGTGATCTTTTTTCTACTTATGAGACCAGTGACTTTGGTGTTGTTCATATGGGAAATAATGGGAAAGCTAATGTCATTGGAATGAGAGATATTTGTGTTGAAACTAGCAATGGGACATCCCTAGTTCTCAAAGGTGTGAAACACATTTCGGAACTTTGATTCAATCTTTTATCCGTTGGAAAGTTAGATAATGAAGGGTATGATAATTATTTTTCGGGAAATGAATGGAAGTTAAAGAAAGGCTCAATGGTGGTTGATAAAGGAAAAAGGAAATTGAACTTTTATGTCGTCCAACTTGGGGTTTCGAAGTGCTACATAAACACTTGTGATAATGATAGCTCATCCGAATTATGGCACAGAAGTTTGGGTCATTTGAGTGACAAAGGTTTGAGCATTTTGGAAAAGAAGAATGTGTTGTATGGTGTTTCCGATGCAAAGTTGAGAAAGTGTTCACATTGTTTGGCGGTTAAACAAAAGCGAGTTTCCTTTATGTCATCAGAACCAAAGAGGAAATCAAAAGTGTTGGATTTAGTACATTCTGATGTGTGTGGTCCGATGAAGACACGGTCACTTGATGGTGCATATTAATTTTTGACTTTTATTGATGATTGTTCTCAAAAAACACGGGCTTATACCTAGAAGACGAAAGATTAAGTGTTAGATACCTTCAAGTCGTTTCAAGCATCGAGTGAAAGAGAAACGCAGAAGAAGCTCAAGTGTATTTGACTTGATAACGGGGGAGAGTATGTTGGACCTTTTGACAAGTATTGTCAAGATCAAGGTATACGTCATCAAAGTCTCCTCCTAAGACACCACAATTGAATGGGTTAGCCGAAACAATGAATAAAACTTTGGTAGAAATGGTGAGATGTTTACTTTCTCAATCAAAGTTGCCGAAATACTTTTAGGGAGAAGCATTGAGCATATTTGTACATCTTTTAAACCTCACTCCATGTGTTTCATTGAAGTTTGATGTTCCAAATCATGTTTGGAGTGGTAAAGATGTTACCTACAACCATCTTCAGGTGTTTGGATGCATGGCTTATGTGCATATTCTGAAGGATGAGAGATCAAAATTGATTAAGAAGTCAAAGAAATGTGTTTTTTTATAGACTTGATGAGTTTGAATATCGATTCTTTGATCCGGTTAAACAAAAGCTTATTCGTAGTAGGGATGTCATATTCATGGAGGATTATACCATTGAGGACATCGAAAAAGTTGAGAATAAAGATCTGATTTTTAAAGAGGGAGAAATGGTTGACACAGACTCAACTACTATTGCTCCTACCCCTATCACTTTCGGAGATGTTCCAATTGAAAATCAAGGTATGGATTTGAATGTTGATAATGTTTTAAATCCTAATGACATTGTTGATGTAGGTGCTACGGAATATGTTGTTTAAAATGAGGTTGATCAAGAGGTTGCAAGTGTGAAGCAACCGTTTGCTTCTAATGAGTTGAGGCAGTCTATTCGTGATAAAAGGCCTTCCATTCGTTACCCCTCAAACGAGTATGTTTTTCTTACCGATGGTGAAGAACCCGAAAGCTTTAAAGAAGTTTTGGAGGATGAGAACAAAAAGGAGTGGATGGATGCCATGGAGAATGAAATGCAATCACTTCTTGAGAATAATACCTTTAAGTTAGTGAAGTTTCCAAAGGGTAAGAGAGCATTGAAGAATAGATGGTTTTATCAGATTAAGAAAGATGAGTGTACTTCTCAAAAAAGATACAAGGCTCACTTGGTGGTAAAAGGGTTTAAGCAACTTAAGGGTGTTTACTTTGGTGAGATTTTTACTCTGGTTGTGAAGATGCAATCTATTCAAGAGGTTCTTGGGCTAGCCACTAGTCTTGATTTGAAAGTAGAGCAAATGGACGTGAAAACGGCTTTCCTTCACGGTGATCTACATGAAGAAATTTACTTGGAGCAACCAGATGGATTCCGAGAGAAAGGAAAAGAAGACTATGTTTAAAAATTGGTAAAATGTCTTTATGGTTTGAAGCAAGCACCTCACCAATGGTATCAAAAGTTTAACTCAATAATGGTTGAACATGAGTACAAGATGACTAAGGTTGATCATTGTGTGTTATTTCGAAATTTCTCTGAAGGTGATTTCATTATTCTCTTGCTCTATGTGGATGATATGCAAATTGTTGGAAAGAATATTTCAAGAATTAAAGAGTTGAAGAACACTTTGAGTGAATATTTTGCTATGAAGGATTTAGGAGAGGCTCAAAATATTCTTGGTATTGAAATTGTTCGAGATCAAAATGAGAAGAAGTTGTACTTGTCACAAGAAATGTATGTGGAGAAAGTCCTTCTGTATTTTAGTATGGATAAGGCTAAAGCGGTGAGAATTCTACTTGCTTCTCATTTCAAGCTTAGTCATAAACTATGTCCATCTACGAATGAAGAAAGTTAAGTATGAAGTACATTCCATACTCGTCGGCAGTTGGTAGTTTGATGTATGCTATGGTTAGTAGAAGACCCAATATTGCTCACACCAGAATGGTGAGTCGTTATCTCTCAAATTTGGGAAAAGATCATTGAGAGACTGTGAAGTGGGTGATGAGATATTTGCGTGACACATCGCATTTAAGACTAACTCTGGGATGTAAGAAACCTATGTTGGTTGGATATACATATTCATATTTAGACGGAATTATAGATGATCGAAAATCCATTTCGGGATATATGGTGACTTTTACCGAGAGTCGTGGCTTTGCAATCAAAGTTGCAAAAGTGTGTTGCACTCTCTACTACCGAAGCCGAATTTATAAATTTCGTGGAAGCTTCAAAAGAGTTTTTATGGTTGATGAAATTTTCAATAGAACTTGGTGTGAAACAAGAAAAGTATGTCTTTTTTTTGTGATAATCAAAGTGCCATTCACTTATCGAAGAATTCCTCCTTTTACTCGAGGTCAAAGCATATTGATGTTTGATATCATTGGATTCGTGACACATTAGATTCCAAGTTGATGGAGCTTGAGAAGATTCACACCGATGAAAATGGTTCAAATATGTTGACGAAGGTGTTTCCTATAGGAAAATTTGAGTTTTGTCGTATGGTAGCCGGATTAGTGTTACCCTCCAACTAGTCGGTCGGGGGAGTTTGTTGGGTTATCCCTCCTATTTGGAGAGACCCAAATGGATGTGGGTTAATGGACCACGTATGTTTATACCTTTGTTATTACCCAACAAAGAGAATTAGGTTATTCATTCATTATGTGAGAAAAACAACAAGAAAAGCTAGAGAGAAAATCATATTCCCGCAACCCCAATTCTGCACAGACCAGTCCTAGAAAATTGGAGCTTGCGCAAAATCCAACGGTCGGATCATCCTGAAATTTTGAAAAAATGTTCATGACTCATAGGAGAATATTCTGAAACATTTTGATTGGATTCTGAGCTTTCTATGTCGGTATGTCGAGTCCATCTTTGAGGTCTGAATTTCTTGGTATTTTTGGGTTGTTTTGTTTCTCTTGATTATTGTTGTATTTCAAGATTGATTGCAAATCTTGATGATGTTTATGTATGACTCTAACTAATGTTAGAGAGAACCTTGATTGTACCCATTGTTGATTATAGTGTATATTTTAAATGCCCTATGGGTCCCGTGGTTTTTTTACTCCTAGTTAACAGAGGTTTTTCCATGCTAAAATTGTGTTGTGTTGTTTTATGTGTTTTGTTGATTATCATTGTATTTGGTATTTTAGAGAGATTGTATTGTTGAATTATTCTATTGAGTTTGTGATTTCCTCCCAACAGGTGTTTGTATTGATATTTTTTATTTCTTTTTATTTCAAGTAAAGTTTCCTCTTTAAAGGTGAACAAATGCGATGTCGAGTTCAAAACCGTAACTTTGTAAGTGACGTCTCTTCACAACTATCAATTAATATTTCTTAGATTTATAATCATAACTTTCATGTCAATTAATATTTTTTATTTTTTTTTATATATTAGGTCAATAACCATACCATCCAACTAGTTTTTTTATAAGCAAGAGGCAAATTGGCATTAAAAATAAGCATTAGGGGTGCTCACCCTTATACAACCAAGGATACCAAGAAAAACCAAAAAACACAAACCAATAAAAACAAAAACACAAACAAACCAACCAACAAAAAAAAACACCTACTCCCAACCCGACTCGGAATTGTGGCACCGTTCAAACCAAGATAAACTCCTCCAATGACTATGAAAAACCTTAAACCACTCCCAAGATAAAGCTTTTATGAAACTTAACACGTCCAACTTGACTAAAAAAACAACCCTTGAAAATAATAGAACTCCTAAAAGACAAAATAGCCTAACAAAAAGCTAGCCCAAAAAACCACAAAGAAGGAGAACAAGCATTTGAGAGATGGTGGAGTCTATCCAACAAATAATCCCCAAGAGAAGAAGCATCAAATCCAATCCACCCAGAAAAATTAAACCATAAGCCATTGACAATAGAACAAGAGCAAAATAAATGCTCAACATCCTCCTCTTACAAAAAGCACAAAGGGCACACCACATTGTAAGGACCGCAATGATTCCCCGCTTGGCTAATTAAAACCTAGTAGGCAACTTATGAAGAATTAATCTCCACCTGAAAATGAGAATTTTACTAGAACCTTTGGTATTCCATAAACAATCGAGGTCCGATGCAATAAAAGGATCCAAATGCAAAGATACGAAAAAAGATTCACAAATCCTCTTATAAAAATCTTTAACCGAAAAGACATCTTTGTGTCTCCACCAAACAAAATGATCTTATTCAAGAGGGTTCAGCTTCACACACTCCAAAGACAACTTCAAATCCTCTAGCAACAAGACATCCACACCACTTAAGACCACCCCAAGTAAACCACACTCCCACACCCATTTGTTATTAATCCAAGAACACGACTATTCAATTTTGATACCCTCCGAGTTACATAAATAGAGCAATGAAGGGAATAAATCCTCCATTGGGGAATTACCGCACCAACGATGACTCCAAAAATCTAAGATCTTCTCATTTCCAAACTTGCACGAGATTGAGCTAGAAAACCAATTTGATGGGTAAGCACTAACAAGGGGTTCCCCTATGCCACATAAATCCATCCACCACAAAGAGGTCATCCTACTCGAAGTAGTTCCTCCTAAAACCGCTCTTTTAACCTCACCATACCTCCCAGAAATAAGACCGGTCCAGGAAGAAGAATTATCATTTAGGATCCTCCACTTCTACTTACTTAATAAGGCAAGCCCTCCATCATCCTTAGGCAAACAAATTGAGTCCCAACTTATCCAACAAACCTTTTTAGCATCAACTCCCCCTCCACATAAGAAAGCTCTTTAAATGTTAATGATCTCATTAATGATTACCTTGGGGGCCTTATAGAAAGGAAATAAGAAGATGAGAGTATTTGCTAAAACGGAATTTAAAAGGACCACCCTACCTCCAATAGAAAAAAATCTATTATGCCACAATGCTAACCTTATATTCAACTTGGAAATAATCGGTGTCCAAGAATCTTTTCTTCTAGGATTGATCCCAATCTAAATACCAAGAAACAAAAAGGTAACAAACCAATACCATATGAAAAAAAATATGCGGCCGCCTGCACAAAATCGAAATCAAGATTAAGACCAAATAATTTACTTTTGGAAAAATTCACACGAGTCTCCGAAACCAATTCAAAGCCTCTAAGTAAAGCTTTAAAGGACCAAAGATTCTTCCAAGATCCTTCACCAATCAAAATAGTATCATCCGCAAATTGTAACAATTCAAAGTGAATATCCACATTGAAGTGGAAGCCTTCGAATTCCACCATAGAAACCACTTGTTTCACTAATCTGGAAAAACCTTTTTCCACCAAAAGAAAAAGAAAATGGAAAGAGGATCCCCTTGTATAAGACCTCTACTCACTTTGAACTCCATTGTTGGGATCCCATTAACAAGAACCAACATAGAACTATTAAACACCAAGGCCTCCAGCCAATCACACCACTTCACCCCAAAACCCATTAAACCCAACATACCTCTAAGATAATCCCAATAAACACACTCATACACATTTTCAAAATCCACTTTGACCAACATACAACTCCTCTTAGCATAATCCACCACTTCATTCAAAACTAGGACACCATCCACCAATTGTTTATTGACAACAAATGTAGTTTGACAACTAAAAACGAGTTTAAGAATCACCGTCTTCAACCCAACTAGTGATTTGATATCCATTACTTTGACTGGTCATCGTCCAGACTCAATTTATAATTAAAATTCATTCATTTCAACCTAAACCTTTAACAAAAAGTATTAAACGAATCTCACAAATAAATTTATATTTATTACATTTAAAGAAATTTGATTCATTTTATACCATTATTGTTGGAAATCCACCAAAACCTATGATAAATTTCTATCAATATTGATGGACAATATTGTTATCACCACACAATGACAATGAAAAAATATGAAAGAAAGAAAGACAATGATTTTCTGCAGAGTTTCTCTCTGTCCACAAACTATGGAAAACTTCTTATTCACTTGCAACTGCAAATTCTGTGAATACAACTTGATTACAAAATAAGGGTTACTCCCTCTATTTATTGATTTAGGTTAGCTTGCTCTCTAAGACAAAAGCCCCAAACTATAAAAGCTCAAAATACATATTTTGGAACTAAATCAATTCTATCTATTTTAGACCTAAATCAATTCTACATATTTTAGATCTAAATCAAATATGCGTGTAACAAACTGCTTCCACACTTTGATAGACTAATTCGACACACCTTGTGCCAAGCAACAATCTGCTTCCATACAAGGAATTACACTTTCAATACACCACATAATTCATTGTGTATAAGCTATCTATATTCATCATAGCTCTTAGTCTTATGAATACTTCGACTTGCACACCCTTTGTCATGATCTATGCAATCTGATTCTTAGTTATGCAGTGTTCCAAGTTTATCTTCCCATCTTCTACCTGATCTCTAAGATAGTGGAACCTCATTTCGATGTGTTTTCTTCAACCATGTGCTATCAGATTCTTCGCCATGTCGATAGCTAACTTGCTGTCGATCTTCATGGTAATTACTCCATGATCTTTACCTGTAATCTCTTCGACCAAGTTCACCATCCATGTTGCTTGACATGCACAAAGAGAAGAAGCTATATACTCTACTTCACACGATGATAATGCCACTACTTGTTATTTTCTCGAACTCCAAGCAATTGATGCACCACTTAGCATGAACTCATACCCTGTTGTGGATTTTTGATCCTCAACATCACCACACCAACTTAAATCAGTGTATCCAACTAACTTGTATTATTTTCTTTTATCAGCTGTAGGAAATAAAATGACATAGTCAAAAGTTCCTTTTAGATACCCCAGTATCCTCTTCGCTGCTGCTAGGTGTGATACCTTTGGCTTCTGCATGAATATACTCAATATACCTACATTGTATGCTAAGTCAGGCCTTGTGTGACAAAGTTATCTCAATGACCCAATAAGTCTTTTGTATTGGGTTGGTTCAACATCATCTTCGTCTGAATCATTCGACAATTGCAACCTTGGTTCAGCAAGTGTTGATGTCAAGTTGCATTCTTTCATCTCAAATCTCTTAAGAATTTTTCCTGCATGTCTTCTTTGATGCATCATCAAACCTCTACTACTCTTGTAGAACTTGATTCCAAGGAAATATGAAATGTCACCCAGATCATACATTTCGAATTCCTTATTGAGATCACCTTTGAAGTCATCGATCTCATTCTTGCAGCTATCTGTTATTAACAAGTCATCTACATAGAGACATAGTATAAGCAATTCACTCTTTCTTCTTCTTACATATACTCTATGTTCAGTTGTGCACATTACAAATTCCTTCTCCCTTATAAAACTATCAATCTTGTTATTCCAAACTCTTGGAGCTTATTTGAGTCCATACACGGCTTTATGTAACCTGTATACCTTTCTCTCTTCCACATGCTTCACAAACCCAACTGGTTGTGCAACATAGACTTCTTTGTCTAAGGGTCCATTCAGGAATGCATACTTTACGTCCATCTGACATATGTTCTAACTATTCATTTCTGCTAGACCAATAACTATTTTGATTATTTCGATTCTAGCAACAGGTGTAAATACTTTATCAAAGTCAATTCCTTCCTTATGAAGAAATCCTTTTTCTATAAGTCTTGCTTTGTGTCTAGTTACTTCCCCTTTGAGATTCAGCTTCAGCTTGTATACCCACTTGACATCAATTACCTTCTTTCCTTGAGGCAATTCGACAAGTGACCAAGTGTTGTTGTCTTCGATGGACTTCACTTATTCATTCATTGCTTTCATCCACTTCAAATCTTTCAATGCTTAAGTTTCATTGACATGTTCAACATCTGCATAGAAAGCATAATGTACCACCCCACCTTCATTATCGACCATATCATATGATGTAATCACACAATCTTGTAACCTTGCAGGCATGTGTTTTATTCTCTGAGGTCTGTTTGGTCCTGATTGATCTATAAATGTTGGTTCCTCTTGTTGAAATTATCTTTCGACTGCAACTGCTGGTTCTTCGAATAAGATTCTTACTGAATCTTTCTTGACATTTTATGTCCAATCCCATTCCTTAATCTCATCCATGATCACATCCATGCTGATCATAATCTTCTTGTTCACTAGGTCGAACAACTTGTAACTTCCTATCGAATGATATCTGTTGTACCCCAAAATTTCCCCTCCCATTTTCTCAACATTTCTCATCACAAAGCCCTTGAAGCTCAAGATCCAGTTAGGGTTTCATCTGCTCAAGACTTCTCCTTGCACTGTTGACCCAAATTAGGGTTTGTGTTTGCACAAAGATATTTTGACCTAAAATGCCTAATATGACTTTCATGCTTCATGTTGGACTCCCAAGTTTATCCATACCAAGTTTCAAGTCTTGATTCCAAATTTTGCCCAGGCAATTGGACAGTTGACCTAGAAATCAACTGTATTGGGGAAAAAGTCAACTGTGGCCAATTGACAGTCAAACCTCATGGAAATTGACCCACATCAACATTATAAACTCACATGGACCATTTGATCAAGTTTGGATCACAATTCCACAAGAAATTTGATCAGATCACCAAAAGGGCAAAATGGTCATTTTTAGGGTTTTGACTGCACAAAGGCAATTTTTGACTGTTTGACCTAGCCAATGGCAAACCAAGCTCACATATGGACTCAAGGATCCCATGTAATTGTCTTGACATGCTCAACAAGTTCAAAAGATCCCAAATACACAAAATTGACAGTTGAATTTCCCAGTCAATTGATCAATTTTGAATGTATACTGAAAAGTCAAACTTTGACTTTTTGGTCAAAATCAAGTGTCAAGATTCATTTTTCATCAAAACATGACAAATCATGAAACTTGTTCATCAAGAAATCAAGAATTGCAAATTAGGGTTTGAAATGAAGATTTTTTATAACTTAGAATTTTTCTAAGTTATGAAAAACCCTAATTTTTTCCTGACTTTGCCCCACTTTCTCACCAAGATTCATTTGGATTCAAACAAAAGTAAAAACATGAAAGTTGTAGCCTATTGCATAATCTACAACTTTGATTCACAAAGTTTTCCCAAAAGAGGCTTGTATCTCAAGTTACAATTTTTGGAACAAGGGTACTAAACCATTCTTAACTTAGAGAAAATTTGACCTATTTTAGGCAAGGTTTTTACCTAACTTCAAGACCATTTTTCACATACTTCCACTTGGAATTTCAATTTTCACTTCAAAGATGGATTGTATTACACATTCCAAGATTTCCAAAATGTCCAAGAACTCATCAAACAACCTCACGGTTAGGGAGAATCGAATTTTGCAATATGGCAAAAACTCACTTTTGTTATGGCCAATTTCCATGTTCATACACTTAGGCAATTTTCAAATCAGCATGCATTCCTTGATTACAGGCCCTAAATCTCTTTTACACTCATAAATTTAATGCAAACTCTTTGTGCCAAGACCATATTCTATGTGTTCAAGCATTGCATAAAGGTTTAATCCATTTTTAGAAAAAGCAATATATCCATTTTGATAAAGTTGCACTTTATGTCAAATTGCAAATCCAAGCAAGTACATTTGAAATCTCTTTGGCACAAGTTTATGGACTAAACACACTGATCAAGGGGAAGGTTAGCAGCATAGCTTGGGGGCCTGCATCAGTCTAGAACACCAAGTTGCCTTTTGTTGCTTAAAGTGTAAGAAACATAACATATCATACAACAACTTTCATCTCAGCAAACCAAGCCTTAAAAAGTTGTCAAACACATTCAAGACATCCATTCTGAGCTAGAACACGATCCAACCAAGTCCCAAACACTCTCATTCCCAGAATCACCCTCAAACTGTCCAAACAGAGCACCTGCTGCAGTTTGAATCCCATAATTCATTTCCATCGTGCATTCTTGCCCAAACCAGTTCAAACATCTTCCCTACCATCAATGCAAACTATCCAAAGCATTAGAAGTGGACTGTAACTCCTCTAATCAGTTTGGCCATTTTCATTTTCTTGTTTTGCAGGTGGAGTGCTACAACTCGATTCAGCTAGTTTCAAAGCAAAGTAAAACTTGGAATAGCATCCCTGGACATCAAGGAAGCTGTACCAATCATCACCTTGCTCTGAAAGTACCTCCATCATCAGATACAACTTCAACTGAACAGGTAAGTTCATGAACACGTATCTCTCTATCCAGGCATTGTTAGCTTTAGGTTTGTGAAGAAAACATGTCATATTCATAGCCCTGAACATGCCCATGTAGTTAGTTTTCATTTATGTTACATATGTCATAAGAATTTGATGTCTGAACATTGATAAAAAATTAGGTTAAGATTTGGGAATGGAGAAATTCTCTCTCATTTTTTAGAGTTAGATCAAGTTTTTGGTATGTATGGATTCGTTGTTTGATGCTGAACATTTTTGATGTTGTGAGTTTTCATTAAAAAGTCAGGAATCAGGATGTTTGAATCATGGTGTAAAACGCGCGTTTTTGAACAATTTCTGGCTGGAGGTTGAAGAAGGACTTGGTGGGCTGGGCTTGTTTTGTCATTTCTGTTTACACACTATTTTTTACTTTGACACCCCCCAGGCCCATTTGGTTTATTTTTATGATTTTTTTACTTTTGTTTTTTATTCCTGACTTATTTATTTTTCTTCATAATATTAAAAACATAAAAAACATTTTTTACACCATTTTTATATTTTTTAGGCATTTATTTGTTTATATTGATATTTGTATGTAAATAAATACATAATATTATTATTTAGAATAACTAGGAAAAAATAATGTAAACATATTCATTTTTTGATTTTTATTTTATTTTATCTTCTGAAAATATTTTATATAGAATATACTTTTTTTTTATAAATATTAAATATTAGTATTTTGTATATATAATACATATTTAGAAAATAATACAAATATATATATATATATATTTATTAGAATATTTAAGACAAAAATACAAAAATATATACATTTTTATTTTTATTAATATTTGATAGTAAAAATACCTTTTTGACAAATATACTTCATTTTTATTTTATTTTATATATAATTGATAAATATTGTACATATTAAATAATTAATGCATTTACTTAATAAATTAGGGTTTTGCCCTAAACATAAAAAACTCAAAAAAATAATACTTTTTATTTTGTTTATTTGACATATAAAAATACTCTTTTTCATACACATAAAAACATTTTTTTTGCATCTTGCATATTTATTTTATTTCTATTTAATTTGTGCAATTAAATATCTTGTAAATAATTCCAAATTGATGTAATAGCTAGGTTTAAAGTCCTTGTCAAATACCCCCCATTTGAACATTTGTACCCCCTTCCCATATTGAGTTGTAATAGCTTAGGAACTTTAAATTTCACATTTAATGCTTTCTAAATATACCATGTTAGAATTAGGGTTTGTATGCAAATAAAAACAACAAATAGTTTGACCTAATCTCAAGATAATCAAAGCATGAAAATGGACAACACATACCACACTTGCACCCCTAGGGTATTCCACTTGTTGTCTTCAATAAATGGGCCATATTGCATGTTAGGTCTCTTTGGGCAAAAACAAAACAAAAAATCAAATGATCATAGTCCCTCGATGACGCTTTCGAAAGTTGCCTAAAAATGATCAAGTCCCTTAAAGGAAAATTGCCCAAAGATACTTGACACCATTGCAATTATAGTCTAAACGATGACCCGCGCCCGTCCCTTTCACATCCTAACACAAGATTGTCCACCAAATGCAATGGTGGAACAAAATTGTTAAAAGGGTTAAAACATAGCAAAAAATCTTTGAGAACTTTAGGGTAGATAGCTCTTAAGTACTTGTCAACTTGAAAAACAAAAACACTTGCCTATTTTTCAAACCACACTTCACAAACACTTTCAAAACAAACTTTCAAAAACCTTGAAACATCTTTTCAAAAAGACAAACGCCTTTTGTAAAACATTCGAGTAAAGAATTGTTACAAGGGTAGCCTAGACAAGGCATCTTTTTCAAAACATTTTCAAAACCACACACAAAGCACCATTTCAAACAATTGAAAACCAAGGCAAGTTGATCTAAGCAAGTACCTAAGAGCCCATGGATAACCATGGATAGAAAGGGTGCTAATACCTTCCCTTTCTATAATCTACTCCCCGAACCCACGAAATATCTCAAAGGTTTTTGCTGTGCTTTTTAAACCTTTCCTTAGGATAAAATAAAAAGTCGGTGGCGACTCTTGCTCAACCGAAACATTTGCGAAAACAAACGCAAAACCACAGTCAGTTCTCCCACCGTATCACAATATCCTACTAAGATCATCTGAGTCGACTTGTCATCAAGTTTTCTTCTCAGCTGATCTGGCACATGTCTATATGCAATAGATCCAAATACCTTCAGATGACTCAAGTTAAGCTTCACACCAAACCAACATTCTTCTGGAGTAATTCCTTATAGCTTCTTCGTTAGACATTTCTTCAATATATATGTTGCAGTTGACACAGTTTCACCCAAAACTCTTTAGATAAATTCTTGCCTTTCAACATACTTTTCACCATATTCATGATGGTTAAATTCTTTCTTTCTGCAGTTCCATTCTGCTGTGGAGTGTAGAGTGGCACCACCTTATGCATAATCCCTTCTTTTTCACCTAATTTGTCGAAGTCTTTGAACATATACTATCCACCATCATCAGTTCTAAAAAATTTGAGCTTTTGACCACTTTGTCTTTCGACCATAGACTTAAACTTGGAAAATACCTCGATCACTTCACTTTTCTTCTTGATCAGCTAAGTCCACAGTTTTCGACTAAAATCATCTATGAATGTAACAAACTATTTGCTACCTCCATTCGAATCCATCTGGATTGGTCCACATACATAATTTCAAGAATAGCCTTCGACTTGCTTCCTGCATCCTTGCTAAAGTTGTTCTTGTGCTTCTTCGCTTCTACACATTTCTCACACACCTTGTTTGGAATGTCGATTTCTAGAAACCATGAAATCATATTTCTTATTTTCAAATCTCGGATGTCTCTAAAGTTGAGATGACCTAGTCCATAATGCCATATCCATTCATCTCTGCCAGCTGCAGCCGAAAGGCACTTGTGCTCCATCACATCAAGTTCAATCTTGAAGGTTCTATTTTGAGACATGGGAGCCTTCAAGATTAACCTTCCATTTGCGTCGACAACTCCACTTATCTTGTCTTCGATCGATACTTTGTAGTTCTTTTCGACCAACTGCCCTATACTGAGAAAATTTCTCTTCATGCCTGGTATGTACAACACATTGGAAATTACTGACCTCTTGCCATCTTTCCTCATAATCATAACATCACCAATACCTTCAGCTGCTAGAGTATTGTTATTTGTGAATTTCATAGTGTTCTTCATCGAGGGTTTTATGTTGACAAACTAATCTTTCCTTCCAGACATGTGTGATGAGCATCCTGAATTCAAGTACCATTAATCCTTGAATTTCTCTTCATCTTTTGGTGTGACTATCAGCATCATCTCTTCTTCATGTTTTGCAAACTTTGCACCACTTTCTTGATTCTTTTGCTTTTCTAGACAATCACTAGAATATTGAACATACTTCTGACAATTGAAACACTGAATGTGACTATTCTCAGGATTTTGACCACCACCTCTTCCTCTATTTGCAACACCACCTCTTTGGTTTTCTTGGTATGGTCTTCTTTGATTCGACATGTTTTATTCATGTTGGTTTCCTCTACCAGTCTAATTATTGTATCCTCTTATACCTTTGTTGTCAAACCATTTTCCTCTGCCTTTCTTATCTTTTGTTGATTGAGCCTGCAAAGCCACATCACTCTTCGACTTTCCTGAAGCTCTTTCAACAATTCTTTGTTCATGAGATTCAAGTGTCCCTTGAAGCTCTTTCTTCGACAAAGTTGACATCTCCTTCGACTCTTCTATGGCAACTACCACATGGTCGAACTTCAGAGCCAAAGATCTCAGAATCTTTGAAACAATAGCTCTTGTTGTTAACGTCTCTCCACAAACCTTGATTTGATTCACTAGTTTTGTAACCCTAGTGAAGAAATCAGATATGCTCTCATTATCTTCTATCTGAAGCAATTCATACATTCTTTTGTGAGTTTGTAACCTCACCTCTTTCACCTTTTCTGCACCTCCAAAAGATTTCTTAAGAATCTCCCAGGCTTCTTTTTCATATTCTACATCACTAACCTTTTCGAAATTATCTGGACTCAGACATTGATGAATTATAAAAAGAGTTTTATAATTCTTCTTCTTTGATTCTTTGTATTCCTTCTCTTCTTCTTCCGAGGCGTCTTCTTCAAATGGTTCTAGTCCATATTTCACAAGATCTCAAAGATCTTGACAACAAAACACAACCTTCATCTGCTTGCACCAATTCTCATAGTTACCAGCTTTAAGAATTGGAAGACTTGCTGGAAAATGCCCGTTTAGTTTATTCATAGCCATCGTGATTCTCTTCTTCTTCCCTTGATCGCTCAACCACAACTCTTGATACCAGATGTTGGAAATCCACCAAAATCTATGATGAATTTCTATCAATCTTGATGGACAAGATTGTTATCACCACACAATGACAATGAAAAAATATGAAAGAAAAAAAACAATGATTTTCTACAGAGTTTCTCTCTGTCCACAAACTGTGGAAAACTTCTTATTCATTTGCAACTGCAAATTCTGTGAATACAACTTGATTACAAAATAGGGGTTACTCCCTCTATTTATATATTTAGATGTCAAAAGTCCAAAACTATAAATGCTCAAAATACTTATTTTGGAACTAAATCAAATCTATCTATTTTAAACCTAAATTAAATCTATCTATTTTAGATCTAAATCAAATATATGTGTAACAAACTGTTTCTTCACTTTGATATACTAATTTAACACACTTTATACTAAACAACAATCTACTTTAACACAAGAAATTACACTTTTAATCATTATTAAGTGAAATTCATAAAATATAAAAATAGAGAAGTACCTATTATTAAGTGAGATTCATAAAGAAATTTGATTCATTTTATACCATTATTAAGTACCATTTTATATCTTCTTAATAATTATCCGTAATTTTTCTTTTTTTAATAGAAGTACCTAATACCGTCCATTAAACCAAACAATTTTTTTATGTGAGATGGATTCTTTAGGCATCAAGACTCCAAAAATGCTTACCTTTATACTTATGTATTATTTAATAAAAATGTTTTCACTTTAACAACAAAAATTGAATTATTAACTTTACCAAATATAATTAATTTTTTATCAACTAAATTATTCTTATTACGCAATAAAACTAATATGTATTTTGTCCCATTAAGACAATACAAATTTATTATTAGTATTATGTAAAATTTATCAAATAAATGTTAGTTTGAATATGTGATATCATATTTATTTATTTTTAAATATAATTTTAACTATCAAACTACTTGGAAAAAAATCTAACATGTATTTTTAATAAAAACGATGACATCATAAATCATAAATTAGTGTTACCTTTAGATTTACGTATGCCACTTTGGAATCTACAATCTTAATCTTGAAGATTTTTTGCTACATGATGGCACAGTTAGATAAGTCTACTTACATTGGATATGGCATATAAAGTGGTACCAAGATTCCAGTCAACCACTACGATAGTAAAAAAACACTTAATCCTGAAGTTAGTGGGGCTTAAGGTTTCTATAAACAAGGGTCACAAGCTTGGAAGATACAAGACAAGATTTCATGGAATTTTGAATTAGTAATGGATTAATTAATTCTATTAGGATTGTGAAGCCTACCAAGTAGACTATCATCATCTCTAATTAAAAATGTAAAAGTTTGATTTGATCTTTGATTAATCGGAAGAATATGAAGTTGAGTTGGTGTACATGCATCTTAAATAAACCAATTATGACTCATTCAAATTACTATGCTTGGGCTTCATCAATGAGAAACGCACTTGGTAGCAAGAACAAATTCAAATTTGTTTATGGAACTATTCCTATTGAATTTGATCCTAACTTTAGAGCATGGAATCTCTTCAACATACTTGTTCATTTTTGGATCATGAATTCAGTTGAAGAATTTATTGTATAAAGCACTATGTTTCTTGAGAACTCCATTGGTGTATGGCAAGAATTCAAATAACGATTCTCTCAAGGTGATTTCATTCGAATCTCTGAGCTCCAATGTGAAATTTTTAGTTTAAAACAAGATTCAAGATCTATTTGAGTTTTTTTATCACTCTCAAGATTCTATGGGAAGAATTTGAAGCCTCCTTACCCACACCTGTCAGTGCATGTCAACATCGATGTGTATGTGCTACTGATGTTAGCAATGTCGGAAATATCATGATATTACCCGTTTTACTCGATTTTTGATAGGTCTCTGTAATAAGGTGGGAGAACTGACTTTTGGATTTACATTTTATCACAAATGTTGCAGATAGCAAGAGTCGCCACCGACTTTTCTTTTATCCAATAAAGAAAATGATGAAAAGAACAGGAAAGACCTTTTGAGAATTTTCTGAGTAAGGGGAGTAGGTTATGAAAAGGGAAGGTGTCAACACCCTTTTTATTCATAGTTTTCTACGGGCTCTTAATCGCTAGCTCACTTTTTGAAATGCTTTGTGCTTGTGTATGTTTGAAAATATTTTGAAAATGCTTAAATGCGGCAATTTTGTAATAATTGTCATATCGTTGAGAACGTATACAAAATATTTGTTTCGAAAATATTTGTTGAAAGAAAGTGTTGTTTTGTGAAAAGATGTTTTATTTTGAAATGTTTGTGAGCAAGCGACTACGAGCGTTCTACCTACTCAAAAAAGTATTTGTTCTTTTCCTCCTCCTTTAGATAGTGCTACCCTACAATTGATTAGTAGGAAGCCCTATCATTAGATGTGAGGGAAAGGCGTTGTTCATCGCACAATCATAGAAGGAAGCTTGTAGGACGCTTTAGCAATTGTCTTAAGGGACTAAGATCGTTTACTGAAGGCAGCATCGAAGGGTCATCGAGGGACTATGATCTTTTAACTGAGGGTCTTTGTTAAAGCACCCTACGTTCGAGGGACATGATTGTTTAAATCCGAGACAACAAATAAGGGTTACCCTAAAGGTGTGTGTGTGTGCGAAGTGTTTTGATTTCAAGTATTTGTCTTGAGATTAAGTTTTCTAATGTTTATTCTTTTTTACATCTTGCCATGCACGCCTAATTAATCTAGCAGTTAAGTATATACAAGTGCGAAAAATAAAGTGCGGGAAATAAAGTCTACGCCATTACATTGCTTCGGGGATGGGGAGTACTAATTTATGAATGTGGATGAAAAGCAGCAAACCCTAATTAAAGCTATTACAGACCATTGAGCAGTTACAATAATCAGAAAAATGCGAAATAATAAAATACGCGAAAAATGTAAAATAAAGAAAAGAGAAAGAAAATTATTGTGATTTTTTTGATAGAAAAAAGTTTGATGATTAACCTAATTATTTGATTAATTTTCATTAAAAAAAGTTTAATAAAAACTTAAAGAAGCTAAATTAAAAATAATAAATGAAAAAAGTCAATTAACTTAATTAATTAAAAAGAAAGCTAATTTAGTTAACTTAATTAAAAAACCTAAATCTAAATTAATTTTAATTTTTTTAAAAAAGAAACTAATTGTTACAAAATAATTTTGATGTTTTATTTAGAAAAATATTTTATAGTATAAATCCTAATTCTAATTAATTTACAAACTAATTAAAACAATAAAACAAAATGTAATTAAATTAAATTAATTTTTTAATTTATAAAAAAATAATTAATTAATTAAAAACCTAAATATAATTTTTTATGATTTTTTATGATTTTTCTAATTTAAATAAAAATGATTAAAAAGAAAACAATTAATTTAAAACAAAAAGAAATCAAATGGGCTGACTGCAAACAAGTAATAATGGGGGGTGAGAAAAAGCAAAAACTCCAGACCCAATAATAAGAGAGCCCAGGCGCTGTGTTGGATCTAGTGAGGGAGATCCATGAATGCTCATGGTGAGGGCGCTGATCTGGAGCGTGGGATCTGATTGCATGATGATCTGATGGTGTTGATGAAGGGGTGCATCATTGCGCGCTGGAGTTGTTTGCACTTGATCTACAAAGAAAATGTTGAAAAATAAAATTTCAGAGGTATGGATCGAACCCCTGCCCTAGCACACCAACGCCTAACTCAGACACACGCTAGCCACTGGGGTGGTTGTTTCATCCGGTTATGAAACATCACCCATTAAATATATTATAAAACATGTTCACAAGTTCAAATTTATGAACTTCTTCTTCTTCCTCGCGCCAGACCAACAACACCACCATTTTGAAATATCAAACTTTTCCATTTCTCAACTATTTTAAAAAATGTAAACATGAAAGTGGTTCTAAATTTAACCACGAATTCAACCATGCCATTAACTTTAATTAACACTCAAAGATTAAAAAGAATTTTACTCAGTACCAAAAATGAACCCTAACTGGTCAAAGCTTCGATTCTCACTCCATAAGCAAAATTAATGAAAACTAATGATATGGTTAGCTTCGGGATATTGATATCTTTTAAAATTTAAATAAAATGATGCATGTATATGGATATCACAATTGAAGATACTTACCTCTTGAAATGAGAATCGAGTTTAAAGTTAGAGCACTTTTAGAGGTGTTAAAAGGATCTGAATAGCTTCACTGAACTCTCAGGAAGCTTCTTCTGGACAAGTCAAGTTGAAGAGGTGTTTGAGCTTGGTTTGGATGAAGTGTTTGGGATGTTTAAATGACAAACTAATGCATACAAAAGCTTAGGTGTGATGTGGAGATGGTGTTTGAATGATAAAAGAGACAAACACACGAGTGTATTTGAAGTTGGGTATTGGAAGCTTCAATGTGTAACAATGGTGGTTTCTTGGTGATTCTAAGTTTGAGAGAATTTGAGGGTGTTTTGGAGCTGTCAATTTGTGCCTTGGCTTACAAATGACCATATTATTTATAGGCAAGAGGTTTGAGAGTTTGTAGTAACCAGATTTGCAATATAACAAGTTATGGCTTGGTTTGAAGTGAAAAATCAAGTTTATGAATTTCCATGTTTCCAAGTTTCAAGTACAAGCATGGTATCAGTTTATTGGGTAAAGGGGACTTGATTCATGCTTTTGATATTGCTTGTGATCACAGGTATAAGTTACAAGGCTCAATGCATTTACAATTTTCATAAAGCTTGCTTTACTAAAATGGGAGTCTTGCCTTTCTTTCCAAGATAGCAAAATAGATTGGATAAAGCTTGAATCAAATGGACCATAGCTCAAAAGCTTGTGTAATATTCTGATTAGATATAGACTTACAAGTTAAGAGGCCTACAAAGTGAGATTACAAGGCATGCTTGAAGATTTGATCATAAGGTTTTCAAAAGAATGGCCTATAATTCATGTATGGCTATTTAACTTCATGTATTTCAAATCTCCTAGCTCAAGCATTATAAATTTGTGCTCTTGGACATTTTGGAAAGCTTGAAACATGATATTCAACTTTCATGTTAACCATTTTATCTAAGACAAAAGGGAAATTGGTGAAAATTGTCCAAGGAGTTGGGATAAAAAACTGATCAAAACTTGTTGAAATTTTTTCTAAGTGTTAGATAGAAAATATCACAACTTCAAGGGCTCATATCTCTTAATCCAAGAACTTTTTGAGGATCATCCCACATTGACAAAGTTGTAGAGTTCATTAATCCCTACAACTTTCATGTTGAAAATTTTCCTTGAATCAGCTTGTATCTTGAAGAGACTTGCTTGTGAAGTTAGGGTTTTCTAAGCACAAAATACTTGAATTTTTTCTAAGTACTTGAAAATCTTCCAACTTTGACTTTTGTTGACTTTCTTGATTCCTGATGATAAATTTTGATAGTTTTAAATATCTTGATGATTCTTGATTTTTAAATTTCAATGTTGACCAAAAAGTCAAAGTTTGACTTTTGTGTGACTGTTGACTTTTCATCAATTGATTCAATTCTTCAACTATCAATCACTTGTATCTTTGGAAATGTCTTGAGCCATGTAATTAGGTAAAGATGTTGTATTTGAACCCCTGAGATCATGTTTTAAGCCATTAGGTCATGCACTAGGCCAGAAGTCAATGATCAGTCATCTTCAATCAAAACCCTAATTTGGCAATTTTTGACCTTTGATGATTTGAGGGCTTTCCTTGAGGAATCATGATCAACTCTTGAACAAATAATGAATATGAACTAAAAATGTTGATGTTTACAAAAAAAATCTTGAAGTTTGATTGTATGTTGACTATAGTTGACTTTTTACCCAATACAATTGACTTTCAATCTTCTGAGCCATTGAGTGAGCAAACATATGATGCAAGACTTGAAACTTGACATAAGCATGATTGAGGACCTATGATGAACCATGAAAATCATTTGAGACCCTTTAAACCCAATCTTATTTGAGAATCACCAAGCCCTAGTTGAAGACCCTTTCTTAGGAGGAGGTTTGACCAATCAACTCTTGAGTGGCTTTGAGTATTTGAGACCTTTGTGAGTTTGTTTTGAAGATAATGGGATGGAAAATTTTGGGGTACAACAGTCTCAATGACCATTTGGTATGGTGCGTGCTTAGATACTCTTGATGATTCCTCTACCACCTATTAATTATATGCTTTCCATGGTGCTTCAACAAGAAGACAACACAGAGCTATGAAAATTGATGAAGCCAAAGTTCTTCTCAATGCTAGTGATGCTAGAAAATTTTCAAGGCAAAGGTCGTGGCTATGGTGGATCTTCATCCTCATTTAGGCCCGAACACAAATCCAATTCCTTTGGCTACATGAGTAAAGACTGTTCACATTATGGTACAACACTTCTCATGAACATGTTGAAAATTAAGATGATGCAGATGATTCCGAAAGCACAAAAGAAACCGATACTTATAGTTTTACAAAATATTAATATGAGCAGCTAGTTAGTTTGTTCCAGAATCCTAACAAAGTGAATGTTTCCATCCACATCACTTCAGGTATTACTCAAATGACTTACTCTTTGAATCAAACTTCATTAGGATCTTGGATAGTGGATTCTTGTGCAAGTGATCACATATACTCTTCCCTAAAGTATTTTACACATTACAAGAAAATTGTTCATATTCATGTAAAGATACCAAATGGTCATGCGTCCTTAGCAAAGTATGCTAGAACTGTACAATTCTCTCATGGTTTAGTCATATCCAAAGTTTTATTTATAGCCGAGCTCCACTTAAATTTATCATCTATACCAAAACTATGCCTTCAAAACAATTGTAATGTTACATTTGATCATGATAAATGCTTGATACAGGACAAGAATACCATGGAGATGATTGGTTTGGATGAGCTCATTAAAGGATTGTATTACCTTACCAAACAAGCCAAACATACCACAATTGTCACAACATCTTCGCATACCAACACATCAACTATTATTCCCAAAGAAGCTCTTTCACATTTTAGATTAGGACACCCCTCCAACTATAGACTTTTAAATCTACATAATACATTTCCCATTGTAAATGTTGATAACAACTCTGTATGTGACATATGTCACTATGCCAAACATAGAAAATTGAAATTTTCATTGAGTTCAAATAAAGCAACCAAGTGTTATGAAATGTTTCATTTAGATATTTTGGGCCCCATTTCTACTCCTTCTATCCATGACCATATATATTTCTTGACTTCATTAGATGATTATAGCAGATTCCTTGGATCATTTTGTGTAAATCAAAATTTGAAGCCTCTACTCTTGTTCAAAATTTCCTTATCGTGATTGAAAACTAATACCATACTAATGTGAAAGTAGTTAGGAGTGATAATGGACTTGAGTTCTTAATGCCTCTCTTTTATGCATCTAAAGATATTGAGCATCAAACTAGTTGTGTTGAGATCCCTCAACAAAATGGTTGTGTTGAAAGAAAACATCAACATGTTTTAAATGTTGGTAGAGCTCTTTGGTTCCAATAAAACTCGCTAAGCAGTTCTGGTCCTATGTTGTTATGCAAACCACTTACATCGTCAATATAATACCTAGCTTTGTGTTACACAACCAGTCACCATATTTTCTTAGATTCAATACCCTTTCTGACCTGAATGATATCAAGATATTTGGATGTCTTTGTTATGCAACAACCATTCAAAATTAGAGAACAAAACTGAATTCTAGAGAAATAAAATCCATTTACTTAGGACACAAGCAAGGTGTAAGGGGGAGGCAATACAACTTGATCTCAATACCAAGTTCATTTTCATTTCTAGACATGTCACTTACCATGAACATCTCCTACCTTACCAAAACCCTAATCCACCATTCACTTGGAATTACCACATCAGTCATGTTCCAACCACTCCTGACCTTCCTACCAACATTGAAACTGGAGCTGATCAACCTGAACCAAACATAGACATTAGCCTAATAAATCCCACTAATGACATAATTCGAACTGTGTCATTAGTGATGGTGAACTTGATGAAACAACACAACCTTGCAATTACTATGGTGACATAATTCAGAATGTACCTCATAATAACCATGACCAAAACATTAGAAAATCTAATAGAATCAAACATCAACCAAGCCACCTAAAAGACTACATATGAAATCTTTCATTAACTCTAGTCACATCAAAATATCCAGGTATTTCTTAACCTATTTATCATTATCATTCATATGCCAACATTTCAAAACTTCATTATGATTTTGCAATGTCTATCAATGTTGATAATGAGCTTGCTGACTACAATCAAGCTAAAACTCAAGAATATTGGATTCAATCCATGAATTTTGAGTTGTTATCTCTATGATAAAACAAGACATGAATTTTCGTTGATCCTTCAAAACATGTCAAACCTATAGGAACCAGGTGGGTCTATAAGAACAAACACAAACTAGATGGGACATTTGAAATATATAAAGCAATATTGGTATCCAAGGGTTATAATCAAGTGGAAGAAATTATTTTTATTGGTACATTCTTTCCTGTAGCTAAGTTCACAAATGTGATAACTCTTCTTGCAGTGACAATTTTTAAGTCATGGAATTTACATCAATTAGATACAAATAATGCCTTCTTACATGGTGATTTGCAAGAAGAATTTTAATGTTAGAACAAGATTTGGTTCTGCAATATTATCTCTAAGTTTTGATGATAACAAATGAGTATGTTTGAATGAACAATTTTGATACTCTAATATTTGTTATTGTTGAGTACTTAACAAACAGGTTCTGCTTTTGATGGATGGCGTGGCCAAGACATTAAAAAAGAATTAGTTTCGCTTCTCCGTTACACAAGATCTGTTGAACACTAGCAAGACACTCCAGAAGGCTCTGAAGTGTAAGCTCTGATATTTGTCTAAAAAAACCAGTCAGAAGATTTAAAGACAGAAGTTGCTACTTAAGTCCAGATGCTGAAGACTCGTGTTTTCGAAGACAACGAGTTCTAAAGAAACCAGTTAGAAGATCTGAAGATAGAAGTTTCTACTCAAGTCCAGATGCTAAAGACTCAAGTTTCTAAAGGCCCAAGGTTCTAAAGACCAAGTGCTGAAGACTCTAAAGACATAAGTTCTAAATATTCTAAAGACTTGAAGTTCTAAAGACCCAAGGCTCCAAGAAAAGTTTCTTACAACTAATTGATGAAGACTATGAAGACTTGAAGATTTGATGACCTTGTGTTATATTCTCGCTTCTAAACTCATGCTCGCAGAAGCCTCTAAAGTGCAGAAGGAAAGAAGATAACGTTAACATGGTACAAATAGTACATGGTACAATCAACGTTTCATTCCACTACCATGAAAGGACAGACGTGTCACACGATCTTGTCCCCCACGTTACTATTCAAGCTTCCAATGTTTCTGGAAATCCCAAGAGTTCCCCTCAATAGATATATTATTTTATTAGCTATATAAAGACTTGAAGACTAAGAGAGAAAGCTTCCAATTCACTGAATAATCATGAACAAAAGTTGTTCATAGCTTTCATATTCTTAAGTCACTGTTCTTAAAAAGTTTACATATTCAACTTTTTAGAAGCAATATTATTGTAAACAAAACTTGTATTCAAATAGTTGTTTGATATTCCTTAATGGACCAGATAGGTTTGTATTCTTAAGGAGTCTAGGACTTGCGAGTTTTAGAGGTTGTTAGTCACTTGCGGGTAGCTTGTGCATTGCAATAATCAGGTTGATTATTTTTTGATATTCCTTAAGGGACCAGACAGGTATGTATCCTTAATAAGTCTTTGACTTGTGAGTCTTAGAGGTTGTTAGTCACTTGCAGGTAGCTTGTGCAAGTTGTAATCAATTTGGTTATAGTGAATTAAGTCCTTGATTGAGTGAGGCGAAATCATCTTGGCGGGTGGACTATACTAGCTTCATAATTTTCAAGTGAACTAGTATAAACATACATTGTTCTTTACTTCCTGTTCTTACTTATTGTTATTATCAAGAGTGAAGTTTAAAGGATTTTAACTTAAAGGGGAATATTTTTAAAGAAATATTTTGTTTTAAAAACCCAATTCAAACCCCCTTTTCTTGTGTTTTTCACACCTTCAATTGGCATCAGAGCTCCGGTTCTAAGGATATAAAAAGTTTGAATTTTTATTAACATTTAATAGTGTCCAGTACCAATCCGGTGTGTGTGAAAACCAATTATTACATCTACTTCCACTACTGATAATAGGGATAATGATAGAGATCAATATAGTTCAAAACCTCCTATGTTTGATGGGGGGTGAATTTGACTATTGGAAGGATAAAATAGAAAGTTATTTTTTGGAATATGACTTAGATCTATGGGACTTGGTAGTTGATGGCTACACTCACCCAGTAGACAATAAAGATCATAAGATTACAAGAAGAGAAATGACAGAAGCACAGAAGAAAGTATGTAGAAATAATTACAAAGAAAGAACCATTATTCTAAGTGCTATTTCATATAATGAATATGATAAAATCACAGATAGAGAGACTGTAAAGTCCATCTTTGATTCTATTCAGATGACACATGAAGGAAACACACAAGTAAAAGAAACAAAGGTTTTGGCCTTAATTCAAAAATATAATGCCTTCAAGTTGGAAGACGACGAATCTGTTGAAATGATGTTTTCAAGATTTCAGACTCTTATGATAGGACTTAAGGTTTTGAATGAAGGTTACTCCACCATAGATCATGTTAAAAAGATTATCAGAAGTCTGCCTGTAAAATGGATACCAATGGTAACTGCTTTAAAATTGGCAAAGGATCTGAACAACACCTCTCTTGAGGAGCTGATTAGCTCTTTAAGAAGTCATGAAATAGAGCTGGAACAAGATGAACCTCAGAAGAGGGTAAAATCAGTTGCACTAGAGTCTACTTCTGGAAAAACCAAGGCTTGTCAAGCTAAGGAAGAATTAAAAGAATCTGAAGAAGATTCAGACGATGATGAACTCTCTCTGATATCTAGAAGAATAAGTCAAATCTGGAAGCACAGATAAAGCAAGTTCAGAGGTCAACGAAGGATATATGGAAGAGGTGAATCCACTTTCGATAAGAGGAATGCTTCTGGAAAAGAAATTACTTATTTTGAATGCAACGTGCCTGGACATTACAAAAATGATTGTCCAAAGCTTAAGAAAGACAAGAAGCCTAAGAAGGCTTATGTTGTACCCCAAAATTTGCCCTCTCATTTACCAAGACTTTTCTCACAAGATCTCTTTGACTCAAGACTGGATTAGGGTTTGGTCAGCTCAAGACATCTCATCTTGCACTGACAAACCAAAATTAGGGTTTGAGTTTGCACAAGGATTTTTGGACTATCAATGCTTCATGTGACTTTAAAACATCATTATGGATCCCAAAGATCACTTATGACAAGTTCCAAGCCTTGAACCATATTTTTGATCAGTCAATTGGACAATTGACCTAAAAATCAGCTGTATTGGGGAAAAAAGTCAACCATGGCCAATTTACAGTCAAAATTCATAATTTTTTATCCACATCAACATTTTAAACTCACATGTATCATTTGGTCAAGTTTGGATCACAATTCCTCAAGAAATTTGATCAAATCACAAAAAGGGCAAAATGGTCAAAATTAGGGTTTTGACTGAGGAAGGGCAATTTCTGATTTTTAACCTAGCAAATGACCAATTGAGTTCAAGAATGATTTCAAGGATTCAATGGCATCATCTTGACTTAATTACATGGCTCAAAACATCTCAAATTCATTGAATTGACAGATGAAATTTGTAGTCAACTGATCAAAAGTCAACTGTACACTGAAAAGTCAAACTTTGACTTTTTGGTCAAAATCAAGTACCAAGGGTCATAATTCATCAAAACATGTCAAAATGTGAAACTTGTTCACCAAGAAAACCAAATTTGAAAATTAGGGTTTGAATTTGAAAATTTTCATAACTTAGAAATTTTCTAAGTATGAAAATTTTCTTATTTTTTTCTCAATTTTAGGCCACTTTTACACCATGATGCATATTGATTCAAGGAAAGTTCCCAACATGAAAATTGTAGACCTCCATGAAATCTACAACTTTTCTTCACAAGCTTTTTCCTAAAGATGCTTGGATCTCAAGATATAAATTTGTGAATACATGGTCATGAACTTGTTAACTTACTAAAATTTTGCCCTAATTTAGGCAGGTTTTGGGTCTAAATTCATGGTAATTTTTCACCTAGTTCCAAGGGGTATCTCAAAATTAATTTCAAATATGAATTATAAAGCACATTGAAATATTTCCAAAATGTCCAAGAACTCCTCAAGATCATTTTTGAGTAGGGAGAATCAAAGAGATGAAGTTGACAATTTCTCACTTTTTGTCCAAACCATTTCATGAAGAACAAAGTTGCAAATCAATCATATGCTGGCTAGTTCATGTTGTACAGGTCCTAAACTTGTTCCACACTCCTTAATTAAATGCTTACTCAGTTGACAAAGCTTTAACCCATGCTTTTGAACCTTTATCCAACTTGTAATTCCATTTATGGCAAAAAGGTTCCATTGCCATTTTGAAAAAGAACCACTTTTGCAAACTTTACAATTTTGAGCTTTAAACCTGTCCCCTTGATGCATACAAACCACACAGGTCTCAAGTAAGTTGTACAAACTCATACCAACCCTAAGCAAGTTGGTACAAGCATGTGAAGCTTTGGTCTTGTCACTTTGCTTCAAGTACAAGAAAGTTGGCAAAAAGGCTAGCATTTGCACAGCTGATAGAGAGCTGACCTAAAACCATTTCAATACTAATATACAAACAATATACAACACAAAAAAACGATTGGCAAGGACTTGAAACACTCTCAAGCTGAAAAACACCAAAATCTATCCAAAACCTATAGTTTCTGCACAAGCTCACCCATCTTCCATTTGGCTCGTGCGTTTTGAGTTTGGATCATTCAAACACATTACATACTTGATACCTAGTCAATCCAAACCATCATCCCTGTTTTGTAATCACTTCTCCACCATCTTCCATTATTGACTTTAGAGCTTGCAACTTGACTTGGCCAAGGAGTTCCAGCTACTTTCAGAGTAAGGCAAGGGTTGGAATAGATTCAGGGAAGCTCAAGGAAGCTCAAGCAAGCATCAGGCCTCCATTAAAGTCACTACATTTCCATACACGATTCCACCCGAAGGAGGTAAATTTTCAAACTCTATCTCTTTGTACAAGCAACCATAGGCCACGATTTGTGAATAAGAGAATTTGAAACTTGAAATTTCTGGAAATATTAGGTCAAGATTTAGGGCTGTTTAAATTTTCATTGATTTTTGATAATTAGTTTACATAACTTATATGGTTGCAATCGTGAGTTCAAGAACTACATTTTTCATGTTATAAGTTTTTATTTTCATGGAAGTATGAGGAAGTTACAGGGGGTCCGACCAAGGCTTGAGGAAGAAGATGAAACATGGCAAGGGCACATTTTGTAATATGTTATTTTTGTTTCAGTAAAGATAATGGATGTATGGCCACCCCAGTGGTAAAGCAGCGCGCTGGTGAGACCCATGTCCTGGGTTCGAACCTGCGCGCTACTTTTGCATTTTTACATTTTTTTCTTTTCAGTTTTTGACATTTTTTTTGCAGATTGGACTTAGCTTCATGGGCCAGTGTTTTTGCTAACTTTGCCACAAATCTACTACATCACCCCCTGCCAACTCTTTTCTATTTTTTTATTTTATTTGTTTTATTTTCATATTTAATATGTTTAATATTTTCTTTAATGCATAAAAAAATCTTAAAAAATATAAATTAATAATATTGCACTTTTATTTCATTTTTACCTTATTTCTCACATGAAAATATATTTTATTTTTAATATATATCATTTATTTTCTTAATAAACTTGTAAATATAATTAAATATATTTAGTTTAATTTATTTTTCATTTCATACTTATAAATACTTATTTTTTTTTGAACACATGAAATTTTATACAATATTATTTATTATTTTTATACAAGAAAATATACAAAATAATAATATAGAAACTTTATTTTCTCTTAAATAAAATTAGGGTTAAACCCTTTTCAAAAAATTAAATCTTTTTCCTTATATTTTTAGGTTTAGATTAAATATTCTTTTACATAAAAATAAGACATCCAAAAAAAAATCTCTTTACATGTACATTAAATTGCATTACATTTTAAATATTATTTTGTATTTATTTTAAATTCGTACAAATTCGATTTGGTTGTAATAATGTATTTAGCTTTATATTTGTGCAAATCCCCATTCAAACTTGTATTCCCCCCTCCCATAAAATTGTTGTAATAGCTTAGTATATTTACATTACGCAACTTATCACTTTATATGCCATGATTAGTAATTAGGATTTGCATGATAAGAACAAAATAAAGCAAAATAGAACATTCTAAATACAAGACAAAATCAAAAGCATGAAAATGACACACTTGCACACAAGCACCCTTAGGGTTTCTCCACTTGGTTGCCTAAAACAAAAATGGCCATGTTACGCATGCGAAGTATCTTGGCAAAACAAAACAAATTTAAGATCATAGTCCCTCGATGACTCTATTCAAAAGTTTCCTTACAAAAATGATCTTGGTCCCTAAAAATGTTAAGATACTTTGCAAACATTGCTAATCATGGTTATACGATGACCCACGCATGTCCCGTTAACATCCTCTTGTACCCCAAAATTTGCCCTCCCATATTCCTCAAAGATTTGACAAGAATAATCTTCAAATTGCTCAAGATTGCTTAAGGGTTGCACAGTCAAATCACTTCCTAAGACAGCTGAAATTAGGGTTTTGGTTCTCTCAAGGAATTTTAGGTTTTCAATGATTCAATCAGGTCTCATATGCCTATATACATCCTCAAGTATCTACATGCCAAGTTTCAAGACTCACAGTGTCAATTTGCACAGTCAAAAGCCTCATTTGATCCACAGTCAACTGCAAGGGCAAAATGGTCATTTTGCAGTCAAAAGTCAGAATTTTTGGTCAACATATTATTTTGAGTCCACAATCATCATTTGATCAAGTCTTGATCATGATTCCACAAGCATAGCTCAAAAATCATCAAGATGCAAAAGTTACTATTTTTGGACAGTAGAAAAGTCAACTGTATCTTGACCAGGGCATAACTTTTTCATGGTTCATCAAAAAAATCGCATCCAATGCTCATTTTTAAGGAGATGCAATTTCCTACAATCCATCTTCACACTCCAAATCCAAGAAATGCTCTCACAAGAAGTTATCAATTTCTACATTATAGGTCAAATTCAAAAGTCAACAAAAGTGCACTTTAAGTCAAAAGCCATAACTTGAGATTGGTAAATCCAAATGACATGGGACCAAAGGAATTGGTTAGAGGACTTCAATACCTTCCCAAAATGTCCAAGAACATGGTCATATGATCAAAATTGAGCAAGATATGCATTGGAGAAGTTGGGAAATTTTCATGAATTTGCAAAAGTCAACTTTGCTCAAAACACCTTATTTTTGCTAATGGGCCTCAAACCTCTTCTTGAAACTTCATCCATGACTTATGCACGACCCATCAAGCTTAATGGAATTTATTTTCTTATTTTTATTGATTAATTGGATTTTTAATTAATATTAATTCATTTAATTAATTTAAATTGTAGGAAAATGCAAGATTTGATTTTTCAATCAATTTGTGAAGCAAATATGGTCAAGATATGCTGGCAATTTCGTGCTCAAAGTCAAAGATGCAAAATCTCCAAATTTGGCAACATTTTCCAATCATGAAAAATCAAAAAGATTTGATTTCCAATCAAAGATTCAATCACCATTACACATGGATTTTTGCCATGTTTTTGACCTAATTCCATTCCTCTATATATATGCAAGCAAACCCTGATCAATGGACGTGAAAAAGCTGCAGAAAAAAGCCATAGCATATTGAGAAATTTCAAGAAAAAGTGAAAACTGATTCTTGCGTTCCAAGCCAATTCAAGGCATTCTATTGATTCAAACACATTGCTGGAAGTGTCAGGAGTGATTTACAATTGAAATCACGCGCTAAAGCTCAAAGAATCAAAGGATACAGGACCACGGTTTGACATTTTTATTCAAAATCGTATTGTCCAATTCATGAGCATTTAACATGATTTCTTGATTGTTTTGCATTGATAGGGACCATATGAAGCTAATGGTATAACTGAATTGGATTATAATGCCCTAAATCGCAAGATGCCATAGTTGAATTTTTAGGGTTCATAAGCTTTGAATTGGGGCTTTGCAATCCAAGCAAAATTAAGACTCATAAGGCACATGGTTGGAATCGTTGAACCAAGACGAACACAAATCACCCATCGCGAAATATTTATATATGTTGTAGCTCTAATCGCTATTTTTCGTCGCCATAGTTTGTGGGGGTTAAAAAACCCCGCTATCTAATGTTCTTTTTTGCAGGAACTATGAAGAAGATGATGATGTGTTAGTACATGGTTGGCCAGTTCAAAAGAGCGCGCGTTTTTTTTTATAATTTCAGTCTATTAATTTGTTTGCATATATAATTAACACTTGTTATTCCAATGACAATTGATACAACATGGTGGAGTGGTTGAACAAGCATCCAATAACCATTGGGACCTGGGTTCGAATCCCAGGTCCCCCAAAACGCTTATTCTATTTTTCTTACCATATTCTTGTGCAGCTTTCCAAAAGAGACCCACCATATGTTTAAAATCTCAGCACGCCATGTGTCTCTAAGCTTGGATCCAATGGACATGAATGTATATTCACCATACTCCTCAGTCAACCAACGCATAAACAAGCCAGAAAGTCAAACAGGCTTGAGTCAGTGGGCCTGAAAATTGCATCATACACCTCCAGAATTTGGCCCAACACCCCTTCAAGTTTATTCCTTTTCTCTTCTATTTTTATTTTCTTTTATTCTAATTATTTACTATTAATTATTATTATTATTATTACTTAATTAACCCAAATTAATTTTTCATAATAAATCAGAAAACTAAAATATAATATTATTATTATTATTATTTATTAATTTCCCCCTTTATTATTTTTGTAAATAAATACTAACATCATTAATTTAGTTTAATTAGGGTTAATTTTAACTTTTTTTTACAATAAATAAAATTAACATAGAATTAGGGTTCTTACTAACTTTTAACTATTTTTTATTTATTTCCTTGAGACATTAAAGAACCAAAAATATTTCTTTTTATTAATTAATTAGTTTTAGGATTAATTTAATTAAAATGCAAAATAACAAAAACTTCTTTCTTTCTCAAAAAGGGTCAAAACCCTAAGAACTTCTTCGATTCAATTTTCTCTCGCGCGTATGTTTGTTTTATTAAATTTTGATCATTATTATGTATTTGCTCCGAGGATGTAATAGCGTTAATTAGGACTTTTATTGCTTTTATTTAATTTCCCGCAATTTACTTTTCAAGGGTTGTTTTTGGCGATGTAAATAGCCGACGCCTTGTAATAGCGTAGATTTATTTTCCGCAATATTTTAATTGCTAGATGTATGTTAATTAGGCTATGCATGACAAGACTTATCTCTGAAATTAAAATCAACTCGTAGCTCACCATAACTTGTACAAAGATAACTTAACTGAATCCTGACACACTCGCACATGCCACTCCTAGGGTACGCCTCACTTGGTTGCCTCGACGTGGTTATTGAGTATAGGGTGTTTTAGAGGTCGCCCTCCTGTCTAAAGATCAAAGTTGCCTCGATAAAAAACGATCTAAGACATTAGGGTTACCGCTAAGGCGTCCTACTATTGCTTTGGTGACCACATGTCCCTATAATCGAATTGACCCGAAACTCCAACGACGGTGCTACCTACTTCCCAATAGTGGGATAGTACTGTCTAAAAGACATTTACACAACTTAATTTCTTTTGAGTAGGTAGAGGTTCTCAGGTACTTGCTCTTTCAAAACAAAAAAAATACTTTTCGCACCTACACTTTTCTGACAAAAGTTTTCAAACAAACACTTCATACACTCTTGAGGACAGATACAAGAGTTAAATCGAAGTTTTCAAAACAAACTTTTTCAAAACCCACAAACACAAGAAAAGCAAAACATTTTTGAAAACATAGTTAGCAAGTACCTAAGAGCCCGTGGATAACCACGGATAGAAAGGGTGCTAACACCTTCCCTTTCTATAATCTACCTCCCGAACCGAGAAACATCTCGAAAAGGAATTTTGTTGTGCTTTTGTCCTTTCCTTGTTGGAGAAAATAAAAGACGATGGCGACTCTTGCTTACCGCGACATTTTGCGAACCAAAATTTCAAAACAGTCAGTTCTATTTCCACCGATCACAGAACTGACAACTCTGCTGGGGAATATCTAATAAGTGAGGTGTACCTTAGGATAAGATCACCCATGTTTTCAATTGTATGCCTGTATGCTTTAATTTTGTGGGCTTGTATCGGAGTTTCATAGATCCTAACTCGGATCTGGGGTACCTTTTTTAGGTAAGTAGCAATAAACTGTGAGGGACCTGTCCGGCGTAGATCGACACGGGTGAAGCAGTAGCTACGTTGGTGTGACATCTTGGTCTGTACCGATATCCCTTGTATTGGAACGAGGAGAACATGGGTCTTCTGAGGAGTCATTAAGCACCAACTGACCTTAGAACCTTAAATTGACCAACTTGGCCATAGAACAGTAGCAGTATGCTACGCTCATTGAGGCTAAACTCTCGCGATGGTTCCGACCGCAAGAAAAGGTTGCCAAATTGGAATTATGACCGATCGAGGGTAGTCAGTGATATTGAGATCCTCTAGAACCCGGTTACTATTTTTAGGACAGGTCTTAACCAACTGAAACTGAAAGAGGGTAGTACCTAAACTTCATGGTGGCCTGAAATCTAAGGGCTCTCTTGTGTGACTTGTGTGCCTTTACCATGTTTGCCTTTTGTGAATACTTGTGGTGTGCCTTTATCATAACATCATAACATCATAATATTGCATACATTCTGCATAAGGACTAACCCATTTCAAGGATCTCAAGGGTTTGTGATGCAGGTCATAATGAACCAACTGTCTAGCAAGGGGCAAAGGGGATTTATTTTCCTCTAACCAAAGTTTTCTGGAGATCAAAACATGATAACTTGAGTCAGGGGCTATGACCCACTCGATATGGTGAGCTTTGACTCTTGAAGAAGGACTCTCAGCAACATGAAGTTCCTTCAATCGAGCTACCAGATTCAAATTCTAACAGTTTCTTGTTTACCCCGCGAGATCCTTGAAAACATTGCATACATACATATCATTGCATAACAGGTCACCCTTTACAGGTTTCTCATGTTCTTGCTGTTTATTTCAGCAATGGCTCTCCAACAAGACAACCAGGATATTCATGCTCAAGAGACTCAGTTCAGGGAAATCTTCCTAAACCTATCCAAGGGGCAGGAAGAGTTGAGAACACTCCTCATGGGGAATTTGGTCAAGAAGAGTCTTGAAGACAATAAGGACGAACGACTGAAACACCTGCAAGTTGAGGTAGATGCAATGAGAGCCCAGATGCTGGGGCAGATGGCTCTTATCCAAGGCTTAGCTCGGGAGCAAGAAGAGTTGAGAACCATGACCAACCAGCTTCATCAAGACAGATACAAAAGTATGAAGCAAATAGTCAAGGCTGAGGATCAAGTCATTAATCAACTTCCGAGAAGTCAAAGGTTTGGTTTGGTGAAGAATGGACCTCTCCAAGTTGCTACTACTTCACAGGTCCAACAACAACCTCGCCAAGAACAACGGGTTGACCAGAGCAAGCCAAACAAGCCCAGGAGGAAATTCACTAAGATCAACGTGTCACTGACACAAGCGCTACAACAAATGTTGAAGGCAGGGATGATTACATTAAGGGCTCCTCTCCGGAATCCAAACGCTCCCGCTCCTACCTATCATCCCAATGAAAGGTGTGCATACCACTCTGACAGTCCGGGACATGACACAAACAACTGTTGGGCCCTGAAGAATAAGATCCAAGACCTAATTGATGCCAAGGAGATCAAGTTTGATCACTGATCCTACACCAAATCATTGAGAATGTCTTTTGTTCATTTGAATTTTCAAGTTGTATTTTTCTTTGCTTATTCAAACAATTATCATGTCAAACTCTCTTATTTCATTAATGCATCACACGTGTCTGTTTTGAATTAATTGTTTTCACTATGCTTAAAGTTGCTTCCACTTTTTGATGATTCAACTCTCGATTAAAAAATGCTAAGCCTTTTGAGGGAGGATGACGAAAATGATACCGCGATCTTTACAGTATGCTTTTGAACAGACCCCGCTGATGAAGTACAGGCATTGCTTCAAATCCTAAACAGTGGAGTTATAAGGAAGATAATCCCTAGTCAACCCCTTTGAGCCAAAGAAGTTGGAGTGTTTTTTTCTTTTCACAAAAATTAAAACCTTTAATTATAACCTGGGGCAGGGTAGTTTTCTCAGTTGATCCAGGTGCACGATGAATGGCATCAAAGGAGTCCTTCCGAGACAAAAAGACAGTGATGGTTCCGTATAATCGCAAGGACGGGAAGTCATTATATCTCAAAATAAAAGCCCAATAAGTCAAAACCTATGAAGGAGACTTACAAAAACCGGGGCATCCCGCTGACTGTAGTCACAAAAAGAAACAGTTCAAGCAAAAAGACAGGGATAATAAAATCAAAAAGAAAGAGGTCCTACAAACCCTCAACCAAATGAAATGACTGCCTATTCAAAATAAATTGTCAGTATCTGAACCATCACTGGAATATCAGAGCAAAGACTCAAACAAGGTCTAACGCACGATTAGCTGAGTTTAGGTTTGAAGAATATCACGAAGAACGGGTGGGTACAAATAAAATTTGAGCCTTTATCCTTTGCTTCTTAAACCGTGAACCAGGCCACGTTATAACCCTTAAAAGTCCTAGCTGAAGCATGGGTTGGTTCGAAAGCATACTGTTACAAAAGGTATCCTGACTCCTGTAGGGCTTGCTGTAAATCCTGAGTTGACATCACATTTTACACAAAAATTCGCTTGTTTTACTGAAAATGCATTCTCAAAAACTTCAAAACAGACATAAACTTTGCATTCTTAAAATAACATTGTTTGCATATGACTATTTGTTCGAACAACAGAGAAATTCGCACGATGAATATCTAGTGAACAAAAATCTTCTCAATAAAAAAGGATCACCTCAAGTGGGAAAACACTTCCAATCAAGGGGCAGACATGATCTCTGTCCATCATCTGGGGCAGTCAAGTCAAGATTCAAGGAATCTCTCAAGATGCCAAATAGCCAGGGGCAAATCTCCGCCTGAGTCACTTGGGGCATTGGACATGAATTCCAGCAACGAATCTTGCATGATCAGACATCTTCTGGTAGTATGGAAACACAACACTACTGACAGTGACAACTCCCTGCACTCTGAGAACGTGGACACAGTCAAAAAAAAAAATACTGCGCATAATCAAAGACCCGCTAGGTCGACTGGCCTAGGTAAAAATAAGGGCTTCCCGGCGAACCAAAAGGGTTCGGGCAAAAATAAGGGATGAAAATGAAAAAAAATCTGTACACCCGGCAAGTCGAAAACCTGAAAAGGCGGCTTGGGCAAAAATGGGTATCCCGATGGACTGAAAACCCGAAAGGGCGGTCCAGGAAAAAGTTAGGGATCAAAGCATACGACTATGTCCCGTCATCTCGTCACTTGCCTACCAGAAGAAGATTTGTCAATCGGCAGTTATCAAGCACCTCCACAGGTACCTTCTCTCGCAGAAACTGGGACAATAAGAATTATTCGAACTGTACAAGCTGCGTTGTCCTCCAGGTACAAGGTGGATTCAACTGAAGAATATGACCAAGATACCTTCACTCCCTGCAGAATAAAACAATAATGGTAGCTCTCCCCACTGAGACTGGCAACTATGAACAAACCAGCAATACTCTCCCCAAGCAGAGTTGGTCTACCATCGGCCCAAAAGTTGGGTATCTCCAGTAAGTCTTAATATTCCCCAACGGAGTATAAAGATATTCCTCAGCAAGCATCCCCAACAGTCTTAATATTCGTCAACAGAGTATAAGAATATTCCCCGGTGGAATACCAGATACCCCCAGTGGAGTCATTTCCCAGCGCAGTCTGAAAAAGCTTCCCCGCCAGAGTTGAATCATCTTCCCCAGTAGATTCTGGAAGCTTATCCCCTGCAGAGTGCAAATGCATCTCCTCAACCATATTCAGAAGGTTATCCCCACAAGAGTCTAACTGGGTTATCCTCAGTAAGTTGCAACGGAAAGATCATCCCCAACAAAGTTCTTTCTATCCCTAGCGGAGTTCATCATCAAAATCTCTAACAGAGCTTATCAACGGGATCCCCAGTGGAGTTATCGTTAAAATCTCAGCAAAACATCTCTTCCCACAGAGTAATTCCCTGCAAAGTAATCTCTTCACCAGGTTTATTCCCCAACATAGTCATCTTCTCCTACAAGTTTATTCCTGCAATCATCTTCATCATCCCCAGTGGAAACGAAGAATTCAACCAGACTCTTCAATATCAGCCCAGGATTTAACGAACTCCCCGACATTTGTCAAGGATTTATTTTCCCAGACGAAAATACATTCATAAACATATCACATTTCACATCTCCTATTTACATACATGATAAAGTGCATACGACACGACTTCATCTATTCTGGAGAACATCATGACATCATGCATCTCATACATCATGACATTGCATACAACTAACTCTTTACCTTTTCAGGAAAGATCGATCAATAGATAAAAGTCATTGCCTTTTGGAGTAGCAGTCGTCCAAGATTCCTTCATCATCCTGTTGAGGTAGTAATCGTCCAAGATTCCTTCATCATCCCGCTGAGGTAGTAATTGTCCAAGATTCCTTCATCATCCTGCTGAGGTAGAAGTCATCCAAGATTCCTTCATCATCCTGCTGAGGTAGTAATCGTCCTAGATTCCTTCATCATCCTGCTGAGGTAGTAATCGTCCTAGATTCCTTCATCATCCTGCTGAGGTAGAAGTCATCCAAGATTCCTTCATCATCCCGTTGAGGTAGTAATCGTCCAAGATTCCTTCATCATCCCGCTGAGGTAGTAATCATCCAAGATTCCTTCATCATCCTGCTGAGGTAGAAGTCATCCAAGATTCCTTCATCATCCTGCTGAGGTAGTAATCGTCCTATATTCCTTCATCATCCTGTTGAGGTAGTAATCGTCCCAGATTCCTTCATCATCTATTTGGAGTAGCAATCGTCTCAGATTCCTTCATCACATCATTATCAAAAATCCTCCTCTGGTCCAGTTAAATCGATTCCTAAAGATTTTTCTGACGCCAAACCCGTCAAAAGAGACAACCCGTTAATGAAGACAAAACTACCAACCATCAACCTTAAGTTCCAGATCAACACCTGTAACTAGCCAGGAAATATCTGTGAACGACTGATTGTAGATCTACACCTGTAACTAGCCAGGAAAGTTATCTACATGAAGAGATTGAAGATCAATACCTGTAACAAGCCAGGAAGACTATCTTTATTTCTCAGGTCAAAGAGTAATACCTGAAACCAGACAGGACAACTATCTTATCGGCCAACCTTCTTAAGTTCCAGATCAACACCTGTAACTAGCCAGGAAATATCTGTGGACGATTGATTGTAGATCTATACCTGTAACTAGCCAGGAAAGTTATCTACATGAAAAGACTGAAGATTAACACCTGTAACTATCCAGGAAATATATGTGGACGATTGATTGTAGATCTATACCTATAACTAGCCAGGAAAGTTATCTACATTAAAGAGATTGAAGATTAATACCTGAAACCAGACAGGAAAACTATCTTTCTTTCTCAGGTCAGAGATTAATACCTGAAACCAGACAGGAAAACTATCTCCTTGACCCACCTCTCTTAAGTTCCAGATCAACACCTGTAACAAGCCAGGAAATATCTGTGGACGACGGATTGTAGATTAATACCTGAAACCAGACAGTACAACTATCTACTTGACCATCATGAAGCGACCCTACACTGGTTCCTTCTCTTTCAGATGTAGTTTTACACGAACTCATCATCAGGCAACCCTACACAGGTTCCTTCTTTCAACCTACCAAGTTACAATTCAACAAATGATCTCCAGATGGAATCTATAAGCCCATCCTCTTATCTATCATCTTTCCAAATGGCATCTGTAAGCCCATTCCCGACATCACATTGCTGATACTACACCATGCGAGTGCAAATTTCTCGGCACTTTAGTGTTCAATCATCTTCCACATTCGGATCACGAAAGGCACGCAAGCCAATCTACATCCTCAGGTTTAGGAAGATTTAACAGGGGCAACTTTTGTACCCCAAAATTTTCCCTCCCATATTCCTCAAAGATTTGACAAGAATAATCTTCAAATTGCTCAAGATTGCTTAAGGGTTGCACAGTCAAATCACTTCCTAAGACAGCTGAAATTAGGGTTTTGGTTCTCTCAAGGAATTTGAGGTTTTCAATGATTCAATCAGGTCTCATATGCCTATATACATCCTCAAGTATCTACATGCCAAGTTTCAAGACTCACAGTGTCAATTTGCACAATCAAAAGCCTCATTTGATCCACAGTCAACTGCAAGGGAAAAATGGTCATTTTGCAGTCAAAAGTCAGAATTTTTGGTCAACATCTTATTTTGAGTCCACAATCATCATTTTATCAAGTCTTGATCATGATTCCACAAGCATAGCTCAAAAATCATCAAGATGCAAAAGTTACTATTTTTGGACAGCAGAAAAGTCAACTGTATCTTGACCATGGCATAACTTTTTCATGGTTCATCATAAAAATCCCATCCAATGCTCATTTTGAAGGGGATGCAATTACCTACAATCCATCTTCACACTCCAAATCCAAGAAATGCTCTCACAAGAAGTTATCAATTTCTACATTATAGGTCAAATTCAAAAGTCAACAAAAGTGCACTTTAAGTCAAAGGCCATAACTTGAGATTGGTAAATCCAAATGACATGGGACCAAAGGCATTGGTTAGAGGACTTCAAGACCTTCCCAAAATGTCCAAGAACATGGTCATATGATCAAAATTGAGCAAGATATGCATTGGAGAAGTTGGGAAATTTTCATGAATTTGTAAAAGTCAACTTTGCTCAAAACACCTTATTTTTGCTAATGGGCCTCAAACCTCTTCTTGAAACTTCATCCATGACTTATGCACGACCCATCAAGCTTAATGGAATTTATTTTCTTATTTTTATTGATTAATTGGATTTTTAATTAATATTAATTCATTTAATTAATTTAAATTGTAGGAAAATGCAAGATTTGATTTTTCAATCAATTTGTGAAGCAAATATGGTCAAGATATGCTGGCAATTTTGTGCTCAAAGTCAAAGATGCAAAATCTCCAAATTTGGAAACATTTTCTAATCATGAAAAATAAAAAAGATTTGATTTCCAATCAAAGATTCAATCACCATTGCACATGGATTTTTGCCAAGTTTTTGACCTAATTCCATTCCTCTATATATATGCAAGCAAACCCTGATCAATGGACGTGAAAAAGTTGCAGAAAAAAGCCATAGCATATTGAGAAATTTCAAGAAAAAGTGAAAACTGATTCTTGCATTCCAAGCCAATTCAAGGCATTCTATTGATTCAAACACATTGCTGGAAGTGTCAGGAGTGATTTACAATTGAAATCACGCGCTAAAGCTCAAAGAATCAAAGGATACAGGACCACGGTTTGACATTTTTATTCAAAATCGTATTGTCCAATTCATGAGCATTTAACATGATTTCTTGATTGTTTTGCATTGATAGGGACCATATGAAGCTAATGATATAACTGAATTGGATTATAATGCCCTAAATCGCAAGATGCCATAGTTGAATTTTTAGGGTTCATAAGCTTTGAATTGGGGCTTTGCAATCCAAGCAAAATTAAGACTCATAAGGCACATGGTTGGAATCGTTGAACTAAGACGAACACAAATCACCCATCGCGAAATATTTTATATATGTTGTAGCTCTAATTGCTATTTTTCATCGCCATAGTTTGTGGGGGTTAAAAACCCCCGCTATCTAATGTTCTTTTTTGCAGGAATTATGAAGAAGATGATGATGTGTTAGTACATGGTTGGCCAGTTCAAAAGAGCGCGCGTTTTTTTATTTATAATTTCAGTCTATTAATTTGTTTGCATATATAATTAACACTTGTTATTCCAATGACAATTGAGACAGAGTGGTGGAGTGGTTGAACAAGCATCCAATAACCATTGGGACCTGGGTTCGAATCCCAGGTCCCCCAAAACGCTTATTCTATTTTTCTTACCATATTCTTGTGCAGCTTTCCAAAAGAGACCCACCATATGTTTAAAATCTCAGCACGCCATGTGTCTCTAAGCTTGGATCCAATGGACATGAATGGATATTCACCATACTCCTCAGTCAACCAACGCATAGACAAGCTAGAAAGTCAAACAGGCTTGAGTCAGTGGGCCTGAAAATTGCATCATACACCTCCAGAATTTGGCCTAACACCCCTTCAAGTTTATTCCTTTTCTCTTCTATTTTTATTTTCTTTTATTCTAATTATTTACTATTAATTATTATTATTATTATTATTACTTAATTAACCCAAATTAAGTTTTCATAATAAATCAGAAAACTAAAATATAATATTTTTATTATTATTATTTATTAATTTCACCCTTTATTATTTTTGTAAATAAATACTAACATCATTAATTTAGTTTAATTAGGGTTAATTTTAACTTTTTTTACAATAAATAAAATTAACATAGAATTAAGGTTCTTACTAACTTTTAACTATTTTTTATTTATTTCCTTGAGACATTAAAGAACCAAAAATATTTATTTTTATTAATTAATTAGTTTTAGGATTAATTTAATTAAAATGCAAAATAACAAAAACTTCTTTCTTTCTCAAAAAGGGTCAAAACCCTAAGAACTTCTCCGATTCAATTTTCTCTCGCGCGTATGTTTGTTTTATTAAATTTTGATCATTATTATGTATTTGCTCCGAGGATGTAATAACGTTAATTAGGACTTTTATTGCTTTTATTTAATTTCCCGCAATTTACTTTTCAAGGGTCTTTTTTGGCGATGTAAATACCCGACGCCTTGTAATAGCGTAGATTTATTTTCCGCAATATTTTAACTGCTAGATGTATGTTAATTAGGCTATGCATGACAAGACTTATCTCTGAAATTAAAATCAACCCGTAGCTCACCATAACTTATACAAAGATAACTTAACTGAATCCTGACACACTCGCACATGCCACTCCTAGGGTACGCCTCACTTGGTTGCCTCGACGTAGTCATTGAGTATAGGGTGTTTTAGAGGTCACCCTCCTGTCTAAAGATCAAAGTTGCCTCAAAACGGTTGCCTCGATAAAAAACGATCTAAGACATTAGGGTTACCGCTAAGGCGTCCTACTATTGCTTTGGTGACCACATGTCCCTATAATCGAATTGACCCGAAACTCCAACGACGGTGCTACCTACTTCTCAATAGTGGGATAGTACTGTCTAAAGGACATTTACACAGCTTAATTCCTTTTGAGTAGGTAGAGGTTCTCAGGTACTTTCTCTTTCAAAACAAAAAAAAATACTTTTCGCACCTACACTTTTCTGACAAAAGTTTTCAAACAAACACTTCATACACTCTTGAGGACAGATACAAGAGTTAAATCGAAGTTTTCAAAACAAACTTTTTCAAAACCCACAAACACAAGAAAAGCAAAACATTTTTGAAAACATAGTGAGGAAGTACCTAAGAGCCCGTGGATAACCACAGATAGAAAGGGTGCTAACACCTTCCCTTTCTATAATCTACCTCCCGAACCGAGAAACATCTCGAAAAGGAATTTTGTTGTGCTTTTGTCCTTTCCTTGTTGGAGAAAATAAAAGACGGTGGCGACTCTTGCTTACCGCAACATTTCGCGAACCAGCATTTCAAAACAGTCAGTTCTATTTCCACCGATCACACATCCAAAGATAGGGCTGCTTACCAAATCAATGGTAAGACAACAATGTCAAAGGAATAGAAAATACATAAGAAAGACATTTGAGTAGGTAGATGGCTTCTAGTTACTTGCTCCATTTCAAAACAACAATCCTTGCTATTTTCAAAACAAACACACACACATTTCAAAACATCTTACAATCATTGAAAACATTTTCAAAAGACAAACATCTTTGTATACATTCTTAAGAACGAGAATCATTACAAAGATTGCCTAAACGAATGGCCTCTTTTACAAAATACTTTCAAAACCACACCAAACACAATTTCAAACAAACAAAAGCAAGTGATCTAAGAAAGTAACTAAGAGCCCATGGAAAACCATGGATGAAAAGGGTGCTAATACCTTCCTTTTCATAATCTACCCCCCGGACTCAAGAAACAATCTCAAAGGTCTTTCCTGTGCTTTTTCACCTTTCCTTTTGGATAAAAGAAAAGTCAGTGGTGACTCTTGCTAACCACAACATTTGTGATAAAACGCAAAACCTCGAGTCAGTTCTCCCACCGCATCACAACTTACAAATCTAAAAAGGGTCTCATGGCAACATGGGATGATTCAGAATCAGAAGATGAAGAGTATACAAACATAGCATTCATGGCCAGGACTAGCAGGGGAGAAGCAACATCAGAAGACGAACTGACACTTAACAATGAGTCAGACTCTAATGATAACAATGAGGTACTTTCTTCCTTATCTCGTTCTAAACTTGAAATTGGTTTATCTGAATTAATGAAAAGGTATCATTCTCTTCTACGTAAACACAAAATCTTGAAAAAAGAGTTTTGTAGTTACTTCTGAGAACACTACTATAGATGAGCGAAATATTTCTGACCTAAATGAAAAACTATTTGTTTTAGAAAAATCAAACATCGCTCTAAAAAGTAAAGTGTCTAGATTAGAAGAAGAGGTTTTATCTAACACATCTATTACTGACGAAGTAATCCGATATGATAGAGCTTTTTAACACTTCCTTGCTAAAAGCATAGATAGAAGCAAAATGGCTTCAATGATCTATGGTGTTAGTAGAAATGGAAGCAGAGGCTTGGGATATTCAAGACCATCAAAGAAAATTGATGAGACTCTGAATGTCAAACAAAAACCTCTTTCTGAACATTTTGTTCTTGCTGCATAGGTTTGAAATATCCAGAACAAGAAGGTTCTGATTCTACTTGTTGTACCCCAAAATTTGCCCTCATATTTATTCCAAGATTTTTCTCTTACATGGGTGATTACAAACACTTGATTAAAGAAAAAAATAAAATTTTTGAAGATAAATAAGGAGTCTTCGATTGCCATTGGGACGAGGTTCCTTCGATTGGCATTTGGACAGGAGTCTTCGATTGGCCTTGGGACAAGATATTTCGATTGGAATTTTAACAAGGTCCTTTGATTGGCATCTGAACAGGATGTCTTTTGATGGACATATGGACAAGGTGTTTCGATTGGGCATCTAAAAACCTTCGATTAAGCTTTGGTCCCCCAACTTAGATTGAGCACTGGATCCTCTTCGATACAATCTTGATTCACTAGTCTTCGATTGGGCATTTGGAACTCTTCGACGCAAGCTTGATTCACAAGCTTTGATTGGGCGCTGCCCCCCCCCCCCTTCGATCAAGCTTCGACTGGCCAGGTTGAAGTCTTTCGATTGGTTTAGTTGGTTAGTGTCAGAGCCAATAGAAGAAAAAGGTAAATAGGGACTCAATCGAGGGCTACAATGATGAGGCTTGGGGTAATCTGAAAGAAAGTGAGTAGGCTCCTACAAAGCTTTCGATTGATAGATAGCTGAAGCAACCTTTGACCAGTTAAAAGGGGAGAGTTGATGTTTTAATTGGTTTGAGTTGGAAGAAAGCCATTCGAAGGAAGTAACAATAGGCCAATCGAAGAGCAACGCTAGAGGACATTTGAAGGAGCCAAATGTGTCCAGGTTCATCCCAAGGCTCAAAGGGGCATGGATATTTCAAAAAAGGAAGTCTTTTAACGTGTCTGATTTTTGTCTCATGGCTTTCAAAGCCATGGTTAATGGCTTGTTTCTTGTCGTTACCATCACACTCCTATAAATAACAGGCCTAACGCACATTGCAGAGGGCGGAGAAAACACACAAAAAAGACAGAGAAAAAAAAACCATACGAATATCAGAAACACTCTTGCCACACTCACTAGCCAAATATCACCTCACACGCACACGCTACCTTATAAGCCGGACCAAAATTATCAAAAAAACTCCTGAGTAATCCAAATCGAAGGAATATTCAATAACATTCCACTCACTCCTTGAAGCTTGCATGAGGCATGCCCAAACACTTTGCAAGCCATTTCCATCGAAAGCAAAACATATCATTGGTAATAAACCTTCGATCTTAAGTTAATTTTGATTGTTTCATGACATATTAACATTTATAATTCAAGATTAAAGACCTGGGTTCGACACCCAGATCTGCATTTGTTTTGTTTCTAAAACTTGTTGCAGATCCAGCCTGAACAGGCCAACACGCACAGGATCGAAGGACCTGGGTTTCGATACCCAGCTCCTGCATTTTTGTTTTGCTAACATATCTTTGCAAATTCAGTGCCCTCACAGGTGATCCATCAGGCCCATCCAGCAACGCCCTCTGGATCGAAAGCCACATCCTTTCACTGGATCGAAGGGTAACACCCTTCACAGAACCGAAAGGTAACATCCCTCCTGGATCGAAAATCCCATCTTTCCCTGGATCGAAAGAGAGCTTCCCCTCTAGATCGAAAAACCCCCTTTGCTCTCTGGATCGAAGGATGCCCCCTTTGTATCTTTATTTTTGTTTTTGTTATTTCTCTTGTTAAACTAACCATTAAATTAAAATCACAAAAAAAAACATTAGACTAGTGTTTTATTAATCAAATTAAATTTTGTTAATTAACTAATTAATTATTTTAACCTTTTGCTTAATTTAAAATTAAATAGAGTTATGTTTTATTTTCTTTTATAAATAAAAAACAAACAAAAAGATTTCTTTTCCTTAGGATTTAGACGTCCTTTTTAATTCGTTCGCACATTTATTTATTTTTCACATTCTTTATATTATTGTAACTGCTCATGGGATATAATAGAGATTAAAATAGGACTTTATCTCTTTCCTTTAATTTTCCAAGTTTTGGACATGTAATTAATCCCCAAAGCCATGTAATAGCGTAGGATTTACATTCCCTCACTTTACAGTTTTGCACTTTAAATTTCAGTACATATTAACTATTAGTAATTAGGCTTGTATATAAAGACTAATAACAAAAGGTTAGAAACCTAACACAAAAGATAAAAATAACTGAACATAACACACATTGCACACATACACCTCTAGGATACGCCCACTTTTATTGCCTTTCGGAAAAAACAGCCACGTCCCTCGAAACGGGGACGCTTTAGCAAAGACCAATAAATCAAAGATCATAGTCCCTCGATGACCCTATAGTTGCCTTTCGGTAAATGCTCTAGTCCCTAAACAAAATTGCTAAAGCGTCTCCAGATGTTGCCTTCGTGACTGTAACGTCCCTTCGGATGTCCCTCATACATCCAACGATGGGGCTACCTACTCACTAATAGTAGGATAACGCTGTCTAAAGGATAAGGAGGAAAAGAACAAACTTTTTCGAGTATAAGTAGATAAGTTCTTAGATGCTTGCTCAAAACAACCTTTTGCACCTACACAAAAACATTTCAAAACAAATCTAAAAAACATTTGCTTTGTCAACACTCTTAAGGACTGATACAAGAGTTATCATAAAGCGAATAGTCGCACTAAGGCATTTTCAAATACACAAAGCACAAAGGTATTTCAAAATGAGAAAACCTATAAGAGCCCGTAGATAAATAGGGATGGAAAGGGTGCTAACACCTTCCCTTTCCATAATCTACCCCCTTACTCAGAAAACTCTCAAAAAGGTATTTTTCTGTTCTTTTCACCCTTTCCTTAATTTGGATAAAATAAAAGTCGGTGACGACTATTGCTTACCGCAACATTTGCGAATACAAAATGAAAAACCAGTATTAACAGTCGGTTCTGTCACCGTATCACACTACGTAGCACAAACACAGACACAAAAGGAAACTTCTAAACCAAAGTATCATGCACAAATTTCACATGATTATCTTGTTGCACGAAAGTCCAAAGGTGTCAGAACCTTTGTAACTTCTAACAAGAGAGGACCCAAAAAATGGGTACCCAAAGATCAGATAATCTATGTTGCAAATGTTCTTTATGGCGCAACAGAAACACCAATTATGGCACCTGGACAATGGATGCTTGCAATACATGATGGGAGAAAGGCATATGTTCCAAGATTTAGAACTTAAGTCTGGAGGCATGAATAATGTCGGAAGCAACCAGAAAAGAAAGATTATTGGCTCTAAAATTCTTATAATCCAAGATATTGTTGTCATAACAAGACCAAACTTTAAATCTTCTGGAGAAATGCTTTTGAGCCTTAATGATCTTGCTTGTGCCAGCTCATCTTCTGAATAAAGTCTGGATTATGAAAACTGTCTAAAGAACCAGATGATAAACTATTATACTTATATTAGTAATTTTTCTATTTTCTTTAAACCTTATTACTGCTATTTCTTTCAGAACCTCAGTAATCAGAAGATGTTTCAGTCAGAAATGTATTTGACTAGATGGAAACCTTTTGGTTCTCCAGACTCAAGATATCAAACATGTCACTTAGTTAGATGTATCGATTAACATGTGTAACCCTTGGTTATGCTTAATCATCACACAATATCTAAGCTATGCAATAATCAGTGTGTGTGTATTTCTTGGAATTTGATTGATATCAAAATTATTACTTTCATTTAATGCTCCTAGTTATTATGTTTAATTAGATTCAGTTTTATTTTATTTTCTCTCACTTCTTAAACACTATAAATCACACACGCTCACTTCACTTCCACACTTTAGAAACCCTAAACCCTCCTTTTCTCTCAAATCGTTCAACAAGTTCTTTGTGTTCATCATCAACGCTCTTCATCAAAAATCATCACTCTCGTAAACAACCTTCATCATCTTCAACATGATGAATGCTCAACAACAAGAAGTTGTTTAGTTTGCCATAGAAATGGAACAAACCCTGTTGTACCCAAAAAATTTCCCTCTCATTTATCAAGAATTTGCTAACAAGATCTCCTTGGACTCAAGATTGCACTAGGGTTTGATCAGCTCAAGACACCTCCTTAAGCACTGATGACAAAAATTAGGGTTTGAGTTTGCACAAGGATTTTTGAACTCCCAATTTCCAATATGGTTTTCATGGATCATTATGGACCCCAAGATCACTCATGTCAAGTTTCAAGCTTTGAATCACACTTTTGCTCAGTCAATTGAGCAGTTGACCTAAAAATCAGTTGTATTGGGGAAAAAGTCAACTATGGCCAATTCATAGTCAAACTTCATAATTTTTTATCCACGTCAAAATTTTAAACTCATGTGTATCATTTGATCAAGTTTGGACCATAATTCCTCAATAAATTTGATCAAATCTTCAAAAGGGCAAAATGGTCAAAATTAGGGTTTTGACTGGGAAAGGGAAATTTCTGTTTTTGACCTAGAAAATGATCAATTGGTTTAAGGCATGATCTCAAGAGTCCAATTGCATCATTTTGACCTAATGATATGGTTCAAAACATTGCAAGTCCATTGGATTGGCAGATGAATTTTTCAGTCAACTGATCAAAAGTCAACTGTATACTAAAAAGTCAAACTTTGACTTTTTGGTCAAATTCAAATGCCAAAGATCACAATTCATCAAAACATGTCAAAATATGAAAATTATTCATCAAGAAATCAAAAAGTCAAGATTTCATTTTGAAAAGTCAAAATTTCTAAACTTAGAAATTTTTCTGTGTTGGAAATTTCATGTTTTTTCACAACTTTGAACAAATTTTTCACCATGATGCAAGATGATTCAAGAGAAACTTCCAACATGAAAGTTGTATATCTCCATGAAATATACAATTTTTATTTACACAACTCCTTCCAAAAGTGCTTGGATATCAAGTTATAATTTTATGAACATGTGGTCATGAAACAAAACACTTGGTGAAATTTTGCCCTAACTTGGTCAGGATTTTGACCCAACTTCATGGAACTTTTTCATATGGTTCCAAGGGTAAAATTTAAAAGCAATTCAAATATGGGTTGTAGAGCACATTGCAAGCTTTCCAAAATGTCCAATAACTCCTTGAGATCATTCTTGAGTAGGGAGAATCGAAGAGATGAAGTTAGGGTTTTATCACTTGAATTATAAGTCATTTTGTGATGAACCAAATTCAAAATTCAAACTATGCTGCATAAACTCTACTTTGCAGGCCTCAAACTTGTTAGGCACTCCATAATTAATGGCTTGCACAACTTTTAGAGGTCTCTGTTGTACCCCAAAATTTTCCCTATCATTTTCTCAAAGAAATCACCCTAGATCCTCAAGTTTGCTTCCATCCAATTCCAAGCCTTGAGCGTCAACTTTTCAAGAAAATCACTCACGAGGGAAAAACAGTCATTTTAACATTAAAAGGTCAAACTTTGACTTTTGGATCAAAATCAAATTTCAAAAAAATCATATTTCATCAAGACATGTTGGAATATGAAGTTTGTTTCACCAAAAACTTCAAAAGACAAAATTACTATCGAAAAGCCAAAATTCTAAATACTTGGGATTTTTCTAAGTATTTAAGAAAAATGACACTTTAGAACTTCTGATCCAACCTCCAGGCAGGTGCAGTCAAAAGTTGTAAACATGGTTCAACACATAGTCTTCAGTCAGAACATGGCTCTTCAACATCTACGCAAGCTCAGTCAGAGTTTTCCAGGGTAAAACAAAGAAGATTATAAAGCGTGATAGAAAGTGTGAATGCTCTTTCAAAACATGTTGGAAAGCCTGATGATCCTTCAGAGCTTGTTGAAGCAATAAGATAGTAAGATCAGAACTTGGGTGCATTATTTGGACTACGCTGAAATGGAACTTCTGGCCTTGATTTAAGTAATGATGCAAAATCTCACATTACAGGATTTCTAATTTTGACAAATCTCATCATCATTTAATGCTCTTTAATGCTCACAACCACTTTTGGGTCTTTGTCCAAAGTATCTCTCCACGTGTAGCATAGAAATACGTTTGTACAGAATTAGGTATGGGTCCATGCGCTACTTTTCGCTGATGGGTTTACTTTTCCTTAATCCTTGCTTGCTAATCCAGCCTAGGCTAAAAACTGTCAACTATCACACCTTTTTTTAACTTGCTTCAAGAGCAAGTCAGCATCTAGCGTATGCTGTTAGCGCTACTTGAAATTTCAAACCCATAAAACTTTGCCTATAAATAGAACACCATTGGCCACTGAGAAGAGGTCCAGGTCCGAGCCCAGAAAATTTGTGAGATTGGAGAAAGAAAAGCCTTGAATCTATGCCAAAATTCCTAGAGTTTCAAGAACTGTAAACACAACACACAAAAACCTGTTAACTGTTGGTTCTTTACAAAAAAACTCCACTCGTTCTCAAATATCTCTTGACTAAAACCATCCACACAGTTTCTGATCCACACGTTAGAAGCTTCCATAACTTCTGTGTTCACACTATACATTCTCCATCCATCTCCTCAAAGAAATCAGAACATCATCCCCTTGCCATCCCCAAAAGTTGGAGACTTTCAACCTACTGAGTACGTGGAGAAGCTGTTCAAAATATCATCAGAGTTGAGGTTAACTCCAGTTTACAGAACTTCTTCCAGCTGCAAGGTAAGTTCTTGGTGACTCTCATCACATTACTTAAGCATTACCATATTTTCATGCCCAAAAATACAATGTAGATATCATGTTTCTGATGTTGTACATATTCTGAGATTTCATGCATCTGCCTGCTTAAGTAGAGAATAAATTAGTTCAAAATTTCTTGAAGAAATTAGAACTCAGAGTTAGGATTAGCAAAGGCATACTTGCCTCTGATTTTTGGTTATGATATTTCTTATTTCTGAAACACTATGACACCCGTTGTAACTGTTTTATACATATCTTCTGTTTTGTGGAGAAATAACAAACTGCAGAGTTTCTGACTAGCATAGAGAAAGAGACCAAGTTCTGGCAGCGACACTAGGATTTCTGGAGTCTGTCTTGTTATTAGTAGTTTCAGAACTTCTGAAAACTACTGTGTTCCCAGTGGGTTCAGAACTTCTGACCCTTTACATTTTCACTAACATGTTTCTGTTTTGCAGTGTGCCAGGGTCATAACCTCTGACCTCATTTAATCAGCAATACGCTGGTTTGTTTTTTCCTTTTCTCATTATTTTTGCTACCATTTTCTATTCCATTAACTAGCAAACATCAAAATCATTTCTATCACACTTCATTTTATTTCTTAAAACAAAAGATCAAAAATATTTTCTTAAAAACAAAACAAGTTCATTTCCCATCTTCTTGTATATTCTTATGCATTTCAATATAGTTGTAATAGTAATTTAGGACTTATTTTCTTTGCAATCCCCATTCGTAACTTGTGTACCCCTTCCCCTAAACATTGTAATAGCGTAGGACTTTACATTTCTGCATTTTTATTGCTTTCATATACTGTATGGTAACTAGGCGTGTATCGCAAGACCTATAAATGATAAAATAGACAACCCTAATCAAGACTAAATGCATGCAATCAAACACACTTTGCACACATGCATCCTTAAGGTAATCTGGTAATCTCACTTGTTGTCTATCGGAAAATAGTCATGTCCCTCGAACATGGGCGTTTTAGCAAAGACCCTCGATAAAAGATCGTAGTCCCTCGATGGCCCTTGATGTTGCCTTCGGTAAAACGATCTAGTCCCTAAACGACATTGCTAAAATGTCCCATATGTTGCCTTCTATGACTATACAAACGTCCCTACACCCGTCCCTTCACATCCAACGACGAAGCTTCTTACCAAATCAAATGGTAAGATATCAACATCTAAAGGAGGAGGAAAAGCATATCTAAGACCTTTTAAGTAGGTAGTTTTGCTCTCAATTACTCGCTTGCTCACGAAAAAAACGTTTTATACACCTACACTTCATCTTTGAACTATTTTCGGAAAAAAAACCTTTGTATACATTCTTATAGAGACGAGAATCATTACAAAGTTACATTTTCAAAATACTTTAAAAAACAAATCTCACAAACACACCTTTGAACTATTTTCGAAACAAACACTTTGTATACATTCTTATAGAAATGAGAATCATTACAAAGTTATATTTTCAAAATACTTTCAAAAAACCACACACCACAAGCACATTCAAACAAAAGCAAGTGATCTAGCGAGTAACTAAGAGCCCATGGAAAACCATGGATAAAAAGGGTGCTAATACCTTCCCTTTTCATAATCTACCCTCCGAACTCAAGAAAATATCTTTAAAGGTCTTTCCTGTGCTTTTTCACCTTTCCTTTTTGGATAAAAGAAAAGTCGGTGGCGACTCTTGCTAAACTGTAACATTTGCAAACACAAACACAAAACCTCAAGTCAGTTCTCCCACCGTATCACAGTCTCATTTCAAGCATTCAATGCATGGAAATGCTTTATATCCATTTTCAGAAGAAAGTGTATATTTCCATTTTGATAAAGTGCTTTTTTGCACAAAACTTGTTCTTAAGCCTTGCACTTGTTCTCTTCTGATCATACAAGTCCCATAACCCATAAGAAACTTGTTAGACACTTACAATCACCCAGCCCATGCTTGTACCTCACATTGAAACTTGGTTTCCCTCTTTTCTTGAAAATTAAGTAACCTAGCCAAAAGCTTGTAGCTTGTACTTCTAACTTACCAATGCACTCCAATCCTTTGTCTTATAGATACACAAACTATTTGCATCAAATACACGAATGCTCATGCCCTGAAAACAGCTAAAACTCATAATCACATTCCATACCTCCATTTTCACATAAACTGACCAAAAACTTGAAACTCATAATTCCCTCGTGCGTTTTCAAGCCTTTTGGTTTCTAAAGCTTCTAAACATCATTTAGAATTGATCTCACACCCTGTTACAGAACTGTAACACCATTAACACCATCCTCCATTTTCAAAAATAGAGCTTTGCACTTGGACTTCTCCAGAACTCCTCAGGCCCTTTCAGCTCAAGCTAAGCATTCCATTAGCTTCCTGGGAACTTGAGGAAGCTAACCCAACCATTGGAACTCCTTGAAAGCTGCTCAAACTTCAAAACCGATACCCTCTTGCAAGGTAAGTTTTATAACTTTGGAACTTCTCATACAGGCATCATCAATGATTTATTTGTGAACAAAACATGTAGATATCATTGTCCTAAAGATAACCATGTCCATAGTTTCCATTAATTTTGCTTGAGCTTAGAGAATTTTAAGATTGAAAATTCTGAGATTTTTAGGGTTCAGTTTAGGACCAATAAAATTCATGCTTATCTTTGATCTATAGTATTAATGCTTTACATTTCTGAAACCGTGAGGAAATTTGCTACAAGTTTCATGTTTACAGTTTTCATTTTTGTTGAGAAATGAACAAGTTACAGTTGGTCTGGCTGGAGGTTGAAGATAAAGTGTAATTCAGGACGTGTTTTGTGTCATATATTTATTGTTTTGCGTATGTTAACGGATGTATAGCCACCCCAGTGGTAGAAGCGTGTGCCTGTAAACTTTGAGACATGGGTTCGAGCCCTAGTGGTACCCTTTTGATCTTTTCCATATTTTTTTACATTTTCTGACCCTTTTTTGCAGGCGTAGGGCTCCATCTTTGGGCCTTTATTTTTGTTTTTACTTTCTAACCCCCTGTGGACTATTTGCGCCTCTGGTCCAGTTTATTTTATTTTCTTATTTTTATTTTATTTATTTTCTTAATATATTTTCTAATATTAAAAAAAATTACAAGAATATTAGATTTTTATCTTGACATAGTTTATTTATTTTTCTCACACAAAAAATTATTTTATTAATCATACTCTATTTATTTTTACAAATTATCTTGTAAATTTAATTAAAACTAGGTTAGTATTTATTTTTCTTTTGCACCTATTAAAATATATTATTTTAATATAAAAAAAGGCCAAAAATATTTTATAATACTATAATTATTTTCAAGACAAAAAATACTAAAAATACTTTTCTTATAAAACTTAATTTCTTTTATTTTAATTAATAGATTTAGGGTTTTGTTTAAAAATCTTTTCTTAGTAAATTTAGGGTTTACTTTTTATTATGTTAATTAATTATTTTTCCCCTTAATTAATTAGGTTAAAACAATTTCCCTTTTCCTAAAAATCCAAATAAATATCCATTTATTTTACATTGTACATTTTTGTACATTTATTCATTTTGTACATTATATTCATTTAAATTCTTGTACATTTATACCAATTCAATATGATTGTAATAGACTAATTAGGTTTAAATTCTTGCAATCCCCCTCCCACAAGTATTATAATAGCGTAGTAACTTTAAAATTATGTAATTTACCTCTTTATATATAACATGCTAGTAATTAGGGTTTGTATGGAAAGACTAAAACCAATACTTAGAAAATCCTGAATCAAGATAAAATCAAGCATGAAAACAATACACTTGCATACAAGAACCCCTAGGGTAAATCCACTTGGTTGCCTTTACAAAATAGCCATATTACGCTGTTGTACCCCAAAAATTTACCCTCTTTTCAGACACGCATATCATTGGTTTTATGGTTATGGAATAAAGGTATATTTAACAAGCTTCATCGGTTACAAGTGACGTTTATTTCGCCAATGGATGCTCTCAGAGTATTTTCCGTGCTGAAGATCAGTTCGCCGTTTTGCAACGATTCGAAGTTCAAAGATTCACAAGTCCAACCCGGCGCATCATATTTAGTTGCTCTTTCGCTAAGATATCCCAGGTGAGATATTCTCAAATTTAGGTTATGCTCAAGAGTCAATTCTTTAAAGAAGGTCTCCGAATGTGTGAGTTTTCTCAAAGAAATGTGATGAAAAAGTGTGCTGAAAGTGTCGTTTTTACGCACTAAAAAATTCATAACTTGAAGATCGTGGCTCGTTTTGAACCCGTTTTGGTGGCAAAAATTTCGTATTGATGTCATATATGTTTTCATCTCTCACGGCTGGAAGCCAATGTCGATCAGAAGGTCTTCAAAAATGCGGATTTATCAAGTATTTTCGTACAAAAAATTTGTGACAAGTTTATTTGCGTCATGTTCAGAAAATCATAACTTGGTCGATTTTAATCGTATCGAGCTGGTTATGACGCCAAAATTTCAAAATTTGAGTTGGCTAAGTTTTCACAGGAGGTATCGAGTTCGAAAGGTATCCGAAAGGCCTTCGTTTTTTGCTCAGAGTGTACGTGACGCGCCGAAAATCCTGAATGCTGAATATTATTTCATTTGGGTCGAAACTTCGAAAATTCATAACTCGGTGAATTTTTATCGGATCGGGCCCATATTTTAACACAAGGTCACTGACTCAGAGATCTACAACTTTTCTTTCAAAGTCGAGACCAGATTCTTCTCCGATCAATACCAGTTTTTTTATTGAAGAACGTGCCAGAGTTGACACTGGAGCCCAAAATAAGTATGTCTGAGGTGAAACTTCAAAAAATCATAACTAATTCACCGTTTATCCGGTTGAGCCCATTTTTGGACAAAAGTTAGTTCTCCATGTCGGCTACATTTTGTTTTCACATTTCAACTTTAAAAATTACCCTTAAGCCCCTGTGATTAGCCTTGAACGTGACAGACTCAAGTGAATAAAAATATGCACTATTGCTTGTGGTTATTGGAGGCCCAATTGCATATTCAAAGCTCATATCTTTTCTCTAATTTCCATTATATAATCTCATTCTTTTCATACAAACAGAAAAACGAAAAGACAAGAAAAAAAAACATTTGCCACAACCCTGTCAAAATATCAAATTCTTTCAAGAACCCTAAAAACCTTGAAATTCTTATTACAAACCCTCATCTCACTACAAACAAGTCATCCTTGTTACAAACCCACATCTCACTACTTCTCCAGTAAGGGTAAGATTGGTTTGATCTCCATGATCAAAAGAGTATAGAAGCATTCATACATGTCATATCGGTTTTAATATGACAAAATTTCATATATTTACTTTATTTGTATTTCATGATATAGTAATTTATTTAATGTGTTCATGAGATTCAACACTGCAGATTTAGACAGGATCCCGTGCAGGGTTATTAGAAAACACTGAGGCTAAAATAGAATAACCACCAATGCATGGCGAGGTAGACATCTTGAGAAGGTTAAGGGCGTAGGTTCAACGACCACCCCTATTGGTTTTGGTTTTCTTTCTTTCCATTTATCCTTTTACCTATTTTCATTCTTTCTGTTTAAAACATTTTTCATAAAACTTAACATTTTTCACAAACCTTTGATTTTTCATAATAAACTCGAATAATTAATTTTAAGGTTTTTTAATCTAATTTTAGGTTTTAAATTAATTTTTGGTTCAACACCCACCCCTGACAATATGTACAATTTTGTTTATTTTTAACCCTTTTTGCCTCATTTCTTTCTCTTTAATATCTTCCTTAAAAACCCTAAATTCATATGAACTCTAATTTTATTTAAATAAAAAATCCTATTAATTGGCAAACTTAACCTTTTTTACAAACCCTAATTAATTTAGGTTTTAAATTTTTGTTATTATTATTAACTCTTTTTTTTATTAAATCTTTAATTTAATTAATTAACTTTTTTTCTGCAAATTAGGAAAACAATTAGGGTTTAGGTTTTCTTTGTAATTAACCCTTTAATTAACCATTTTTTTAACAAATTAGGATTAGGTTTTTGTTTTAGTTAGTAACTGAATTTTTGGTTTTTTTTTCATTTATTAATAAATTAAGTTAATTAACTTTTTTTTAATTAAAATTAGTTTGAATTAGGTTTTTTAATTAACTTAAAATTATTTTCTACAAAAAACACCAAAAACATTAACTTAGAATTTTAGGTTTTAATTTTTCCTTAATTTCTTTTTATTTATTCTTTTACATTTTAATTTCTAGGAAAATTGTATAGGTCGCATTATCAATGTAATAGCGTAGATTTATCTTTTTTCGCTTTTTTTTCTTCTAATTTTGTAATTGCTTCCGGGATGTAATAGTTTTAGGATTTCTTTTCTGCACTCTTCATTATCATGTAACTTCCCCAAAGCTCTATAATAGCTTAGGTTTACATTTCCGCCTTTATCTCCTGCTACTATATTTTATGCAATGCTTAGATTGATAGGATTGTATAGAAAGAAAAAAATGAACAATAGAAAACTCTAATTGCAAGATAAATATAACTGAAAAAACATTGTTGCACACTTGCACCCCTAGGGTACTCCCCACTTGGTTGCCTCGGAAAAACAATGGTAATGTCCCTCGAACGTAGGGATATCTTAGCAAAAGACCCTCAATCTAAAAGTCATCATAAAGATCATAGTCCCTTAACGTCCCTCGAGTTGCCTACGAGAAATGATCTGGTCCCTCGATGTTGCATGTTGCCTTCAATGACCATAAACGTCCCTTTCGATGGTCCTTCAAACATCCAATGACTAGGGTTATCTACTCACTAATAGTAGGATAACACAGTTTAAAGGATAGGAGGAAACGAATAGTCTTTTTCGAGTAGGTAGATAATTGTTAGGTACTTGCTCAAAACAACAACTTTTTCACACCAACAATTTTCAAACTAAAGTTTTCAAAAGACTTTATCACACTCTTGAGGACAGAAACAAGGGTTAACACGAAGTAAAACAAAAAATTTCAAAATAAGCACACACAAGAAATTTCAAAATGAGCAAGTACCTAAGAGCCCGTAGAAAATCACAGATAGAAAGGGTGATAACACCTTCCCTTTCTATAATCTACCCTCCGTACTCAGAAACATTCTTGAAAAAGGTTTTTTCTGTTCTTTTTCCTTTTCCTGATTGGATAAAATAAAAAGTCAGTGGCGACTTTTGCTTACCGCGACATTTGCGAATACAAAAGGCAAACTAGTATTAACAGTCGGTTTTGCCACCGTATTACAGAACTGACGACTCTGCTGGGGACATAAAGTGGGGTCTACCTTAGGATCTAGGTCATTCTAAAATTGCTTCCTTGTTTTGTCTTGTCTGCTTTAAATTCAAGGGTTTTGTTTGGGAATTATTAAAGATCCTACACCCGGATCTGGGGACACTTTTTAGGTAAACAACAATAGATCGTGAAGACTGTACGGTGTAGACCGATATGGTTTAAGCGATGACTGTGTTGGTGTGACACTTTGGTTGGTATCGGTATCCTTCGTGCGGAAACAAGGAGAATACGGGGCCTCCGCGTGGTGTCGCCAAGCACTAACAGGCCTTAGAACCTTAGTTGAACAAACTTGGCCACTAGAAAGTAGTGAGATAACCGACCTCGGTATAGAGCTGAAGATTGGTTGATACTCGATGCTACACTCATTGAGATCAGACTTTCGGGATATTTCGGCGGCAAGAAAAGATTGTTTGAAATGAAACAATGCCCGATAAAGGATGATCAGTGATATGGAGAATCTTTAGAACCCGATTACTTTTCTAAGACAGGTTTGAAACCAACTAAACTTCAAGAGGGTATGACCTTAAAACTCAAGCAGGCCTTAAACCTAAGAACTTGGTGTGATTTGTCTGTGTTTGCTATACTTGTGATTTATCATGACATCATAAACATCATACCATAGCATATCATGACTAACCATTTCAAGGATCTCGAGGTCCTGTGATGCAGGTTATGATAAATCAGACATCTAACAAGGGGAAAGGGGATTTATTTTCCTCTATACAATGTCATCAGAAGATCAAAACTCAACAACTTGAGTCAGGGGCTATGACCCACTTGATATGGTGAGCTTGACTCTCGTAGAAGGACTCTCAACGATACAAAGTTCTTCAATCAAAGCTGCAAAATTCAACTTCTGACATTTTCTTGTTTACCCCGCGAGATCTTTGAAAACATTGCATACATATATAATATATATCATTGCATAAGTAGGTTTAAGCACAGGTCTCTCACGTTCTCTCCATTTATTTCAGCAATGGCTCTCCAACAAGACAACAAAGATCTCCAAGCTCAAGATGCCCAGTTCAAAGAATTTCTCCTGAATCTATCCAAGGGGAAAGAAGACCTGAAAACACTCTTCGTCGGGAATCTGACCAAGGAACGTCCTGACAACAACAAGGATGAACAATTGGAACAACTGCAAGCCGAGGTAAAAGAAATGAGAATCCAGATGCTGGGGCAGATGGCTCTTATCCAAAACTTAGCTCGATGACAAGAAGGGCTAAGAGCCTTCCTCAACAAGCTTCACCAAGATGGATGTAGATCCATGAAACAAACAGTTAAAATTGTGGATCAAGGGATTAATCAGCCCCCAGTGAGAGAAGAGGTTGGTTTGGTTAGGAACAGACCTTTCCAGATTTCTACTACATCACAAGCCCAACCACAACCTTGCCAACGACAACAGGGAAATCGGCATAAGAAGAATACATCTGAAAGACGCTTCACCGAAATCAACATGTCATTGGCTCAAGCATTGCAATGATGTTGAAGGCCAAGTTGGTTATGTTAAGGGACCCTCCTCAGAATCCCAACATAGCCTCCCCAAGGTACAATCCAAATGCAAGATGTGCGTACCACTCCAACAGTCCTAGATATGACACCAACAACTGTTGGGTGTTGAGAAATAAAATTCAAGACCCTACTGATGAAGGAGCGCTAGAATTTGCACAAGACGGTTAGGTTGAGTTCTTTTGCCATCCGTCCAAGGCATACCATCTGAAGTGACAAGTTCTCACAAGAAGAATTTTCGTTCATTAGAATTTTTATTGTGTAATTTTCTTTTGATTTGTTTGAACATTTATTCATATCAAACCTCGTTATTTCATCAATGCATTGCACATGTATGTCTTGAATCAATTCATTCGTATTCACTATTTAAAAAATGCGTTCTTATTTCCTTTTGTGATATTCAACTCTCGATTAAAAACTCTAAGCCTTAGAGGGAGGATGACGAACAGACCCCGCTGATGATGTACAGGCGTTGTTTCAAATCCTAAACAGTGGAGTTATAAGGAAGATAATCCCTAGTCAACCCCTTTGAGCTAAAGAAGTAGGAGTTTTTCTTTTCACACAAATTAAAATCCTTAATCATAACCTGGGGCAGGGTAGTTTTCTCAGTTAATTCAGAGGCGCATTTAGTCGCAATCTTCCGCTTCGTACACAATGAATGGCATCGAAGACTCCCTTCCAAATCAAAAGACGGTGATGGTTCCGTATAATCGTCAAGACAGGAAGCCATTATCTCTCAAAATAAAAGCCTGCTAAGTCAAAACCTATGAAGGAGACTTAAGAAAAATTGGGGCATCCCGCTGACTGTAATCACAAAAGAAACAGTTCAGCCAAAAGAAGGGATAACGGAAAAAAAAGACGTTACTACAAATCCTCGACAAAAAGAAGATTACAAACATGACTACCTTTTCAAAACAAATGTTCAATTTCTGAATCATCACCAAGTATCAGAGCAAATATTCCAGACTCAATCGGGATCTAAACGCGCAATTAACTGAGCATAGGACTGAAGAACATCACGAAAAGCGGGTTGGGTACAAATAAAATTTGAGCCTTTATCCTTTGTTTCTTGAACCGTGAACCAGGCCATGTTATAACCCTTAAAATTCCTAGCTGAAGCATAGGTTAGTTTGAGAGCGTACTGTGATACGGTGGGAGAACTGACTTGGGATTTTGCGTTTGTGTTCGCAAATGTTTCAGTTTAGCAAGAGTCGCCACTGACTTTTTATTTTATCCTAAGGAAAGGTCAAAAAGCACAGGAAAGACCTTTGAGATGTTTTCTTGGGTTCGGGGAGTAGATTATGAAAAGGGAAGGTGCAAGCACCCTTTTCATCCATGGTTATCCATGGGCTCTTAGTTACTTGTTTAGATCACTTGCTTTTGCTTTTCAATTGTTTGAAATGGTGCTTTGTGTGTGGTTTTGAAAGATGTTTTGAAAAGAAGCCATCGTCGTGGCAACCTTTGTAATGATTCTTGTTTGAATGTATACAAAGGTGTATTGTCTTTTGAAAATATGTTCAATGTTTTGAAAGTTTTATTTTTGAGAAATGTTTGGAAATTGTGTTGTGAAGTGTGTTTGAAAATAGCAAGGATGTTTTGCAAGTTTTGATCAAGTAACTAAGAGTTATCTACCCTATTTTTCTCAAAGATCTTTCCTATATGTTTTTAACCCTTTTGACAGTGTTGTTTTACCATTGCATTTGGTAAACAACCTTGTATTAGGATGTTTAACGGGACAGGCGCGGGTCATCGTTTAGACCATGATAGCAATTGTGTTAAGTATTTTGGGCAAATTTTTGAGGGACTAGATCATTTTTGTATAGGCAACCAAGATAGCGTCATCGAGAGACTATGACCTTTTGTTTGTTTTTGTTTTGCCAAAGTACTCAACATGCATAACATGACCCATTTTTAAGTCAACAAGTGGATGTAACCCTAGGGGTGCAAGTGTGTATTGTGTTTGATTTTCATGCATTTTTGTCTTAATATTAGGTCAAGCTACTTGTTGATTTTGGATTTTTTGCATACAAACCCTAATCTCTAATCATGGCATAATTGAAAGCGTAAATGCATAAAATAAATTTACCACTATTACAACATGATTATGGGGATAAGGGTACAATTTTTGAATGGGGATTATTTGACAAGAAATTAAAACCCTAATTTTAATATTACATCCAAATTGAATAATGGCATAAATAATAAATGGAAAATACTTAAATAAACAAAAAAAAAACCAAATAATATGAATTATGCAAAAAATTTATGTTTATTTTCCATGTATGTAAAAATATTTAACGCAAAAAAGGAAAGAAGTAAATAAAAGAAATAATTATTTTTTTTATCAAGGGTAAACCCTAATTTTCTTTAAAAAAATAAATATGTTAATTATATTATTTATATGCAATAAAATAAAATAATGTATATACAAAAAATTAAATATATTTAGAAAAAAAGTATTATTTCAAGTATAAATGATAATAATAAAAAAGGTATAATATTTCTATGTTTTTATTTTAGAGTATCTAATAAAATAAAAGGTGTGTATATATATATATATATTAATTATATTAATTATGTACAATAAAAATAAAATAAAATATATACAAAAATAAAAATATATTTAGAAAAATATTTTTTAGTGTGAATAAAATAAAGAATAAAATAAAAGTATAAGGTTAATATTTATTATTTTCAAATTTTCAACAAATAAAAGTATATATTATTTAAAATTGTTTTCATGTTAGAAAAAATAAAATAAAATATAAAATAAATGTAAAAAATTATAAAAATATTTTTTGGGTATTTTTATATTTAGAAAATAAGAAAACAAAATCAGAAATGAAAATAAAATGGAAAAATACAAAAGTGTGAAGAAATGGGCCAGGGGGGTGCAAAAAGTAAAAAGGGGGGTGTCAATAGTGAGCCAGGACCAAGCCCAGCCCACCACACTTCATCTTCAACCTCTGTCTTTTAAAAACGCGCGCGCCCTGTACACAAAGCCAGGTCCTGCATACGTGCTCTAATGCAAAAACACATAACATCAAAGTTGTAGAGCTTTTCAAGACGAATCCAACCATATAAAAAACTTGTCTTAACTCTCAAAGACCAGAGAGAATTTCTCTGGCCCTAAAATATAACCTAATTTTTTCAGGATGTTCATGGACCAAATTCTCTTAGCACGCTTAATAAAAATGAAAACTGAGCATATATACAACTTTATGGCAATGAATACTACATTTCTTATTCACAAACCTAAGTCTAAATGTTCCTAAATAGAGAAATAGGAAGTTGATAAAAACCTGTTTCAGCTGACTTCGTGTATGGCAATGTGGAGCTTTTCAACAAGGCCTGAGATGTTTGGGAGCTTGCTTGAACTTCACTTGACCTTCTCCAATGTCTAGCTTGCCTTGAATGCACTTGAACAAGCCTATAGAACTCAACCTGCACAAGCTCAAATTGAAAATGGAAAACCCTGTAAATGGAGTTACAGTTGATGTTTAAGGGTTGAGATAGTTTGGATGGGTTATGTGGAAGATGTTTGAACCAACTTGGGGAAAAACGCACAAGCAAAATGTGCTATGGAAGTCAAGTTGCAGATGCTGCCCTGTTTTGCCAATGGAGGGTGATTTTGAGCTGTGGGATGTTTGAGGGCTCAAAGGGTCGTGTTTTTGGTTCAAGGGAATGTGAGAAAGTTGTTTGAAATGCTTGCACCAGTTGGTTTTTGCTGAGGTTCAAGTTCTTATGTTTTGGACAAATTTCTTGGTTATGAAGCAAAGTGTGAGAAGTGATGTGAAATAGGCCTGTACAGGCTATCCATATGCTTGCACCCTCTGCTCTTGGCCCCTCTAATTTGTGGATTTTATTTGCTGCATAAGATCTGGACCAATGCTCAAAGATTGTGGTTTGACATAAAGCAAGATTATAGCAAAAATGGTAATGTACCTTTTTCTACTTAAGGATTAATTTTGTGTGCAATGCCCTAATGACCAAAACAAAGCCTTAGACCAATGGATTTTCATTTGATTATTGAGTGTGAAATGGTTTAGAGGCCTGTAATCTAGTGCAAAGCAAGCTGATTTGAATTTTCAACTTGTATGAACATGAACATGCCATGGATGAAAAGTGAGTTTATTCCAACTTCAAGCCTTCGATTCTCCCTAACCACAATTGATTTTGGAGAGTTCTTGGACATTTTGGAAAGCTTGCAACATGCTTTACAATCCATATTTGAAATGTAATTTGATATTCCAAGTGGAACTATGTGAAAAATGGCCATGAAGATAGGTCAAAATCCTGCCTAAACTAGGGCAAAATTTCACTAAGTTACAAGTTTCATGGCCCCTTGTTCCAAAAATCATAACTTGAGATCCAGGCTTCTTTTGAGAAAAATTTATGAATCAAAGTTGTAGACTTTGTGGAGGACTACAACTTTCATGTTGGAAGTTTTGTTTGAATCCAATTGCATCATGGTGAAAATGTTTGGCAAAGTTAGGAAAAATTAAGAAAATTTCATAACTTAGAAAATTCTAAGTTATGAAATTTTTCAACTTTAAACCCTAATTTAAAAAAATGGGTTTCTTGATGGACAAGTTTCATGTTTTGACACATCTTGATGAAAAATGACCCTTGGCACTTGATTTTGACCAAAAAGTCAAAGTTTGACTTTTCAGTGTACAGTCAAATTTTGATCAGTTGACTGAAAAATTCATCTGTCAATCCAATGCAATTGAGGTCTGTTGAACTTGTTGAATAGGTCAAGATGATGCCATTGAGTCCTTGAACCCAATTTTCCATTGGCTAGGTCAAAAGTCAGAAATTGCCCTTGTACAGTCAAAACCCAAAAAAATGACCATTTTGCCCTTTTGGTGATCTGATCAAATTTCTTGAGGAGTTGTGGTCCAAACTTGATCAAATGATTCATAGGAGTCTAGAATGTTGATGTGGGTCAAAAATCATGAGGCTTGACTGTAAATTGGCTACAGTTGACTTTTTCCCCAATACAGCTGATTTCTAGGTCAATTGTCCAATTGACTGGGCAAAAATTTGATTCAAGGCTTGAAACTTGGTATAGACAAACTCATGAGACCAACACGAAGTATGAAAGTCACTTTGAGCATTAGAAGTCCAAAAATCCTTATGCAAACTCAAACCCTAATTTAGGTCAACAGTGCAAGGAGATGTCTTAAGCAGTGCAAAATCCTAATCCTGTCTGGAGTTCAAGGAGCCTTGTGAGGGGAGATCTTGATAAAATGAGAGGGAAAATTTTGGGGTACAACAGTTGCCCCTGTTCAATCTTCTTGAACCTGAAGAGTTAGATTGGAGAATTGGCCTTTCGCGACTCGAAGGTAAAAGAGGATTGGACACTAGAGTGCCCGTAAATTTGCACTTGTCAAAATGTTGCTGAGGGAATTGGCTTAAAGATGCCATTTGGAGATGGTAGAATCTTGCTGGAGATGGGCTTAAAGATGCCATCCAAGATTTGTTTGTTGAGAATCAGGAGAATGAACATCAAAATGGTATCCGTATCTGGAACGTATCTGAGTTGTATCTGGAGATTAGATTTGTATGAGCAATGGAATAGCGTCCATGTCTGGAGCGTATCCAAACTGTAATTGTATTTGATTCTTGAATGAATATCAGAATGACTGCCGTGTCCGGAGTGTATCTGTATTGTATCTGAATCCTGAAATCTGAATAATCAACAGAAAGACATCCGTGTCTGGAGTATCTCTAGGCTGGGGAATAGGTTTGAATGAGTGACAGAATGACAACCGTGTCTAGAGCGTATCTGGACTGTATCTTGACTTGAAATTCTGAATGAGTAATAGAATGACCTCCGTGTCTGGGGTGTATCTGTATTGTATCTGAATAAGAGATCTGAATGAGTAGCAGAATGACTCACACGTCTTGGAGTGTATTCGTACTGTATCTGAGACCTTTGAATATTTGTTAAATATAGCTTTTAATCTTATCCTGAAAAGGGTAAAATGTTATCTGAAAACACAAAGTTATGTTGCATGACATGTATGATGCAATAAGATGTGTTTTATCAATGTTTATGATATATAAATGTAATGGATGCGCATGTAAGCCGAGTAACCGTCTTGCTGAGGAAAATAAATCCGTGATAGCTAGAGATAATGAAATCTTTGACTGCTGCCGGGGAATATAAACCCTTGACTGCTGCTAATGATTCAAAACCTTTGATTGCTGAGACTGAGAAACGCCTTCGGACTACTGTTGGGGATTGAAAATCCTTGGTGACTTGTGGGGATTAACAAGAGCTTTAACAACTTCTACGGGGAAATGAGAATCCTTCATGACTTTCCTGGGGAATAAGGAAAACTCCAACGATCTCTACTGGGGAATTAAAACCTGGGAGGCTTCAACTGGAGAAATGAGAACAAGAATCTTCGTTCTGTTGGGAAATAAATCTGTGGGGAGAATGCTTATTCCGTCGAATAATTCTCAAGAACTTGGGTTGTATGCCAATCTACTGAGGATTTAAGAATGGTTGGTGCTAAAAGTTAATTGTTATTTGATTGATTTTCAGGTCTTACAATAACTTGCTGGGGAATTTGGAGAAACCGGATGATTTCCAATGTGGTTTAAAGGTTGAAGTCTTGGACTTCGTTGGGGAAGAAAGCTTTGTCTTCACTGGGGATTTGTAGTTCAAAGTCTTCTGGCTCCGCTGGGGATCAGGAGTTTTAGAAACTTAGCTCTGATAGCGATATGCACTTAACTCCGCTGGGGATATGTATTTTAAGGTTTTAGCTCTGTCAAGGATCTGAATGACACACTGTAGGGGATTTCTTCTGGAATAGCCTAAAGACGTTTTCCTATACTTTCAACCTATCAGTAATTATCTTTTCTCAATTCATTTTTATTTGTAAGCAGTGATTATATTCAAATGCATATGCTTATTTTAATAAATCATTGGACGTTTTCAAATAAAACACAAGTGTAAAAAGAAAGAAAAGGAAAACAAATTCCTGTAGTTTGAAGTATCTTTGTATTAACTTTGTGTAAGTATTTTGTACAAAGGAGGCAAACATCCTAGTAAGAGAATGTTCTCATAAAATTGAGAAAAATTGTATACAAAGAAAGATGGCTATGTGCAACAATTCCATGGGGTTCCCATTCTGCTATAGCCTTCACAACTCTGAGTACCTTGTCCATTCTTCGCCTCGTCCGCAGATGATTGGGTTGATCAGAAGCTTGGAGCTTGTCTGTGAAGAAATTGTCCTTAAAGTGATCCGACGAGACATAGTCATACGCTTTAATTCCCTAACTTTTGCCTGGACCTCCCTTTTGGGTTTTCGATCCACCGGGAAACCCCTTTTTGCCCAAGTCGCCCTTTCGAGTTTTCAACTTTCCTGGTGTACATATTTTTTTTATTTATCCCTAATTTTTTCCTGAACCGCCCTTTCGGGTTTTTGATTCACCGGGATGCCCATTTTTGCCCAAGTTGCCCTTTCGGGTTTTCAACTTGTCGGGTCATTTATGCGTAGTATCTTTTGACTATGTCTGTGTTCGCAGGGTGCGACAGGTCATCACCGTCCATGGTGGTCAGAATCATTGCCCCACCAGAAAAGATGTTTTTGATCCCAAGTGGTCCTTCGTAAGTAGGAGTCCATTTGCCCCCGGGATCACTTTGCGGCAAGATAATCCGCTTGATTACAAGATCCCTGACTTAATATACCTGTCTCTTGACTTTCTTGTTGAAAGCCTTGATCATGCATTTTTGATACGCCTGACCATGACAAACAGCAGTAAGTTGTTTTTCGTCAATCAAGTTAAGTTTATCAAGTCGGGTTTAAATCCAATCGTCTTCATTCAAACCAGCATCCTTCATGATCCTCAAGGAAGGGATCTGAACTTCCACAGGTAAAACAACTTCCATTCCATATACCAAAGAAAAGGGGGTTGTCCCAGTTGAAGTGTGTGCCGTGGTACGATACCCGTGTAGAGCAAACGGTAACATCTCATGCCAGTCCTTGTAGGTGACTGTCATCTTTTGAATTATCTTCTTGATATTTTTGTTCGCAGCTTCAACAACACCGTTCATCTTTGGCATGTATGGAGACGAATTGTGATGTTGAATCTTGAACTGCACACACAGAGCGGTGATCATAGTGTTATTCAAATTTGTACCGTTGTCCGTAATGATCCTGTCGGGGATACCATACCGGCATATGAGATTTTTCTTGATGAAGCGGGCAACCACATTCTTTGTGATGGAGGCGAAGGAAGCTGCTTCGATCCACTTGGTAAAGTAATCAATGTCCACCAGGATGAAACAGTGTCCATTGGATGTTGTAGGCTTGATCTCTCCAATCATGTCGATTCCCCACATCGCGAACGGCCAAGGAGCTGTTAAGACATTGAGAGTGTGATACGGTGGGAGAACTGACTAGGGTTTTGCGTTTATTTTCGCAAATGTTTCGGTTGAGCAAGAGTCGCCACCGAATTTTTATTTTATCCTAAGGAAAGGTTTAAAAAGCACAGCAAAAACCTTTGAGATTTTTCTTGGGTTCGGGGAGTAGATTATAGAAAGGGAAGGTATTAGCACCCTTTCTATCCATGGTTATCCATGGGCTCTTAGGTACTTGCTTAGATCAACTTGCCTTGGTTTTCAATTGTTTGAAATGGTGCTTGGTGTGTGGTTTTGAAAATGTTTTGAAATGATGCCTTGTATAGGCTACCCTTGTAACAATTCTTTACTCGAATGTTTTACAAAAGGTGTTTTGCCTTTAGAAAAGATGTTTCAAGGTTTTTTGAAAGTTGGTTTTGAAAGTGTTTGTGAAGTGTGGTTTGAAATTAGGCAAGTGTTTTCTTGGCAAATTGACAAGTACTTAAGAGTTATCTACTCTAAAGTTTTCTCAAAGATTTTTGTTATGTTTTAAACCTTTTGACAATTTTGTTCCACCATTGCATTTGGTGGACAATCTTGTATTAGGAGGTGAAAGGGACGGGCGCGGGTCATCGTTTAGACCATAATTGCAATAGTGTTAAATGTCTTTGGGCAATTTTTTTTCTTTAAAAGGGACTTGATCATTCATTTAGGCAACATTTTGAGGGACTATGATCATTTGATTGTTTGTTTTACCCAAAGAAATTCAACATGCAATATGGCCCAATTATTTGAAGGCAACAAAGTGGAATACCCTAGGGGTGCAAGTGTGAAATGTGTTGTCCATTTTCATGCTTATTTATCTTGAAATTAGGTCCAACTATTTTGTTCGTTTTATTCGCATACAAACCCTAATTCTAGCATGGTATGTTTAGAGAGCATTAAAGTGCGAAATTTAAATTCCTACACTATTACAACACAATAATATGGGGAGGGGGTACAATGTTTCAAATGGGGTATATTTAGACAAGAAATTAAACCTAACTATTACATCATTTTCTTTGAATATTTACAATACAAATAATTGCATAATTAAATGGAAATGAAATAAATATGAAAAAATGTAAAAAGAATTTTTATGTGTATGAAAAAAAAATATTATTTATGTAAAAATAAAAAGAGATAAAAAAAAGGTATTATTTTTGGAGTATTCTCATATTTAGGGCAAAACCCTAATTTTAATCAAAAGGGGATTAATTATTTAATATATATAATATTTACTATTTACATACAAAAATAAAATAAAATGTAGTATATTTATAAAAATGTATTTTTAGTGTTAAACATTAATAAAAATAAAAAGATGTGTATTTTTGGTATTTTATTCTAAATATACCAATGTATAAGTTATTTATTTATATTATTTACAAAAGATGTATTATATATACTAATTAATAATATTTAATATTTAAGAATAATAAAAAAAGTATTTTTTCTATAAAATATTTTCAGAAAGTAGAACAAAATAAAAGTGTGTAAAAATGTATTTCCAATATTTTAATATTTTAAACAAAACATATATATTTATTTATTTATGTTCAAACTAAAAGAAAAATCAAATAAATACCTAATAAATTCAAAAATGGTGAGAAAAAATATTTTTAAATTTTTAATATGCTGAGAAAAAATAAATGAGTCAATTAGAAAAAGAAAAAGTCAAAAAACATTAAAAATAAAGCAAATGGGCTCAGGGGGTTCAGAACAAATTGTATGGTGCAAAAAGAAAACACAAAGCAAGCCCAGCCCAATACAACCTTTCTTCAACCTCTGAACCATGTTATTCAAAAAAACACGCACCCTGTTCTTCCATCCACACATCCTGATTCCTGGCTTATTAATGAAAACTCATAACATAAAAAATGTTCAGCATCAAGAGACGAATCCAACCATATGCAGAACTTGATCTAACTCTCTAAGATGAGGGAGAATTTCTTCTCCCCCAAATCCTAACCTAGATTTTCTGCCATTTTCAAACCTTAAATTCTCACAGCTCAGGCAAGAGAAATGAAAAGTTAAAGTATGTACAGGTTCAGTGGCATGAGTAGAACATTGCTTATTCACAAACTTAGAGCTAATGATGCCTAATAAGAGAGATAGAAGTTCACCAAAATACCTGTTCAGTTGAAGTTCTATCTGGCAATGGGGGAGCTTTCAGTGCAAGATAATGGTTGGTATAGCTTCCTTGAGGTGTGGTGATGCTGTTCCAATATTTACTTTGCCTTGAAACACCTTGAACTGAGCTGTAGAACTTCAACTGCAAAATGGAAAAATGAAAATGGTGGAACTTGTTAGAGGAGTTACAGGTCGTGTTTTAAGTCATGGTTAGCTTGCATAGATGCTAGGGAATGTGTGTGAACTGGTTTGGGCAAGAGAGCTTGAGGGAAATGGAAGATGGCACTCAAACTGCAGGCCTGGCCCTGTTTTTGCAGTTTGAAGGTGATTCTGGGATTTGGGGTGTATGAGGGATGTTAGGATCGTGCACTAGCTTGGTTGGGATGTCCTGGATGTGTTTCACAAGTTTGCTTAAGTGTTTGTAAGCTGATATGAGAGTTATGTTACAAAATGCCAAGTTACTTACACTTTAAGCAACAAATGCCCAAGTTGTGTTCTAGGTCAGTAGAGGCCCCCTAATGAGCTGCATAATCTCTCCTTGATCAGAGTGTTTTGCTCATAATCTTGTGCCAATTAGATCTCATTTGTACTGCTTGGATTTTCAATTGGACATAAAGTTACCTTTTGCAAAAATGGAAGAAATGCTTTATCTATAAATGGATTAATCCTTTAGGCAATGCTTGAACTCATGAAACAAGGCCTTGGCACAAAGGTTTTGCATTGAATTATTGAGTGTCAAAGGGTTTTAGGACCTGTAATTTAGCACAAACTATGCTGACTTGAAAATGGCTTAAGTTATGAACATGTTCATGATCAATTCAAAAGTGAGTTTTTGCCAAATTGTGAAATTCGATTCTCTCAAGTTATGAGGTTGTTTGAGAAGTTCTTGGACATTTTGGAAAGCTTGGAATGTGTACTACAATCCATATTTGAAATGCAAATTGAAATATCCTAAGTGGAAGTGTTGGAAAATGGCCTTGAAGTTGGGTAGAAAACCTTGTCAAAATAGGTTAAAATTTCACTAAGTTAAGAATGGTTTAGTGCCCTTATTCAAAAATTTGTAACTTGAGATACAAGCCTCAAATGGGAAAACTTTGTGAATCAAAGTTGTAGATTATGCAACAAGCTACAACTTTCATGTTTTGACTTTTGTTTGAATCCAAATGGATCTTGGTGAAAAAGTGGGGCAAAGTTAGGAAACAATTAGGGTTTTTTATAACTTAGAAAAAATTCTAAGTTATGAAAAATTCTAATTTCTAACCCTAATTTGCATTTTGTGATTTCTTGGTGAACAAGTTTCATGATTTGGCATGTTTTGATGAAAAATGAATCTTGACTCTTGATTTTGACCAAAAAGTCAAAGTTTGACTTTTCAGTATACAGTCAAAATTGATCAATTGACTCGGAAATTCAACTGTCAATCTTGTGTACTTGGGATCTTTTGAGTTTGTTGAGCATGTCAAGATAATTCCATGGGGTCCTTGAGTCCATATGTGAGCTTGGTTTGCCATTGGCTAGGTCAAACAGTCACAAATTGCCTTTGTTCAATCAAAGCCCTAAAAATGACCATTTTGCCCTTTTGGTGATCTGATCAAATTTCTTATGGAATTGTGATCCAAACTTGATCAAATGGTCCATATGAGTTCATAATGTTGATATGGGTCAATTTTCATGAGGTTTGACTGTCAATTGGCCACAGTTGACTTTTTCCCCAATACAGTTGTTTTCTAGGTCAATTGTCCAATTAACTGGGCAAAACTTGGAATCAAAACTTGAAACTTGATGAGGATAAACTTGGGAGTCCAATATGAAGCATGAAAGTCATCTTAGGCATTTTAGGTCAAAACATCTTTGCGCAAACACAAACCCTAATTTGGGTCAGCAGTGCAAGGAGAAGTTTTGAGCAGATGAAACCTTAACTGGACCTTGATCTTCAAGGGCTTTGTGATGAGAAATGTTGAGAAAATGGGAGGGCAAATTTTGGGGTGCAATAGTTGCCCCTGTTCAATCTTCTTGAATCCGAAGAGTTAGATTGGCAAGTTTGCCATTCGTGACTCGAGGGTTAAAAGGAGATTGGACACTAGAGTGCCCTTAAATTTGCACTCGTCAAAGCAATGGATGCGGGAATGGGCTTAGAGATGCCATTTGGAGATGGGCTTAAAGATGCCATCTGGAAATGGGCTTAAAGATGCCATCTGGAATGAATATCAGAAAGGTGTCCATGCTTTGGACCATCTCTGAACTGGGGATATGAATAAGCAATAGATTGGCATCCGTCGTTGGGAGGAATCCGTAAGCTGTTTTCAAAAATCTTGAGAAGAAACTCAACAAGTGATAGGTTACCATCCGTTACTTGGAGAACCTGTGAACTATTTTCAGAAGTCTTGGAGTTGAATAAGCAATAGAGCAGCATCCGTTGTTGGGAAGCGTCCGTAAACTGTTTTCAAAGGTTGCGTCTGAACAAGTTGGTAGATTAACATCCGTTGTTGGGACGAATCCATAAACTGTTTTCAAAAGTCTTGAGAAGAATCTGAACAAGCGATAGGTTAACATCCGTTACTTGGAGAACCCGTAAACTGTTTTCAGAAATCTTGAGATCGAATAAGCAATAGAGCAGCATCCGTTGTTGGGAAGCGTCCGTAAACTGTTTTCAAAGGTTGTGTCTGAACAAGTTGGTAGATTAACATCCGTTACTTGGAGAACCCGTAAACTGTTTTCAGAAATCTTGAGATTGAATAAGAACCGGTGTAGGGTTACTTGATGATGAGTCCGTGTAAAACTGCATCTGAAACTGTTAAGGATAGCTTTCCATTCTTATCCTGAAAAGGACAAAATGTTAGCTAAACAGCAAATTATGTTGCGTGAAATGTATGATGCAATATATGTTATATCGATGTTTGTGATATGAATGTAATGAATGCACATGTAAGCTGATGAGTTGTCTTGCTGGGGATAGATGAATCCTGGATGGCTGAAGATAAACACATCCTGACTGCTGTCGGGAAGAATAATTCCTTGGTCGTGACTGGGGAATAAGGAGCTTGGGTTGTATACCAAACCTCTGGGGAATTCCTGATGACTTCTACTGGGGAGTACCAACCTAGTAGACTCCTGCTGGGGATGCAAGACTGAGAATCTTCAGTTTGGAGGGAAGCATCTCTGGCGACCTTACTGGGGAACCCAAGATTTGTTCTCCTAAAACTCTGTGGGGAGAAGGTTCATTAGTCTGGCTTTGCTGGGGATGCCGAAACTTAAACTCTGAGGGGAATTGAATTCCTAAGGACCTTCTGGCTGGGAGATTGTAGAGATAAGTTACTGCTGGGGAATTTTGATGAACTCCGCTGGGGATAGGAAGAATTTTGGCGAGTGCGATCTTCCGTGGTTGTTAGCTGAGGATAACCCAGTTATAAGGCCTTGGTGAGGAATAACTTTGAATAAAACTCGGGAGAGACGTCCGTTCTCTGCGGGGGATAAGCTTCCAGAATCTACTGGGGACGAGCTTCAAGACTTGCTGGAGGAAATGGGTTCCCAACCTCCGGGGGGTTTCCTCTGAAAGGGTATCAAGATATCCAACCGCACTTTTGACCCATCAGTAATCCTCTTTCTTGATTCGTAAGGAAATGATTATGTTCAAATGCATATGCCTATTTAACAAAACATTGGACGTTCCTCAAAATAAAACAAACAGTGCAAGAGAAAAGGAAAGGAAATGACACAAATCTCTGGGAAAAGTATTTGTATTGATTTTTTATGAGTATATTTGTACAAAGGAGACAATCATCCTGGTAAGAGGATTTTGTCGTAAATATTGAAAGATTTACACAAAATAAAGATGGCTATGTGAAATAATTCCATGGGATTCCATTCCGCTATAGCTTTCACAACTCTGAATATTTGTCCATTCAATGCTTCGCTTGACGATGACTGGATTGATCAGAAGCCTGGAACCGGTTGGTGAAGAGATTGTATTTGAAGTGATCCGATGAGACATAGTCATACGCTTTAATTCCCTAACTTTTGCCTGAACCGCCCTTTCGGGTTTTCGATCCACCGGGAAACCCCTTTTTGCCCAAGCCGCCCTTTCGGGTTTTCAACTTGCCGGGTGTACAGATTTTTTTATTTTTATCCCTAACTTTTGCCTGAACCGCCCTTTCGGGTTTTCGGTTCACCGGGATACCCATTTTTGCCCAAGTCGCCCTTTCGGGTTTTCAACTTGCCGGGTTATTTTATGTGTAGTATCTTTTGACTATGTCTGCGTTCGCAGGATGCGGCAAATCGTCGCCGTCCATGGTGGTCAGAATCATTGCACCACCAGAAAATATGCTCTTGATCACAAATGGTCCTTCATATGTAGGAGTCCATTTGCCCCTGGGATCACTTTGCCGCAAGATAATCTGCTTGATTACGAGATCCCCGACTTGATACACTTGACGTCTGACTTTCTTATTGAAGGCCTTGATCATCCGCTTTTGATACGTCTGACCATGGCATATAGCAGCAAGTCGCTTTTCGTCGGTCAGATTAAGTTGATCAAGTCGAGTCTGCATCCAATCATCTTCATTCAAACCTGCATCCTTCATAATCCTTAGAGAAGGGATCTGGACTTCCATAGGCAAAACAGCTTCCATGCCATAAACCAAAGAAAATGGGGTTGCCCCAGTTGAAGTACGTGTCATCGTACGGTATCCATGCAGAGCAAACGGTAACATCTCATGCCAGTCTTTGTAAGTGACTGTCATTTTCTGAATGATCTTCTTAATGTTTTTGTTCGCAGCTTCAACAGCACCGTTCATCTTTGGCCGATAGGGAGATGAATTGTGATGATAAATCTTGAACTGTTCGCACAAAGCGGTGATCATTGTGTTATTCAGATTTGTACCGTTGTCTGTGATGATCCTGTCTGGAACACCATACCGACATATGAGATTTTGCTTGATAAAGCGGGAAACCACATTTTTAGTAACAGAGGCGAAGGAAGCTGCTTCGACCCATTTGGTGAAATAGTCAATGGCAACCAGGATGAAGCGATGTCCGTTAGAAGCCGTGGGCTTGATCTCTCCAATCATATCAATGCCCCACATTGCAAAGGGCCACGGAGCAGTCAGGATGTTGAGAGGAACCGGAGGGATATGAACCTTGTCAGCATAGACTTGACACTTGTGGCAAGTATGGGAATGTTGATGGCAGTCAGCTTCCATGGTAGACCAGTAATAGCCTGCCCTTAGGATCTTCTTAGCCATTGTATGCCCGCTCAAGTGAGTGCCAAATGTGCCGTTGTGTATATCAGTCATGATCAACTCTGCTTCAGCTTTATCTACGCATCGGAGTAATACACAATCATGGCTTCGTTTGTAAAGGATGCCGTTGCTCAGGAAGAACTTGGCTGCAAATTTCCTTAAGAACTTCTTGTTATTTACGGAAGCTCCTTCGGGATAATCTCTAGTCTCGAGATACCTTTTGATTTCATGGAACCAAGGTTGTTCCACTACTTCTTCGGTATTAATCTCATGACAATGCGCAGGTTCATCCATTCGCTCAATGGTGATTTGGGGAGCCTCGTTATCCCAGTTGAGTTTAAACATGGAGGACATTGTGGCTAGAGCATCTGCTAGCTGATTTTCTTCTCGCGGGAAATGCTCGAAGGTAATTTGCTCGAAATGAGGCAACAATGTCAGGACATGTTCTTTGTATGGGATAAGATTAGGATGCTTGGTATCCCACTCTCCTTTAATCTGACTGATAACCAAAGCTGAGTCCCCGAATACGATCAAAGATTTGATCCCCAAGTCTATAGCAGCCTTGAGACCAAAGATGCAAGCTTCATACTCAGCCATGTTGTTTGTGCAGCTGAAGCAAAGTCGGGTCGTGAAAGGTGTGTGACAACCTTCCGGAGAAATGAGTACTGCGCCAATACCGTTTCCAAGTGCATTTGAAGCACCATCAAAGTACAGGGTCCATCGGGATCCCTTTTCGGGTCCGTCATACGGTCCGTCACCTTTAATGTTGTCCAAATTCATGATGTCCTCGTCCGGGAAATCAAATCTCATGGGTTGATAATCTTCGATAGCCTGATGAGCCAGATGGTCAGCTAGTACACTCCCTTTTATAGCTTTTTGGGTGGTGTACTGGATGTCATATTCAGTTAAGATCATTTGCCATCTAGCTATCCTTCCAGATAAAGCGGGCTTTTCGAAGATATACTTGATAGGATCCATTTTGGAAATCAACAAGGTAGTATGAGTCAACATATACTGTCTTAGTCGGCGAGCAGCCCATACCAAAGCGCAGCAAGTTTTCTCGAGCAGTGAGTAGCGAGTCTCACAGTCGGTAAACTTTTTGCTAAGGTAATAAATAGCATGCTCTTTTCGACCAGACTCGTCATGCTGGCCCAAAACACACCCCATTGAGTTATCCAAGACGGTCAAATACATGATCAATGGTCTTCCTTCGACGGGTGGCATCAGAATAGGAGGTTCTAGCAAATACTCCTTGATTCTATCAAAAGCAGCTTGACAATCGTCGTTCCATTCCACTACCTGATCTTTTTTCAAGAGTTTGAAAATTGGCTCACAGGTAGAAGTCAGATGTGAGATGAATCTGGCAATATAGTTTAAGCGCCCCAAGAATCCTCTAACCTCCTTTTCAGTACGGGGAGCAGGCATCTCTTGTATTGCTTTTACTTTTACCGGATCGACTTCAATGCCTTTGTTGCTTACAATGAATCCCAGGAGTTTACCAGACCTAACTCCAAAAGTTCATTTACTTGGATTCAGCCTGAGCTTGTATTCTTTTAACCTGGCAAACAGCTTCTCCAGATGTTCAAGGTGCTCTTCCTCTGTTTGTGACCGAGCTATCATATTGTCTACGTAAACTTCAATCTCATGATGTATCATATCGTGAAATAAAGCTACCATGGCGTGTTGATAAGTTGCCCCTGCGTTCTTCAGCCCGAACGGCATCACCTTATAACAGAAAGTGCCTCACTGTGTGACAAAAGTCGTTTTCTCCATATCCTCGGGAGCCATTTTGATTTGATTGTAGCCCGAGAATCCATCCATGAAGGAAAACACTTTATGCTGAGCTGTATTGTCGATCAAAATGTCAATATGAGGTAGCGGGAAATCATCTTTAGGGCTGGCCCTATTCAAATCCCGGTAGTCCACACACATCCTGACTTTGCTGTCTTTCTTAGGTACTGGCATAATGTTAGCGACCCATTGAGGATAGGACGTAACATCCAGAAAGCCAGCATCGAATTGTTTCATTACTTCTGCTTTGATCTTTTCAGACATGTCAGGCCTCATTCGGCGAACTTTTTGCTTGATTGGTGGACAGTCTTCTCTTGTGGGGAGACGGTGAACCACGATGTCTGTGTCTAAACCCGGCATGTCTTCATAAGACCAAGCGAAGATCTCAACATACTCATTCAACAACTGTACCAAGCACTCCTTGACTTTTGGTTCCAGATTGGCACCCACTTGCACCTCCTTCCGGTCTTCCTCGGTCCCTAAGTTGACAGTTTCCAGTGACTCTTCATGCGGTAAGATGGCCCTTTCCTCTTGTTGCAGAAGTCTGGCTAGTTCCCCGGGTACTTCACAACCTTCGTCATCTTCATACTCGGCTAGATTGACCAGATCTTCAGAGTTATTGAAAGATACAGCAGAATAGTCACCCATGGAATCCGGAGTGGATGGGTACCTGCATTGGTGAGTGTGGGTGTGTGTAAGGGATAGCCATCCTTAAAAATGCAAAAGGAAAGAAAATGAGCACAAGCAGTTTATCACATGAAAAACGTCCAATGAATCATTAAACATGACATATGGATATGAAAAATAATCAAAACCCTTACAAGTTAACCTACATGCCCCGGGCAAGGCAGGAGGTGAAAAGATAGTGTACGGATTGTTTGAAAGTAAATATTACAGATCAAATAGGAAATGTTTAACAGATAAATTACTGATGAATAAAAGTGATGGGGACAAAGTCTTTTGCCTCCCAGTTGCTCAATCCTCCTTTGACAGTTGGATAAATCCACTCTTCAATGTTCCTCTCTTTGTCCTCATCCTCCAAAGCGTTGACTCCGTAGGGAGAAATCTTGATTGGCGCCCTTTCAATCTTCGCACGGCGCATAGCTTTCTGGCCAGCGGCTGTGAACCCTAATCCAAATTTTTCTGTCTTATGTGGAATGTCAGGTAACTGCCCCCATGCCGAATTCTTCCCTTCTTTTATTGCGGCCCTTGCGTCCTCCAGAGATGCCATCCTGGCCATCTGTCTCGGTGTCTCAGCTGCCAACTTTGCTACTGCTATTTCAGGAAGGACTTCTTCGAAATGTTGAAACGGTGTCTCAATGAACTCTCCTTCAACCTCCACATACCGGAAAGAATTTAAGTGGCTAATCATGTACTCTTCTTCGCCATGGACGGTAATGATCTTTCCCTTAACAGGATACTTCAACATCTGATGTAAGGAGGAGGTGACTGCCCCAGCATGGTGTATCCAAGGTCTACCCAGCAAGCAAGAGTATGATGGACGAATGTCCATCACATAGAAAGTGGATTTAAACACCTCAGTGCCTATCTTGATGGGAATTTCAACCTCTCCATGGACCATTCTCTTCGAACCATCGAAAGCTTTGACAACAATATCACTCGGCTTCAATTCCAACCCCTTACAATCTAGTTGGTCCAAGGCCTTTTTAGGCAAAACATTCAGCGACGACCCAGTGTCGACCAAGACGTGTGCGAGAGTAGTTCCTCGACACTCGACTGAAATGTGCAAAGCATCATTGTGGTTTCTGCCTTTAGGAGTTAGGTCGGCGTCAGAAAAACCTAATCCATTGTCCGCAGTCAGGCTAGCCACGCAGTTTTGAAATTGATCCGCAGAGGTTTCCTGGGGCACGTGGGCTGCCTTCAGGAATTTTATCAGAGCTTTAGCGTGTGCTTCTGAGCAAAGTAGTAGTGCCAGCATGGAAATCTTGGAGGGGGTTTTCCCCAGCTGTTCTACTACATCGTAATCACTTCTCTTGATTATCCTCAAAATCTCATCCATTTCCTTCTTGGAGGTTTCCGGGATAACCAAGGGTTGAGCCCTCGTCCTGACGGGCTCATCTTGGATTCCCTTACCTTTGTCAGCAGCGGTAGGAGAGACAGCACCAGGAACAACAACATCTTCAATCAAAGGAGTTCTAGCAAAAAGTTTTATTGGTGCAGGGACGACTTTGTCAGCTAATGAGGGTCCAAAGACTGCTCTTGGAGGGGCAATCTCTGGAGAAAATATTCTCCCGCTCCTGGTGATTTTGCTTGTGCCCGCAATGTTACTAATGCTGGTTTCTTCATCATCCGAACTTTCTTCAACTATTTCGATTTGCTTGATACCATGGTAGTAGACGTCACCGCCATAGTTCCAAGGTATCGACTTCTCAGAAACATAGGGAACAGGCCCTGGCATTGTTATCTTCAAAGGAACAGACTTCGTAGCTGGCGTAATCTTAACAGGCTTTTTGACGGCCTTGGAAAGATTGGCGTGAATGGTTATGATTGAGACATCTTCAGTATGAACTGGAACAACAGAAACTTTTTCAAACAAAATTTGTCGACTATCCATAAGGCCTTGGATGCCTTTCTTCAGTAACGGACAATCAAACGGCAGAGAGTAACAAAAATAGCAGTCTTCTTTACATCCTGGGAAGATCCCGACCCTCAACAGATTCAACTTAATGGTTAGCAATGGAGTAGTCAGATCACTGACATCAGCAACATACAAATCTTCTTCAATGGCATTGACATTTCGGCCGTGCTTCGGCATGGGTGCAGATATCACATTGGGCTTCTCTGGAGCGTCAAACTCTACCTCCTTAGCCTCTATCAGGTCTTGGATTTTCTGCTTGAGTGCCCAACAATCATTGGTGTCGTGTCCAACACTGTCTGAATGGTAGGCGCATTTAGCATTGGCATGATAATGCGGAGAGGACGTATTCACATTCTTCGGTGCCTCCTTGATGGTGGCAAGATTCAACTTCAACAGATGGGGAAGCACTTGCGCTGGAGTCATATTAATGCGGGTGAACTGCCGTTGTGGCCGTTCCACCCGTTGTTGATTTGGTCTGGACTGGTTATAGCGAGGCTGCTCACTTGGAGTGTTTTGAATCATTACGGCCCCCACAGTTGGCCGACGCTCCATCTTCCCTGCTCTTCTCTAAGAATATACCATAGCTGTCTCCTTCTTAAAAGGCTTCTTCTCAATACTTGCAGCAACACCCTTCTGAATCTTTCCTGACTTGATGCCAGCTTCTATTCTTTCGCCTGTTAAGATCAAATCGGTAAACCCCGCGGAAGAGTTACCAATTAGATGGTTGAAAAATGGCCCAGATAGGGTCCCAAGAAACATATCAACGAGTTCACGGTCGGTTAAAGGAGGTTGCACCCTGCCAGCCAAATCTCTCCATTTTTGTGCATATTCTTTGAATCCCTCGCTTGTTCCTAGTGACATACCCTGAAGTTGGGTATGAGTAGGAGCAAGATCAGAATTATACTGGTATTGTTTATAGAAAGCGGTGGCCAAATCTTCCCAATTTCTGACACTGGTTCCTTCTAGCTGATAAAACCACTCCAGCTGAGCTCCTGAAAGGCTGTCTTGAAAGAAATGAATCCAGAGATTTTTATCTGCCGTATAGGGTTGAATCTTTCTCACGTAGGACCTGAGATGCATTTTGGGGCAGGACAACCCATCATACCTCACAAACACTGGCACTTTGAATTTTGGGGGAATCACAATCCCGGCAACCAAGCCCAAGTCTTCAAAATCCAAACCCGGTACTCTTTGTAGTTCCATGGCAGCCAATCTGTCTTCTAAACCCTTGTATTTATCATCAGCTGGAGGGTATTGCTGGTTAGAATAATCTTCATCCTCTTCAACCTCTTCTTCCTCCGCATCAGACTCGGAAGGCACCGCAACTCCATCTCTTTTACTAGTCCCTTCATCAGAAGTAGGAGGAAATTCAAGCACTCTCCGAGCTTCTCCGTCAAATCTTCTCCCCAAAGTAGCCACCCCAATCCTCTTTTTATTCTTTTTCACTGGGTCCTTATTCCCCAATTGAGTCTTGATATCCTCCTGACCCTTAGCCAAGGTCATCAGGAGTTGCTGGAATTATGCATTCTGAGCTTGTAGGTCTTTGACTGTTTGCTCGAGATCCATCCTACTGAAATAAACAGCAGACAGATAAGGAAACCTGGAGTGAGACCTGCTTATGCACATGATGAATGGTATGCTTATGTATGCAATGCATTCAAGGATTTAGAACATTCAAAATTGTTTCAGACAAAGAAGAACGCACGTCATATTAATAAGAAGAGATTTGTTAGTACATAAATGCCCCATGGGCCAGATATTACAAAATAACTTCTCAAGGCAAAAAGACATTGTGCATCCTCTTTGGCGCGATGTAGGTGTTGAGGACCTCTTGCTCATGGAGCCGGCGGGTAAGCTCTAGAACCTTCTTCTCACTGGCTTAGAAGCTAGCTTCAAAAGTATTCCATTCCTCCTTGAGCTGAATCCAACTTTTCTGCATTTCCTCCCACGATGTAGGCATGTCTGGATGTAGGATGGTGTAGGGGACCTCTCCTTCATTGACGGGCTCTTTAATCACTGGGAGTACATGAGGATAAGGCATCATTAGACTTTGGGCTCGGGCCCGTACCCACTTGAGATAGGGCTCAAGAGGGATGGAGTTCTTGTGTCCCAGAGTCTTGCTATCAACCTTGTTGAGTTTTCCCCAAGCTCTGATGAATCTTTGGCGAAGTCCTTGCGCATCGTTGTCGAAGTCAAAAACTAGGTTAGGAATCAACATGTCATGAGGGCCATCCCTCCGTGCATATCCAAATTGCCTCAAAGCTAGGCAAGGGTTGTAGGTGATACCTCCCCTAATTCCAAGTAAAGGAACATTAGGAAATTCTCTGCAACGATCGACGATGATGACATTTTCTCTGGACCGAGAACACCAATGCACATCAGAATGAGTAAGAGTCATCAACCGTTGGGACCACCTTGAACCTTGGTCATTCTTCAAGACATATTGCGGAAGGTGCGAAATAAACCACCTTGCAAGGAGAGGAGTACAGCACATGAGAACACCCCTCTTTCTCATTGTTCGTGTGTAAAATGAGTGAAGGATGTCCCCAAGCAATGTTGGTATTGGATTTCTGGACAAGAAGATTTTGACGGCGTTGATATCTACCAGTTGGTCAGTGTTGTACCCCAAAATTTGCCCTCCCATTTCCTCAACATTTTCTCATCACAAGACCTTTGAGGATCAAGATCCAGTTAGGGTTTCCTCTGCTCAAGACTTCTCCTTGCACTGTGGACTCAAATTAGGGTTTGTATTTGCCTAAGGATGCTTTGACCTAAAATGCCTAAGATGACTTTCATGCTTCATATTGGACTCCCAAGTTTACCCATACCAAGTTTCAGGTCTTGATTCCAAGTTTTACCCAGTCAATTGGACAGTTGACCTAGAAATCAGCTGTATTGGGGAAAAAGTCAATTGTGGCCAATTGACAGTCAAACCTCATGAAATTTGATCCACATCAACATTTTGAATTCATATGAACCATTTGATCAAGTTTGGATCACAATTCCACAAGAAATTTGATCAGATCGTCAAAAGGGCAAAATGGTCATTTTTTAGGGTTTTGACTGCACAAAGGCAATTTTTGACTGTTTGACCTAGCCAATGGCAAACCAAGCTCACATATGGACTCAAGGACCCCATGGAATTATCTTGACATGTTCATCAAGCTCAAAAGATCCCAAGTACACAAGATTGACAGTTGAATTTCCCAGTCAATTGATCAATTTTGACTGTATACTGAAAAGTCAAACTTTGACTTTTTGGTCAAAATCAAGAGTCAAGATTCATTTTTCATCAAAACATGCCAAATCATGAAACTTGTTCACCAAGAAATCACAAAATGCAAATTAGGGTTTGAAAATGGAATTTTTCATAACTTAGAATTTTTCTAAGTTATGAAAAACCCTAATTTTTTCCCAACTTTGCCCCATCTTTTCACCATGATCCATTTGGATTCAAACAAAAGTCAAAACATGAAAGTTGTAGCTTGTTGCATAATCTACAACTTTGATTCACAAAGTTTTCTCATTTGAATCTTGTATCTCAAGTTATGATTTTTTGAATAAGGGCACTAAACCATCTTTTAACTTAGTGAAATTTGACCTATTTTGACAAGGTTTTCTACCCTACTTCAAGGCCACTTTTCATACCCTTCCACTTGGAATTTTGATTTGCATTTCAAAGATGGATTGTAGTACACATTCCAAGCTTTCCAAAATGTCCAAGAACTCATCAAACAACCTCATAACTTGAGAGATTCGAATTTTACAAGTTGGCAAAAATTCACTTTTGTTCTTCATCAAGACATGTTCATAACCTTGCCAATTTGAAATCAGTTTGCTTTATGCTTGATTACAGGTCCTTGAACCATTTCATACTCAATAATTTAATGCATATTCAATGTGTTAAGGTCATGTTCTTTGTGTTCTAACATTGCATAATGGTTTAATCCTAAACTAGATAAAGTGGAATTTCCATTTTTGAAAAGTTTAGCTTTATGTCAATTGGTAAATCAAACAAGTACATAGAAGATCTGCTTAGCACAAGATTATGGGCATAACACACTGATCAAGAGGAGTTGATGCAGCACATTAGGGGGTCCTATACTGACCTAGAACACCAATTTGCTTTTGGTAGCTTAAGTGTGAAGAAAGGTCCATAACATATGCTATCTCTCATATCAGCAAAAGAACACAGCACAAAAGATATCAAACACATTCCATAGACCACATTCAAGCTTTTGCACGAGCCATTTCCCTTTCAAACCCTCTCCATCTCAGAATCATCCTCAAACTGCACAAACAGGGGTGCCCCTGCAGTTTGAGTGCAATCTCTCAATCCCTTCAAGCATTTCTGTCCAAACCTGTTCCTCTACCTTCCTTACAACATATGCAAGCTATCCAGAAGCTAAGGCACGATCTGTAGTTGCTCTAACCACTTCCACCATTTTCACATCTTTGACTTGCAGGTGAAGTTCTATAGCTTGATACAAGAAGGTTCAAGACAAAGTGAGCATTGAAAAAGCATCCCTGGACCTCAAGGAAGCTTTTCCAATCATTACATTGCACTGAAAGTCTCTCATTCTCCACATAGAAGTTCAACTGCACAGGTAAAAGTTTGAATTCGTATCTCTCTTATTAGGCATCTTTAGTCTTAAGTTTGTGAAGAAACAAGGTCCTACTCATAGCCCTGAACATGTACATAGCTTTACTTTTCATTTCTTTTGTCTGAGTAGAGAGAATTTGAGCTCTGAAAATGGTAGAAAAATTAGGTCAGGAAAGAGGGGGAGAGAAATTCTCCCTCATCTTAGAGAGATAGGACATGTTCTTTATATGGTTGAAACCGTCTCTTCATGCTCTACATTTTTCATGTTTTGAGTTTTTGCTAAAAAGCCAGGAATCCAGAGATAAAAAACGCGTGTTGTAGCTTGAAGAAGGCTGTACAGAGGTTGAAGAAGGAGTGGTCTGGGCTGGGCCTGGATTTGTTTTCTTTTCACACCCCATTTTCATGTTTACACCCCCCTGAGCCCATTTACTCATTTTTTGACATTTTTGACTTTTTTCTTTTTTTGCTGACTTCATTTATTTTTTCTCATACCATTAAAAAATTAAAAATATTTTTTTCATTATTTTTTGCATTTATTGCATATTTATTTGTTCATTTTCTTAGTTTGCACATAAATATATATATATTTGATTATTAGAATAAATGTAAAAATAATGCAAATACACTTTTTATTTTTATTTACTTTCTGAAAATATTTCACACAAAAAATATTCTTTTATTTATTTTACTAAAATATTAAATAAATATTTATTTTTGTATAATACATATCTAGGGTTTAATAAAATATATATATATGATTATTAATATATTTAAGACAAAAATATAAAAATATTTGATTTTTTCATCTTATTTAATATTTGATACAAAAAATACCTTTTTCACAATACACTTCATTTTATTTTATTTTTTATAAATAATAAATAAATAGTAGAATTAAATTAGATAATAATACCTTTTATTTAAAAAATTAGGGTTTTTCACCCTAAGTTCAAAATACTAAAAAATAAATACATTTTTTTATTTTTCTTTTTTCTTTTACATAAATAGTATTTTCTCATACACATAGAAGCTTTCTTTTTACATTTCACATATTTATTTAATTTACACTTAATTATGCATTGCAAAATATCCAATTGTTGTAATAATTTAGATTTAAATTCTTGTCAATATCCCCATTTGAACATTTGTACCCCCCTTCCCATATTTGGTTGTGTAATAGCTTAGTAATTTTAATTTCGCACTTTATTGCTTTCTAATAATAACATGCTAGAATTAGGGTTTGTATGCGAAAAACGATAAAAAAAAATAGTTTGACCTAATACAAGATAAGTAAGCATGAAAATGAACACACAAATCACACTTGCACCCCCTAGGGTATTCCACTTGTTGCCTTCAAATAAATGGGCCATATTGCATGTTAAACTTCTTTGGGCAAAAAAAAACAAACAATTTGAATGATCATAGTCCCTCGACAAAACTTTTCAAAACAAACAAAACAAATGATCAAGTCCCTTAGAGAAATTGCCCAAAGACATTTAACGTCGTTACAATTATGGTCTAAACGATGACCCGCGCCTGTCCCTTTCACATCCTAACACAAGGTTGCCCACCAAATATAATGGTGGTGCAAACTTGTTAAAAGGGTTAAAGTATAGCAATAATCTTTTGAGAAATTTAGGAGTAGATAACCTCTTAGTTACTTGAATCAACTTGCAAAACAAAACACTTGCCTAATTTCAAAAACCACACAACACTACACTTTCAAAACAACTTTCAAAAAACAAATGAAAACCTTTTCAAAAGACATACATCTTTGTATACATCCCCACATGGATCATTGCAAAGGTTGCCACCACATTGGCCTCTTTTCAAAACATTTTCAAAACCCACACACTCAAGCACCATTTAAAACAATTGAAAACAAAAGGCAAGTGATCTAAGCAAGTAACTAAGAGCCCATGGATAACCATGGATAGAAAGGGTGCTAATACCTTCCCTTTCTATAATCTACTCCCCGAACCCAAGAAAACATCTCAAAAGGTTTTTGCTGTGCTTTTTAACCTTTCCTTAGGATAAAATAAAAAGTCGGTGGCGACTCTTGCTAACCGCAACATTTGCGAATACAAACGCAAACCTCAAGTCAGTTCTCCCACCGTATCACAGTCAGGATTTGGGAACAAGACCAGCCCATAGATAAGGAGTGCCACAATCTCTTCAAAGGTTTGTAGGTCCAATGAATTCCAACATTCTTGTGCCTTCTCAAACAAGAATTTTGCTAAGAATCCCTTGACGCCGCTTCTGGTTTCCCAATGCCCCTTGATGTCGGATGGTTGTAGATGTAATGCTCGAGCAACATCTTCCAGATTTGGTTCCTTTTCTGTACCGTTGAAGGGTAGTTGATTAAGGATAGGAATTCTCAGGAGTTGAGAAAACTCCTCCAAAGTGGGTACCAACTGATAATCCGGGAAAGTGAAACAGTGGTGAAGAGGGTCAAAGAACTGGAATAGCACTTTCATCATGTCTTCTTCAATGTTGGTGTTGACTAGGCTGAGCAGTCTACCATGTCTTTCACTGAAGGATGAATTTTCCGGAATTCTTGAGGTGAGCTCCTTGAGTTGAGGAGAGATTCTCACAAGGTTGACTTGAATGGTATTTCTGCGAGGAATTTCCATGACCTACAAAACAGGAACAAAGATGAAGATCCAAACCCTTGAAATGGTTAGTGAATGCATATGATTCTTTATGATGTTTATGATGTTTATGGCGTATGCAAAAAACATATGTACAAGCAAATCACGCCAAACCCTAGTTTCAGGTTTGCATGGGGTTTCATAGGTAAGTACCCTCTTGAGTGTAGTTGGCTTAAAAACCTGTCCTATAAATAGTAACCGGGTTCTAAGGAGCTCAATATCACTGGATTGTTTTCATTGTTCATTGTCTTGGTTTAGCCACTTAACTAGCGACCAAAATATTCCAAGAAAACAACCCTCAATGAGTGTAGTATCGAGTATCTACCAACTTCGGACTGCACCAAAGCCGGTCATCTCACTACCCCTAAAAAAAGGCCAAGATGGTCAAGTAAGGTTCTAGGTCATTAGTGCTTAGTGACATCACTCAGCGGCCCCGTACTCTCCTTGATTGAACTCAAGGGTTACCGGTACTCACAAATATGTCGCACTAATATAGCTATTTCTTCGACCGTGTCGGTATACCCCGCACAGTTTCCACAACGTATTGCTATCTATGAAATGTTTCCCAAAATCCGGGTGTAGGATTGAAAACCCAAACAATAGAGCCAAGATATAAAGCAATCAATTTCAAACAATTAGTCATGCAAGAGGGTGATCTAAACCCTAAGGTTACTCCACTTTTAAAATTTTCCCCAGCAGAGTCGCCAGTTCTGTGATACGGTGGGAGAACTGACTAGGGTTTTGCGTTTATTTTCGCAAATGTTTCGGTTGAGCAAGAGTCGCCACCGACTTTTTATTTTATCCTAAGGAAAGGTTTAAAAAGCACAGCAAAAACCTTTGAGATTTTTCTTGGGTTCGGGGAGTAGATTATAGAAAGGGAAGGTATTAGCACCCTTTCTATCCATGGTTATCCATGGGCTCTTAGGTACTTGCTTAGATCAACTTGCCTTGGTTTTCAATTGTTTGAAATGGTGCTTGGTGTGTGGTTTTGAAAATGTTTTGAAAAGATGCCTTGTATAGGCTACCCTTGTAACAATTCTTTACTCGAATGTTTTACAAAAGGTGTTTTGCCTTTAGAAAAGATGTTTCAAGGTTTTTTGAAAGTTGGTTTTGAAAGTGTTTGTGAAGTGTGGTTTGAAATTAGGCAAGTGTTTTCTTGGCAAATTGACAAGTACTTAAGAGTTATCTACTCTAAAGTTTTCTCAAAGATTTTTGTTATGTTTTAAACCTTTTGACAATTTTGTTCCACCATTGCATTTGGTGGACAATCTTGTATTAGGAGGTGAAAGGGACGGGCGCGGGTCATCGTTTAGACCATAATTGCAATAGTGTTAAATGTCTTTGGGCAATTTTTTTCTTTAAAAGGGACTTGATCATTCATTTAGGCAACATTTTGAGGGACTATGATCATTTGATTGTTTGTTTTACCCAAAGAAATTCAACATGCAATATGGCCCAATTATTTGAAGGCAACAAAGTGGAATACCCTAGGGGTGCAAGTGTGAAATGTGTTGTCCATTTTCATGCTTATTTATCTTGAAATTAGGTCCAACTATTTTGTTCGTTTTATTCGCATACAAACCCTAATTCTAGCATGGTATGTTTAGAGAGCATTAAAGTGCGAAATTTAAATTCCTACACTATTACAACACAATAATATGGGGAGGGGGGTACAATGTTTCAAATGGGGTATATTTAGACAAGAAATTAAACCTAGCTATTACATCATTTTCTTTGAATATTTACAATACAAATAATTGCATAATTAAATGGAAATGAAATAAATATGCAAAAATGTAAAAAGAATTTTTATGTGTATGAAAAAAAAATATTATTTATGTAAAAATAAAAAGAGATAAAAAAAAGGTATTATTTTTGGAGTATTCTCATATTTAGGGCAAAACCCTAATTTTAATCAAAAGGGGATTAATTATTTAATATATATAATATTTACTATTTACATATAAAAATAAAATAAAATGTAGTATATTTATAAAAATGTATTTTTAGTGTTAAACATTAATAAAAATAAAAAGATGTGTATTTTTGGTATTTTATTCTAAATATACCAATGTATAAGTTATTTATTTATATTATTTACAAAAGATGTATTATATATACTAATTAATAATATTTAATATTTAAGAATAATAAAAAAAGTATTTTTTCTATAAAATATTTTCAGAAAGTAGAACAAAATAAAAGTGTGTAAAAATGTATTTCCAATATTTTAATATTTTAAACAAAACATATATATTTATTTATTTATGTTCAAACTAAAAGAAAAATCAAATAAATACCTAATAAATTCAAAACTGGTGAGAAAAAATATTTTTAAATTTTTAATATGCTGAGAAAAAATAAATGAGTCAATTAGAAAAAGAAAAAGTCAAAAAACATTAAAAATAAAGCAAATGGGCTCAGGGGGTTCAGAACAAATTGTATGGTGCAAAAAGAAAACACAAAGCAAGCCCATCCCAATACAACCTTTCTTCAACCTCTGAACCATGTTATTCAAAAAAACGCGCGCCCTATTCTTCCATCCACACATCCTGATTCCTGGCTTATTAATGAAAACTCATAACATAAAAAATGTTCAGCATCAAGAGACGAATCCAACCATATGCAGAACTTGATCTAACTCTCTAAGATGAGGGAGAATTTCTTCTCCCCAAAATCCTAACCTAGATTTTCTGCCATTTTCAAACCTTAAATTCTCACAGCTCAGGCAAGAGAAATGAAAAGTGAAAGTATGTACAGGTTCAGTGGCATGAGTAGAACATTGCTTATTCACAAACTTAGAGCTAATGATGCCTAATAAGAGAGATAGAAGTTCACCAAAATACCTGTTCAGTTGAAGTTCTATCTGGCAATGGGGGAGCTTTCAGTGCAAGATAATGGTTGGTATAGCTTCCTTGAGGTGTGGTGATGCTGTTCCAATATTTACTTTGCCTTGAAACACCTTGAACTGAGCTGTAGAACTTCAACTGCAAAATGGAAAAATGAAAATGGTGGAACTTGTTAGAAGAGTTACAGGTCGTGTTTTAAGTCATGGTTAGCTTGCATAGATGCTAGGGAATGTGTGTGAACTGGTTTGGGCAAGAGAGCTTGAGGGAAATGGAAGATGGCACTCAAATTGCAGGCCTGGCCCTGTTTTTGCAGTTTGAAGGTGATTATGGGATTTGGGGTGTATGAGGGATGTTAGGATCATGCACTAGCTTGGTTGGGATGTCCTGGATGTGTTTCACAAGTTTGCTTAAGTGTTTGTAAGCTGATATGAGAGTTATGTTACAAAATGCCAAGTTACTTACACTTTAAGCAACAAATGCCCAAGTTGTGTTCTAGGTCAGTAGAGGCCCCCTAATGAGCTGCATAATCTCTCCTTGATCAGAGTGTTTTGCTCATAATCTTGTGCCAATTAGATCTCATTTGTACTGCTTGGATTTTCAATTGGACATAAAGTTACCTTTTGCAAAAATGGAAGAAATGCTTTATCTATAAATGGATTAATCCTTTAGGCAATGCTTGAACTCATGAAACAAGGCCTTGGCACAAAGGTTTTGCATTGAATTATTGAGTGTTAAAGGGTTTTAGGACCTGTAATTTAGCACAAACTATGCTGACTTGAAAATGGCTTAAGTTATGAACATGTTCATGATCAATTCAAAAGTGAGTTTTTGCCAAATTGTGAAATTCGATTCTCTCAAGTTATGAGGTTGTTTGAGAAGTTCTTGGACATTTTGGAAAGCTTGGAATGTGTACTACAATCCATCTTTGAAATGCAAATTGAAATTCCAAGTGTAAGTGTATGGAAAATGGCCTTGAAGTTGGGTAGAAAACCTTGTCAAAATAGGTTAAAATTTCACTAAGTTAAGAATGGTTTAGTGCCCTTATTCAAAAATTTGTAACTTGAGATACAAGCCTCAAATGGGAAAACTTTGTGAATCAAAGTTGTAGATTATGCAACAAGCTACAACTTTCATGTTTTGACTTTTGTTTGAATCCAAATGGATCTTGGTGAAAAAGTGGGGCAAAGTTAGGAAAAAATTAGGGTTTTTTATAACTTAGAAAAAATTCTAAGTTATGAAAAATTCTAATTTCTAACCCTAATTTGCATTTTGTGATTTCTTGGTGAACAAGTTTCATGATTTGGCATGTTTTGATGAAAAATGAATCTTGACTCTTGATTTTGACCAAAAAGTCAAAGTTTGACTTTTCAGTATACAGTCAAAATTGATCAATTGACTCGGAAATTCAACTGTCAATCTTGTGTACTTGGGATCTTTTGAGTTTGTTGAGCATGTCAAGATAATTCCATGGGGTCCTTGAGTCCATATGTGAGCTTGGTTTGCCATTGGCTAGGTCAAACAGTCACAAATTGCCTTTGTTCAATCAAAGCCCTAAAAATGACCATTTTGCCCTTTTGGTGATCTGATCAAATTTCTTATGGAATTGTGATCCAAACTTGATCAAATGGTCCATATGAGTTCATAATGTTGATGTGGGTCAATTTTCATGAGGTTTGACTGTCAATTGGCCACAATTGACTTTTTCCCCCATACAGTTGATTTCTAGGTCAACTGTCCAATTAACTGGGCAAAACTTGGAATCAAAACTTGAAACTTGATGAGGATAAACTTGGGAGTCCAATATGAAGCATGAAAGTCATCTTAGGAATTTTAGGTCAAAACATCTTTGCGCAAACATAAACCCTAATTTGGGTCAGCAGTGCAAGGAGAAGTTTTGAGCAGATGAAACCTTAACTGGACCTTGATCTTCAAGGGCTTTGTGATGAGAAATGTTGAGAAAATGGGAGGGCAAATTTTGGGGTGCAACAGAGAGGAACTGGGGGAGTATGTACCTTGTCAGCATAGATTTGGCATTTGTGACAAGTACGGGAGTGTTGATGACAATCAGCTTCCATGGTAGACCAGTAGTAGCCTGCCCGTAGAATCTTCTTAGCCATCGTATGACCGCTCGAGTGGGTGCCAAAGGTGCTATTATGTAGTTCAGCCATAATTTGCTCAGCTTCAACCTTGTCCGCACAACAGAGTAGGACACAATCAAGATTGCGCTTGTATAGGATACCATTGCTCAGAAAGAACTTTGCCGAAAACCTCCTTAAGAACTTTTTGTCGTTGATTGAAGCTCCTTCAGGGTATTCTTGTGCTTCGAGATACCTTTTGACGTCATGAAACCAAGGTCGGTCCACCACTTCTTCGGTATTAATCTCGTGACAATGTGTAGATTCTTCCATTCGTTCAATGGTGATTTTAGGTGCCTCATTGTCCCAGTCAAGTTTAAACATGGATGACATTGTAGCTAGCGCATCTGCTAGCTGATTCTCTTCTCGTGGGAAGTGCTCGAAGGTAATCTGCTCGAAGTGTGGTAACAATGTTAGGACATGTTCTTTGTAAGGGATGAGGTTAGGGTGTTTAGTATCCCACTCTCCTTTGATTTGACTGATAACCAAAGCTGAGTCCCCAAATACAATCAGAGATTTGATTCCCAAGTCTATAGCGGCCTTGAGACCAAAGTTACAAGCTTCATACTCGGCCATGTTGTTGGTGCAGCTGAAGCAGAGTCTAGCAGTGAAAGGTGTATGGCAACCTTCTGGAGAGATAAGTACCGCGCAGATACCATTCCCAAGCGCGTTGGAAGCACCATCAAAGTACAGGGTCCATCGGGATCCTTGTTCAGGTCCGTCATAGGGTCCATTACCTTTAATGTTGTCCAATGTCATAATATCCTTGCGGGAAAGTCGAACCTCATGGATTGGTAATCTTCGACAGCTTGATGAGCTAGATGGTCAGCTAGTACACTTCCCTTTATAGCTTTTTGGGTTATGTACTGGATATCATACTCAGTCAGGATCATCTTCCATCTAGCGATTCTTCCGAATAAAGCAGGCTTCTCGAAGATGTACTTGATCAGATCCATTTTAGAAATCAATAGAGTGGTATGTGTCAACATATACTGCCTTAGCCGGCGAGCAGCCCATACCAAAGCGCATCAAGTTTTCTCAAGCAGTGAGTATCGGGTCTCACAGTCGGTAAACTTTTTGCTAAGGTAATAAATGGCATGCTCTTTTCGGCTAGACTCGTCATGTTGGCCCAGTACGCACCCCCATTGAATTATCTAAGACAGTCTGATACATGATTAAAGGCCTTCCTTCGACGGGTGGCATCAAGATAGGAGGTTCCAGCAAATACTCCTTGATTTTATTGAAAGCAACTTGACAGTCATCGTTCCATTCAACCACCTGATCTTTCTTCAACAGCTTGAAAATTGGTTCACAGGTAGATGTTAGGTGAGAGATGAACCTTGCGATATAGTTTAGGCGTCCCAAGAAACCTCTAACCTCCTTCTCAGTGCGGGGGGGGGGGGGGGGGGGGGGGGGGTAGGCATTTCTTGTATAGCTTTGACTTTGGCAGGATCAACCTCAATGCCTTTGTTACTGATGATGAATCCCAAAAGTTTACCGGACCTGACTCCGAAAGTGCACTTGCTAGGGTTCAGTCTGAGCTTGTATTCCTTTAACCTGACAAACAACTTTTGCAGATGGTCGAGGTGTTCTTCTTCTGTTTGTAAACGGGCTATCATGTCGTCTACGTAGACTTCAATCTCATGATGTATCATGTCATGAAACAAAGCTACCATGGCTCGCTGATAGGTTGCCCCGGAATTCTTCAGTTCGAGTGGCATCACTTTATAGAAGAAGGTACCCCACTGCGTAACAAAAGTAGTCTTCTCCATGTCTTCGGGGGCCATTTTGATCTGGTTGTACCCTGAAAATCCGTCCATGAAAGAGAATACCTTATGTTGAGCTGTGTTGTCAACCAAGATGTCAACGTGTGGTAGTGGAAAATCATCTTTAGGGCTAGCCCTGTTTAAATCTCTGTAGTCCACACACATTCTAACTTTGTCATCCTTCTTAGGTACGGGCACAATGTTAGCAGCCCATTATGGATAGGAAGTAACAGCCAGAAAGCCAATATTGAACTGCTTCATCACTTCAGCTTTGATCTTTTCAGACATATCGGGCCTCATTCGGCGGACTTTCTGTTTGATTGGTGGTCAGTCTTCTCTTGTTGGGAGACAGTGAACCATAATATTTGTATCTAGTCCCGACATGTATTCATAGGACCAGGCGAAGATCTCAACATATTCATTCAACAGTTGTACTAAACGCTCTTTGACACTTGGCTCCAGGTTGGCACCCACTTTAACCTCTTTTCTGTCTTCGGTAGTACCCAAATTGATAGTCTCTAACAACTCCTCATGGGGCAGAATAGCCCTTTTCTTCTTGTTGCAAAAGTCTAGCCAACTCTCCAGGCACTTCACAATCTTCATCACCTTCGTATTCGGCATGATTGACCAGATCTTCAGAGTCACTGAAGGCCATAGCAGAATTGTTACCCATGGAATTCGGAGTGGATAGGTACCTGCATTTTGTGAGTGTGGGTGTGTGTAAGGGATAGCCACCTTTAAACAAAATGAAATGTAAAAAAGAAAGAAAATGAACACAAAAGTTTATAGATGAAAACGTCCATGATTCATTAAAAGATGGCATATGAAAATGAAGAATCAAAACCCTTACAAATGGACCTATATGCCCCGGGTAAGGCATAAGGCAAAAAGAGTGTACGAATTGTGTAAAAGTTATTACAGACCAAACAGGAAATGTTCAAAAGATAAATTACTGATTGATGAAAGTAATGGGAACGAAGTCTTTCGCCTCCCAGTTATTCAGTCCTCCTTCAATGGTTGGAAAGATCCAGTCTTCAAAATTGCTTCCTTCTTCATCATCTTCTAAAACATGAACTCCATGGTGAGTGGTTTTCAGTGGTGGTCCTCCAGCCCGGGAGCGACACACAGCTTTCTGGCTAGCAGCAGTGAAACCCAATCCGAACTTGTCTGTCTTGTAAGAAAAATCTGGCAGTTGACCCCACACTGTACTTCCTCCCTCCTTGATTACAACTTCCGCATCTTTAAGGGATGACATCCGGGACACAGGCTTGGTGATGATGGGCACATCAGTCATTGTCTTGGCTACCGCAACTTCAGAAGAAACCTCTTCAAAGTGTTGGAAAGGTGTTTTTATGAATTCACCATCTAACTCCACGTAGCGGAAAGAGTTAAGGTGGCTTATCATATACTCCTCCTCACCATGAACTGTTATGATCTTACCCTGAACTGGGTATTTGAGCATCTGATGTAGAGAAGAAGTGATTGCCCCAGCGTTGTGGATCCATGGCCTTCCCAATAAACATGAATATGAAGGACGGATGTCCATCATATAAAAAGTAGAGTTGAAAATTTTCGTTCCCACCTTAATTGGGATGTCTACTTCTCCGTGAACCATCCGCTTAGAACCGTCGAAGGCTCTAACAATGATATTATTGGGCTTTAGGGTCAAACCTTCACAGTCCAATCTGTCTAATGCTTTCTTTGGTAGAACATTTAAGGATGAACCGGTATCAACCAGAACATGAGCAAGTGTGGTCCCTCTGCACTCTACCGAGACATGCAGTGCATCATTATGCTTTCTTCCCTTAGACGTCAGATCGACATCAGAGAAGCCAAGACCATTGTCGGCTGTAAGGATGACTACACACTCTTGAAACTGATCCGCAGAAGTTTCTTGAGGCACGTGCGCCGTCTTCAGGAATTTGATCAAGGCTTTAGCATGAGCCTCGGAGAAGAGCAATAGAGCCAGCATAGAGATTTTTGAAGGGGTTTGCCCCAGCTGCTCTACGTCGTCATAGTCGCTTTTCTTAATTATCTTTAAAATCTCCTCCATTTCTTTTTGGGTGGTCTCGGGGATAACCAAAGTCTGAGCCCTCGTCCTGACGGGCGCTTCTTGGATCCCCTTACCTTTATCAGCAGTAACAGTAGAGGGTACAACTTTGGGAGTAACAATTTCTTCAATCACTGGACTTTGCACAGGTATCTTGATAGGCACAGGAGCACTTGAGGGTCCAAAGACTGCCCCTGGAGGAGCAATCTCCGGAGAGAAGATTCTTCCGCTACGAGTTATCTTACTTGTCCCTGCAATATTTCCCACATCAGGAGTCTCTTCATCGGAATTTTCTTCAACTGATTCGATCTGTTTCACACCGTGATAGAAGATCTCTCCTCCATAATTCCACGGTATCGTCTTATTGGACTTATATGGGATAGGCCCCGGTATGGTAATGTTCAGCGGTACAAACTTTGGATCGGTTGTAATCTTAACAGGCCTTTTGCAGGTCTTGGAAAGATTGTCAAAAATGGTTATTATAGCATAGCAGCAACAGGATTTTTTTGAAAGAGGATCTCTTGAGTATCCATCAAGCGTTGAATGCCTGATTTCAACAGCGGACAGTCGGATTGCAAGGTTGAACAAAAGTAACAATATTTTTCACAGCCCGGGAAAATCCCGGCTTTCAACAGATTCATCTTGATCATTGGCAATGGAGTCATTAAGTCATCAATAATAGTAACATGAAGATCTTCCACAATAGCATGAACGTTATGACCATGTTTTGGCATAGGAGCGAATATCACATTAGGTTTTTCGGGAGCATCAAACTCTACCTCCTTGGCATCTATCAAATCTTGGGTCTTGTTTTTAAGGGCCCAACAGTTGTTGGTGTCGTGCCCCACACTGTCCGAATGATATGTACATTTTGCATTGGAATGATAATAGGGAGAAGAGGTATTTGGATTCTTTGGCGCCTCTTTCAAGCTTGTAAGGTTTAACTTTAACAGATGAGGGAGGACCTGAGTCGGTGTCATATTGATCTGGGTGAACTGCCGTTATGGCCTTTCTACCCTTTGTTGGTTAGCTCTGGGTTGACTGCTTCGAGGTTGATCGGCTGAAGAGTTTTGGATCATCACAGCCCCTACCGCTGGTCGGTGCTCCATTCTCCCTTGATTTCTCTGGGTGTGAACAGCAGAAACTTCCTTTTTGGCTGGGAAGGTCTTCTTGATAGCAGTGGAAGCGGAGGCATCCTTCTGAATTTTACCACTCTTAATGCCAGCTTCGACCCTTTCACTGGTCAGAATTAATTCGGAGAACCCTGCAGATAAGCTCCCGATCAAGTGATTGAAGAATGGACCTGACAGGGTCCCCAAAAACATATCAACCAGCTCTCTATCCGACAATGGTGGCTGCACCCTTCCAGCCAAATCCCGCCACTTTTGGGCATACTCCTTAAATCCCTCATTAGAGGCCATACCCATACTCTGTAGTTGAGTACGAGTAGGCGCTAAATCTTCATTGTATTGGTATTGTCGGTAGAAAGCAGCAGCCAAATCTTCCCAGTTATGAACATCAGATCTCTCAAGTTGATAAAACCAATCCAATTGCGTACCCGATAAACTATCTTGAAAAAAGTGGACCCATAGATCCTTATCAGAAGAGTGAGGTTGGATCTTTCTGACGTAGGACCGCATATGCATCTTCGGACAGGACAAACTGTCGTATTTGGAAAATGTAGGCACCTTGAACTTGGGAGGAATGACAATCCCAGCAACCAACCCTAGTTCTTCGAAATCTAGCCCAGGTACCCTTTGTACCTCCATGGCTGCTAGCCGGTCTTCAAGATTCTTATACTTATCATCCGCCAGAGGGTACTGCTGTTTGGAGTAATCTTCATCCTCTTCCTCTTCTTCTTCTTCAGCTTCAGACTTCGAAGGTACTGCAACTCCTTTTCCTTTACCAACCCCTTTGTCAGACATCGAGGGGAAATCCAGGACCCTTCTAGCCTGGTTCTCAAATCTTCTTCCCATAATGGCCACACCAATTCTTTTCTTTTTCTTCTTTTCCTTTTCCTTCTCTTTCTCTAACAGTGCTTTAAGGTCCTCTTGACCATTTTCCAAGGTCATGAGGAGTTGTTGGAACTGTGAATTCTGTGCTTGCAGATCTTTAATCGTCTTCTCTATATCCATCTTGCTGAAATAAACAACAGAAAGATAAGGAAACCTGGTGTGAGGACCTGTTTATGCATATGATGAATGATATGTTATTCATGTAATGCATTCAAGGATTCATAAATTCAAATTTGTTGCAAACAAAACGAACACACGTCATATTAATAAGAAGAAATTTGTTAGTACATAAAAGCCCTATGGGTAAAATATTACAAAGCTTCTTAATGTAAAAAGACGTTGCGCATCCTTTTTGGCGCGATATAAGTGTTAAGAGTCTCCTCTTCATGAAGTCAGCGAGTAAGTTCTAAAACCTTCTTCTCACTGGCATAGAAGCTGGCTTCAAAAGTGTTTCGTTCTTCCTTGAGTTGTATCCAACTCTTTTGCAACTCTTCCAATGATGTTGGCATGTCTAGATGTAGGAGGGTGTATGGAACCTCTCCTTCCATAACAGGCTCTTTGATCATAGGCAGAATGTGAGGGTAAGGCATCATAAGACTCTGGGCGCGGGTTTGTACCCACTTGAGATAAGGCTCAAGAGGGATGGAATTCTTGTGCCCCAGTGTCTTACTGTCCACTTTGTTGGGCATCCTCCAAGCTCGGATAAACCTTTGTCGAAGTCCTTGAGTGTCGTTGTCGAAGTCAAAAACCAAGTCAGGAATCAGCATGTCGTGAGGGCCATCCCTTCGGGCATACCCAAACTGTCTTAGAGCTAAACAGGGGTTGTAGGTAATGCCTCCCCTTATGCCAAGTAATGGGACATTAGGGAATTCCCCACAACAATCAATGATGATGACATTTTCTCTGGACCGAGAACACCAATGAACATCAGAATGTGTGAGGGTCATCAACCGCTGTGACCACCTTAAATCCTGCTCATTCTTCAAAACTGACTGGGGAAGGTGAGAAATAAACCACCTTGCTAGAAGAGGAGTACAACACATGATAACACCTCTTTTCCTCATTGTTCGTGTGTAAAATGAGTGTAGGATGTCCCCAAGCAATGTAGGAACTGGATTCCGAGATATGAAAATCATGACAGCATTCACGTCTATAAGCTGATCAGGATTTGGGAACAAGACCAACCCATAGATGAGAAGTGCTATCATCTCCTCAAAAGCCTGCAGATCTAGAGAATTCCAGCAGTCTTGTGCCTTCTCAAACAGAAACTTTGCCAAGAAACCCTTGACACCACTTATGGTTTCCCAATGACCTTTGATATCAGATGGTTGCAAGTGTAGGGCTTGAGCAACATCTTCAGGCTTTGGTTCTCTTTCCATACCGTTGTAGGATAGTTGACGAAGAATAGGAATCCTTAGGAGTTGAGAAAATTCCTCCAAATTAGGTACTAGCTGGTAATCAGGGAATGTGAAACAGTGGTGTAGGGGGTCAAAGAACTGGAAGAGAACTTTCACCATGTCTTCTTCAATGTTGGAATTGACCAAGTTGAGAAGTCTACCATGTCTTTCACTGAAGAGATAATTCTCTGGAATCTTGGAAGTAAGCTCCTTGAGTTGAGGAGGGATTCTCACAAGGTTGACCTGAATTGTTTTTCTGCGAAGAGATTCCATAACCTACAAAACAAGAACAAAGATGAAGATCCAAACCCTTGAAATGGTTAGTAGATGCATATGATGCTTATGATGTTCATGATGTTATGTACAATTATGCATATACAAACAAAACAAACAAATCCTTAGGTTTAGGCTTGCATGGAGTTTTATAGGTAAGTACCCTCTTGAAGTTTAGTTGGCTTAAACCTGTTCTATAAATAGTAATCGGGTTCTAAGGAGCTCAATATCACTGGATTATTTTCTGTGTTCATTGTTTCAGTTTAGCCACTTAACTGGCGACCGAAATATTCCAAGAAAACAACCCTCAATGAGTGTAGTATCGAGTATCTACCAACTTCAGACTGCACCAAAGCCGGTCATCTCACTACCCCTAAAAAAGGCCAAGATGGTCAAGTAAGGTTCTAAGAGTTCATTAGTGCTTCATGACATCACTCAGCGGCCCCGTATTCTCTTTGATTGACTCAAAGGCTACCGGTACCCACAAATATGTCGCACTAATATAGCTATTGCTTCAACCATGTCGGTATACCCTGCATAGCTTCCACAACGTATTGCTATTTACCTATGAATGTTTCCCAAATCCGGGTAGAGGATTTCAAGCCCAAACAATAGAACCAATTGTAAAGCAAACAAAGCAAACAAGATAAGCATGCAAAGGTGATCTAAACCCTAAGGTTACTCCACTTTTAAAGTCTATCCCCAGCAGAGTCGCCAGTTCTGTGGTACGGTGGGAGAACTGACTTGGGATTTTGCGTTTGTGTTCGCAAATGTTTCGATTTAGCAAGAGTCGCCACCGACTTTTTATTTTATCCTAAGGAAAGGTCAAAAAGCACAGGAAAGACCTTTGAGATGTTTTCTTGGGTTCGGGGAGTAGATTATGAAAAGGGAAGGTGCAAGCACCCTTTTCATCCATGGTTATCCATGGGCTCTTAGTTACTTGTTTAGATCACTTGCTTTTGCTTTTCAATTGTTTGAAATGGTGCTTTGTGTGTGGTTTTGAAAGATGTTTTGAAAAGAAGCCATCGTCGTGGCAACCTTTGTAATGATTCTTGTTTGAATGTATACAAAGGTGTATTGTCTTTTGAAAAGATGTTCAATGTTTTGAAAGTTTGATTTTTGAGAAATGTTTGGAAATTGTGTTGTGAAGTGTGTTTGAAAATAGCAAGGATGTTTTGCAAGTTTTGATCAAGTAACTAAGAGTTATCTACCCTATTTTACTCAAAAATCTTTCCTATATGTTTTTAACCCTTTTGACAGTGTTGTTTTACCATTGCATTTGGTAAACAACCTTGTATTAGGATGTTTAACGGGACAAGCGCGGGTCATCGTTTAGACCATGATAGCAATTGTGTTAAGTATTTTGGGCAAATTTTTGAGGGACTAGATCATTTTTGTATAGGCAACCAAGATAGCGTCATCGAGGGACTATGATCTTTTGTTTGTTTTTGTTTTGCCAAAGTACTCAACATGCATAACATGGCCCATTTTTAAGGCAACAAGTGGATGTAACCCTAGGGGTGAAAATGTGTATTGTGTTTGATTTTCATGCATTTTTGTCTTTGTATTAGGTCAAGCTACTTGTTGATTTTGGATTTTTTGCATACAAACCGTAATCTCTAATCATGGCATAATTGAAAGCGTAAATGCGTAGAAAATTTACCACTATTACAACATGATTATGGGGATGGGGGTACAATTTTTGAATGGGGATTATTTGACAAGAAATTAAAACCCTAATTTTAATATTACATCCAAATTGAATAATGGTATAAATAATAAATGGACAATACTTAAATAAACAAAATAAATAAATATACCAAATAATAAGAATTATGCAAAAAAATTATGTTTATTTTCCATGTATGTAAAAATATTTAATGCAAAAAAGGAAAGAAAGAAATAAAAGAAATTATTATTTTTTTATCAAGGGTAAACCCTAATTTTCTTTAAGAAAATAAATATATTAATTATATTATTTATATGCAATAAAATAAAATAATGTATATACAAAAAATTAAATATATTTAGAAAAAAGTATTATTTCAAGTATAAATAATAATAATAAAAAAGGTATAATATTTCTATGTTTTTATTTTAGAGTACCTAATAAAATAAAAGGTGTGTATATATATATTAATTATATCAATTATGTACAATAAAAATAAAATAAAATATATACAAAAATAAAAATATATTTAGAAAAATATTTTTTAGTGTGAATAAAATAAAGAATAAAATAAAAGTATAATGTTAATATTTATTATTTTCAAATTTTCAACAAATAAAAGTATATATTATTTAAAATTGTTTTCATGTTAGAAAAAATAAAATAAAATATAAAATAAATGTAAAAAATTATAAAAATATTTTTTGGGTATTTTTATATTTAGAAAATAAGAAAACAAAATCAGAAATGAAAATAAAATGAAAAAATACAAAAGTATGAAGAAATGGGCCAGGGGGTGCAAAAAGTAAAAAGGGGGGTGTCAATAGTGAGCCAGGACCAAGCCCAGCCCACCACACTTCATCTTCAACCTCTGTCTTTCAAAAACGCGTGCGCCCTGTACACAAAGCCAGATCCTGCATACGTGCTCTAATGCAAAAACACATAACATCAAAGTTGTAGAGCTTTTCAAGACGAATCCAACCATATAAAAAACTTGTCCTAACTCTCAAAGACCAGAGAGAATTCTCTGGCCCTAAAATCTAACCTAATTTTTTCAGGATGTTCATGGACCAAATTCTCTTAGCACGCTTAATAAAAATGAAAAATGAGCATATGTACAACTTTATGGCAATGAATACTACATTTCTTATTCACAAACCTAAGTCTAAATGTTCCTAAATAGAGAGATAGGAAGTTGATAAAAACCTGTTTCAGATGACTTCGTGTATGACAATGTGGAGCTTTTCAACAAGGCCTGGGATGTTTGGGAGCTTGCTTGAACTTCACTTGACCTTCTCCAATGTCTAGCTTGCCTTGAATGCACTTGAACAAGCCTATAGAACTCAACCTGCACAAGCTCAAACTGAAAATGGCAAACCCTGTAAATGGAGTTACAGTTGATGTTTAAGGGTTGGGATAGTTTGGATGGGTTATGTGGAAGATGTTTGAACCAACTTGGGGCAAAACGCACGAGCAAAATGTGCTATGGAAGTCAAGTTGCAGATGCTGCCCTGTTTTGCCAATGGAGGGTGATTTTGAGTTGTGGGATGTTTGAGGGCTCAAAGGGTCGTGTTTTTGGTTCAAGGGGATGTGAGAAAGTTGTTTGAAATTATTGCACCAGTTGGTTTTTGCTGAGGTTCAAGTTCTTATGTTTTGGACAAATTTCTTGGTTATGAAGCAAAGTGTGAGAAGTGATGTGAAACAGGCCTGTACAGGCTATCCATATGCTTGCACCCTCTGCTCTTGGCCCCTCTAATTTGTGGATTTGATTTGCTGCATAAGATCTGGACCAATGCTCAAAGATTGTGGTTTGACATAAAGCAAGATTATGGCAAAAATGGTAATGTACCTTTTTCTACTTAAGGATTAATTTTGTGTGCAATGCCCTAATGACCAAAACAAAGCCTTAGACCAATGGATTTGCATTTAATTATTGAGTTTGAAATGTTTTAGAGGCCTGTAATCTAGTGAAAAGCAAGCTGATTTGAATTTGCAACTTGTATGAACATGAACATGCCATGGATGAAAAGTGAGTTTTTGCCAACTTCAAGCCATCGATTCTCCCTAACCACAAATGAGTTTGGAGAGTTCTTTGACATTTTGGAAATCTTGAAACATTCTATACAATCCATCTTTGAAATGTAATTTGAGATTCCAAGTGGAACTATGTGAAAATGGCCATGAAGATAGGTCAAAATCCTGCCTAAACTAGGGCAAAATTTCACTAAGTTACAAGTTTCATGGCCCCTTGTTCCAAAAATCATAACTTGAGATCCAAGCCACTTTTGAGTAAACTTTGTGAATAAAAGTTGTAGACTTTTTTGAGGACTACAACTTTCATGTTGGAAGTTTTGTTTGAATCCAATTGCATCATGGTGAAAATGTTGGGCAAAGTTAGGAAAAATTAAGAAAATTTCATAACTTAGAAAAATTCTAAGTTATGAAATTTTTCAACTTTAAACCCTAATTTGAAAAAATGGGTTTCTTGATGGATAAGTTTCATGTTTTGACACATCTTGATGAAAAATGACCCTTGACACTTGATTTTGACCAAAAAGTCAAAGTTTGACTTTTCAGTGTACAGTCAAATATTGATCAGTTGACTGAAAAATTCATCTGTCAATCCAATGCAATTGAGGTCTTTTGAACATGTTGAATAGGTCAAGATGATGCCATTGAGTCCTTGAGTCCATGCTTGAACCCAATTTGCCATTGGTTAGGTCAAAAGTCAGAAATTGCCCTTGTACAGTCAAAACCCTAAAAAATGACCATTTTGCCCTTTTGGTGATCTGATCAAATTTCTTGAGGAGTTGTGGTCCAAACTTGATCAAATGATTCATAGGAGTCTAGAATGTTGATGTGGGTCAAAAATCATGAGGCTTGACTGTAAATTGGCCACAGTTGACTTTTTCCCCAATACAGCTGATTTCTAGGTCAACCGTCCAATTGACTGGGCAAAAATTTGATTCAAGGCTTGAAACTTGGTATGGACAAACTTATGAGTCCAACATGAAGTATGAAAGTCACTTTTAGCATTAGAAGTCCAAAAATCCTTATGCAAACTCAAACCCTAATTTAGGTCAACAGTGCAAGGAGATGTCTTGAGCAGTGCAAAACCTTAATCCTGTCTGGAGTTCAAGGAGCCTTGTGAGGGGAGATCTTGATAAAATGAGAGGGCAAATTTTGGGGTACAACACATACTGTTACAAAGGTATCCTGACTCCTGTAGGCTTTGTTAAAAATCCTGAGTTGATATCACATTCTTGCAAATTTCGTTTTGCTACACAAAACACATTTTCAAAAATTTTCAAGACAGACATGAGTTTTCCATTCTTTAAATGACATTGTTTGCATATGACTAATTGTTTGACAGCAGAGAAATCCGAACAATGGATATTCAATGAACAGGCATCCTCTTAATGGACAGAATCACCTCAGCAGGAAAGACACTTCCAATAACAGGTTTTCCATAAGCAAGGGGCATGACATGATGTCTAAACACACCTGGGGCAGTCTCTCCAAAAGTGACAAATAACCAGGGGCAGATCTCCATCTGAATTGCTTGGGGCATTACGCACGTATTCCAGCAATGAATCATGTGCCATCAAGAAAACATTTTTGACAATACTACAACACAACACTATGGATAGTGACAACTCTCTACATCCTAAAAGCGTGGACATAGTCGGAAAATACTACGCATGAAAAAAAGACCCGCTAGGTTGACACACCTAGGCAAAAATAAGGGAATCCCGGCGAACCAAAAGGGTTCAGGCAAAAGTTAGGGATATACATAAAAAAAATCTGTACACCCGACAAGTCGAAAACCTGAAAAGGCGGCTTGGGAAAAAAGGGTATCCCGATGGACTGAAAACCCAAAAGGGCGGTCCAGGAAAAAGTTAGGGATTTAAAACGTACGACTATATCCTGTCACTTGTCTATCAGTGGAAGACTTATACCTTGATCAGCATTCATCAAGAGCATCTTTCAGATATAGTTCAGATACGCTCCAGATACGGATGTCATTCTGATACTCATTCAGATTCAGCTCTCAGATACAGTTTAGATACGCCCCAGATACGGATGCTCTTCTGATGCTCATTCAGATTCATCTTTCAGATACTGTTCAGATACGCTCCAGATACGGATGCCATTCTGATGATTATTCAGATTTAGCTTTCAGATACAGTTCAGATAGGCTCCAGATACGGATTCCATTCTGATACTCATTCAGATTCAGCTTTCAGATACAATTCAGATACACTCCAGATACGGATGCCATTCTGATACTCATTCAGATTCAGCTTTCAGATACAGTTCAGATACGCTCTAGATACAGATTCCATTCTGATACTCATTCAGATTCAGATTTTAGATACAGTTTAGATACGCTCCATATACGGATGTCATTCCGATACTCATTCAGACTCAGCTTTCAGATACAGTTCAGATACGCTCCAGATATGGATGCCATTCTGATATTCATTCAGACTCAGCTTTTAGATACAGTTCAGATACGCTCTAGATACGGATGCCATTCTGATACTCATTCAAACTCAGCTTTCAGATACAGTTCAGATACCCTCCAAATACGGATGCCATTCAAATACTCATTCAGATTCAGTTTTCAGATACAGTTCAGATATGCTCCAGATACGGATGCCATTCTGATACTCATTCAAACTCAGCTTTCAGATACAGTTCAGATACGCACCAGATACGGATGCCATTCTGACACTCATTCGACACATGTTTCAAAGTACAATTCAGATACGATCTAGAGGCGGATGTCATTCTGACACTCATTCAACACATGTTTCAAGTACAGTTCAGATACGATCCAGAGAAGGATGTCATCCTGACACTCATTATATACATGTTCAAGTACAATCATGACATAGATCCATCCATAAAATCTCCGCATGTGCTTTTTCTAGCATGGTACAAGGGGCAGAGACAGTTTGAAGCGAAGTCACTATCACATACAAGCCAGTGATACCTACATTCCTCACAGAGCCGAGACAACCAAGGTCCGACCTCCGTATCCCCAAGCAGGAATTCCTTCCCCAACAGGTGCCTTCAGAAAGCTGATATCTGCATTCCCCAGCCGAGTTTTATAACCATGAGCAGTTTATAAAGCCATCTCCCGAGCAGAGTTTATTTCTCTAACAGTGGAAGCTCAATCTCCAACAGAGATCTTCTCTCCAGTAATGGAAGTTCATCCCCAACTAAGTTTATTTCTCCAAATCAGCAGATCTTCCAACAGAGTATCTCCTTTCCCCACAGAGTCATTCCCCCAGCAGGATTGTTCTCAGACAGAGTCTCCTCCGACATAATATTCTCAAGCAGAATGGATGTAAATCTCCAGCTAATCATCTTCGGTCATTATCCCCAGCGGAAACGAAGAACTCAACTCCTTATACTCTCCAGCAGCAGTCCAGGATTTATTTTCCCCAGCTAGAGAATATCACAAGAGCATTGCATATCCATACATCATGGCATGTGTATACTTATTATACAGCACAATCTCATTTATTTTGAGAACATCATTACTTAATACATTTCATACATCACGATATTACATACGACTAACTCATTACCTTTCAGGGTAAGAAGCAATCAAGTTCTCACGATTTCTCTCTGGTTCAGTCAAACCGACACTAAGGTTTCTATTCTAGTTGAATATGTTCTAAGACTTTCGTCCGGGTCATCCGAATCGCCGCTAAGATTCCCCTGATTTCTATGCCAGTCAAAGTTAATCCGAGACCTCTCCTGGGTTTAGTCAAATCAATACTAAGATTTCTCTCCCAGTTGAAGACAACTCGAGTTCTCTCTGGTCCAGTCAAACCGACACCAAGGTTTCTATTCCAGTTGAAGATATTCCAACACTTTTCAAGATTTTCTCTGGTTCAGTCAAACCGACACTAAGGTTTCTATTCTATTTGAAGATGTTCTAACACTTTCGTCTGGGTCAGCTGAATCACCGCTAAGATTCCCCTGATTTCTATGCCATTCAAAGTTAATTCGAGACCTCTCCCGGGATCAGTAAAATTGATACTAAGATTTCTCTCCCAATTGAAGTTCTCACAAATTTTCTTTGGTTCAGTCAAACCGACACTAAGGTTTCTATTCTAGTTGAAGATGTTCTAAGACTTTCGTCTGGGTCAGCCGAATCACCGCTAAGATTCCCCTGATTTCTATGCCAGTCAAAGTTAATCCGAGACCTCTCTCGGGATCAGTCAAATCGATATTAAGATTTCTCTCCCAATTGAAGTTCTCACAAATTTTCTCTGGTTCAGTCAAACTGACACTAAGGTTTCTATTCTAGTTTAAGATGTTCTAAGACTTTCGCCTGGGTCAGCCGAATCTCCGCTAAGATTCCCCTGATTTCTATGCCAGTCAAAGTTAATCCGAGACCTCTCCCGGGTTCAGTAAAATCGGTACTAAGATTTCTCTCCCAGTTGAAGACAACTCGAGACCTTTCCCTGGTTCAGTCAAATCGGTACTAAGATTTCTATTCCAGTTTAAAAGCTATGAAGCCCTGAAATTGATCGGATAACAGCTTAATTTCCCCATCATACTGTGAAGCCTGGAGCACGATCGGCTAACAGTATAAAATACTACAAAGCCTGGAATTGACCAGATAATGGTATATCTCAAATTCAAGCTATGAAGCCCGAAAATCGACCGAATAATATCTTGATTTCACCAAAATACTACAAAGCTTGGAATCGACCAGATTGTGGTATAAGACACCGTGAAGTCTAGCACACGACCAGATAATGGTATGAGACGCTGCGAAGTCTGGAGCACGACCAGATAACGGCAAGAGACAATGTGAAACCTGGAGCACGACCAGATAACAGTATGAGGTACTGCGAAGCTTGGAGTTCGACCAGATAACAATTTACTCGGCCAATTACTATTGAAACCCGGATGCGACCGGATAACCACTTAATTCCTTCTGAAGCCTGGAATACGACCAGATAAGAATTGAGAAATTGCAAAGCCTGGAGCACGACCAGATAGCAAGTTTAATCACATCTCCCCAGTAAGTCACTGTAAAACCTGGAGCACGACCAAATAGCAGTCAATCTTATTATCCTTAACAAATCACTGTAAGGCATGGAGCACGACCAGATAGCAGTTCATTTTCATCTCCTCGACTAAGAGATGATTCCTCAGTAGAGTAACGGACAACTGAAGCTCCTAAAATTTTATTTCTCCCAGGATAGAGACCAACATTCCTCAGCAGATTCCTCCTCAACGACAGGAACAAGAATTATCATCATCCTCTTGGGAAATGATTTGATTTGGGTGATTGTTGATAGGCTTACAAAGTCGGCTCATTTTATTCCTATTAACATCAATTTTCCAGTATCAAAGTTGGCGGAGATTTACACTAGTGTAATTGTAAAGCTGCATGGTGTTCCTTTATGCATTGTGTCAGATAGAGATCCGAGATTTACTTCAGATTTTTGGAAGAGTTTGCAAGAGGCGTTGGATTCTAAGTTGAGGTTGAGTTCGGCGTATCACCCTCAAACTGATGGTCATACAGAGAGGATTATTCAGTTGTTAGAAGATTTATTGAGAGCATGTGTACTTGAGCAGGGAGTTTTGTGGGATAATTATCTTCCGTTAATAGAGTTCACTTATAATAATAATTACCATTCTAGTATTGGAATGGCGCCTTTTGAAGCGTTGTATGGTCGAAGATGTATAACTCCTTTATGTTGGCATGAATCTGGGGAAAGTGTAGTACTTGGACCTGAACTTGTTCGAGAAATTACCGAGAAGGTGAAGTTAATTCGAGAAAAGATGAAAGCTTCCCAAAGTAGACAGAAGAGTTATCATGACAAGTGATGGAAAGATTTAGAATTCCAAGCAGGTGACCATGTGTTTCTGAGAGTTACACTTGTGACTGGTGTTGGGCGAGCATTGAAGTCTAAGAATCTCACTTCTCGTTTCATTGGTCCATATCAGATTTCAGAAAGAGTTGAAAATGTTGCTTATAGAGTGGCCTTACCGCCTAATTTCTCGAATTTGCATGATGTGTTTTATGTGTCACAACTCCGAAAGTATATTTCAGATCCATCTCATGTGATTCATATGGATGATGTTCAAGTACGAGATAATCTTACTGTGGAGACGATGCCTGTACGGATTGCGGATCGAGAAATGAAGACTCTAAGAGGCAAAGAGATTATTTTGTTGAAAATAGTCTGGTTAGGGGCTGCCGGAGAAAGCATGACTTGGGAGTTGGAAAGCAAGATGCGAGACTCCTATCCTGAGTTATTCGAATAAGGTAAATTTTCGAGGACGAAAATATTTTAAGTGGGGGAGAGTTGTAACGCCCAATACTTAATTAATTATTTAATTAAATATTTTCGAATATATTTTCGATTAAATTTTCGAAGTTGTGAAATGTTGATTTAAGTTGTGTAGTTTTTATTTGAATTAATTTATTTGTATAAGTTGTAGAATAATATTAGAATAATACTAATATTTGATATGAGTTTATTTTAGAGATAATTTTTAGGAGTTTTAAACTAGAGATAATTATTTTAGATTAACGAGTTAATTTAAGTTATTTTCAATTTCGTTAGAATTATCAATAGAGTTGTCAATAGGGTTGTTAGAGTTGTCAATTGAGTTGTCAATAGCATTGTTAGAGTTGTCAATAGTGTTGTTAAAGTTATCAATAGAGTTGTTTTAAGTTATTAAAAGTCACTTTTTATTTATTTTGTGTAATTCTGACATGTTTAGAGTTGTCAGTAGGGTAAGTTGGAGCTTCCAAATAAGAATACATCTTTACTAAATTATTGATATTTTAGTTATGAATCTTAGTTATGAATTTTAGTTAAATTTAGTAGCAGAAAATTAAGAATTTATGTAATTACATAGTAGACTCAATCAATTATTTAGTCTAACATACTTAATGAATATTTGGTAGTAGCTCCAATAGCACATTCAATATATTTGCACTAAATAGCAGGATTAATAGTTAGCAGCATAAAGTAGCATGTTTGACAATTAACAAAAGTAACAATTAGATTGAAACTAATATATATGTAATAGGGCAATATTAATTGACAAATAGTATACATGTAGTAGAAGGTCATAATAGCAGATTAGTAATTTTCTTCGAGAGAACCAACATCAGCAGTATAGACTATTCCATAGCAGTGTAGTAATAATTTAACTGAGCCGTAATAAGAACTTTAGAACAAAGTAGAAATAATATAATTTTTAGCCGATAATTAATTAACCAGAAATAGTCGTAATAGCCCAAATAATTACGCGGTTTATTTGTAGTATATTTCGGTTGACTCGTTGTATTGTGTTTGTTGTTGAAAAATGTGAATTAGTAGGTGATGTTGTATCTTGTTGAATTGCCTCTATTTATGGGGAAAATATTAAGTTGTAGGCTTATGGCAATGTTGGTTTGTTGTTGCGTTGTTATGGAATTGTGTTGTTGCGATTCTGGCATTCATATTGTATCGCATACATAGCATATCAAGTTGGAGCGGATGCTCGGTAAGTTGGCCTGGATTGGAAAATTAAGTTGAAGGCTTATGCCTTGTTGATGCCTCTATTAATTGGCATATTTCTAAGTTGGGAGTTTTGCTCCGATAGTACCACATGCATGTGCATCGTATGAGTCGCATTCCATGTTGCATAATTATGATGTTGTGTAGATGACTTGTGATAATTAATATTGGTTGAAAGTTGTGAAGTAGTGATTTTATATAATCTGATCTAATACATTGTTTATCATACACTCAATTATATGGTTCGATATCTCACCTCTTCTGTTTGAATGTTTCCCTCTGTTGGTAACATGCAGGTAATCAAGAAGGATAATTGTTACATTCGTTAGTCCGAGTCGATGCTGTGGCTCTGATACGTAGCACTCGGGGGGATGAACGCATATTTTATTTATTGTTGGTTTTCATTATGTTGCTGAATTTTTAAGTTGTTTTCATTAAAGAATTGTTGTCTTAAAGTTGTTTTGAGTTGGACAAGATGTTATGGTGTTTTCAGTTGAATTTTGTGAATCCTCTACGTAGTAATAAAAGTTGTCTTATTTTTAAAGACTCAGCAGGTTGTTATTGCTCCACCCAAAATATTGTGTTATGTATCTGATTTACAGGTGATTGATTGTCGTTGTTTTAAGTTGAAAGTGTAACATTCCATATATTGTTGGAAATTTTGAAACTCTAATTTTATATAATTTGTTGGATAGAAATGGGGTGTTACAATTATGCTTAATGAATCGGGCAACCACATTCTTAGTAACAGAGGAAAACGAGGATGCTTTAACCCACTTCCTAAAATAATCAATGGCAACTAGGATGAAATGATGCCCATTAGAAGCAGTAGGATTTATTTTTTCAATCATATCAATGCCCCACATTGCAAACAGCCAAGGATCAGTCAAGACATTTAATGGAACTGGAGGTACATGCACCTTATCATCATAGATCTGGCATTTGTGACAAGTTCTTGAGTGATGGTGGCAGTCAGTTTCCATGGTGGACCAATAGTAACCCGCTCTCAGAATCTTTTTGACCATTGTATGTCCACTAGAGTGAGTATTAAAAACACCTTCGTGCATATCTTCCATGATTTCCTTAGCTTCCTTCTGATCCATACAATGAAGCAAAGTTGAATCATGATTGCGCTTGTACAGGATTCTATTACTTAGGAAGAACATGGCAGAGAATCTCCTTAGAAACGTATTGTCATTGATTGATGCCCCCTCAGGATACTCTTGAGCCTCGAGGTGCTTTTTCACTTCATGAAACCAAGGCTTTTCTTCTACTTAGTCAGTATTAACCTCGTAACAGTGTGTCGGTTCGTCTAGTCTTTCAATAATAATTCAAGGAGCCTCGTTGTCCCATCTTACTTTGAACATAGATTACATGGTAGCTAACGCATCCGCCAACTGATTCTCTTCTCGTGGAATGTGTTCAAAGGTAATTTCTTCGAAATACAAGATCAGTGCCAATACATGCTCTTTATAAGGAATAAGGTTTGGGTTCTTAGTGTCCCAATCTCCTTTGATTTGACTGATCACTAGGGCTGAGTCCCTGCATACATTCAAAAATTTAATTCTCACATCAATGGTGGCTTTGATACCCATGATGCACGCTTCGTATTCAGTCATATTGTTGATACAGTCAAAGCAAAGTCTGGCGGTGAAGGGTGTATGGCAACCCTTGGGGGAGATTATCACATCACAAATTCCATTACCAAGCGCGTTGGAAGCTCCATCGAAAACCATAGTCCATCGGGATCCTGGCTCAGGTCCTTCATACGGTCCAGGTTTTTCATAATCAGTAACCGGCGTAATATCCTCGTCCAGGAACTCAAAATTCATAGACTGATAGTTGTCTACAGCTTGATGCGTCAAATGGCCTGCTATCACACTTCCTTTGATTTCTTTCTGAGTGGTGTACTAAATGTCATATTATGTTAAGACCATTTGCCATCGGGTTATTCTTCTGGAGAGAGCGGGCTTCTCAAATATGTATTTAATTGGATCCATTTAGAGATCAACAAAGTGGTATGAGTCAACATATACTTTCTTAGTCGGCGAGCAGCCTGATCCAAAGCGCAGCAAGTTTTCTCGAGCACTGAGTATCTTGTTTCACAGTCAGTAAAATTTTCACTAAGGTAGTATATTGCATGCTCTTTTCGACCAGACTCGTCATGTTGGCCCAGTACACACCCCCGTTGAGTTCTCTAACACTATTAAGTACATGATTAGAGGTCTTCCTTCAACTGGTGGCATCAGAATTGGAGGTTCTTGGAGATACTCCTTGATTTTGTCAAAATCTATTTGGCAGTCGTCATTCCATTTCACTACTTGATCTTTCTTTAGTAACTTGAAGATTGGCTCACAAGTAAGGGTCAAATGAGAAATAAATTTGGCAATATAATCCATCTGTCCCAAGAAACCTATGACTTCCTTCTCGGTACGGGGAGATGGCATTTCTTGGATAGCTTTGACTTTGGCGGGATCGACTTCAATACCTTTACCACTAACAAAGAAACCCAGGAGCTCACGGGATCTCACCCTGAAGGTGCACTTGTTTGGATTCAGTCTCAACTTATATTTCTTCAACCTCTCAAAAAGCTTGTGCAAGTGGTTTAAATGTTCTTATTTAGTTTGAGACATGGCTATCATATCATCAATGTAGACCTCTATCTCGTGATGAATCATGTCATGGAACAAAGCTACTATAGCCCGTTGATATGTCGCGCCGGCGTTTTTCAAACTAAAAGGCATAACTTTGTAACAGAAAGTGCCCCACTGTGTAATGAAAGTAGTCTTCTATATGTCTTCAGGTGCCATCTTGATCTAACTATACCACCCGAGAATCCGTCCATGAAGGAGAATACCTTGTGTTGAACAATGTTGTCGACCAAGACATTTATACGTGGAAGTTGGAATTCATCTTTGGGGATTTCCTTGTTCAGATCCCTATAGTCTACACACATGCGTACGTTTCCGTCTTTCTTTGGTACCGGAACCACATTTGCAACTCATTAAGGATAGGACGTCACAGCTAGGAAACATGCATTGAATTTCTTCATAACTTCAGCCTTGATCTTTTCAGACATCTCTGGATGCATACGAAAAACTTTTTGCTTTATAGGAGAGAAACCATCTTTCATTGGAAGACGGTGAACCACGATGTCAGTATCAAGCCATGGCATGTCTTTGTACGACCAAGCGAAGATCTTAGCATAGTCATGTAGCATCTGGATTAATCTCTGTTTGACACTGTCTTTTAGGCTGACACCTATCTTGACTTATTTTTTATCCTCTTCAGTACCCAAGTTCACCACCCCGACTGGCTCTTCATGCGGTTGTATTGCTCTTTCTTCTTTCTGTAATAGTATAGCAAGCACTCCCAGTACTTCACAATCTTCCTCACCTTCATCCTCGGCTTGGTAGATTGGATTTTCGAAGTCATAATTGGAAATAGCAGAATTGTTATCAATTGAAGCCAGAGTGTGTTGTACCCCAAAATTTTCCCTCTCATTTCTTCAACATTTTCTCATCACAAGATTCTTGGAGCTCAAGATCAAGTTAGGGTTTGCTCTGCTCAAGACCTCTCCTTGCATTGTTGACCCAAATTAGGGTTTGAGTTTGCACAGAGATGTTTTGACCTAAAATTCCCAAGGTGACTTTCATGCTTCATGTTGGACTCACAAGTTTATCCATACCAAGTTTCAAGCCTTGATTCCAATTTTTGCCCAGTCAATTGGACAGTTGACCTAGAAATCAGTTGTATTGGGGAAAAAGTAAACTGTGGCCAATTGACAGTCAAACTTCATAATTTTTGACCCACATTAACATAATAAACTCATATGAACCATTTGGTCAAGTTTGGATCACAATTCCACAAGAAATTTGATCAGATCACCAAAAGGGCAAAATGGTCATTTTTAGGGTTTTGACTGCACAAAGGCAATTTTTGACTGTTTGACCTAACCAATGGCAAACCAAGTTCACATATGGACTCAAGGACTCAATGGCATTGTCTTGACACATTCAACAAGTTCAAAAGATCCCAATTGCATAGGATTGACAGATGAATTTTCTAATCAACTGATCAAAATTTGACTGTATACTGAAAAGTCAAACTTTGACTTTTTGGTCAAAAGAAAATGCCAAGATTCATTATTCATCAAGACATGTCAAATAATGAAACTTGTTCATCAAGAAACCCAAAATTGCAAATTAGGGTTTAAAATGAAGAAATTTCATAACTTAGAAATTTTCTAAGTTATAAAATTTCCTTATTTTTTTCCTAACTTTGTCCCATTTTTTCACCAAGATGCAAATGGATTCAAACAAAACTCAAAACATGAAAGTTGTAGTCCATTTCAGAATCTACAACTTTGATTCACAAAGTTTTCTCAAAGAAAGCTCGTAGCCCATGTTATGATTTTTGGAACAAGGGTGCAAAACATTTTTAACTTAGAAAATTTTTGACCTATTCTAGGCAGGATTTTTGCCCAACTTCATGGCCATTTTTCACATGCTTCCACTTGGAGTTTCAATTTTCATTACAAAGATGGATTGTAGTACACATTCCAAGCTTTCCAAATTGTCCAAGAACTTCTCAAACACCCTTGTGGTTAGGGAGAATCGAATTTGCAAAGTTGGGCAAAATCCATTTTTGTTCATAACCAAATACATGTTCATACATTGGCATTTTTCAAATCAGCTTATACAAGCTAGCTTGCAGGCCTCAAAACCAGTCTCACACACCATAATTAAATGCCTAACCATTGTATTAATGCATTATTTCTTCCCTTTGGGCATTGCACATAAAATCAATCCTTAAGTAGAAAAAGCAAACATGCCATTTTGATAAAGATGCACTTTATGTCAAATTCAAAATCCAAGAGGCACGGGCCAGATCTTTGAAGCTAGCATTTGTACACAAATCCCTCTGATCAAGAAGAAGAGATGCAGCATACATAGAGGGTGGTACAGGTCTGTGTTGGAACTTACACTATCCTTGCTTACATTAGAAGAAAACTTGCAAACTCACTCCAATCTCTCATTCCTGTAAACACCAACCAAAACAAAGTTTGCAAACATTTTCCATACATCAAACCAAGCTTGATACACGACTCAATCATCCTTAATCCCTCCTCATACAGAAGATCACATTTTTTCTGCAAAATAGGGTACCTGCTGCAGTTTGACTTCCACAATCCATTCCACTCGTGCGTTTTGGCCAAAGCTTGTTCAAACATGTTCCATATCATCCACTGAAGCTACCTCAAGCATTGAACTCAATTTGTAACAACCATAACCACGTTTGCCATTTTTATTTTCAAGCTGTGCAGGTTGACTTCCATAGCACGATTCAGTTGATTTTAAAGCAAGCTAGGAGTTGGAGAAGCATCCTTGGACTTCAGGCAAGCTGTACAAAAGCTCAGAATACATTGGAAGTTGCTACATTGTTTTGTTCAAGTCAAGCTGAAACAGGTAAAAACATGAACTTCTATCTCTCTATTCAGGCATGCTTAAGCTTAGGTTTGTGAAGAAAACATGTTCTACTCATAGCCCTGAAGCCATCCATGTATTTACTTTTCATTTATATTATGCGTGCTGTGAGAATTTTGGCCATGAACATTGAAGAAAAATTAGGTCAGAAATTGGGGATGAAGAAATTCTCCCTCGTTTCTGAGAGTTAGGTCAAGATTTTTATATGTATGAATTCATCTCTTGATGCTCTACATTGTTTGTGTTGTGAGTTTTTGCTAAAAGTCAAGGAATCAGGATTTGTGTTGGACAAGAAGAAGCGCGCGTTTTTGTTTCAAACAGGTTGCTGGAGGAAGAAGATGACTGGCTTGGGCTGGGCCTGAGTCAGTCTTGCTATGCACACCCCTTTTTTCACTTACACCCCCTTGGCCCATTGTGTGATATTTTGATCATTTTTTACTTTTTTCCTTTTGATTCTGACTTATTATTTTTGGCTCAAATATAAAAAATATAAAAAATATTTTTCCATCCATTTTTGCATTTATTTGGCATTTATTTGTTTTGTTTAGCATATATATGTAAATAAATATTAAAAACCTTTTATTTAAAACACTAAAAAATAATACAAAAATATATTTATTTTCAGTTATTATTTCTATTTTACATTTTGAAAACATTTTCTAAAAAATACATTTTTTGTAAATAATTAATATTTTATTTTTTGTACATATTTAGTATATTTAAATATATATAATACTTGTATATTTATTAGGATATTTAGGACAAAAATATAGAAACAATACATTTTTATTTTTATTAATATATGACACTAAAAAAAATACTTTTTTTACAATATACTTCCTTTTTTTTATTTTTGTATAAATTAATATATAAATATTGTATATAATTAATAAATAATTGCTATTTATTCAAAAAATTAGGGTTTTGCCCTAAATAACAAAATATCCAAAAATTGACTTTTTTATTTTTGTTTATATTTTAGATTGAAAAATACTTTTACATACATAAAAAACCATCTTTGTGCATAATACATTTTGCATATTTATTGTATTTATTTAATTATTGTGCAATTAAATAATTTGTATATTCAATATGGATGTAATAGTTTTAGATTTAATTTCTTGCTAAATATCCCCCCATTCAAACATTTGTACCCCCATCCCCATAATTTTGTTGTAATAATTTAGGACTTTAAATTCTCGCATATAAAAGCTTTCAAATTATGCCATGATAGACCTATGATTTGTATGCAAATCAAAAATACCAAATAGCTTGACCCAATTCAAAGACAAAAAGGCATGAAAATGGACAACACAATGCACACTTGCACCCTTAGGGTTACCCCACTTGTTGCCTTCAAAAATGGGCCATGTTGCATGTTGAGTATCTTTGGCAAAAGAAAAACAAATCAAATGATCATAGTCCCTCGATGACGCTTTCTCAAGTTGCCTAAAAATGATCAAGTCCCTTAAAGGAAAAATTGCCAAAGACACTTGGCACTATTGCATTCATGGTCTAAACGATGACCCGCGCCCGTCCCGTTAACATCCTAACACAAGATTGTCCACCAAATACAATGGTGGAACAATACTGTTAAAAGGGTTAAAACATAGGAAAGATCTTTGAGTAAATTTAGGGGTAGACAACTCTTAGTTACTTGATCAAACTTGCAAAACAAATCCTTGCCATTTTTCAAAACACACATCACAACACAATTTCAAAACAAACTTTCAAAACATTGAAAACTTTTCAAAAGACAAATACACCTTTGTATACATTCAAACATGGATCATTACAAAGGTTGCCACAACAAATGGCCTCTTTTCAAAACCTCTTTCAAAATCACACACAAAGCACCATTTCAAACAATTGAAAGCACCATTTCAAACAATTGAAAAGCAAAGGCAAGTGATCTAAGCAAGTAACTAAGAGTCCATGGATAACCATGGATAGAAAGGGTGCTAATACCTTCCCTTTCTATAATCTACTCCCCGAACCCAAGAAAACATCTCAAAGGTTTTTGCTGTGCTTTTTAACCTTTCCTTAGGATAAAATAAAAATTCGGTGGCGACTCTTGCTAAACCGAAACATTTTGCAAAAAAAAACGCAAATCCCAAGTCAGTTCTCCCACCGTATCAGAGTGGATATGGATCTGCAATTTATTATTTGGGTGTTTGTAAGAAACACATAGATATATTTGAAAGAAATAAAGTAATGAAAAGACAGAGAGCACAAAATTTGAATGCAAAATATCCACCGATTTATTAAATGAGCATATGTAGATGAAAGCTAACAACCCTAACAAGTGGACCGTTGTACCCCGGGTAAGGCACAAGGCTTAAAGGTATTGTTTAAAATTACATCTTCCAAAAACTTGAAAGTAATAACACAGGAAGTGGCAATTACTCCTGACTAAAGGAGATTCGTATAAAGTCTTTAGCCTTCCAGTTGTTGAGTCCACCGCTAATAGTAGGGAAGATCCAATTGTCTAAATCACAGTCACTATCAGTGTCTTCTATAACATTGACTTCATTTTTGTTGATGTGGAAAGGTGGCTCTCCAACACGAGCACGAAGAACTTCCCTCTGAGCCTTTGAGGTGAAACCCAAACCAAATTTGTTAGACTTGTAAGGAATGTCGGGAAGCTTACCCCAAATAGTGCAACCACCTTCTTCTACCACAACCCTAGTGTAACACAGTGGGAGAACTGACTTGGGGGTTTTGCGTTTGTTCGCAATTGTTAAGGATAGTAAGAGTCGCCACCGACTTTTCTTTTATCCAATAAGGAAAGGGTGAAAAGAACAGGAAAGACCTTTGAGATTATTTTCTTGAGTTCGGGGGGTAGGTTATGAAAAGGAAATGTATTAGCACTCTTTCCATCTATAGTTATCTACGGTCTCTTAGTTTCTTGCTAGATCACTTGCTTTTGTTTGAAAATGTGCTTGTGGTGTGGGTTTTTAAAGTATTTTTAAAACATCTTTGTAATGGCTCTCGTTTCTATAAGAACGCGTACAAAGTGTTGTTTTTAAAAATAGTTCAATGAGGTGTTTGTTGAATGTGTTTTTTGAAAGTGATTTTGAAAAGTGTCTTTGTAATTATTCTTGTTTCTATAAGGATGTGTACAAAGAGCTTTATCTTTTCAAAATATTTCAAAAGAAAGTGTTGGTGTGTAAAATGTTTTTATTGTGAGCAAGCAAGCAACTAGGAGCAACATACCTACTCAAAAGGACTTACGTTATTTTCCTCCTCCTATAAATGTTGCTATCTTACCATTGATTTGGTAAGAAGCCCCATTAGTGTGTTTGATTTGCATGCATTTAGTCTTTGAATTTTAGGTTGTCTACTTGTTAATTTTTATCTTGCCATACATCTTACTTACTAACATTTATACAAAAGCAATAAAATGCAGAAAATAAATCCTACACTATTACAACCATATTGAATAGCATGAAAATGTAAAGACAAAAAAAATGAATGCTTCGATCTAGGCAGAAAACCCTTCAATTCTGCCCTTTCTGGCTTCCTTCGATTTGGGCCTGGAGTCAGTGAGGTCATGCCTTTCGATTTGGGCTTAGCCTGAGGCATGAGATGCAGCCTTCAATTCTACCTTTCTGCCTCCTTCAACTGGGGCCTAGAAGTCAGTGTGGGCGCGCCTTTCGACTGGGGCCTGGAAGTCAGTGTGGTGTCCTTCTGGCTGCCTCTTTCGTTCAGCATGGAGTGCCCTCTTTACCTTAAGTCCCTTGCTGCCTCCTTCGATTGGAGATTGGAAGTCAGTGTGGAAGCCTAAGGCTTCGTCTCATACCTCCTTCCTCATGTTTCTTTTGTTTAACATATTAAATAGCAACATGGCCTGAGGCCATGCTAGCATTGTCTTATGGACAGGTTAATTCTTAAAGCATATTTAATAACTCAAGAAACAAAACCAAAAGGATTAGCCATGAAAACAAAATAAAAGGGTGGAAACGAAAAGAAGAACAATGGTATGTACATGTTTGAAACAAAAAGAAAGTTTATTCACATGTTATGCTAGAAACGAAGGGTTCAAGGTTAAGAGTGACTTACCTTTCTTGAAGTTGGGGTATGTGAGATGGACCTTTAGTTGCTTCCCTGGATACTTCTGGATTCGAAGGGAAGAAACGAAGGTGACGTTTCTAATGCTGGATTCGAAGGAGAAGAACAAGTGTGATGTTCTTTCTACTGGATTCAAAGTAAAACAAAGTATGGGGGATTGCTTCAGATTCGAAAGAAGCAAGTGTTTAGATTTTGGGTTTGTGTTTGAAAATGTGTTTAAGTGTTTGAGAATTTGATGATTTTTCCCACGCCCCCGAGTCTTTGGATGTGTGTCCATCCCTTTATACATGTTATGGGGCTTCTTATTTATAATCAAAGTTGGCTGATGTTTTTGGAGGGAAAACAAAATAATTTGAACAATTTGCGTAAACTGCTTTTCTAGCTTTCGAGGGGCAGTATTCATATGCCATTTTGGTGCAAGAATGGGGAAGTGTTTCAGGACTGTTGTGCAACAGTTTTGGAGCGTTATGGCCAGTGTACCAGGCTTGAACTTGGCAGCAAGCATCTTTTGAATATTTCATCTTTCGTTTTGACCCCCTTCGACCAGATTCTGAAGGGGTAAGAAAACACTTAGAAGGGGGGTTGAATAAGTGACTCTTTTCGTTTTCAAAACAAAGCTCAAACAATAATGGAAGAACACAGTTATTTTTATCCTGGTTCGTTTGAACTCAAATTACTCCAGTCCACCCGCCAAGGTGATTTCGCCTTTCTCAACAAGGACTTAATCCACTATAATCAACTGATTACAATCACACAACAACTGTTGTGACTAACAATGCACAGGTAAACTTACAAGTGACTAACACCACTAAGACCTAAATCTAGTCCTAGTCTGCTTGAGAAATCTAACCAAACTTGGTCTCTCAAGGAACAAATATAGGAGTTTAATCTTTACAGATAATGAAATAGAGTTTGCTTCTAATCAAGCTATATCACAACTGTGATTTTTCACTTAGAATATAATGCACAAATTGTATGAACAATGAATTTGTGAGCTTTTGGATCTTTCACGTAGTTTCTTGCTTCTTTTGAAAATTTGATTGGTTTTCTTGGTTCACTTAAAGTTGTTGGCTTGAAATAAATGTCCTTCTATTTATAGTAGGAACAATAAGACCGTTGTTGCCTTCAGAAAAGATGGAGAGCATTAAATGCTTTGCGTGTATCCTTGCAATATTCCATTTTCCAAGAAACTAGTTGTAGGCACTTGAGTGCTTTCAGCCGTCTTTGCATTAATGAGCAAACGTCAGAATGTAAGAATATGTTTTCCTTTTCTTTGACAAGACAAGTTGATCTAAACATTACTTCAGAATTTTCTCCAATGTCTTTAAGTCAGAACATGATTCACTCATCTTCTAGGCAGTGCGTTGCTTGCTAAGAACTTTGAACAGCGCTTGCTTTCAAGTTATCTTCTGAACAAGGAGCCTGCTAGAAGTTAGAAGATATATTTAACAAATAAAGTGTCTTACCAGAGTCAGCAGATGCGTTTGAATAAAAGGTTCTTTTATCAAAGAATTTCTTCATAATCTTTGCTTAGTACTTTAGAATGTTTTCTGTCAGAACATTAACTAAGACATTCAAAACACATTCATCAGAGCATAAATTATCTTAAATATAATTTAGTTATCATCAAAACTCTTGAGATAGGTCAGAACTAATCTTGTTCTTTCAATCTCCCCGTTTTTGATGATGACAAAAAATTATTTTAGATAAAGAAAAGAAACGAATTAAGAGATAAGAATCTCCCCGTGAAATGAATATTTCTATGCATAAGACATCCTGAGATTATTTAGTCAGAGTAATACACAACCTTCTTGAATTTCTTCAGAACTTCTTCAAGAAGATAAATCTTAGCTGGAATATTCTTTCAGAGTTAAAGTGATACCTGCAAAAAAAATTCTTTTGCACAGAAGGAATTCTTGCAAATTTGTTAGAATATCTGAGACTTAGTCCCATAACTGTTAAACAGTGATTAGTTCAAGAACGCACATTTTCTCCCCCTTTTTGGCATAATCAAAAAGTGTAATAAATGAGAAATTTTGAAAGATTTCATAAAAAAGTTAAAAATAGATATCCAGAAGTACAAACAAAACATCCAAATAAGAGACAAAAAGAAACTAGAATTTCTTAGTGACAAGAGCCATCAGAAGATTCTTGATCACAGAGGCAGATTCGTCTTGTTTCGCCATCCAGTTCTTGATCTCTAGATTTGTTTGATCTTGCTTATCCATGCGTTTATTCAAGACTTCATTCTCCTTCTTTAGCTCTTTCAGAGTGTCCATAATGAGTGAGGTAGGAGCAGAAGATGATGAAGCTTCAGTAGAAACAGGCTCAGAAGCAGCAATCGTTGAGTCAGACTTCACAAAGGTGGAAAGCAGAGTGCCCAGATCCATTGCAAGAGTTGGCACAGGTTCAGGTCCAGCCTTAACAGAAGGTTGATTCAATAGAACAATATCCAGAGGATTTGAATCTTTAGAGGATTCTTCAGATTCATCTTCTGATATGTCCATCTTATCAGCTGGTGTATCAGCAATCATTAGCGAATACTTCTTATTCCAAGTGTCAGCAGCTTCTGTTTTGAAAGCATGCAGAAGTTTGGAAAAGTTGTCCAACACCTGAAAATGGCACAAGTCCTGTAACTTCCGTGATTCAGCAACCAAAGTTCTTCTGAAGGTTTCCCATAGAAGATCTGTTGCTGTTGTGTTCACGCTTCTGGAGCAATCTTCTTTCAGCGGTTGTAACCATGCTTGAACATTTGTTATAAAATTCTGAAACAAAGTATTTACATCTGGCTGAACAGGTTTAGGGACATCCGTTCTGTAAGTTTTGTTTTTCAAGAATTGTAGAGATTGAAAGTCCACTACAGTTCTTAAAAAGCTATTGGGTTCAGGATTATTGGTAGGTTCAGGTTCAGGTTGGTTAACACAAATAGGAGGTTCTGATATTTCATGAGGTACGGATGGTTCAGCAGTTTCAGTTTGTTCAAAAGGTTGTTGTTCTGGAATTTGAGGAGTTGAGAGTGGTGTTGTATGTTGTGGTGAAGTGGGTGGAGTGACATCAGGCGAAATTATTATTATATAAGCAGGAGTGGGAATGGGATTTTGAGGCTGTGGTTGATTCATAGCAAAAATATTCTCAGATGGTAGGTTGAAAGGAGGCTTTATGGTTGCTAGAGGTTCATTTATCCCTGGAATTCTCCAAGAGCTAGCATCATACCATCCAGTGGGTCTGGGTGATAGAGGTCTGGGAGGGGGTCTTGAAAAACGTTCGGTAGGAATAGGTTGAAAAACAGATGGTTCAGGAGGTTCTGATTGAGAGGGTTCTGATTGGCTGTCAGAATGTTCATCAGAGTCAAAATCACTTAAATCTGTTAAAACCTGATTTTTACGAGGGTTGCTAGCAAGGGATTCAGATGGTAAGGTCAGATCAATGTCAACATCTAAGTCTCCTAAGGTTTGGGAGGGTTCAGCAGATGCAGATACATTTTCAAAATCATAAACAAGTATAGTTTCAGCATGATTACATGTCTTCTTTTTCTTCTTCTGAGGAGTGTCTGAAGGTCCTTCTACAGCTTTTCTCTTCACAGATTCTTGGAGAACAACATCAAGAGCAGCTTGATTTCTTCCTTGAAGACAAGCTGGATCAATGGGTGATCCTGTTTCTTTGCAGATCTCAAGATAGTGCAAAATGATACGAGGATGATCCCCTGAGTTGAACATAGGAAAGTCAACAATAGGAATCCTTCTCCTCTTCACAACAGCTGACACACATGGAGTGGGTTCCACCAGCAGTTTGTCAATAATTTTCCTTTTCAGCAAGTTCTTTCCAGTCATAGTCTTACCACAGATAGGTTCAAGCTCCCAGCCCAGAAGATTTTCTTCTTTTAGGTAAGCAATCAGACCATTCTCAATCAGAATGTCTGATAATAACCTCCCCATAGGAATCCAATTCCTCTTTGATTTGGGGTTCTTCATCCTTTCAGCTTCTCTGGTTTCTTTGACATGGTTCCAGAGATGTTCAAAAAGCAAGTAGGGCAAATCAATTTTGACATTGGTTCCAAGGCAAAACAGCAAATATTGTTGATCAGTGTTGATGTAATCAGGAGAACTGGTGTCTTTCTTGTGGTGAATACATCCATGAATAATCCTTGCCCAAATCTTATATTTGTCTTTCAAATCCCTGACTTTGGAGGAACCTTGACCGTTAATGAAAATCTCTGAATATACCCTAGACATCTTCATTCTTCCACTGGGCATTCATGTAACTCTAAGTCCTTTAAATCCTAGCAACTTTCTGATTTGATTTTCTGTAATGGATATTTCCTTGCCCATTACAAAGGAGAGAATAACCTTGGGGGTTGCAATAGCATGAATCCAGAATTCTTTCACCAAATGTGGAAAGACTAGACCAATAAGACGGTCAAAGTAGCTTTCCCAACCTTGAAACTTCACAGCAGGGAACAAGTCAAATCCATTCTCTCTGAGATTCTCAAAGTCTACCATTAGCTCACTCAAAACTTCCAAACTTTCTACCGGAATGAGAGTTGTCCTTTCAGGTATAATATATTGTTCAGAGTGGGTAGAAGAAGAAGAGGCCATTGAAGTTCTTTAGAAATGAGAAATTGAAGAAAAGGGTTTTAAGAGAAAAGTACAGTAAGAGAAAAAACGTTTGAGTTTTGAAAGAGACAGTAAAGAATAAAAAGGGTTTTTCAAAAAGTATTTATAGGCATTAATTTCAGAAAATAGGTTTAGAATTAAAATTAAAAGTATTTAAGACACAATTAAAATAAAGATTAAAATGGATTTAAAAATGAATCTCATCATTACTTGCATTTAATGATTTGCTAAAAATGAGGGAAAACGAGGGATTATGGCTAATCATCAATAGTTACCTAGAACGTCATCAGTAGCTTTTGCACGCTTGACCTTTCAGAAACACACCACGTGTTCATCTCCTGAAGGATGCATGTAATAGCTGTTTGTTCTAATGAATTTCTGAACTACACTTGGACATGAAGCGTTAGAATATTCCATAACTTTTCATATAGCTTTTGTTACAACTTCTCTTCTAACTTCTGAAGAGTTGTTGATCAGAGCATTCATTTCAGAATGTTCTGAAGTCAATCACAGAAAATAAATATTATGTTATTCAGGACATAATTCCATACAAATATTTTTCAGAATGAAATTAAATCTATCTTCTGAAAGGGGTTTGGTAAAAATGTCAGCCCATTGATGGTCTGTTTTTACAAAAATTAAGTTTAAAATTCCCTTCTGAATATAGTCCCTTATGAAATAATATTTAATTTCTACATGTTTGGCTTTAGAATGTAAGATTGGATTTTTAGAAATACAAATAGCAGAAGTATTGTCACAGAAGATAGGAATCTTACTTTCATAAAGGTTAAAATCTTCTAGTTGACTTTTCATCCAAATCATCTGAGAGCTACATCCAGCAGCAAATATATATTCAGCTTCTGTGGTTGATAGTGAAATTGTTGCTTGCTTCTTGTTGTACCACGAGATAAGATTGTCACCCAAAAACTGGCAGCTTCCAGAGGTGCTTTTTCTTTCAATTCTATCTCCAGCAAAGTCAGCATCACAATAACCTACTAGTTTGTAATCTTGTGATCTTCTGTAACACGGACCAAGATAAGCAGTACCTTTCAGATACCTAAGAATTCTCTTAACAGCTGTTAAGTGAGATTCTCTAGGATCTGATTGGAATCTAGCACACAAGCACACGCTAAATAATATATCAGGTCTAGATGCAATCAGATAGAGAAGGGATCCAATCATACCTCTATATAGCTTCTGATCTACTTTTATACTTACCTCATCTTTACCTAGAATGCAGGTTGGATGCATAGGTGTCTTGGCATCTTTGCTTTCTGACATTTGAAATTTCTTCAGAAGTTCTTTAACATACTTCGTCTGATGTATGAAAGTATCTTCTGGAGTCTAGTTGATTTGAATTCCCAGAAAGAATTTCAATTCACCCATCATGCTCATTTCAAATTCTGCTTGCATGGTCTTAGCAAATTCTTTTCCAAGGGAGATATTAGAGGTTCCAAAAATTATATCATCAACGTAAATTTGACAAATTAAAATATTATTTTTAAATGTTTTTCTGAAAAGAGTTGTGTCCACTTTCCCTCTGGTAAAATCTTTTTCTAATAGAAAATTACTCAGACGATCATACCAAGCTCTGGGAGCTTGTTTTAAACCGTACAAAGACTTTTTTAATTTAAAAACATGTTCTGGATGCTTTGAATCATTAAATCCAGGAGGTTGATGGACATATACTTCTTCTTCAATATAACCATTTAGAAATTCACTTTTAACATCCATTTGATATAATGAAATGTTATTTTGTACAACAAAAGAAATTAATAATCTTATAGATTCTAACCTGGCGACTGGGGTAAAGGTTTCATTATAATCAATTCCTTCTTGTTGACTATAACCATGTGCAACCAGTCGTGCTTTATTTCTGATTACTTCTCCTTGTTCGTTCAATTTGTTTCTGAAAACCCATTTGGTTCCTATAACATTGAATCCTTTGGGTCTTGGAACTAGATTCCATACATCATTCTTGGAGAATTGATTTAGTTCTTCTTACATTGCTAAGATCCAATCATTATCTTCCAGAGCTTCATCAATGGTAGTTGGCTCAATCAGAGAGATCAAACCAAACAAAGATTCTTCATTGATTCTGAGAGAGGATCTTGTTCTGATGGGATCTTCTTTTCTTCCAATGATTACGTCTTCTTTGTGAGCTGAAGATATTCTAGGAAACCTTTTCTGAGTGGGTTGGTCAGAGATTCTGAGATTGTTTAGAGCATTGTCAAGAGGATGATCTGCTATGTCTTCTTTTGCTTCTGAATCTCCTTTTGCTTCTGAACTTTCATAGTTTGAGGGATGATCTTCTGTACCTACAGAAAAATCAATTTTCTTTGGCTGTTGCTGGCCAAGCTTATCATCAAACCTGACTTTGATTGATTCTTCAACAATCAAAGTTTATGTGTTGTATACTCTATAGCATTTTGAGCGTTCAGAGTATCCAAGCAGGAAACACTTTTGTGCTTTGGAATCAAACTTGTTCAGAGTTTCTTTGGTGTTTAGAATAAAACAAGTACATCCAAAAGGATGGAAATAAGAAATGTTTGGCTTTCTGTTTTTCCATAATTCATAGGGAGTCTTTTCAAGAATAGGTCTTATAGAGATTCTATTCTGAATGTAACACGCTGTGTTCACAGCTTCTGCCCAAAAGTGCTTAGCTATATTTGTTTCATTGATCATGGTTCTGGCCATCTCTTGTAATGTTCTATTCTTTCTTTCTACAACTCCATTTTGCTGGGGAGTTCTAGGACAAGAAAAATTATGAACAATACCATTTTCTTTAAAATATTTTTCAAAATAATGATTTTCAAATTCACCACCATGATCACTTCTGACTTTTGTGATTTTAAAATCTTTTTCATTTTGCACTTGAGTACAGAAGTCAATGAATACAGAATGTGACTCATCCTTGTGTTTTAAAAACTTTACCCATGTCCATCTGCTGAAGTCATCAACGATGACCAATCCATACTTCTTGCCTCTGATGGATGCAGTTTTAACTGGCCCAAATAGATCAATATGAAGTAACTCTAATGGCTTAGAGGAAGAGACAACATTTTTAGATTTAAAGGAAGGTTTTGAAAATTTTCCTTTTTGACATGCTTCACACAGAGCTTCTGAGTTGTACTTTAGATTGGGAAGTCCTCTGACTAAATTTAATTTATTTAGTTGAGAGATTTTTCTAAGACTGACATGTCCCAATCTTCTGTGCCATACCCATTGCTCATTGCTAACAGACAAAAGACATTTGACGTTTTGAGATTTAAGATCTGATAAATCAATTTTGTAAATGTTGTTCTTTCTCTTGCTAGAAAAGAGGATTGATCCACCTTTTTGACTTACAGCTTTACAGGAGTTTTGATTGAAGATAATGTCATATCCATTGTCACTTAATTGACTTATGGACAATAGATTATGAGCTAATCCTTCTACTAATAAAACATTTGAGATAGAAGGAAGGTCATTGTTTCCTATGGTTCCAGAACCAATAATATTCCCTTTCTGATTACCTCCAAACTTCACATCTCCTCCAGCTTTAAGTTCCAGGCTTTGGAACATAGACCTTTTTCCCATCATGTGTCGTGAGCACCCAGAGTCTAGGTACCATGACTGGTGTTTCAATTGAGCTGTTAAGGACATCTGCAACAAATATCATTTTATCCTTAGGTACCCATATCTTTTTGGGTCCTTTTGGGTTAGCATAAGAGTTTCCAGAATGTGATGTATATTTTATATCATGTGAGTGTCCAAACTTGAATTGCTTATTCAGAGGTTTGTAACTGAAGGTCATTTTAGCAACAGGTTTTGGAATGTATGTCTCCTTCCCTTTGGGAGGTTCATATCCAATTCCTCTTCTGTTTTTCCCACTAACTCCATAGATCATTGAAGCCATTTTGCTTTTGGCTATGCCTTTAGCAAGAAAAGATTGAAAGCTATAGTCATATTCTTTCAGAATATCTTTTGAACTAGACACATACTCTGAACTAAAATTCTTTTGAACATTTTGAATTTCCTTTTTAAGTTTAAAATTGTTTTCTAAAAGTTCAGATTTTTCTGTTTCAAGTTTCTCAATATCAGATGCAAGACTCTTCTTGAGTTTCTTGTATTTGATTTTGAGCTTACTATACTTTTCCAGAAGTTCTGATAAACTATCAGCAAGTTCTTCTCTAGAAGATTCAGAAAATACCTCTCTTTGTTCTGACTCACAGTCTGAGTCATCTTCTGTGATAGCCATCAGAGCTAGGTTGGCATTTTCATCTTCAGAACCAGATTCATCTTCAGAAGAATCTGAGTCATCCCAGGTTGCCATCATTCCTTTCTTCGTTCCAAATCTCTTCTTTGGTTTTTCTTTTTGAAGCTTTGGACAATCACTTTTGAAGTGACCAGGTTCTTTGCATTCATAACAGATGATCTCTCTTCTGTTTGACTTTTTGTGTCCATAAGATTTTGGTTTATCTTCTGACTTCTTGAAGTTCCTGAACTTCTTTTGTCTGTGCTTCCACAGATGATTGATCCTTTTGGAGAGCAAAGATAGTTCATCTTCTTCTGAAGCTGATTCTTCATAGTTTTCTTCTTCAGCCTGAAAAGCGTTAGTATCAAATTTCTTAATTAATTTAAGGGCTAGAGACTTACCTTTCTTCTGAGGCTCATGCTCATCCAGTTCAATCTCATAACTTCTGAGAGCGTTGATGAGTTCCTCCAGAGACACATTGTTCATATCTTTTGACACCTTGAAGGCAGTGACCATTGGTGCCCATCTTCTGGGTAAGCTTCTGATGATCTTTTTCACATGATCTTCTTTGGTATATCCTTTGTTCAAAACTCTCGGACCAGCGATCATAGATTGAAACCTAGAGAACATTGCTTCTATAGACTCACTCTCTTCAACTTTGAAGGCTTCATACTTCTGAACTAAAGCCAGAGCTTTAGACTCCTTAACTTGAGCATTTCCTTCATGAGTCATTTTGAGAGACTCAAACATATCATGCGTTGTATCTCTATTAGTGATTTTTTCATATTCTACTTTAGAGATAACATTTAAAAAAATATTTCTAGCTCTGTGATGATTTTTAAAATCAGCTTTTTGTTGTCTATTCATATTTTTTCTATCCACTTTGTTTCCTTCTGAATCTGTAGGATGTTTGTAACCATCCAAGACTATATCCTAAAGATAACTATCATGACCTAGAAAGAAACTTTCCAGTCTATCTTTCCAATACTCAAAATCTTCACCATCAAACACTAGAGGTTTGTTGTAACTATTATTGTTTTATTCAGTGGCCATTGTGTTTTCTTCTGGATCTTTTCCTGACACGGTTAAGTGTTGTGCTCAGAGTCAAGCTCTGATACCAATTGAAGGGGTAAGAAAACACTTAGAATGGGGGGTTGAATAAGTGACTTTTTTTGTTTTCAAAACAAAGCTCAAACACTAATGGAAGAACACAGTTATTTTTATCCTGGTTCGTTTGAACTCAAACTACTCCAGTCCACCCGCCAAGGTGATTTCGCCTTTCTCAACAAGGACTTAATCCACTATAATCAACTGATTACAATCACACAACAACTTTTGTGACTAACAATGCACAGGTAAACTTACAAGTGACTAACACCACTAAGACTTAAATCTAGTCCTAGTCTGCTTGAGAAATCTGACCAAACTTGGTCTCTCAAGGAACAAATACAGAAGTTTAATCTTTACAGATAATGAAATAGAGTTTGCTTCTAATCAAGCTATATCACAACTGTGATTTTTCACTTAGAATATAATGCACAAATTGTATGAACAATGAGTTTGTGAGCTTTTGGATTTTTCACGTAGTTTCTTGCTTCTTTTGAAAATTTGATTGATTTTCTTGGTTCACTTAAAGTTGTTGGCTTGAAATAAATGTCCTTCTATTTATAGTAGGAACAATAAGACTGTTGTTGGCTTCAGAAAAGATGGAGAGCATTAAATGCTTTGCGTGTATCCTTGCAATATTCCATTTTCCAAGAAACTAGTTGTAGGCACTTGAGTGCTTTCAGCCGTCTTTGCATTAATGAGCAAACGTCAGAATGTAAGAACATGTTTTCCTTTTCTTTGACAAGACAAGTTGATCTAAATGTTACTCCAGAATTTTCTCCAATGTCTTTAAGTCAGAACATGCTTCACTCATCTTCTAGGCAGTGTGTTGCTTGCTAAGAACTTTGAACAGCGCTTGCTTTCAAGTTATCTTCTGAACAAGGAGCCTGCTAGAAGTTAGAAGATATATTTAACAAATAAAGTGTCTTACCAGAGTCAGTATATGTGTTTGAATAAAAGGTTCTTTTATCAAAGAACTTCTTCATAATCTTTGCTTAGTACTTTAGAATGTTTTCTGTCAGAACATTAACTAAGACATTCAAAACACATTCATCAGAGCATAAATTATCTTAAATATAATTTAGTTATCATCAAAACTCTTGAGATAGGTTAGAACTAATCGTGTTCTTTCAGATTCTCCTTCAAACAACGTTATTTGATTTTCACCCAACAAGTGTCTTTCGAATGGGTCATTTTTGTGCACCCTTCGAAGGAGCCAAATGTGTGCTCCTTGAATGGGTTACCAAAGTATGCCTTAAGGTGGGTCTTGTAAGTCCTTCGAATGGGCCATCAAACATGTCCTTCGAATGGCACATCCAGACATGTCCTTTGAAGGGGTCATGTATATATCTTTGAAAGGGCCAAATGTGTCCTTTGAATGGACTATGCAATCCTTCAACATGGACTCATATGTATACCCTTTAAATAAACCAACCATGTGTGTTGAAGGTTGTCAAGGGTGGAATTGAAGCATGCTAAAGGGAAATGTGTCCAGTCGAAGCTAGTGTAAACATAGCCAATGCCATATCGAAGCCTGTATACAAGAGGTCTAAACTTTGTGTTTCCAAGCAAGCATACAAGAGGCCAATGCTCAAACGAAGACTTGCATGAAGGGAGCCATATGCCCAAACGAAAGAGGCATGCAGGAGGCAAAAAATGCCCAGATTCGAAAGAGGCGTGCAGGAGGAAAAAATGTGCAATCGAAGGATGCCAAAAGGAGGTTTTTGCCTTGGAATCGAAGGAGGCTACATGAGGATTTTTGCCTTGTGCCTGCTGGCTTGGTGTGCGGCTCTTGCGTGCAAGAAGGAAGCTTTGGCTCAAACAAAAGCTACATGTATCCAGTCATCAACTTTGTGAGTCAAGGAAAGCATGGAGGAAATGTTTATCTAATCAACATAGGCATGAAGCATCAAACATCCAAACGAAGCAGGCATATAGGAAGTTATTGCATTGTGAACCATGTGAGGCTAGAGATGCAATCGAAGGTGGCATGTAGGAAACTCCTGCCTTGTAAATCAAAGCTAGCGTGTCAGAGGCCAGCGCCCAATCGAAGGATGTAAGCCAAGCTTACATCGATAGAGGCCAAAAGGCCAATCGAAGGAGCTGAATCGAAAAAGACTTGTTTTTCTCCAATTTTATCAAAAAGATTATTTTTATCTGTTTTCCCCTTTTTTAACAATTTCCTTTTTAACTTGATACTGGAAAATCCAATTGTACTTGTGTCATATTGAATCTTGAGAATCCTTATGAGAAATACCTTGAGAAATGAGAGGGAAAATTTTGGGGTACAACAGTTGCCCCTGTTCAATCTTCTTAAACCTGAAGAGTTAGATTGGGGAGTCTGCCATTCGTGACTTGAAGGTGGAAGATGATTGAACACTAGAGTGCCTAAAAATTTGTGCTCGATGATGTCGTGGTTGATTGTGTAGGGAATGGGCTTAAAGATTCCATTTGGAGAAATGATGGATAGTTGTCAGAGATGGGCTTATAGATGCCACCCAAAAGTGATTGTTGACAGAAATTAGACTAAGTGTAAACTTGACTTCAACTGTAAAAGAATCAGAATAAATCTTTGGAGTGATTTATTCGAACCAGAGAAAGCGTCTACAGGAAAGGAATCAGGATAAACCATTGATCAATTTAAACTGAACCAGCAGAGGTCTAGAAAAGAATTAGAATAAATCTTGGAGCGATTTATCTGAACCAGAGAAAATGTCTACCGGAAAGGAATCAGGATAAACCATTGATAGATTTAAACAGAACCAGCAGAGATCTTGAATATTCTTTAACTTGAAAGAATAAGAATATATCTTGGAGCGATTTATCTGAACCAGAGAAAATGTCTATCGGAAAGGAATCGGGATAAACCATTGATAGATTTAAAATAAACCAGCAGAGGTCTTGAATATTCTTTAACTGGAAAGAATCAGAATAAATCTTGGAGCGATTTATCTGAACTAGAGAAAATGTCTACCGAAAAGGAATAAGGATAAACCATTTATTGATTTAAACTGAACCAGCAGAGGTCTTATATTCTTTAACTGGAAAGAATCAGAATAAATCTTGGAGCGATTTATCTGAACCATAGAAGATGTCTACTGGAAAGGAATTAGGATAAAACATTGATCAATTTAAACTGAACTAGCTTAGGTCTTGAATATTATTTAACTGGAAAGAATCAGAATAAATCTTGGAGCTATTTATCTGAACCAGAGAAAAGGTCTACTGAAAAGGAATCAGGATAAACCATTGATAGATTTAAACTGAACGAGCAGAGGTCTGGAAAAGAATCAGAATAAATCTTGAAGCGGTTTATCTGAACCAGAAGAAATGTCTACCGGAAAGGAATCAGGATAAACCATTGATCGATTTAAACTGGACTAGCAGAGGTCTTGAATATTCTTTAACTGGAAAGAATCAGAATAAATCTTGGAGCGATTTATCTGAACCATAGAAAATGTCTACCGGAAAGGAATCAGGATAAACCATTGATCGATTTAAACTGAACCAGCAGAGGTCTTGAATATTCTTTAACTAGAAAGAATCAGAATAAATCTTGGAGCAATTTATCTGAACCAAAGAAAATGTCTACCGGAAAGGAATCAGGATAAACCATTGATCAATTTAAACTGAACCAACAGAGGTCTTGAATAATCTTTAACTGGAAAGAATCAGAATAAATCTTGGAGTGATTTATCTGAACCAAAGAAAGTGTCTACTGGAAAGGAATCGGGATAAATCATTGATCAATTTAAACTAAACTAGCAGAAGTATGAAGGAAGTATTCGTCATGTAGATAGTCACCCAGTCCTGTTTCGGGAATTGATCTACAATTGATTTGTTCACAGATAGTTGTTCTGTCTTGTTAAAGGTATTAATCTGGAACTGTTGAAAATTGTTGTTGATAGCTATGTGTTGATTGATCTTTCCTGAAAAGGTAAAGAGTTAGTTTTATGCAATGCCATGATGTATGAAAGGCATGGCGTAATGATTTTCTCAAAATAAATGAGATTGTGTCGTATGCATTTGTTATGTATGTAATATGATGCATAAAATGCAAAATGTTGTTAGAATGTATTTTTGTTTTGGAAAATAAATCCTTGACAAATGTTGGGGAGCTTTGGGAGGATAAATTTTGGACTGTCGTTGGGGATGAAGAGTATGCACCTCTCTAGACCATGTTTTAGGATGTTTCTGCTAGGGCTTTTTGTTTTGTTATTTGAGAAGAATTCCTCTGGGGAATGTTAATTTTGCTTGAGGAAAACTCTGTGGAGAGTGTTGACTCATGCTTGGTGAAAAGAGCTTAGGATCCTTAGTGGTTTGTTGCTCTACTGGGGAGTTATCTCTTGATGGAAGAGAAAGGAAGTTAACAAATAACTGTTATCTGGTTGTCTCCCAAGTTTTGTAGCAACTTACTGGAGATTGTAGGAAAGTCTACTAGAGAAGAGGAGTTGTGGTCCCTTGATTTGTGATAGTTTGGGAGGCAAATTCAAGCTGGGGAATCTTTCCGTTTGTTAGGGAAATAAACCTTGTCGCCAATCTGCTAGAGAGGCATTTTCTTTTGGAAGAACTCCTCGAGGATTCTTTTTGAGACCGACTCAGCTGGGAAGAAGGTTTTCCAGAGATTTAAAATTTGGCTGGGAGTTTTCTGGATACAACTTTGTAGGGACTTGACTGGGGTTCATCCTATGAAAAAGACTTTATAGGAATTCGCTACTGCCCCCAAGTAACAAGTGTTGGTAGCACTACCAGGAAATGTTTGCTTGATCGTACGTAACCCTTCATGTTCAATGCCCCAAGTGATTCAGATACAGACCTTCCCCTGGTTATTCATCATTTCTTGTGAGATTTCTTGGAATCTTGACTTGACTGTCCCAGATTGTTTACCTTGGGTTTTGGTAAACAACCGCTGATCCTCCAAATGGTTACTTATTTGGTTACTCGCAGGATCGATCAGATTGATCCTATGGACATAGGTTGATTTTGAAGTTTGATTAAAGTGGATAAGGCTTTAAGTAAAATGTTTCAAGTAAATTGCATAAAGGAAAGGCTTGGTAAAATAAACAAGGCTTTAAAATAAAGGTTCGACAGGAATTTAAAGGAGAAAAGCAAGTAAAATACTGGAAAAGTAAATGACTTTAATTGATAAAAATTGGTGTTTCACACATACATTTCTCAACAATTCTTTTGCTCACACTGGGTACTTGAATCTAAATGAGTGACTATGTATCTATTTGTGAACACACGCGAGAAACTACATGTCTACTCCTATTTATACCAAAACATTCCAAGTAACCGTCGGGCAGTTACACTGCTTCGAGATCAAGCCACTTGGCACGTTCTCCATGCTCGACGCTCCAGATCCTTGCACGTTTGCACGTAGTAACTGCTGGAAACCGTTTTCCCTCCAAAGCTTTGAATTTCAAACTGCTCCACTCTGGACCATCGAACACTTTCATCAGGAAGCGTCTTCGACGAAAACTTCTTCGACGTCGAAGGCAATCAGCCTTTTTCTTGGAAGAAATCTTCTAAGTATTTTGCCATCTTTCGACGGGCACTTCGACAGGCTTAACCAGTCGAAAGCATCTTTCAGCTTTTAATGGCTACCATCAATCAAAACAAAGGTGTCGAATTTAGGAGCCAACAAATTGCCCCCCAAGAATGCCTTATTTCGACTCTGAAAGAAAAAGGCATTCTTTGAAAACGCCATTCGACACCTGTTTTTCCACGCTTAGTCACAAGTTAACTTGTGCACTTTTTGTTGCTTTTTACCAACTATTGGCAATCCCAAGAAACCATCATTGATTTGATCCTAGGACGTCACTTTCAGTACGGCGTGCAGTACCAAACATCACTTCAGAATTTGTCATTATGACAAATCCCAAAAACGAGGACGCACGCTGCGTCTCTCTGTTTCTGCAGAAACGGCCAAAACAACAGGATGCTGCCACGCGTCCCACTAATTCCTGCAGCATTAAATGACATTTAATGTCCTCGTTATTGGGAATTTCTCCCACTACTATAAATAGTAGTGAATATCCCATTATAGGACTTTTTACGCAAACTAGCCCTCAAACTCCCTTGCTTTCATACAAACTTGCTCTCTTTGCAGAAAAATTCTTCCTTTTTCACTTCATCTTCATCCTCAACAATGGCCTCTGCTTCCACTGCCCCCAAGACTAACGCACCAACTGAACAACTTGTTAAGCCCAAGGTCTTTGTTACTGCTCCGGTAGTGAACTCTACAGGGAAACGAAGGGTCCCTGAACCTTCTGACATCTCCGTTCGCGATGCTTATTCGCGTCACTTGATGATCCCGGTTGGATACTCCAACCAGATCTTCGCAATGTCTGGACCCATGAACCCAAGCATCTCTGAAGCTCTAAAGATCAAGAGCTATTTCCCCATCGTCGAGAAACTCAAACCAGTAGCCTGCGCCAAGAAGGATGCAGAAGACAACGAAGACCCTACACACGAGAAGATCGACCTCCGTTTCTTCAACAGAAGTGTTAGGGTCTTCAGGTCTTGCCCTAATCTGACCTCTGACTATGTTGCTTGGCTAACAAAGTTGGAGAAACATCAAACTCCAGTCTGGAAGGAAATGGGAATCTTTGACCTAGTAATGCTGTCGAAGACAGGTTTAAACTACTCCCCAGAGATGCTTATAGCTTCGCTGTTGTTCTGGGATTACTCTCACTTCACCTTTCACCTTCCATGTGGGATGTTAACCCCCACACTCTTCGACGTAGCGGCCATTACTGGCCTTCGACCAACCGGAGATTACTTCGACCCGGAGGAGATGTCGGAGGACCAAATTGGCTTTTCTGAGACCAAGCCAACATATACCACCTTTATCAACCATTATCACGACAGGTCGACGGATACAGTGTCGGATGTCGAACACATAGCGTTTCTAGCCTTATGGCTAACTCGCTTTGTGTTTTGCTCGAAATCTCTACAAGTGACCAAAAAGATGGTCACTCTTGCCACCCAACTGCATCACCGCCAAAACATCTGTTTGGCAGAACTAATTCTGGCCAGTCTTTATGACTCAATCAGCAATGGGGTTACTCTCTTGAAACATGTCGAAGATAGGAACAGTTTGCTACTCGCTGGGCCTTTCTGGCTACTTCAACTGTGGCTCAACGCCACTTTCGAATCTTTCTTACCCAAGAAGATTCAGATAAATGAACAAGCCCCAGCGATAGCTAATAGACGTATCGAAGGAATTAGGCTGGCTCTACTGACACCTGTGGAAGATGGGCTGGAGTTCCAACAAACCTTCACTAACTTCGTTCTGATGTTCGCTCGAAGGAAGGAATTTGTTTCAACTATGGCTCCATTTGCTCAACGGAAGGTGGGGCCAGCATGGTTCACAAGGCCACACCCAAAGGAGTCGAGTGGTCCCAACGTCGATGAGCACACTGTACTTTGGGAGGCGTTCCTGACACCCAGGATCATGCCTCTTCGATTTAAGAGTTCTAAGACTCATTTGAGTCTGCTTGCCTATCAACCAAATCTGGTATCTCGCCAGTTTGGTATCATCCAAACCCTGCCTTCTCCTATTTTTCAAAGAGAGAAGTCAATGTTGTACTTCTGCAACGATTATACAGAAGAAGCTGCCATCAAGCATATCGGAAGATATGCTGGTCGAACAATCCTCTCGCTGTTTAACTACCAGCTTAATTTCCTTTGCTCACCATCCTTTGAGGAGTGGTGGAGAAGCTATTATGCTGAGTACTTCTTCGACGAGAAGGACTTCATGGCAGAGTTGCAGAAGTCTTTTGTCCTTGTGTTGGACAAAGTAAAGAAATGTAAGTTCATGCTCTCACATTACTTTTTATCTTTCTCTTCGACTGTTAGCCTGTTAACTTTCCTTTTCGCTTTCAGTTGTTCGAAAACCCTTAGCCAAGAAGGCTACAGAAGGCCCACAAGGAGGAGTCCCTTCAACAAAACCTCCACCGCCGGCGAAGACTATAGCGCCGGCGAAGACAACAGGCAGCCAACAGGGAGAAGGCTCTTCGAGGAGGCCTCCTGCATCGGTAACCAGATTTTCTTCATTTTTCTTCTGGCTTTCGATTTTTTATTTTCGATGTAATTATTTAATCGAATTCCTATTGGCTTTCTAGGCCCCTTCGCCCAAGAAAAGGGCAGCATTGGTGATCGAATCGGGGAGTGATGACGAAAGTGATTCCCCTCCTACTCCCTTAAAGAGGCGAAAGTTAACGAAGGACGCTTCTGTTCCTGCTCCTGCTCCTGAAGGTCGAACCGTCAGAATAAAGGTCGCTGTGAGAAAGCCTAGGCCACCTGCAGTGGTCATCGAGGAACCAACTGAGGAGGAACTGAACGCTCTTGTTACCAAGCCTGTCGAAAGTGACAATTCCAGCCCTGGGGCTGAAGTTAATCCACAGGTAATCTATTGGACCCTTCTCATAACTTAGGCATAGATACCAGTATTCGATTATGTCTCTTTCGACATCTGAAGATTTGTCTTCTTTCTCCTTTTCAGGACACTACTGAAAGTTCCCCACCAAGGACTTCAGAAACTCTAGAATCTGCTGATCTTAGCAGGCCTCGGGAAAAAGATTTGGGCAATGACGAAGCCCACACTGAGAATGAGGCCAATGCTGAAACAGTGGAGAAGACAACAGAGGAACCTATGGTGGAGGAAACACAGCCAGAAACGGTTCCTGTGGTGGACTTGTTGTCAGAAGAGAATCCTGAAGGAAGAGACCAAGGCAATGGCGAAGAGAATCAAGATGCTGTTGACGAAGAGCATCAAGGTGGTACTGGCGAAGAACACCAGGATGACGCTAGCGAAGAGCCACAAAATGACGCTGGCGAAAGACCCCAAGGTGATGTTAACGAAGAACCACAAGTCGACGCTAGTACCGCCTCAGTCCAAGTCGAAGAGCAACCAAACGAGGCACTCAGCATCCAACCGCCTCAAGCCCAAGATAATACTGTGGCAAGGGTCACCTCCTCAAAGCACAGGTCAAAAGAGGACTTGGAAATCTTGAAACAAACTGACCCTGTCAGCTACCTCAATGCAATCATCGAGAGTAAGAGTTCTTCTGACACTAGTCAGGAAATTCCTACCCTGTCGGGGAAATCTACTGAAACTTCTCCTCTTGATGATGCGTTGGCGAAGGTCAAGGCCCAGTTCTTCAAGAGAGATTTAATGAAGACTTTAGAGGGGGACCCCACTGCTCCATCATGCTTAAAAGAGGTTTTGAATGCTGTTGACTTCGAAGCTGTAGCCCCAGAGATCTCAGACTTAATCATGGAATTACATTCTATGATTGATCAAGTCTCAGCGGATTACAGGCGCCAACGAACTTTTAACAGTCAGCTCGAAGTGCTGCATGGCAAAAGCTCATCTGCGTGGACTGCTGTCTCAGATTCGACTTCTCGAATTGCCGAGTTGTCGAAACAGAAAGCGTCTGCACAGGAAAGGGTCGATGCTATTGAGCGAGAGAATATCTCCTTCCGAGCACAAATTGCAGAGATAGAGGCGAAGATAAACGCCAACACTGTACTCCAGGAGGAAATTCTTTCGACCATCCCAGACGCTGAGAGCCAGACTGAGATCAAGCAAGGCCTGGAATTCGCTGAGAGGGCTCAAAGCCTCGGCGCCCAAATTGCCAAACTGGTGCAAGAAAAATCTTGGTGCAAAAAAAGGTTGGAGCTGCAGTATGCCAAGTATCTTCGACTCAAGAATTCTCTTTCCTTTTGATTGATTCTCTTTTGTAACCATCTTCTGTAATCGCTTTCGACAACAATTGCCATTTTGGCTGAAATTAATAAAAATTTCCATTTTGGCATTTTATGGTTAATTTAGCTTGTTCTTTTATTATTTTATTTTTATCTCTTGAAGTATAGGCTTATATTTTTTCAAATATTTACCATTTACTCTCAAGAGCCTTTTATCACCACTTATCTCTTCGACTTCATAGGCTCCACCAGAAAAAGTTTGGATAACTCTGAAGGGTCCTTCCCATTTGGGTGACCATTTCCCCATGCTTCGATCCCGTCGATCCATGGGAAGAATTACCTTCCAAACTAAATCTTCAGGCAAAAATACCTTAGGTTTTACCTTTCTATTATAAGAGTCTTCTACTCTTTTCTTCTGAAGCCTGAGTAAGTCGAGAGCGTGTAATCTCTCTTCGTCTAAATCCACCAATTCATCTAACATCATATTCCAATAAACCTCAGAAGGAATATCATAATGCCTCTGAACTCTTGCAGATTGAAGACAAATTTCTGCTGGCAATACTGCATCATGGCCAAAAGTTAGCCTATATGGTGTTGTACCAGTGGCTTCTTTTGGGGACGTTCGACAAGCCCATAAAATCTGGTCTAACGTCTTATGCCAATTCTTTGGTTTCTTCCCAACATGTTTCTTTATCAAGCCAATCACCACTTTGTTAGCTGCTTCGACTTGACCATTCGCCTGTGCATAGTAAGGCGTGGATGTTAGGAGTTTGAAACCTGTTTCCTGAGCAAATTCCTGCATCTTTCGACCAGTGAAAACTGAACCTTGATCAGTTGTTATTGTCTCAGGGATTCCATACCTAAAGATAATGTTCTTTTGAATGAATTCAATGACATTTTCTTGGTCTACATTGACTAAAGGGACAGCTTCGATCCACTTAGTAAAATAATCAATGCCTACCAATATGTATTTCTGACTCTTTGATGATGCTGGTCGAATCTCTCCAATAAGATCCAACGCCCATCCTCGAAAGGGCCAAGGCTTCACTATCGAGTGAAGTTCGCTTGCTGGTACATGCTGGATGCCTGTATGGACTTGACACTCTTGGCAACCTTTGGCGAACTCAACACAATCTTTCAGCATAGTGGGCCAATATAGTCCTTGTCGAAACAACAACCATTTCATCTTATGGCCTGCTTGGTGAGCCCCACATGCCCCAGCATGTGTAGTCGAAAGGGCTATGTATGCTTCAGTTTCACTTAAACATTTCAGCAACACCCCTTCAGGCGTCTTCTTGAATAACTCATTACCCATGAGTACAAAACTCAACGCCCTGTATTTTGTTTTTCGTTCTGTCGGAGCTCCTGGATTTTGAAGATAGTCCACAATGGGTTTCCTCCAATCTTGCTCTGACAAATTATCAATGAACGAAATCTCGAAGTTTGAGTGATCAGCATAACCCAGCCTCGTCGATTCCAAGTCTGATGGTGATAGACAAGTTGCCTTTATCTTTTCTCGAACTTCGATTGCTCTTTGTAATCTCGTTTTTGAAATCTTATACCCTGATGCAATTTGTGCCAAGTCATTGGCTATTTGATTTTCGACTCTGGGTATGTGTCGAATATTGACACTTTCAAATTGCTTCAATAAACGATTTGCTATCACAAAGTACATAATGAGATTTTCTCTTATGCATTTATACTCCTTTGTGACTTGCTTGATGACTAACTCTGAGTCTCCCATTATTTCGACTCGAGTTGCCCCCAATTCCAACAATATTTCAAGGCCAGTAATTAGAGCTTCATACTCAGCCTCATTGTTCGAACAAGAACCTTCTATTTGGTACTTGAATGTTGTTGGAATTTTATCTGGAGAAATAATCAAGACTCCTACTCCTGTTCCATTTTTATGGCTGGAACCATCGAAGTAGAATTTCCAAGGTTCTATCTCCACATAATTAATATCCTCGACTTGAATTGAGTGGTCGACTATGAAGTCTGCAACCACTTGTCCTTTTACTGCCTTAAGAGGCATAAAGGTCAAGGAGTATTCAGTCAATGCTAATGCCCACTTGCCAATTCGACTATGCAAGATAGGTTTCGACAACATATATTTGAAAACATCAAAATGAGACGAAACATAAACATCAACTGGTTTTATATATTGCTTGAGTTTTGTACAAGAGAAATACAGACATAGACACAATTTTTCAACTTCGCTATATCTAGTTTCTGCATCATTCAAAACTCGACTTAGATAATAAATGGGTCTTTCGACTCCATTCTCATCCTCTTGGGCTAACATACTTCCCAGAGTTTTGTCAGATGCAGCTATGTACAATCTCATACTCCTATTGCTACAAGGAGGCACCAAAATAGGTGGCTTAGTGAGGTACCCTTTGATTTTGTCGAAGGCTTCTTGTTGCTCTTGCCCCCATTCGAACCCCTCCTTATTCAGTCGAAGTAAGGGTGAAAAGGCCTGAGCTTTCCCACTTAGGTTAGATATAAACCTTCTCAAGAAATTTATCTTGCCTAAGAGAGATTGCAATTCCTTCTTATTCGATGGCGCTTTCGCTTCCAAAATTGCCTTTGTCTTGTTCTGATTTATTTCGATTCCTTTCTTGTGGACAACGAAACCCAAGAAATCTCCAGCTTTTACACAGAACGCACACTTCAAAGGGTTCATCTTCAGACCATGTTCTCTCATTCTTTCTAATGATTGTCGAAGGTGGTCAATGTGACTCTTCCTGGAAACAGATTTTATAACAATATCATCAATATAAACTTGCATAAAAGTGTTAATAAAATCATGGAAGATAGTATTCATTGCTCGCTGGTACGTTGCCCCAGCGTTTTTTAGGCCAAAAGGCATCACTACCCATTCGTAAGTGCCTAAGGCCCCTGGGCATCGAAAAGCTGTTTTCGACACATCCTCTTCAGCAATGAATATTTGATTATATCCTGAATAACCATCGAGCATACTCAGGTATTCGTAGCCAGCGGCAGAATCGACTAGCATTTCCGCCACAGGCATAGGATATTCATCTTTGGGGGTGGCAGCATTCAAATCTCTGAAATCTATGCACACCCTTAATGTGCCATTTTTCTTAATTACTGGCACAATATTTGCAATCCATTCGACATACCTTGTAACACGGATGAATTTGCATTTCAGAAGTCTTTCGACCTCCGTTTTGATCTTCGACAATATTTCTGGAGCGAAGCGTCTTGGATTTTGCTTGATTGGCTTCTTTCCAGGTTTGATTGGCAACTGAAGTTCTACCAATCCTCTGTCGAGACCAGGCATTTCGTCATAATCCCATGCAAAACAATCTTTAAACTCTTTCAGCAATTGGATTACTTCCAACCTAAGTTCTGGATCAATTTTGGCGCTGATGTAAGTTGGCCTATTCTCTGATCCTTCGCCTAAGTTGATTTCTTCTAAAGGGTCTTGTGCTAACATCTTAATGTTGTTCGCCAAGGGATCCTTTTCGAAGCCCAAAGGCTCATCGTCATAGATGGCGTCGAGCCTCTGTTCCTGCATTTCATCTGGCATGATATCAGGAGGTCTTGGATCGAAATCCTTTCCTGGGCCAACAGCAGATAATTGTTGATCATTGGCCTGTGTGGCCATGTACTTTACTTCGGCTTCGAGAGCCGTTATCATCTTGGTTTCGGCCACATAAGCCGAAATTCGCTTCAGAGATTATGACTCAGTCATTATCACTGAATTCACTTCCCCAACCAGTTGGTTGGATATCAGTTAGCCCACTGAAGTCTATGTGGGACAAGTCTTCTCTGTCCCATTGGAAACCATGCTCAGGATGCAGGTATAGGGAACAAAAGGTGTTTGGCGCTGGCGCCATGTCGAAGTCAGGAGTTGGACATGGCCCTATGTGAGCCAAGTTTTTGTCGAAATCTGTTACACCCAAGTGATTTACTTCGCCAAGATAGTAACTTTGATCCGCCTCTATGTTTTCGACCATCCCATCTGGACGCCATAGAAGCAGCCTTTGATGCATCGATGAAGGCACAGCACCTACACCATGAATCCACTCACGGCCTAACAAAAGGTTGTAGTTAGGTTTGGCCGATATGACCATGAACATTGTTGGTCGAAGGATCGACCCAACTTTTATGTCGAGCTGGATCACTCCCATGGTGGTCCCAATGCCTCCCTCATAGTTGGACAGGACCATATTGTGAGGTTTGATTTCTTCATCCCTTTTGCCAATCTTCCTTAGCGTAGAATGAAGGATAATATTGATAGTGGCCCCACAGTCGACCAATATTTTGTTCACAGTGGTCTCTTCGAGCTTAGCCCTTATGAACAAAGGTTTGAGGTGATTCTTCATCGCCTCTGTAGGTGGCTCGAAGAAGCCATTTTGTTCCTCTGTAGCGCCATTGTCCATGACAAAATAGCACACTGGCCTGTGTTTGGCCATTTCTTGTTCCACCTCCCAGTCACTGGCTTCGACTTCTACTTGTCGATTGAATTCCCTGGGCAGTACTGAAACAATGTTCACCATTATATCCAAAGTATCGTCGGACTCAGCATCATCTTCGTCTTCGACTTCGCTCTGGTTAGGCCAAACTAGCCTATTGGTAACTGGTTCTCTCTCAAGAGGCTTTCTTTGTTTCCTTTGAGGCACATTCGAACTAGTTTCTGCCTTAGGTTCGTTGGCAGCCTCCCTTTCAGCTTTTCGCCTTCTTTGATATCTCCTCCATTGGGATCTCGACATAGGATTTTTTCCCTTGTAGTTGCTGGACACTTGAGCAACCTTGGGTGCAGCAACTTGAGGCTCTTTCTTCTGAATTAAAGAGGAACCTCTTGGCACATCGAAAGAATGCCATTTCTCTTCACTTGGCCTTTTCCGGCCAGATGTTTTGTACCAAGTGTCTACTGGTACATTTGTTGGAGGCCTAAAAGTCAAAGGCCTCTTGTCTTGATGAGAACCCCTCCTGGGATCATGTCGAAGGTCAGCATTCTCCCTTCTCTTGTTCGCTGCTCTCACGCCTTGTATGTGCTCAGCAGCTTTTTTATCAAAGATAGAACTGCATCTTGGACACAGCATCACCTCTGATTTCTTCTTCTGGCATCTTTGTAAGAAATCTGCCAAGTTTTCGTTTTCCCTAGGGAAAGCCGTTTTATTAGCCTGCTCTTGCCTTATGGCTTCTTCTGAAGCTTTAGGGTCAGAAAGTTCAACCATGTTGATATTCATTGTATCCTTATTAGCAAGAGTCAGTTGCTTCATTTGTGTCTCCAGATTCTCCGTCTGGCCTTGTATAGTGGCCAAATGGGAACTGGGCTTTGGTCCAGTTTTTTGTGCTTCAGCAGTCTTCGACTTCGGGTCTTCGACCGCTTTCTGGACAGCCTCAATTGTCTTCCTGGATAAATTTCCAGAAAAACTGCCAAAGATTGGCATGTTGATGTGGTCCTTTGAGACTTCGACCATGGTAATGCCTGGCTTCTTCGACTGGATCCTGGTTGCCTCTATCATGTTCACCTCAGAGGGTTCTGCATAGTGGGCTTCAGCCTTCAGTGGATTGGAGTCAACAGCCATGGGGGATTTGTCAGCAAACTTTAATCTCCCTTCCTCAATAGCGTCTTGCACAAGATTCCTGAAAAGAAAACATTGAGAAGTTTTATGGCCCAAAAAATTATGATATTTGCAAAAACCTCTCTTCTTTCTTTGATCAAGAGGAGGCACTTTTACCCCAGGGGGTACTATCATTTGGCCATCTTTAACTAGCAAGTCGAATATTTCATCACATTTTGTGATGTCAAAACTATAAGTCTTTTTTGGGAACCTATCGTTGGTCCTGTCTGGACCAATGGGATTTTTCCCATTTGAGGGGACTAACTGTTTACAAGAGTATGGTGGCCCTTGTTTTAGTTCTGCTAAATCGACTTCTCCTTCTTCGACAGCTAAAGTATCGTCGAAGGATTCTAGATCTTCGTCATCCATCTCAACGTAAGCTATTCTCTCTCTCTTGTGAGTTTTCGTTGCCTTAGCTTTTTCAGCTTTGAGGCGTTCGACTTGTCGAACTCTATCGGCCAGTTGGGCCATGTCTCTTAGGTACTGGGTGTCTAGCTTCTTCCTAATGGAATAATCTAAACCACCTGCGGCCATTTCGACCAGCTCATGTTCTGGCACTTGTGTAAAACATCTCGCCTTAAGCAACCTAAACCTATTCAGATATTCGTCTATAGGTTCAGTGAAACGTCTCTTCACACTCGCCAGTTCTTTCAGGCTTATCTTGGTTTGCCCCATATAGAATTGTTCATGGAACAATCTTTCCAACTGGGTCCAATTGTGGATCGAATTGGGGGGTAGAGTTGTGAACCAAGTAAAAGCGTTCTTGGTTAAGGAACTTGGGAAATATTTGATCCTCAGGTTTTCATTATTTGAAATGTCTCCTGCTTCGATCAAATACCTCGCCACATGTTCGACAGTAGATTCTGTCGTATCCCCAGAGAACTTAGTAAATTTGGGGACTTTGCTCCTAGGAGGTAAGTCAGTTTGTAACACATATTCTGACAATGGAGATGTAAAGTTGGGCCTTCGAAAGCCCATGTTCATTCCATTCTGAGTCATGATTCTTTCGATCATGGCTGCCAGATTGTTTTCCAAACCCATGTTTTGGTGTTGGATATGCTGAACCATTTCGTCAGCATTTTGGTTTCTGTTAACTAACCTTACCTCTGGGGCTATTACCCTAGGTTCTTCGACAGGTTGTTCTACAGGCTGTTGAGCCTGATTAATGGTGGTTTCTTCCTCTACAAATATCCCCTGATTTCCTCTTATTTGCGCCCTTTGGGGCTGTCGAATAGGTGGGGGTACGCCAAAGAAATCAGCCAAACGCGTCATTTGCGCTGTAACTTGCTGATTCGATTGAGTAGTATTTTGTATTAGAGGATTTAGCACTGTACTCAAAGTTTGTGCCAACATTTGCACCATATCATGGTTGCTTTCGTCCATCTGTTGCCTCAAGACTGCTGTCGAGGCATTTGTAAGGCCATGGGCTACTTGGGACGTTCCTCCTAAGAGTTGGGTCCTATTTCTATTCGCCATGCCTACTCCAGAGCCTTGGAGTGGCGAAGAGGCACTCACGAAAGGGTCTGAATAAGTGGACGCAGCATTCGTCAGGCTTGCCACTTCAGAAGTTGGCATACCATAGAATGGAATAAATCCTGGGGGAACCACAGGCCTTGTGCCTATATTTCCCCTTGGAGGGGGAGTTCCCAAAGGTATTCTGGGGCCTGTAAACGAAGTTATTGGCCCCGTGGTTGTGACTGACACTGCTGGTGTCGAACCAACATTCGTCGTTTCACTTACGGTCATATTAACCGTTGCTCCCACACTTGGTGGTGGAATTTCATTATTGTTTGGCGGATTCGCCATCTCTTCCCTTCTTCTGGCAGTATTGCTATCGTTGGTGTATATTCTACCACTCCTCAATAACATACAACTCGAAAAGATGAGATTATTTTTCAACAATCAACACACAGTCCCACCAGGTGTGCCAATTTGTTTACCTTGGGTTTTGGTAAACAACCGCTGATCCTCCAAATGGTTACTTATTTGGTTACTCGCAGGATCGATCAGATTGATCCTATGGACATAGGTTGATTTTGAAGTTTGATTAAAGTGGATAAGGCTTTAAGTAAAATGTTTCAAGTAAATTGCATAAAGGAAAGGCTTGGTAAAATAAACAAGGCTTTAAAATAAAGGTTCGACAGGAATTTAAAGGAGAAAAGCAAGTAAAATACTGGAAAAGTAAATGACTTTAATTGATAAAAATTGGTGTTTCACACATACATTTCTCAACAATTCTTTCGCTCACACTGGGTACTTGAATCTAAATGAGTGACTATGTATCTATTTGTGAACACACGCGAGAAACTACATGTCTACTCCTATTTATACCAAAACATTCCAAGTAACCGTCGGGCAGTTACACTGCTTCGAGATCAAGCCACTTGGCACGTTCTCCATGCTCGACGCTCCAGATCCTTGCACGTTTGCACGTAGTAACTGCTGGAAACCGTTTTCCCTCCAAAGCTTTGAATTTCAAACTGCTCCACTCTGGACCATCGAACACTTTCATCAGGAAGCGTCTTCGACGAAAACTTCTTCGACGTCGAAGGCAATCAGCCTTTTTCTTGGAAGAAATCTTCTAAGTATTTTGCCATCTTTCGACGGGCACTTCGACAGGCTTAACCAGTCGAAAGCATCTTTCAGCTTTTAATGGCTGCCATCAATCAAAACAAAGGTGTCGAATTTAGGAGCCAACACAGATGTGCTAAACAATGATCATGTTGTTCCCCCTTGCTTATAGGAGATTTGTCATTGGAAGTGTCGTCCTATTTGAAGTGGTTATGTTCATTGAGAGAGTTTTTTGTTCACTGGATATTCTTCATGTGAATTTGTTCACTTTCAAACAATTATCTGTATGCAAACAACGCTATTCAAATAATGCAAAGTTTATGCTTGTCTTGAATTTTTGAAAATGCGTTTTAGCGGATAAAAGAAATTTATAAGAATGTGAATTCAACTCAGGATTTAGAGTAAGCCTTACATGAGTCAGGATACTTTTGTAACAATATTTGTTGTACCCCAAAATTTTCCCTCTCATTTATCAAATATTTTCTCACAAGATCTCCTTTGGTCCAAGACTGCACAAGATTTTATCAGCTCAAGACACCTCCTTAAGCACTGATGACTGAAATTAGGGTTTGAGATTGCACAAGGATAATTGAACTTTTAATGCCTCATATGTCTTTCATGGATCATTATGGACCCTCAATATTTCTCATGTCAAGTTTCAAGTCTTGGATCACATTTTTGCTCAGTCAATTGACCAGTTGACCTAAAAATCAATTGTATTAGGGAAAAAGTCAATTGTGGCCAATTTACAGTCAAACTTCATAATATTTAATCCATATCAACATTATAAAATCATATGTATCATTTGATCAAGTTTGGACCATAATTCCTCAAGAAATTTGATCAGATCATCAAAAGGGCAAAATGGTCAAAATTAGGGTTTTGACTGAGAAAAGGGCAATTTTCTTATTTTTGACCTAGCAAATGGTTAATTGGTTTGAGGCATGATATCAAGAGTTCAATTGCATCATTTTTACCTAATGACATGACTAAAAAAATCCCTCAAGATCAATTGATTGATAGTTGATTTTTTAGTCAACTGATCAAAAGTCAACTGTATACTGAAAAGTCAAACTTTGAGTTTTTGGTCAAAATCAAGTGTCAAAGATTACAATTCATCAAAACATGTAAAAATATGAAACTTATTCATCAAGAAATCAAAAAGTCAAGATTTCATTTTGAAAAGTCAAAGTTTTCAAACTTAGAAATTTTTCCAAGTGTTGAAAACTTAATTTTTTTTCACAACTTTGAGCCATTTTTTCACCATGATGCAAGATGATTCAAAAGAAACTTTCAACTTGAAAGTTGTAGATCTCCATGATATATAAAACATTTCTTTACACAACTTCTCCTATAAATGCTTGGATCTCAAGTTATTAATCCATGAAGTCATGGTCATGAAACTAAACACTTAGTGAAAATTTTACCCTAGTTTAAGCAGGATTTTGACCTAACTTCATGACAAATTTTCACATAGTTCCAAGGGGGATTTTCAAAAGTGATTCAAATAGGGGTTGGTGGGCACATTACAAGCTTTCCAAAATGTCCAAGAAATCCTTGAGATAATTCTTGAGCAAGGAAAATCGAATAGAGGAAGTTAGGGTTTCAAACTGAAATTATAGGTCATTTTGTGATGAACAAGAATTCAAATCTCAAGCCTATGTTGCACAATATTGATTTTCAGACCTCTAAACCTCAAGATCTCTCCCTAATCAGAAGATTACACTTGCTTTTGAGCTATTATCCAAGTGTTTGAAGCTTTGTCCAAATTGGTTTTCCATTTATGGAACAAAGTTACCATTGCTATTTTAATAAAGCATTGCTTTTGCAAATGTCAACTCTCCTTGAGCTCCTAACTTGTTGCCTTTGTCCATACTCAAGATGAATGATCAGAAGAAAACATGTTTAAAGGGCCTAACCACTCTACATGCTTGTACTTTCTACCTTGAAACTACATTTCTCACTTTTCTTCAAAATCAAGCAACTTAGCCATAACCCTATAACTCAGAAATCCCTTGTGCAAAACAGCTCTAACCTTTTGCTTATAGATACACAAGTCATTTGCAAGAAAACACATGCATACACAAGCCCTAAAACATACAAGAACTCAGAACTGAATCAAAAAAATCACCATTGTTGCATATTCTGACCAAAAACTTGAAACTCACATCTCTCTCGTGCGTTTTCAAGCCTTTTGGTTCCTAAAGCTTCCTTACATCAAATACAACTCATCCCTGTCCCTGTTACACAACTGTAACTCCATTTCCATCACCCTCCATAGCCAAAAACAGAGCACTACACATTGACTTCTCCAAGCCATTTCAGCCACTCTCAACTCAAGCTAACCATTGCATTAGCTTCCTGGGAACTTGAGGAAGCTAACCTGATCATTGCAACACCTTGAATCAAGCTCATTTTCATTTCACGATTTCCAATTTTTAGGTATTTTTCTTGAACTTCTATCTCATTACTTAGACATTATTAGGCTTACATTTGTGAAGATAAAATGTAGACATCATTGCCCTGAAGTTGTACATGTCCATAGATTTTATTTATATTGATTGAGCTAGGAAAATTTTAGGATTGAACCTCTGAAAATAATTAGGTCAGAATTTGGTACTTTCAAAATTTTTCGTTCATCTTTGATTTATAGTTTATGATATTTATATGGTTGGGTTCGTATGGAAAAATGGAGCAACTTTCATGTTTGCATTTTCCATTTTTGTTAAGAAATGATTGAGATATAGGTGGTCTGGCTGGAGGTTGAAGATGAAGTGTATTCATGACTCATTTTGTATTATATATTTATCATCTCAGTTAAGTTAACGGATGTATAGCCACCCCAGTGGTAAGACAGCGCACTGGTAACCAAGAGGGCATGGGTTCAACATCCAGCGCGTTGCCTTTTACATTTTTTCATATTTTTTTTGTTTCAGGAAGCGCTTGGGCCTCCATCCTATGGGCCTGGCCTTTTTTCTTAACATTCCCCCCCTATTTCTACTTTAACCCCCCTGACTTTTCTTTATATTTTATTTTCATTTTTTTATTTTTCTTTATTATAATAATAATAACTATTATTATTATTATTAATATCTTTTTTTTTGCTACTAATAAAAAAAACCCAAAAATATTTATATTTTATTATTTATATTTATTTAATTTATTTTCTTCATAAAAACTAAAAGAACAAAAACATTTTTTCATTTAATAAATTAATTTCTTTTTTTATTCAATAAACATTTAGACTATGGTTTAACTATCATATTATTTTCTTGTGAATAAAATCAATTTAGAACTTAGGACTTTTATTTGATTAATTTTATTTACTAATTAAGTTCACAAAAACCCTAAAAAACTTGTTTTCTTTAAATTAATTTATTTTACTAACTTAATCTTAATTTTCTTATTTTTTTAGTTAATTATTTTATTTTAGTTAACTAGGTCAAAAAACCCTTTTCATGAAAATCAAACAAAATTCACATTTCTTTTTACTTTTACAATCTTGCATTTTTATTTATTCATTTTTGTACAATATTCAATATGGTTGTAATAATTATTTAGATTTAATTTCTTGCAATTCCCCATTTGTAAATTTGTACATTCCTCCCCTAAATAATCTAATAGCTTAGTATTTTTATTTTCCGCAATTTAAATGCTTTATATACAAATGTTAGTAATTAGGGTTTTGTATGGAAAGATTAAAACCAACAAGTAGCTAACCCTAATCAAGACAAATCAAGCATGTAAACTAATACACTTGCACACATACACCCTTAGGGTAAACCCACTTTGTTGCCTTACAAACATGGCTGTATTATGCATGTGAGGTATCTTAGTAAAAACAAGCAAAAAATACAAGATCATAGTCCCTCGATGACGCTATCCATGTTGCCTTTCAAAATGATCTTAGTCCCTAAAGAAAATGCTAAGATATATTATAACGTTGCTAATCATGGCTATACGATGACCCTTGCCCGTCCCTTTTACATCCAAAGAATGGGTTTCTTACCAAATCAATGGTAAGATAACAATGTCAAAGGAAAGAGGAAATAAACATGAAAAACTTTTGAGTAGGTAGATTACTCCTAGTTGCTTGCTCAATTTCAAAACCAAAACATCCTTGCTATTTTCAAAACAAACACCAACACTTTCAAAAACAACTTTCAAACTTAAAAACATTTTCAAAATATCAACACTTTGTATATATTCTTACGAACGAGAATCATTACAAAGTTTGCCTAAACGATGGCCCCTTTTCAAAAATACTTTCAAAAATCACACAAAGAACATTTTCAAACAAAAGCAAGTGATCTAGAAAGTAACTAAGAGATCATGGAAAACCATGGATGAAAAGGGTGCTAATAACTTTCCTTTTCATAATCTACCCCCTGAACTCAAGAAAACATCTCAAAGGTCTTTCCTGTTCTTTTCAGCCTTTCCTTTTGGATAAAAGAAAATTCGATGGCGACTCTTGCTAACTGTAACATTTGCGATCAAACACAAAATGACCAAGTCAGTTCTCCCACCGCGTTACAGTATGCTTTTGAACTAACCCATGCTTCAATCAGGACTTTAAAAGGTTGTATCGTGGTATGGTTCACGGTTTAAGAAACAAGGGATAAGACCCAAAGTGTATTTGTACCCGCCCTTTCTTCGTGATGTTCTTCAGTACTAAACTCGGTTAGTTATGCGTTTGAACTTCTACTGAGTCTGGAAATGACGTTTTTGTGATGGTTCAGACAAGTTAAGTTTGTTGGAATGCAATCATTTTTGCCATATTTCCCATGTTGTTGACGATTTGTAGTGTCCTCTTTTTTTGATCTACTATCCCTGATTTTTTCCTAACTGTTCTTGTTTTGAGATTATAGTCAGCGGGATGCCCTAGTTTTTTTCTTAAGTCTTCTTCGTTGACTTAGTGGGCTTTTATTTTGAGAGGTAATGGTTGCCTGTGTGATAAGGAACTATCACCGTCTTTTGATTCCAGAGTAATGTTTTTGATGTCATTCGTTGTATATGGAGTGAAAGCTTGCGACTGACGCGCACTTAAATTAACTGAGAGACTATCCTGCCCCAGGTTATGATTAAGGGTTTTAATTTGTGTGAAAAGAAAAACTCCTACTTCTTTGGTTCAAAGGGGTTGACTAGGGATTATCCTCCTTATAACTCATGTGTTTAGGAATTGAAAGGAACGCCTATACAGCGTCAATAAGGTCTGTCCAAAAGCATATTGTATGAGATTATGGCATTATTTTCGCCATCCTCCCTCTAAAGGCTTGCAACTTTTAAAACAAGAGTTGAATATCATAAAGGGAGTAACAAGAATAGTTTAAATATAATGAAAGGATTAGTTCAAAACAAAAATATCCAATGCATTAATGAGAATAACCAAAATTTGACATAAAGATAATTTTTTAAGCAAACAAAGAAATTACAACTGAAAATTCGAATAAATAGAAAATTCTTCTGCCTATATCGTCACTTCATATGGTATGATTTTGAGGATGATAGAATAACTCCAGCTGACCATCTTGTGAGAATTCTAACACTCCTTCATTGATTAGGTCTTGGATCTTGTTTTTCAACGTCCAACAACTATCAGTATCGTGCCCCGGACTGTTGTAGTGATTGCACACCTTTCATTGGGATGATAACTAGGAGCAATAGTGTTAAGATTCCGAGGAGGATCCTTCAGTGTGAGAAAATTAAAATTCAACATGTGTAGCAAGACTTACGACATTGGCATGTTGAGTTTGGTATATTGCCTATTGGATGTATTCCGTTTACACCGATTACCTTGTCCTTGTTGACGAGGTGGTTGTTGGGCTCGTAACGTGGCAGCAATTTAGAAAGGTCCACTCTCCATCAAACTGGCTTCTTGTCTCATCGGAGGCTAATTAATGACTCAATCCCCAATTCTAGCTGCTTGCCCCATATGGTTGCATCTGTCTTGATGAAGTTTGTTGACGAGGGTCCTTAGCTCCTTTTGCCCCCGAGCTAAGTTTTGGATAAGAGCCATCTAGCCTACCATCAGTCCCATCATCTGGATCTTCATTATGGCTATCTCAGTTTGTAGCCGCTCAAACTAGTCATCTCTATAATGCTCAGGATTCTTTGTGGTCATGCCCCTAGTGATGAGTGCTTTCACTTCTTCTTGCCCCTTGGATAGGTTCAAGAAAATTTCCTGAAGTTGAGCATTTTGAGTCTGAATGCCTTGTATAGTCTTCTCTAGAGCCATCTCTACTGAAATAAATAGTAAGCATATGAGAGACTTGTGTGGGGAAAGCTTGTCATGATATGATGCATGGTATGTGGATGCATGTTTTCAAGGATCTTGTGGGGTAAACAAGAAGATGTTAGAAGTTGAACTTTGATCAGAGATTTGAGTGAAGAACTTCGTATCGATGGATGTCCTTCCATGAGAATCAAGCTCACCATGTCAAGTGAGTCATAGCCCTTGACTCAAGTTACCGTACTTTGGTCTTTGACGACATTTAATTAGAGAATGAATCCTCTTGTCCCTTGATAGGCGTCTGGTTCAACATGACCCTGCATCATATGCCTTTGAGATCCTTGAAATGGTTATTGAAAATGTCATGGTATGATGTCATGATGTTATGTACAAGTATGCAAAGCAAGCAAGTTGTTATGTACAAATAATCATATACACACAAAGCAGATAAGTCCTTAGGTTTAGGCTTGCATGGAGTTTGTAGGTAAGCACCCTCTTGAAGTTTAGTTGGCTTAACATATCCTAGAAAGTGATCGGGTTCTAAAGAGTCTCATATCACCGACCTTTCTTTTAGGCATTGTTCTAGCTCAAACACCGAAGTATTGCGGACAGAATATCCCAAAAGTCTAATCTCAATGAGTGTAGCATCGAGTATCAACCAAACTTCGGTCAGAACCAAAGTTTCTAAAGGTCAGTTAGAGATTAATGACACTATAAGTAAGTCTAATGTTATCCTTGACTGACTTAAGGAATATTAGTATAAGCCAGAGTATCATGCTAATGTAGCTATCACTTTGTCCATATCGGTCTACGTCGTACACCCTCCATGATTTATTGCTACTTACCTAAAAAGGTGCCCCAGATCCGGGTGTAGGATCTTTAACAATAACCCAAACAAGGACCCAAAAATGTAAAGTAAGCAAGTCAAACAAGGAAAGCAAGTAAAGGTGATCTAGCCCTAAGGTAACCCCACTTTTAAGTAAGTCCCCAGCAGAGTCGACAGTTCTGTAACACGGTAGGAGAAATGACTTGGGTGTTTTGTGTTTGTTCGCAATTGTTGCGGATTGTAAGAGTCGCCACCGATTTTTCTTTTATCCAATAAGGAAAGGGTGAAAAGAACAGGAAAGACCTTTGAGATTATTTTCTTGAGTTCGGGGGTAGGTTATGAAAAGGGAAGGTATTAGCATCCTTTCCATTTGTAGTTATCTACAGGCTCTTAGTTGCTTGCTAGATCACTTGATTTTGTTTGAAAATGTGCTTGTGGTGTGGGTTTTAAAAGTATTTTTAAAACGTCTTTGTAATGGCTCTCGTTTCTATAAGAACGCGTACAAAGTGTTGTTTTTGAAAATAGTTCAAAGAGGTGTTTGTGGAATGTGTTTTTTTTAAAGTGATTTTGAAAAGTGTCTTTGTAATGATTCTCGTTTCTATAAGAATGCGTACAAAGAGCTTTTTCTTTTGAAAATGTTTCAAATGAAAGTGTTGGTGTGTAAAAAATTTTGTTGTGAGCAAGCGAGCAACCTACCTACTCAAAAGGTCTTATGTTCTTTTCCTCCTCCTTTAAATGTTGCTATCTTACCATTGATTTGGTAAGAAGCCCCATTGGTGTGTTTGATTTGCATGCATTTGGTCTTTGAATTTTAGGTTGTCTACTTGTTGGTTTTTATCTTACCATACGTCCTAATTACTAACATTTATACAAAAGCAATAAAATGCAGAAAATAAATCCTACACTATTACAACCATATTGAATAGCATGAAAATGTAAAGACAAAACAAAAATAAAAGAAAGAAAAATGAATGCTTCGATCTAGGTAGAAAAACCCTTTGATTCTGCCCTTTCTGGCTTCCTTCAATTTGGGCCTAGAGTCAGTGGGGTCATGCCTTTCAATTTGGGCTTAGCCTGAGGCATGAGATGCAGCCTTCGATTCTGCCTTTCTGCCTCCTTCGACTGGGGCCTGGAAGTCAGCATGGGCGTGCCTTTCGAATGGGGCCTGGAAGTTATTATGGTGTCCTTCTAGCTGCCTCTTTCGTTCAGCATGGAGTGCCCTCTTCACCTTAAGTCCCTTGTTGCCTCCTTCGATTGGGGCTTGGAAGTCAGTGTGGAAGCCTAAGGCCTCGTCTCATGCCTCCTTCCTCTTGTTTCTTTCATTTGAGATATTAAATAGCAACATGGCCTGAGGCCATGCTAGCATTATCTTATGGATAGGTTAATTTTTAAATCATATTTAATAACTCAAGAAAAAAAACCAAAAGGATTAGCCATGAAAACAAAATAAAAGGGTGGAAACGAAAAGAAGAACAATGGTATGTACATGTTTGAAATGAAAAGAAAGTTTATTCACATGTTATACTAGAAACGAAGGGTTCAAGGTTAAGAGTGACTTACCTTGCTTGAAGTTGGGGTATGTGAGCTGGACCTTTAGCTGCTGCCCTGGACACTTCTGGATTTGAAGGGAAGAAACAAAGGTGATGTTTCTAATGCTGGATTTATAGGAGAAGAACAAGTGTGATTTCTTTCTACTGGATTCGAAGGAAAACAAAGTATGGGGGGATTGCTTCAGATTCGAAAGAAGAAAGTGTTTAGATTATGGGTTTATGTATGAAAATGTGTTTAAGTGTTTGAGAATTTGATGATTTTTCTCACGCCCCGAGTCTTTGGATGTGTGTCCAGCCCTTTATACATGTTATGGGGCTTCTTATTTATAAGCAAAGTTGGCTGAAGTTTTTGGAGGGAAAACAAAATAATTTGAACAATTTGAGTAAACTGATTATGTAGCTTTCGAGGGGCAGTATTCGTATGCCATTTCGGTGCAAGAATGGGGCAGTGTTTCAGGACTGCTGTGCAGCAGTTTTGGAGCGTTTTGGCCAGTGTACCAGGCTTGAACTTGGAAACAAGCATCTTTTGAATATTTCATCTTTCGTTTTGACCCCCCTTCGACCAGATTCTCCTTCAAACAACGTTATTTGATTTTCACCCAACAGTGTCTTTCGAATGGGTCACTTTTGTGCATCCTTCGAATGATCCAAATGTGTGCTCCTTGAATGGGTTACCAAAGTATGCCTTAAGGTGGGTCTTGTAAGTCCTTCGAATGGGCCATCAAACATGTCCTTCGAATGGCACACCCAGACATGTCCTTTGAAGGGGGTCATGTATGTATCTTTGAAAGGGCCAAATGTGTCCTTTGAATGGACTATGCAATCCTTCAACAGGGACTCCTATGTATACCCTTTGAATCCACCAACCATGTCTGCTGAAGGTTGTCAAGGGTGGAATTGAAGCATGCTAAAGGGAAATGTGTCCACTCAAAGCTAGTGTAAACATATCCAATACCCTGTTGAAGCCTGTATGCAGGAGGTCTAAACTTTGTGATTCTAAGAAAGCATTCAAGAGGCCAATGCTCAAACGAAGACTTGCATGAAGGGAGCCACATGCCCAAATGAAAGAGGCATGCAGGAGGCAAAAAAATGCCCAGATTCGAAAGAGGCATGCAGGAGGAAAAAATATGCAATCGAAGGATGCCAAAAGGAGGTTTTTTGCCTTAGAATCAAAGGAGTCTACTGGAGGCTTTTTGCCTTGGAATTGAAGGAGGCTACAGGAGACTTTTTCCTTGTGCCTGCTGGCCTGGTGGGCGCCTCTTGCATGCAAGAAGGAAGATGTGGCTCAAACAAAAGCTACATGCAGCCAGTCATCAACTTTGTGAGTCAAGGCAAGCATGAGGGAATGTTTGTCTAGTCAACATAGGCATGCAAGCATCAAACATCCAAACGAAGCAGGCATATAGGCAGTCATTGCATTGTGAACCATGTGAGGCCAGAGATGCAATCGAAGGTGGAATGTAGGAAACTCCTGTCTTGTAAATCAAAGCCATCGTGTCAGAGGCCAGCGCCCAGTCGAAGGATGCAAGCCAAGCTTTCATTGAAAGAAGCCAAAAGGCCAATCGAAGGAGCTGAATTGAAAAAGACTTGGTTTTCTCCAATTTTGTCAAAAGGATTATTTTTATCTGTTTTCCCCTTTTTTAACTTGATACTGGAAAATCCAATTGTACTTGTGCAAGCTTGAATATTGAGAATCCTTGTAAGAAATTCCTTGAGAAATGAGAGGGAAAATTTTGGGGTACAACACCTAGCATCTTTAAGAGAAGCCATTCTTGGTGGATCCCTGGTAATCTCAGGAGTAGAAGGAGTAGTTTTAGCAATGGTAATCGTAAGAGGGTTTACTTTAAAGGTATGGCAGGGAGTTTCAATGAATTCACCATCCATCTCAACATATTTGAATGAACTCAAATGGCTCACCATATACTTTTCTTCTCCACAAATTGTAACAATTTTCCCTTTCACCGGATACTTTAATTTTTGATGCAAGGTAGAGGTAACAGCGCCTGCCCCATGAATCCAGAGGCGTCCAAGAAAACAAGAATAGGCTAGACGAATATCCATTACATAGAAGGTGGAGTTGAAGACCTGAGATCCCACTTTGATCATAAGATCAACCTCTCTGTGTACCATTCTCTTTGACCCATCAAAGGCTCTTACCACCATATCATTGGGTTTCAGCACAACCCCTTCATAGTTTAGTCTATCTAGTGCACCCTTCGGTAAGACATTTAATGAAGAACTTGTATCAACCAACACATGCGCTAAGGTAGTGCCCCTAGACTCAATAGAGACATGCAGGGCCTTGTTATGATTCTTCCCTGCAAGAGTTAAGTCAACATCAGAAAAGCCTAATCCATTATCAGTTGTTAGGCTTGCAACAGAATTCTCAAACTGATCAGCAGAGGTCTCTTGTGGTACATGAGCAGTCTTCAGAAATTTTACCGAAGCTCGAGCATGGGCTTTGGAGAATAATAATAGAGATAACATGGATATCTTGGAGGGCGTCTGCCTCAACTGTTCAAAAATATTGTAGTCACTTTTATGGATGATTTTCAGTATTTCCTCCATCTCTTGTTTGGAAGTATCTTCAACAGTAACATCTTTTGATGGTGCCTCCGTCTGGGCAGACTTAGTCATCTTCTCTTTGCCCCGAGTGTCAGTAGTTAACTTAGTAGTAGGGATACAAACTGGTGTAGTAATCCTCTTTGGACGAGATATCTCTGGAGAGAAAACTCTTCCCGTTCTGGTAACTTTACTAGTCCCAACAACATTGAGGTTAGTAACTTCAGTATCTTCATATTCGCCAATCTATGGTTCTTTCTTAACACCATGGTAATAAACTTCAGCTCTATAATTCCAAGGAACAACCTTGTCAAAGGAATATGGGACTGGCCCCGGTGCAATAATGATCAGGGGAGCCACCCTAGGTCTGACAATAATCTTTACAGGACCTTTAGAGGTGATCCTTACAGAAGTACTAGAAACATCTTCCAGTCTCAGCTCTTGAGACATACTTTCATGAAACTCTTCACGGATGGAGTCTTCTCAAACAGAATTTCACGGTTATCAATCAAACACTGAATACCTTTTTTCAGCCACATACAACCATTAGATTGGGACTCACAATGGTAACAATTTTCAAGGCAACCCGAAAATAAACCGGCTTGCAACAGATTCTTCTTAATGATTATCAGGGGAGTGGTCAAGCCACTTATGGTTGAGACATAAGAAACATCGTCAATATCATTAACACATTTACTATGACTGGGAATAGGTGCAGCGATCACATTAGGGGTCTCGGGAAGATCAAATTCAATCTCTTTCGCGTCAATCATATCCTAGATTTTGTTCTTCAGGGTCCAACAATTGTTCGTGTCATGCCCGAGACTGTGGGAATGATAAGCACATCTAGCATTGGGATTGTACTTGGGAGAGGAAGTGTTGGGAACCTGAGGAGGATCCCTTAGTGTAATTAGTTTCTCCTTTAACAAATGTTTCAATGCCTGAGACAAAGGCATATTAATCTTAGTAAATTATCTCCTGGGTGTGTCCTGTCTGTGCTGATTACTCTGTTGTTGCATTGGTGCAGGGTTGGAAATCATTGTTGCTGACACGACTTGATGATGATCTCCTTTACCATGAACCTTCTGGCCATACATAGCATTAGCCTCTTTCTTCCTTGTTGAAAGGCTTCTTCACAACATTTGAAGATGCAACCACCTAAATTTTCCCACTTCTGATTCCACTTTCAACTTGTTCTCCAGTTAATATCAGCTTGGTGAATCCGGCTGAAGAGATTCTGATCAGATGATTAAAGAAAGGCCATGTCAGAGTTCCCATGAACATATCAACCAGCTCCCTATCAGACAAATGAGGTTTCACTCTTCCAGCCAAATCTCTCCACTTATGGGCATACTTCTTAAAGCCTCCGTTCGACCCTATAGTGATACTCTGTAATTGCATACGAGTTGGCGCAAGGTCAGAATTGTATTGGTATTGCTTGTAAAAAGCAGCAGCCAAGTCTTCCCAAGTATGGATGTTGGTTCCCTCCAGCTGAAAGAACCACTCAAGTTGTGTACCAGACAAACTTTCTTGAAAGAAGTGAAGCCATAACTTTCTGTCAGCAGTATGGGGTTGGATTTTTCAGGCAAAAGACCGTAGATGAAGTCTAGGACAAGACACACCATCATATTTGGAAAAGACGGGGACCTTGAACTTGTGAGGGATAATAACCCCTGAGATAAGACCCAGCTCTTCAAAATCCAATCCATGCACTTTCTGGATTTCCATGGCCTTGAGGCGATCTTCCTGTTGTTTGTATATGTCGTCAACCAGAGGATATTATTCATCTGAATAGTCTGCTTCTTCTTCATCAGAAACCTGGTTGTTATTCTTCTCAGCCTTCATACTTTTATCATCTTCCTCTTGGTCATCATTTCCTTCTTCAAACTCCAAAGCTCGCGTGACCGGACCTTTGAGCCTCCTACCCATGTTGAGGATTCCAGCTGGTTTCTTGATTTTCTCCTCCATCTCCTTAGTGATGAGGACCTTCAGCTCTTTCTGCCCCTTGGCTAGATTCAGGAACATTTGCCGAAATTGAGCATTCTGAGCTTGAAGTTCTTTCACAATTTATTCTAGAGCCATCTTTTACTGAAATAAACAGCAAGGAGGTGAGAAAACTTGTCAGTGAGGAAAACCTATTATGTATGACATGCATGATATATAAGTGCAATATTTTTAAGGACATTATGAGATTTAAATTCGTTAACCAAAAGGAAACAGAAACAATATTTTTATTAGTAAGTTCATGTGAATACAAAAGATTATAAAGGAACAAATTAAAAACTCCTAAAGCTTTAAGTTTCTCATGGACGCCTCCTCTTTGTGTTGACATATGCGTTAAGACTCTACTCCTCGTGAATTTGCTTCGTCAGCTCCATCACATTCTTCTCACTTATATATAATTGAGTCTCAAAGGTGTCTCGTTCTTCCTTGAGTTGAATCCAGGACTTCTGCAATTCTTCAAGGTCAGTAGGCATGTCTGGATGAAGGATGGTGTGAGAAACGTCTCCTTCGATAACAGGCTCCATGATTACTAGTAGGATAGAAGGATATGGCATCATAATGTTTTGAACACGAGCTCATACCCATTTGAGATAGGGATCTAGAGGGATGGAGTTCTTATGCCCCAGATTCCTATTATCAATCTTATTGACCATGCCCCAAGCACGGATAAATCTTTGTCGATAACCTTGAAGATCGTATTTATAGTCAAACATAATACCCTGGATAAGCATATCATGAGGATCGTCTCTCCAAGCATAACCAAACTGACGTAAAGCTAGAGAAGGGTTATAAGTAATGTCTCCTCTTATGCCCATGAGTGGCACATTAGGGAACTCTCCACAGTGGTCAATAATAATGAAGTCTTCCTGGGATCGGGAACACCAATAAATGTCTGAATGAGAGAGTGGCATTATCCTTTGAGACCACCTCAAACCTTGTTCATTCTTTATTATCGAGCGGGGAAGGTGCAAAATAAACCACCTGGATAGCAGAGGTATATAACACATGAGAGTTTCTTCCTTCTTCATGGTACGAGTGTGAAGAGAATACATAATATCTCCGAGCAAAGTAGGCACATAATTATGAGTGAGGAATATCTTGATGGAATTTACATCTATAAGTTGGTCCGGATTGTGGAGTAATACCAAACCATAAATTAGAAAAGCTAAAACATATTCGAAAGCATGAAAACTCATGGCATCTAGAAACAACTGAGCTTTCTCCATCAGAAACTTTGCAAGGAGACCTTTAACCCCACTTCTGGTATCCCAATTAGAAGCAATGTTGGACAGTTTCAGGTGCAAGATTGTGGCAATATCTTTAGGTCTTGGATCTTTATCTAAACCAGTGAAGGATATCTGATCCAGTATAGTCACCCCAAGTAACTTAGAGAAACCTTCTGTTGTGAGCACCAACTGATAATTAGGGAAAGTAAATAAATGGTGTTTAGGATCAAAGAACTAGAATAAAACACTTGTCATGCCTTTTTCAAAACCGGAGATAACCAAGCTGAGCAAATGACCATGTCTTTTGTTGAACTGGGAGCTTTCGGGAACCTTTGAGACCAATTCTTTGAGTTTGGAAGGTATTCCCATGAAGTTGATCCGGATAGTATTTCTACGAGCGGAGGCTATAGCCTGCAAAACAGAACAAATATAAATCTCTTGGTCCTTGAAATGGTCAGTGAAAATTCTATGTTATAATGTTATGATGTTATGTTTAAACAAGATAGCAAGCACAAGAATATCACACAAAAGGCCTTAGGTTTAAAGGCTTGCATGAGGTCCATAGGTAAGTACCCTCTTGAAGTTTAGTTGGCTCAACTTGTCCTAAGAATAGTAACCGAGTTCTAGGAGTCTTATATCACCGATCTTTCTCTCAGGCATTGTTTCGGCAGAGCAACTGACTTGCCACAGAAATATCCCGAGGGTCGAATCTTAATGAGCGTAGCATCGAGAATCAACCAACTTTGAACTGCACCAAAGTCGGCCATCTCATTACTTTCAAATGGCTAACTTGGGTCAATTAAGGTTCTAAAGGTCAGTTAGTGCTTATGACACCACGCGGAAGCCTAGTGTTATCCTCGACTGACTCAAGGAACACCAGTACAAACTAATGTGTTGCAATAACGTAGCTATCACTTTAACCATATCGGTCTATGTCGTACAGTTTCCATGATTTATTACTACTTACCTAAAATATCCCCAGATCCGGGTATAGCATCTTTGCAAGAAATTAAACTTGAGCAAAACCCCAAATATAAAGCAAAGAAACAAAAAATCAAGTAAAAGTAATATATCCCTAAGGTAACCCCTCTTTTTTAGGTAAATCTCCAGTGGAGTCGCCAATTCTGTAATATGGTAGGAGAACTGACTTGGTTTTGTTTTATCCCAAATGTTGCGGATAGAAAGAGTCGCCATCAACTTTTCTTTTATCCAATAAGGAAAGGTGAAAAGAACAAGAAAGACCTTTTAATATTTTGAGTTCGGGGGGTAAGTTATGAAAAGGGAAGGTGTTAGCACCATTTTCATCTGTAGTTATCTATGGGCTCTTAATTGCTTAGCTCACTTTAATTTTCTTTGTGTATGCTTTGAAAAGGTTTTGAAAATGACAATGTAAGGAGGTCTTCTTTAAAATAACCCTTGTATCAGTCCTCAAGAGTGTTTATAGAGTGTTTGAAAGTAATTGTTTTGAAAGTGTGAGTTGTAAAAATTATTTTAGTTTGTGAGTAAACAAATAAGGGTATTGTAGCGATAAAAAATGTAGCGGGGTAAATCAGAGATCGAATTATTGATTAATTCGTCTCACAAAAGCAAGAGTCGCCACCGCGCTTTATTGTTTCCAAAGGAAAAGGGAAAAGAGCGAAATAAAACCCTAAATATGCAATGTAAATAAAAATACAAATACAAAGCGTTTTCGAAAAAAGAGATCTTATGGTTCGGGGGTTGGTTATACAATGGGAAGGTACTAGCACCCAATGCATCTATAGTACTCTATAGGAACCTTTTTAAATATCTGTTTTATTTAAAATTGATCGCTTGATTGAAAATAAATCGTTTTGGCCGAAAAAGGGATACGGACGGGTTTTTGAAAATACGACGACCTAATGTCGAAGTTTTGGCTTAAAAGGTATAAGTCTTGAAAAGGTTGAAATTTTGAAGGAAGGTGAATATTTGAGGAAAATTAACCTAAGTTTTTAATGAATGAGAGTATTCGCTCGATCGTTTTTGAGGACATGAAGTCAACAAAAATTAGACAATTCCCTTTGGATTAGCGCAAACAGAATAATCGAATGAATGCGAGATATTTAAACAGAAGATTATGAGATGAATGATATACAACAAGTTAAATAAGAGACTGAGTGTGAATATGCATTTTTTGATTTTTGTTTAATATATGAAGAGAAAAATGTTTTTAATTGGTTACGCATTTTAACATAGATAAAAGGTAACGAGAATTAGTAGAAATGTTTTTTAAGGTTTTATATGTTCTATTTTTTATGTCTTTTTGTAATATAAATAAAAAGTATTACTTTTAAGAATTCTTTGAATAAAATTAAAACTTTAATGCTATTAACTTAAGTCTAATTTTAAAAAAAGATACTAAGATTACTAAATTACATCCTAAGAGTTTAAATTAATAAAATTAGTCAATGATTAAAAAATGTTTTAAATCACATCTCTTATTTTGATTTACTAAATTAAAACTTAAACTAATAAGATTTGGGTGAAATATTAAAAAAAGTTTAATTAAGACTAAATGTTATTTCTAAGAAACTAATTAGTCTAGATTAATTAAGCTAAGAAAATGACTAGAATTTAACTAAAAGGCAAATAAAAGATGGGCTTAAGTTAAAAAGAAAAAGAGCTGGGTGAGGGAAATGGGTAATAAAATGAGTATGATGACATGTTGAAGGAAGCAGCAGCACCATATCAACCAACGGCTTTTGCTAATGTTGTGAAACAAAAAAAATAATTTATTTATTTGGTTCAAAGATAAGTGGGTCCACGTGGAGGCAGGGAAGAGTAAAAATCTTTAAAACCTAATCTTGTTGTTTGTGGAGGCGTCCGTCCGTGGTCATGACGATGTATCAGCAGGCAATCCCAAATCAATTTATGTTTATTAGGAAGAATAGGAACACAAGTTGTATGTTTATAAGAAATGAAAAGCAGCGATGATAATGGAGATGGCGGTTGAGGAAATTGAAGAGCGGATCCGAATGAGAAAGCGATTGGAGAATGGCTCGGTTGATGAGTTGTCGTGGAGGCAGAAAGGGTTACGGTGAAGTCTCAACGGTAAGCTTTCGATTTCTTTTCCTCTCTCTTCTTCTTCTACTTTTCATTTTCGGTGTATTCTGGTATTGCCATTGTTTGAACATGGTCTGTTGAGTGGGTTTAGGAGAGGTTTGAGTCGGTGGTACGGCAAGCAGGGGTTTCAGTCGGTGGTTGACTGAGATATGATTCTTTGGAGCTTAGGCTTGGGTGGAAGGACCTTCAATGGAGGCGGCGCTGAGGACGACTGTTGGTGTTTCACAGATTGCAGTTTGACGCGAAATTGAGACGAGGTTGAAGAGGGACGACCGGGTACGATGGAGTGTGCGTTTGGTGTTTCACAGATTCTTCTTCCACTTTTTCAATTCTGTTCTTTAACTGTTGTTGTTTGTTTTTCACAGCAGTTTGCAAAGGGAGTAGATGGAGAACTGGGAGATGGAAGGATGGATTCGGGACGATGATGAAGGAAAATTGGAAAGAGGCGTTGAGCTGTGAAGATGGTGATTCAACAGATATGGGTAGAGGAGTTTATATTGGGATGTTAACAGGGGATGAAATTGAAGTAGATGAAGCTGGGCTGACTTTCAAATATTTGAAGGAGCAAAAGCTTTGACGAGGCATTTCGTTTTTGTGTAAGAGGAGCAACAAGATTGAGGGTAGGGATGCATTAACCATGTGTTTGACTTTATCTGGTTTTCGGTAATAGGAATGTTAAAATGGTTAAAAACTCTAGTAAGAAGCATACCGTATAGAGAACTTCATCCTTTTGTAAACACATACTTGATGTAGCTCAAGATTACATACCCAAGATTAAGTGGGATACACTTGGTGAGGTGATACATCAACAATATATCTTGCTCGTCGACCTTCTCAAGACTTCTAGCTCTTGGAAGAATGGTGCGAATAGAGAAATTATGGATGATATGGCTTAAAGGTTCAAGATTTGATGTGACAAGTTCTTGGTAAGTTCCTTGGTAATTTCTTTGGTTATAGTAACAACAAATTATTCTTTATCAGTGTCATATTCCGATGTATAGAGATGTTTTAGGATTTTGACAGGAGGTTCAGATGTTAACCACCAGCCTATGCAGTTATTCTTCTTTTTGACATTTTCTCTTGGAGTGATGATCTATGATGTGTTATAAATACTAACGTTATTAATGGCTGCTTTGTGTGGTTTGTATTTTTTACTTGTAATTTGAACTTAAGAAATATCATGGTTTGTGTAAAAAAAAAGTTGTGAATTTCCTATATTACCTCAAATTGGCTTTAAATTAATAGTGTCTATATGATTGTGGCGGTGATTCGCAATGATATTAAATGGCCATTTTACATGATTTCAGGAAATTAAAGAGAGTATTATTATCCCGTGAGACAAAGGCAACACAACGGTATAAAGATTTATGCGAAAAACTGAAGAAACTCACATGGTCGGAGCTAGTCCGACGGTACGATTCCGGCGAAATCAGGTAAGCTCCGAAGATTCCTCGCTCTTTGCTTTCTGCTACTAATTCTTCTCTTCTTCTCCGTCTAAAAAAACTGGTTGGAAATATTGAATAAATGGTTTTTTTGGTGGTTTTGGATTATACTGTTTATCTGAGGTTTTGATACAGTATGCAGATTGTGTGAAGCAGGTTATATGAAGCAGGTTTAGCAATATGCCGGTTAGCAATATGCAAGTTTAGCAATATGCTTGTTATGTGGTTTTTGAATGGTTTTGATTGTAGGTTCTGTTTGGGAATGGTTTTGCAATGGACTATATTTGCTTAGTTTTGCAGTGATATCTTGTGTGGAAATATGCTATGCAGTGATGGTTCTGTAGTGGACTATGCAGTGATGGTTATGTAGTGGACTATATATTTTCAATGGTTTAGCAGTGATGTTCTGGTGGTTGAGATATGCAAGCTTAGACTTCCTTTTGAAGGGGTTCCCTTCTCATATGACCGTTGCCTCTTTTTTTTTGCCATGGCTCAGGTTTGAGTATCTTAATATATTTTTTCTGATGTTCTGCACATATGCTGCTACATATGGTTGACTTTATTCCTATTTCATGCTTGAACCAAAACCTGCAAAACTGAACCTCTTCTCTCTTCTCTCTCAAGTACATAAATGATACATAAAAGTGATATCTTGTACTGCTGTCTGAAAAAGCAAACAGGCTGGAATATGATGAAAATGGAAACATATTGCTTGCATACATTGTTTTAAGACTGCACATGTTTGAAATTGCATATTGTTGGAATGGCATTTTCTTTTGTCTTGCATATCTCTCCTATGTGGTTGCAGGTTAACGTTAGCTTTTGTTATGTGAACTTGCATATGCTGTTTTGTATGGTTTATGCAGTTTTGACCAAAATTGAATTTATGCATATTTGAAATATGCAGTGGGTTTTTTGATAAAAATGCAATTGATTTTGAAATGTGCTATTTTTTAATTATGCATTCATAAAAAATTCCTCCCTTTTTGTGAACCGGGAGAAATCCCGCGATTTGCAAAAAGGGCAAACTGATTCCGGCCGTTTGCTTTTAATGATGAACATTAAATTTATTTTCTGCATTTTAATTATTTATTCAATTCTGACTTTTCTTTTAATCGTTTTCGCAGGTAAAATTAAATGAGCAAACAAGAGCATTGGATGGAAGATTTAGAATTAGAATTAAAAAATAGCTTTTTATTTTACTTTAAGCATTTGTGTAATTGCCTTTATAAATATTTTGTAATAACACAAATATTTAAATGACAATTGTAATAAATAGAATAAAGTGAATAAAAATTCTATTATTTCTCAATTAATTCTTTTTCTTTCCAATTATTTATTTATTGTTTATAATTCTTTAAATTATATAATGACTAAAAATCAAATCCAATCATTTAAATTCAGAATGATAAACAAATAAATAAATATCATTGATCAATTAATAACTTCAATCATTTACTTTATTATTATTTTTAATTCTTCTAAATTATAATAACTTGAAAAATAGAATTTCAGCTATTTAAATTTAGAACAATAAATAATCAAATAAACATTGCTTGATCAATTAATATACTCATTTTCAAATGTTTATTTCATTATTCATAAACCTTCAAATTATATAATAACGGAAAACAGGTTCCCATTATTTAAATTTAGGATAATGAATAATTAATAAACATTATTTGACCAATTAATAAACCTTTTCTCAAATAATCTTTTTATTATTTATAAATCTTTAAATTACGTAATAATCGAAAATAAATTCCAATTATTTGAATTTAAGATAATAAATAATCAATGATCATTGTTTAAGTCTTGATCGGTTAATAAATTTAGCGTTCAACAAATAAACAGCTCCTGACTCGAAAAAGTTATGGATTTTTAACTGCTTTGAAAATTTGATAAAAATAGGTCAAAACTCTTGCAATGCGAATAATGCAGATGGAAGACGGTATCTTAGGTCAAAATTTGGGGTACAACAGCTGCCCCTATTTAAGTTCCTTCTATCCGGAGATATGAAGATTAAAGTCTTCGTCTCGACGAGATTGGAGGTACTTAAATACATAATTACGCAAATTTTGTCCTAAGATGCTGTCATCATGCGGTGATATGAATATAGTGTTGAATTCACAGAGAAAGATATTGTATGAAACAAGACAAATGTTGGAGGAATCGAACACCAATAAAACACAGAGACATGAATTACACGCTACTGGGGAAAACGAGCTAACGACTTCGAACGACAGACTCCTGACAGCGAATAAAATCGAGGGAATACAAACCTCTACCCTAACAAAGAGAGCATCTTGCATAGGCCGTAACAGATTATTGATCCCAAAACAGTGAGTTCACAACTCAAGGTCGACGGTAGACAGAGAGTATCAAATTGCTGATAACTGGTTACCGACTTTTGGAGGTATCGACTCGTAACAGACTTTCTCTGCGAGATTTTCAGAGATACACTCATTAATGCTGAGGTAATAAGACTGTAGATACGAAAGTTGTTCAAATAAAGAAAACTGCCATTTGTTGTTGTCCAGAGAAAATACCGATAACAAACAAGTTGCTCAAATAAAGAAGCTGCCGCTTGTTGTCGTCCGAAGAAAATACCGATAACAAACAAGTTGCTCAAATAAAGAAGCTACCACTTGCTGTTTTCCGAAGAAAATACCGATAACATACAAGCTGCTCAAATAAAGAGGCTACCACTTGCTGTTTTCCGAAGAAAATACCGATAACAAACAAGTTGCTCAAATAAAGAAGCTACCACTTGCTGTTTTCCGAAGAAAATACCGATAACAAACAAGTTGCTCAAATAAAGAAGCTACCACTTGCTGTTTTCCGAAGAAAATACCGATAACAAACAAGTTGCTCAAATAAAGAAGCTACCACTTGCTGTTTTCCGAAGAAAAGTAATAACGTACTGGTAACTCATGAAGAGTTTGCTGCTTGTCGCTTTCAGAAAAAATAAAATGACGCACTAGTAGCTCATGAAGAACTGCTGCTCGGCGCTTTCGAAAAGATAAAAATGACGCACTAGTAGCTCATGAAGAACTGCTGCTCGGCGCTTTCGAAAAGATAAAAATGACGCACTAGTAGCTCATGAAGAACTGCTGCTCGGCGCTTCAGAAGTAAATAACGCACTAGTAGCTCATGAAGAACTGCTGCTCGGCGCTTTCGAAAAGAAGTAAAAAATGACGCACTAGTAGCTCATGAAGAACTGCTGCTCGGCGCTTCAGAAAATAAATAACGCACTAGTAGCTCATGAAGAACTGCTGCTCGGCGCTTTCAGAAAAAAGTAAATAACGCACTAGTAGCTCATGAAGAACTGCTGCTCGGCGCTTTCAACAAGAATAAAAAATGACGCACTAGTAGCTCATGAAGAACTGCTGCTCGGCGCTTCAGAAAATAAATAACGCACTAGTAGCTCATGAAGAACTGCTGCTCGGCGCTTCAGAAAATAAATAACGCACTAGTAGCTCATGAAGAACTGCTGCTCGGCGCTTTCAGAAAAAAGTAAATAACGCACTAGTAGCTCATGAAGAACTGCTGCTCGGCGCTTTCAACAAGTAAACGTACAAGTTGCTCATGAAGAGCTTCCGCTTGTCGTTTTCCAAAATAATTCAGAAGGAAACTGCGATGATATTGGCAGAGAATAAAATCTTCATCAAAGAGAACCCTGAATCAATCCTTCCCGAGGAGATCATATACTTTAACGTGCAAAATAAATGCACCAGTCGTCTAGGTCGCAATTTCACTGGGGAAAATCAATGAGATAGCCTATGCAAGAGGCAACAACTTCATCCAGGAATAACCAGAGAGAAAACAGTCAAACAAGACTCCTCCCAATGAGAAAGTAACTCGATTGGGGAAATTATCCTATCCAAAAATGGACAAGGTAAGCTAAATCAAAAATCATCCACGAGGATTAGCTCAGTTGGGGAATTAGAAAGGAGGCACATTTTATGCTTAAGTTGGCACTCTATTTGGAAAGATCAAATGTGCTATTTGAAAAGACACAACCAAGGTGTACGAACTCAATGACATCAATAAATACAACTGTGCGTGCATGATGCAAGTGTGAATGAATGTAATGTGTATGCTGACAAAAACGACAGGGGAGATGGACAGAAGATGATAAGACATCACAGTACAACCCGGCGCTCGGCTAATCTCAAAAGGAGGGGAACATCACTGGAGATAGAAGATAAAGGCCATCAAAGGAGCAAAGTCATCCTACAAAGCTCAAATCTCTTGGAGAGGAAGATATTTCAAGTAGAAAACCCAAAGTCCAGTCTTCTAACATCGACAACCCATTGAAAGGATAACAACACGAACAAATGCTTCAGCTGGAAAGAGTCATGCTTAGCTGGAGATATTGGGAACACCACCCTCTGATAAAGTGTGCGATACATAACACACATTCTAACAAGTCTAGATTGCCCCTGGGACCAATATGGATGCCCCAAGTTACTGCTGACGAGCTGCATGATGCACGACGATTCTTGCAAATAGTTTCACTTCTAGAATGCCCCAAGCTAAAAGGTTGATGGCGAGAAAATCGTCTAACGAGGGTTTTACAAAAGACCTGGCATTCACCATGCTCTGGTGTCTTCAAGCTCTTAGAGGAAATCATCCAATCTTGACGCGATTGCCCCGGATTGACTGTAGTCGGCACAACAAAGTCTTCGAATTTTTGCCCCAAACGAGCAAACAAATTGGGAAAAGCAATAACTAGGAGAAGCAACCTGTCCATGCTTAAGGTCTTCAACTGACATGCCCCTGGATATGATTTTCTTGAATTGATTCTCCAAATACTCAACATAGTTTCAAGCCTTAAAAGGGTAAACTCATCACTGGTGTTTATGTGAGCTTCCTTGATATCAAGCAAATGTTTTGCAGTTAGAAAAAGTTTACAATGAGAATAAAAATTCTAATGCAACAGTTATGTAAGTCTTGAAGATTTTGAAAAGATATCGCACAAATTTTGCGAGTTAAAGCACCATTTATTTTTGTATAGGAAAAACATATGATACCAACATAACTATTTATAACATTCATGGGAGTCAGGAACACTGTCTCATTGAAATATGCTTTCAAAATAACCTTGCTTCAATTAGGACTTTTGAAGGTTGTAATGTGGTCTGATTCGTGTTTTTTTTTAGAAAAAGATTTTAAGGCTCAAAATATTTGGTGCCCACCCATTCTTCATGATGTTCTCCAACTCTATGTTCGGTTAATTCAACATGAGTGTTCATCTCTCAAAGGATTTTGTGACGGTAACATCTTCCTTGCGAATTTTGAACACTCAATCAGATTAACTGAAAACTACCCTGCCCCAGGTTAAAATTCAAGGTTTTTTCGTATAGAAAAGAAACTTCTGCTTCAAAGGCTCAAAAGGGGTTAGCAAGGGATTATCTTCCTTATATCTCCGGTGTTTAGGGATTTGAAACAATGCCTGTACATCATCAACAAGATTTTATTCAAAAGCATGCAACCAAAGATTTTGTGTTCTTTAGATCATCATCCCCCCTTCAATCTCTGCCTAGGCAAGAGAATGGGCCACATGTTGGTATCATAATGCAAAAGAAATTTAAAATTTGAGAGCAAATATGAGTGAAACGAATGAATTTCTTCAAGACAAACATACTCATTGTATTAAAATAACCATTTAGACGCAAACAAGTCCTTTCATGCAAACAATGTTTCGATAAATAAGAAAAGCTACAAAAGCAGAAACAAGTTAATAATCTGGGAAGGCTTTCCACTTGAACTACCGAAAACATCTTCAAAAACTCAAAGTCACCCTCAATCGTGTTTACTCTTCGGTGCCTGTTTGATTTGAACTTCAAAACCAACGTCCTTGAACGACAAGATACCACCTCGGACCAACTTCTGAACCTCAATCTTCAAAGCGAAGCAACCCTCCAAGTCATGCCCACGAGCACCTTGATGAAAAGTGCAAGCCAAATCAGATTTGTAGTTCCAATGTATCTTCTTAGGGACCTTCGGTGGAGGTCGGGTCTGAACCAAATTCCTCTGCAACAGGATAGGGAACAACTCTGTGTAGGTGATTGGAATTGAATCAAACTGGGTTTTCCTCTGATTAGGAACTTGCTGATTCTGTTGATGAACGTGATGATTCTGATGATGATTATCTCTTCTGGTTCTTTTCTTGGAAAAGTCATTATCAAACTTCCTCACACCATTAGCTGCGCTACCCACTTCATATAAACATCCTTTTCCGACATCTTCTTCTAGACGCACTCCCACATTCACCTTGTCAGGAAAGTCATCAGGTGCATTAACCGTCACCTTTTCATGAGAAAAAGATTTTAGAGTCTCCGTGAAGACTTTTATCCTTGCTTCCTCCCTCCTAGACGGATTGACTTGGGCGGAGATCAGAATTTCAACCAAACCAGTTAAGTGATCCAAACTAGCTTTCAAAATAGTCACCTCTCTGCGGAGTTCAGAAACCTCTTGCTTGATATTCTCCATTATCCTCTTAGCGCGAGTGTTGTACTGGTGATACCAAGGGAAAAAAATAAGACTCGGAAAAAGACCTTTGAAAGTGAGACAAAGAAAATGTAGAATGATGTATGATATGCAAAAGAGAGTTTTATTTGACTTTCAAGGAACTCAAGATATCAAGTTATAAACATCCAAGTATGAAGATAACAGATGAATTTTAAATTGGCTCCAAACATTGATCAAGTTATCGTCAAGATCAATCATCCATTTTGGTGGATTAGGGTTTTCGCCCTATCGACACCCAAGATCCATTGAGTTTGACGAAACTAGTGATGTTTACAAAGAAAGACCTCCAAACTCCTTCAAAGTCAAGTGAAAAGAGTTTTATGGATGCATGAATGCATGGCGATGCAACAACCACAAGCAAGGTCAAAAACATGGGGTTTAAAGGTTCAATGTTTCAGCATGGAGTCGAGGGTAAAGCCCACCCAAAGGTATGTACTAACGTTTCAATCGCACCTGTAAGACAAGGTTCTAAGAGTTCCCTGAGTCTACATTCCTCCTTCGGATATTGCCAACGTCTGGATTACTCGATAATCAGCAATATTCTCAAGAGAAACTCGTCCGAGCGTAGCATCGCGTAACAACTACTTCCGAATTACTCCGTTATAGTCTCCGCGCTACACCAAAAAAGGCCAAGATGGGTTAGGGTTCTACGGTCCTCAACTTCTCGGGCTCCTAGGTCGAAAATAATAACGTCTTCCCGATTACTCGGTAAACAAATATTAAGTTCGAGAGGGCCTTCCATTGAGTGGGGAATCTCATGCCTCCTTCTTCGGGATTACTCCCTCAAAGTTAACATGACTATACCGCCCGTCCTATTCCTTAAGTGTTACTTAATCCGGGTATAGGATTCGTCCTTTGCAAAAACCCAAATAACCCCAATTTAAACACATAATCAAGCAAATCAAATAACAATAAAACAGATAAAACAAATTAGGCTTAACCCACTTAGGGATGGACCAACAAGAGGTCAATCTTTCCCCAGCAGAGTCGCCAATTCTGTAGCGATAAAAAATGTAGCGGGGTAAATCGGAGATCGAATTATTGATTAATTCGTCTCACAAAAGCAAGAGTCGCCACCGCGCTTTATTGTTTCCAAAGGAAAAGGGAAAAGAGCGAAATAAAACCCTAAATATGCAATGTAAATAAAAATACAAATACAAAGCGTTTTCGAAAAAAGAGATCTTATGGTTCGGGGGTTGGTTATACAATGGGAAGGTACTAGCACCAAATGCATCTATAGTACTCTATAGGAACCTTTTGAAATATCTGTTTTATTTAAAATTGATCGCTTGATTGAAAATAAATCGTTTTGGCCGAAAAAGGGATACGGACGGGTTTTTGAAAATACGACGACCTAATGTCGAAGTTTTGGCTTAAAAGGTATAAGTCTTGAAAAGGTTGAAATTTTGAAGGAAGGTGAATATTTGAGGAAAATTAACCTAAGTTTTTAATGAATGAGAGTATTCGCTCGATCGTTTTTGAGGACATGAAGTCAACAAAAATTAGACAATTCCCTTTGGATTAGCGCAAACAGAATAATCGAATGAATGCGAGATATTTAAACAGAAGATTATGAGATGAATGATATACAACAAGTTAAATAAGAGACTGAGTGTGAATATGCATTTTTTGATTTTTGTTTAATATATGAAGAGAAAAATGTTTTTAATTGGTTACGCATTTTAACATAGATAAAAGGTAACGAGAATTAGTAGAAATGTTTTTTAAGGTTTTATATGTTCTATTTTTTATGTCTTTTTGTAATATAAATAAAAAGTATTACTTTTAAGAATTCTTTGAATAAAATTAAAACTTTAATGCTATTAACTTAAGTCTAATTTTAAAAAAAGATACTAAGATTACTAAATTACATCCTAAGAGTTTAAATTAATAAAATTAGTCAATGATTAAAAAATGTTTTAAATCACATCTCTTATTTTGATTTACTAAATTAAAACTTAAACTAATAAGATTTGGGTGAAATATTAAAAAAAGTTTAATTAAGACTAAATGTTATTTCTAAGAAACTAATTAGTCTAGATTAATTAAGCTAAGAAAATGACTAGAATTTAACTAAAAGGCAAATAAAAGATGGGCTTAAGTTAAAAAGAAAAAGAGCTGGGTGAGGGAAATGGGTAATAAAATGAGTATGATGACATGTTGAAGGAAGCAGCAGCACCATATCAACCAACGGCTTTTGCTAATGTTGTGAAACAAAAAAAATAATTTATTTATTTGGTTCAAAGATAAGTGGGTCCACGTGGAGGCAGGGAAGAGTAAAAATCTTTAAAACCTAATCTTGTTGTTTGTGGAGGCGTCCGTCCGTGGTCATGACGATGTATCAGCAGGCAATCCCAAATCAATTTATGTTTATTAGGAAGAATAGGAACACAAGTTGTATGTTTATAAGAAATGAAAAGCAGCGATGATAATGGAGATGGCGGTTGAGGAAATTGAAGAGCGGATCCGAATGAGAAAGCGATTGGAGAATGGCTCGGTTGATGAGTTGTCGTGGAGGCAGAAAGGGTTACGGTGAAGTCTCAACGGTAAGCTTTCGATTTCTTTTCCTCTCTCTTCTTCTTCTACTTTTCATTTTCGGTGTATTCTGGTATTGCCATTGTTTGAACATGGTCTGTTGAGTGGGTTTAGGAGAGGTTTGAGTCGGTGGTACGGCAAGCAGGGGTTTCAGTCGGTGGTTGACTGAGATATGATTCTTTGGAGCTTAGGCTTGGGTGGAAGGACCTTCAATGGAGGCGGCGCTGAGGACGACTGTTGGTGTTTCACAGATTGCAGTTTGACGCGAAATTGAGACGAGGTTGAAGAGGGACGACCGGGTACGACGGAGTGTGCGTTTGGTGTTTCACAGATTCTTCTTCCACTTTTTCAATTCTGTTCTTTAACTGTTGTTGTTTGTTTTTCACAGCAGTTTGCAAAGGGAGTAGATGGAGAACTGGGAGATGGAAGGATGGATTCGGGACGATGATGAAGGAAAATTGGAAAGAGGCGTTGAGCTGTGAAGATGGTGATTCAACAGATATGGGTAGAGGAGTTTATATTGGGATGTTAACAGGGGATGAAATTGAAGTAGATGAAGCTGGGCTGACTTTCAAATATTTGAAGGAGCAAAAGCTTTGACGAGGCATTTCGTTTTTGTGTAAGAGGAGCAACAAGATTGAGGGTAGGGATGCATTAACCATGTGTTTGACTTTATCTGGTTTTCGGTAATAGGAATGTTAAAATGGTTAAAAACTCTAGTAAGAAGCATACCGTATAGAGAACTTCATCCTTTTGTAAACACATACTTGATGTAGCTCAAGATTACATACCCAAGATTAAGTGGGATACACTTGGTGAGGTGATACATCAACAATATATCTTGCTCGTCGACCTTCTCAAGACTTCTAGCTCTTGGAAGAATGGTGCGAATAGAGAAATTATGGATGATATGGCTTAAAGGTTCAAGATTTGATGTGACAAGTTCTTGGTAAGTTCCTTGGTAATTTCTTTGGTTATAGTAACAACAAATTATTCTTTATCAGTGTCATATTCCGATGTATAGAGATGTTTTAGGATTTTGACAGGAGGTTCAGATGTTAACCACCAGCCTATGCAGTTATTCTTCTTTTTGACATTTTCTCTTGGAGTGATGATCTATGATGTGTTATAAATACTAACGTTATTAATGGCTGCTTTGTGTGGTTTGTATTTTTTACTTGTAATTTGAACTTAAGAAATATCATGGTTTGTGTAAAAAAAAAGTTGTGAATTTCCTATATTACCTCAAATTGGCTTTAAATTAATAGTGTCTATATGATTGTGGCGGTGATTCGCAATGATATTAAATGGCCATTTTACATGATTTCAGGAAATTAAAGAGAGTATTATTATCCCGTGAGACAAAGGCAACACAACGGTATAAAGATTTATGCGAAAAACTGAAGAAACTCACATGGTCGGAGCTAGTCCGACGGTACGATTCCGGCGAAATCAGGTAAGCTCCGAAGATTCCTCGCTCTTTGCTTTCTGCTACTAATTCTTCTCTTCTTCTCCGTCTAAAAAAACTGGTTGGAAATATTGAATAAATGGTTTTTTTGGTGGTTTTGGATTATACTGTTTATCTGAGGTTTTGATACAGTATGCAGATTGTGTGAAGCAGGTTATATGAAGCAGGTTTAGCAATATGCCGGTTAGCAATATGCAAGTTTAGCAATATGCTTGTTATGTGGTTTTTGAATGGTTTTGATTGTAGGTTCTGTTTGGGAATGGTTTTGCAATGGACTATATTTGCTTAGTTTTGCAGTGATATCTTGTGTGGAAATATGCTATGCAGTGATGGTTCTGTAGTGGACTATGCAGTGATGGTTATGTAGTGGACTATATATTTTCAATGGTTTAGCAGTGATGTTCTGGTGGTTGAGATATGCAAGCTTAGACTTCCTTTTGAAGGGGTTCCCTTCTCATATGACTGTTGCCTCTTTTTTTTTGCCATGGCTCAGGTTTGAGTATCTTAATATATTTTTTCTGATGTTCTGCACATATGCTGCTACATATGGTTGACTTTATTCCTATTTCATGCTTGAACCAAAACCTGCAAAACTGAACCTCTTCTCTCTTCTCTCTCAAGTACATAAATGATACATAAAAGTGATATCTTGTACTGCTGTCTGAAAAAGCAAACAGGCTGGAATATGATGAAAATGGAAACATATTGCTTGCATACATTGTTTTAAGACTGCACATGTTTGAAATTGCATATTGTTGGAATGGCATTTTCTTTTGTCTTGCATATCTCTCCTATGTGGTTGCAGGTTAACGTTAGCTTTTGTTATGTGAACTTGCATATGCTGTTTTGTATGGTTTATGCAGTTTTGACCAAAATTGAATTTATGCATATTTGAAATATGCAGTGGGTTTTTTGATAAAAATGCAATTGATTTTGAAATGTGCTATTTTTTAATTATGCATTCATAAAAAATTCCTCCCTTTTTGTGAACCGGGAGAAATCCCGCGATTTGCAAAAAGGGCAAACTGATTCCGGCCGTTTGCTTTTAATGATGAACATTAAATTTATTTTCTGCATTTTAATTATTTATTCAATTCTGACTTTTCTTTTAATCGTTTTCGCAGGTAAAATTAAATGAGCAAACAAGAGCATTGGATGGAAGATTTAGAATTAGAATTAAAAAATAGCTTTTTATTTTACTTTAAGCATTTGTGTAATTGCCTTTATAAATATTTTGTAATAACACAAATATTTAAATGACAATTGTAATAAATAGAATAAAGTGAATAAAAATTCTATTATTTCTCAATTAATTCTTTTTCTTTCCAATTATTTATTTATTGTTTATAATTCTTTAAATTATATAATGACTAAAAATCAAATCCAATCATTTAAATTCAGAATGATAAACAAATAAATAAATATCATTGATCAATTAATAACTTCAATCATTTACTTTATTATTATTTTTAATTCTTCTAAATTATAATAACTTGAAAAATAGAATTTCAGCTATTTAAATTTAGAACAATAAATAATCAAATAAACATTGCTTGATCAATTAATATACTCATTTTCAAATGTTTATTTCATTATTCATAAACCTTCAAATTATATAATAACGGAAAACAGGTTCCCATTATTTAAATTTAGGATAATGAATAATTAATAAACATTATTTGACCAATTAATAAACCTTTTCTCAAATAATCTTTTTATTATTTATAAATCTTTAAATTACGTAATAATCGAAAATAAATTCCAATTATTTGAATTTAAGATAATAAATAATCAATGATCATTGTTTAAGTCTTGATCGGTTAATAAATTTAGCGTTCAACAAATAAACAGCTCCTGACTCGAAAAAGTTATGGATTTTTAACTGCTTTGAAAATTTGATAAAAATAGGTCAAAACTCTTGCAATGCGAATAATGCAGATGGAAGACGGTATCTTAGGTCAAAATTTGGGGTACAACAGGTATCTTACCAATTGAGAGGTCTTTCGCTATCCTTTTCCTTCTCCGTTAGGGATGGTTCTATCCATACCATTAGTTGGTAGGTAGCCCCATCTATTGGATGTGAATGGACATGTGTAGGGTCGTCGTTATGGTCATTGAAGGCAACATATAGGGATACTTTAGCAATTCGAAGGGACTGTCATCATATATTCATAGGCAACATCGAGGGACAAGATCATTTCTCGTAGGCATCTCCGAGGGACATCACAGGACTATGATCTTTATGATGACTTTAACCGAGGGTATTTGCTAATGGTATCCCCGTGTTCGAGGGACATGACCATTACTTTTCCGAAGGCAACAAGGGAGGTTACCTTAGAGGTGCACGTGTGAATCGTGATTTAATTCAGTTTTTTGTATGGGTAGGGTTATCTAACGGTTGGTTTTAGATCTTATCATACATGCCTAGTTACTATACAATTATATACATACAGGAAAATGATTATAAGTGCGGAAAAATAAAGTCATACGCTATTACAGGGCCTTGGGGAAATTACATAAGAAAAGGTGCGGAATGAGAAATGCAGAATCTAAACCTAAGCTATTACATCGCGTAAATAATTACATAATTAAGAAAAATGCGAGAAAATAATTCTATGACTATTACAAGGAGATGCGTCCTATACATTTGATCTAGGAAAATTAAATAAAAAAAATAAAGAGAAAAAGTAAAATAGGAAAGAAGATATTGAAATGTATTTTGTGATTTTTTTTTGTAAGAATAATTTGAATGACAATAGTAATTAAACCTAATTGTTTCTAATTAATGTTAATATTAAGAAAAATGTTAATTACTTAATTAATTAATGAATAAAAGTATGTCAAAAATTTTAATTACTAACTAGAAAAACTCTAATCCTAATTTTATGGTTTAGAAAGAAATTAAAGTTTATTAGAATTTAATTAGAAAATAATTAAGGAAATAAGAAAAAAATTAGGGTTAGCAAATAAAACAGAAAAAAAATAATGCATGGGGGTGGGTGTTGAACCCACGCCCCCTGGATGATAGGCTTGCCTTCTATCCACTGCACCATCCCTTCTTTGGTGCTTGAGAATGGGAGTGAATCAAGTCATATTATAAACCTGCGTTAATCTAGAAAATAACAAAATAATATCAAAACGTAGGATCGAACCTACGTTCATGGTCATACCAGATAGCGCCTTTACCAATCGTGCCAGTGTTGATACACGTTAGTATCACCATCATCAATAAATAAATAATAAAATTGGATCAAAAATCAAACAAAATAAAAACGCGAATGTTAGTGGGCTATGGTTGTTTGAATTGACGGATCAGATGCATGGATTTTGACACGTTAGCCCAGGGAAGGTTAAACCACCACACATGATGGTTGACCTCCTTCTTCTCCAATTATCTCAAAACCCTATCCTGCGAAATAACATGACTTAAGACCAAAAATTAAACCTACCCCCCTAAATCAGGGTCTGCGAATTCAGTGGTGGTGGCAGTTTGGCCTGAATGTGCCTGTATTCAAAGATATGAAGCAAACGACTCCTTATGTCCTAGTAATGGTGTGGCCTTATGCCTGCGTTGAAACTCATATACTATTGTTGTACCCCAAAATTTGCCCTCCCATTTCCTCAACATTTTCTCACCACAAGACCCTTGGAGCTCAAGGTCAAGTTAGGGTTTACTCTGCTCAAGACTCCTCCTTGCACTGTTGACCCAAATTAGGGTTTGAGTTTGCACAAAGATGTTTTGAACTAAAATGCCTAGGATGACTTTCATGCTTCATATTGGACTCCCAAGTTTATCCATACCAAGTTTCAAGTCTTGATTCCAAACTTTGCCCAATCAATTGGACAGTTGACCTAGAAATTAGTTGTATTGGGGAAAAAGTCAACTGTGGTCAATTGACAGTCAAACCTCATGAAATTTGACCCTCATCAACATTATGAACTCATATGAACCATTTGGTCAAGTTTGGATCACAATTCCACAAGAAATTTGATCAGATCACCAAAAGGGCAAAATGGTCATTTTTAGGGTTTTGACTGCACAAAGGCAATTTTTGACTGTTTGACCTAACCAATGGCAAACCAAGCTCATATATGGACTCAAGGACTCAATGGCATTGTCTTGACATGTTCAACAAATTCAAAAGATCCCAAATGCACAAGATTGACAGATGAATTTTCCAGTTAACTGAGCCAAATTTGACTGTATACTGAAAAGTCAAACTTTGACTTTTTGGTCAAAATCAAGTGTCAAGATTCATTTTTCATCAAAAACATGCCAAATTATGAAACTTGTTCATCAAGAAACCCAAAATTGCAAATTAGGGTTTAAAATGAAGAATTTTCATAACTTAGAATTTTTCTAAGTTATGAAAATCCCTAATTTTTTCCTAACTTTGTCCCATTTTTTCATCAAGATGCATTTGAATTCAAGGAAAACTCAAAACATGAAAGTTGTAGCCCATTGAAAAATATACAACTTTGATTTACAAAGTTTCCTCAAAAGAAGCTTGTAGCTCAAGTTATGATTTTTGGAACAAGGGTGCAAAACATTCTTAACTTAGAAAAATTTTGACCTATTCTAGGCAGGATTTTTGCCTAACTTCATGGCCACTTTTCACATGCATCCACTTTGAATTTCAATTTTCATTACAAAGATGGATTGTAGTACACATTCCGAGCTTTCCAAAATGTCCAAGAACTCATCAAACAACCTTGTGGTTAGGGAGAATCGAATTTGGCAATATGAGCAAAAGTCACTTTGACTCATGGCCAAAGGCATGTTCATAACTTGTGCATTTTCAAACTCAGCATATGCAAGCTACATTACAGGCCTCTAATCTCATTTACACTCCAAAATTAAATGCTAATCCATTGTGCCAAGATGTTGTTCTATGAGTTTGGTCATTACATGAAGGATTAGTCCTTAATTAGAAAAAGCACTTTATCCATTTTTGAAAAGTATGGCTTTATGTCAAGTTTTCAAATCAAGAGGTACAATGCATATCTTCTAGGAACAAGCTAATGGACATATCCCACTGATCAAGACAAAGTTTTGCGGCACATTTGAGGGGCCTAGAGGAGCCTGTAACAGCACTTGGCATTTTTTACTTACATTAGAAGAAACTTGGCATATTGATATCCAACTCACATTTCTGCCAACACAAGCTTAGACAAACTTGTTGTACACATTCCAAATATCATAACTGAGCTAAGGCACGAGCTAACTACCCTTCATATCTCCCTAAACCTCAAAACACCATTATACTGCACAAAAACAGGGCATCCCTGCAACTTGACTTCCACAAACATTTTCACTCGTGCGTTTTGGCTGAAACCTTTGCAAACACATTCCTTATCACCCACTGAAGCTATCCCAAGCATTGGACACGATCTGTAACACCTCCAACCAACTTCACCATTTTCACTTTTTCTGTTTTGCAGGTGAACTTTGTAGCTTGATATAGCAAGTTTCAAAGCATACCAAGCATTGGAATAGCATCCCTGGACTCCAAGTAAGTTGTACAAGTCTTCACCTTGCCTTGAAAGTACCTCCATTGTCAGATACGATCCAAGCTGAACAGGTAAGTTCATGGACTTCTATCTCTCAATCTAGGAAGAGTTAGGTTTAGATTTATGAATGAAAAATGTCATGTTCATGTCCCTGAAGCCATCCATATCCTCACTTTCCATTTATATTGCATATGCTGAGAGAATTTAAGACCTGAACATTGACAAAAACTTAGGTCAGGAATTAGGGATGAAGAAATTCTCTTTCATTTCTTAGAGTTAAGTCAAGTTTTTTATATGTCTGGATTCGTCTCTTAATGCACTACATTTTTGATGTTATGAGTTTTGCTTAAAAGTCCAAGAATCAGGATGTTTGAATCAGTGTGAAAAACGCGCGTTTTTGAGACAAGTTTGCTGGAGGTTGAAGAAGATAGGTATTGGGCTGGGCCTGATTCTGTTTCCTTTTTGCACCACTGCATTTCACATGTACCCCCCTGGCCCATTTTGAGATATATTTGTCTTTTTTTTTATTTTTTCCTTTTGATTTTGTTTCTATATTTTTAATTAAACATGAAAAAACATTAAAAATATTTTTCTCACTTTTTTTGCATTTTATTTGATATTTATTTGATTCATTTAGTTATATATGTAAATAAATACATAATATCTTTTATTTAAAAATACTAAAATTAATACCAATACATTTTATTTTCTAATTTTCATTTTATTTTATCCTTTGAAAACATTTTATGAAAATATACTTTTTTTTGTAAATATTAAATATTTTATTTTTGTACATATTTAATATACTTAACATATAATATAAATATTTACATATTTATTAGGATATTTAGGATAAAAATACAAAAATATACATTTTTATTTTTATTAATATTTAACATTAAAAATACCTTTTTGACAAATATACTTCTCTTTTATTTATTTTTTGTATATAATTAATAAATATTGTATATAATACATAATAAATAATTAATACCTTTTATTTAGCAAAATTAGGGTTTTTGCCCTAAACATGAAAATATTCAAAAATTAACTTTCTTTTCATTATTTTTATTTTATTTGTGAATAAAATATACACTTACACAAAAATACCTTCACATACATATTGCTTTATTCTTATACATCTTTATATTTACATTTGCGCAATTCGATTTGGTTGTAAATGTTGGACACTACTCTCCTATGAAGTCTCATCCCCATTTGAACATTTGTACCCCCATTCCCATGATTATTGTGTAATAATTTAGGACCTTTAAATTCCGCATTTAAAAGTTTTCTAATTATACCATGATAGAATTAGGGTTTTGTATGCAAAAATTAACCAAAAATAGTTTGACCTAAATTCAAGATAAAAAAGCATGAAAATGGACAACACCAATCACACTTGCACCCCCTAGGGTTATTCCACTTGTTGCCTTCAATAATGGGCCATATTGCATGTTGAGTATCTTTGGCAAAACAAAACAATTCAAATGATCATAGTCCCTCGATGACGCTTTCAAAAGTTGCCTAAACAAATGATTAAGTCCCTTAAAGAAAAATTGCCCAAAGATACTTGGCACTATTGCAATCATGGTCTAAACGATGACCCGCGCCCGTCCCGTTCACATCCTAACACAAGATTTTCCACCAAATACAATGGTGGAACAAAATTGTTAAAAGGGTTAAAACATAGCAAAGATCTTTGAGTAAATTTAGGAGTAGACAACTTTTGGTTACTTGTCAACTTGCAAAACAAAAACACTTGCCTCTTTTTCAAAACACACATCACAACACACTTTCAAAACAACTTTCAAAAACATTGAAAACTTTTCAAAAGACATACACCTTTGTATACATCCCAACATGGATCATTACAAAGGTTGCCACTATATTGGCCTCTTTTCAAAAACATTTTCAAACCCACACACACAAAGCACCATTTCAAACAATTGAAAATCAAGGCAAGTTGATCTAAGCAAGTAACTAAGAGCCCATGGATAACCATGGATAGAAAGGGTGCTAATACCTTCCCTTTATATAATCTACTCCCCGAACCCAAGAAAACATCTCAAAGGTTTTTGCTGTGCTTTTTAACCTTTCCTTAGGATAAAATAAAAAGTCGGTGGCGACTCTTGCTCAACCGAAATATTTGCGAAAACAAACGCAAAACCTCAAGTCAGTTCTCCCACCGTATCACAACTATGTGTAAAAATTATTCTAAATATCAATATAAACATGTATGAGTGCACTAAATCAATCACTAACGTATGAATCCGAAGTTTGAAATTTGAGAAAAAACTACCAACACCGTGATGCTTGGTGGTACGATTCGGAGACGTCTTTCACTTGATGAACGTTTGGAAATAGTCCCTGGGACCTTCAGGATGATAATGGGACACTTGGTTTGGATTGAGAGTGGTTGGATCGTGTGATACGAATTTTCACTTTTCTTGAGAATTTTGTGAATTTTTAGAGGTGTGTTTGAGGCAGCATTCGTGTGTGCTTTACATTTGGTATGTTTGAGTATATATAGGAGACAGGATTAGGGTAACAAAAGTGGTACGAAATCAAGTGGATCAATGATTTGATTTGTTTCTAAAATGATTTTAAATATTTCCAAATTTGTGAAGATCTCTTTCTTAACATAGCTTCACACGATTTGGCAAGTTGTCATGAGCTCTCTTGGGCCTCCAACTGATCCAAAAACCATCAATGTGCCTTGATCCAATTATCTTGCATTTTGTTTAACTTATTTTATATTTAATTGAATAAAAATAAAATAAATATAAATAAAAAATAAGGTAAGGCAGGAATGAGTTTAGGAGTTTTCTATAATGTTGTGGACATGTTTGAAACCTAAAAAGTTAAGCCCACTAGTTCAAAATTTCAAGTTTGCTCACTTTGCACTTCATGCATTTTCTCAAAATTTCTTAACTTGTATTTGTCATAACTCACTCAATTTTCATCTTTTGAAGGTGTTCTTTGACTTTTTAGAAAGCTCGAGATATCCTCTATAATCCCTCTTTCGATCATTTTGGCATTTGGAGAGTTTATCTTGATGTAAGTTGCCTTGACAAAAAGTGTCTTTTTGTTGACTTTTGAAATGACCTGTAATGTATTGACTCATATCTCTCAAATGAAGCATTTTTTGGACTTGAGCTTAGAGATACAAAGTTGAAGAGAATTGAATTTCCTTCAAGATAGAATTTTTTTGGGGAAATGTTGATGAAGCATGTGAAAGTTATGTTTGGTCAAAGTTTAGTTGACTTCTCCTACGGAAACCCTAATTTGACAACTTTTGACTTTTGATGATTTAAGGGATTTTCTTGAGGAATCATGACCAACCCTTGATCAAATGATGAATATGTCTTTAAAATATTGATGTTGACCAAAAATCTTGAGGTTTGAATGTATGTTGACCATAATTGACTTTTTACCTAATATAGTTGATTTTCAGTCATCTGAGCCATTGGTTGAGAAAAAATTTGTGATACAAGACTTGAAACTTGATATGACCATTTTTGAAGACCTATGGAGAACCATGAAAATCACTTGATACCTTTGAAACCCAATCTTCCTTGAGAAACACAAAACCCTAGTTGTGGACCCATTGCTTAGGAGGAGAATTTTTCTGATCAATTCTTCAGCAACCTTGAGCATTTGAGGACCTTATGAGAATGTCTTGAAGAAAAATGGGAGGGCATATTTTGGGGTACAATATATATCTTACTCGATTCCTTCTCAATCACAAACCTTTGAAGTTGTGTGACATAGACCTCTTCGTCTAAAGGACCATTCAAAAATGTTGATTTCACATCTAAACAAAATGTCGACCAGCCTTGGTTACATGCCAATGCTACCATTAGTCGAACAGTCTCCAATCTTACTACTGGAGAAGATAATTCATAGTAGTTGAGTCCTACTCTTTGAAGAAAACCTCGAGCTACTAATCTTGCTTTATGTCTTTCTATCGACCCATCAGCATTGTGTTTCAACTTGAACACCCACTTTACTTTGATAGCTTTTGTATGTTCTGACAATTCGACTAACTCCCATGTGTTGTTTCTTTTGATTACTTGTAACTCTTCGACCATAGTTGAATTCCATTGTTTATTATTTAAAGCCTCACTATAGTTGATTGGTTTAGCACCCGGAAGTAAAGAAAAATAAATTAATTCTCCATCTGGTGTTACTTCAGCATCACCAGTCACTTCGTAGTCTTGAAGTCTTGTTAGACGAACTCTAGTTCTTTGAGGTCTATGGATTATTCTAGCCACACCTTCTTCGACTCTGGCTGTGTCGGGAATCTTAACTACAGCTTTGACTTCTACTGGAATATTGGTAATTTCTTCTACTTCGACTTCATCAATTTCTTTGTCGAAACCATAACTCATCAATGGCTTGTTAATTGCATCACCAGAATTTCAATCCCAAACAGAATTTTCATAAATCACATTGTCTCAAATTATCACAAATCAACAAAAATATTCATAAAAGCTTCATCTCTTCCATTGATTTTTCGCGAGCAAGATTCTCTACCTAGCACCTCCATGCTCCGTTGTTTTTCCTCTAACTCCAGCCACCGCGAACAGTCACAGATTCCTCCTCTGTCATCACGCAAACTGTCACGTTTCACACTCTTAGATGTGACTTCATTCCGATGATACTCCATCTGTTAGCGCGTGCTTCTTTCGGCAAAGGTCTCTTCTGATTGTTAGCTTGCAGACAGATTCTCCCCCTCTTCTCCAATTCTCTAATTCGGTAAATTTTCTTGAATTTCTGGAGATTGACTTTTGAACTGGATAATTCTTGAAGCCTAGGTGTTTGATTTATTGCTTGATATAATTTATTATGTGAATTGTGTTGATTTGTGTTAAATTGATTATCACATGTTAGATATAAATTGAATTGAATTCTTGAATTTCATGTGAGATAGTTGATTTCTTGAATTTGTGATGATGTTGAGATGTGGAATTGGTTAAATAATAACATAATCGATATGGATCTTGATTTTATTCGGTAAAAATTTTGATAATTTTTGGATACCGAATTTTAGATCCACATGCCGATTATGGAATTTTGTTGAAGTTTAATTGTGTTTTCATGAGTTAATGCGGTATTCTGTTCAATTTACGAATGAATTTCGCTTTTCAGCATAAAAAGCTTCTAAAATCTGGAAATTGCATTAACTCTTGAATTTTGTTATTTGTGATTTAGAAACATTGTTTGAATGAGGATTTGAGCATTACGAAGCGTATGTAATTTCTATGCGGCGATGCATGAACTGATAACTTTTTGTATCCGTTTATGACTTTTAAGCTCATTTTTATTTGATTCTGGTTCATGTATACATCGCTGCCCGAAAATTCTAAATGCCTTGAAAATGGCTTCTCAATTGTTGTTTGATGCTTCTTCATGCGTATTTGTATGTTTGTGAACCATTACAGTTGAGTTTTACCGTTTCCAATGTGATTTTCCGAGCACTCCTTTGTTAAGGCACAATGCTGCCCGGATATGGTAAGTTGAGCATAAGGAGGCATTTATTTTATAGTTAATGCTCATGGTACTTGGTTTTGGTACTTGGATGACATTTGTGTTGAGTTTTCTCGATTTCAGATCGAAATTTTGCACGATTCATGTGTTTACAGTGTTGTTGCTCGGAATGTGTAAACAAAGTGTAAATCGCCTCTAAAATTTGTTTGAGGTTTATTTGATCATATTTGAACATTTATGGATGATTAATGTTGTTTTTTTACTGTTTCCGATGTGATTTTACAAGTATTTATAATACAGTGTAATGTTGTTCGGTTTTCAAAAACACACTTGGAACTTGTTTTAATTGTTGGTTGTAGTTCTGTTGCATTTGTCTTGACATTTGAGTGACGATTATGTCAAGCTTAACTGATTTCAGAACAATTCTTTATGCATATTAAATTTGAATACAATGTTGTTCAGTTTTTCCATTTAACATGTGCATTGGGTTTTAATATTCATATGATGCATGTTTGCACTTTATTGGTTGATTTTGGACATTGTTGTTGAGTTGGCTTGATTATGGTGCATTTTTTGGGTTATTTCTTAAAACAATGGAGGTGCTGCCTGGGTTTGTAAAGTGTGCTCCGAATGAGTTTTAATTGATGGTTTATGCATCATTGCACTTGTATTGGTCTTTTTTGGACATTTGCGTCGGTTTGTATTGATTTTGGATCAATATTTTATGTGATTCATGTTATGATGTACATGTTGCCCCGTATTTGGTTTTGCATTTCCGTTGCTTGTTTAATATTGCCTAATGCATGATATTATATCATTTTGAGTTATGGTGTTGATTGTTTAATCACAATTGATATTCCTTGTCATTTGCTAACTCAAATTTGTGGTTTCATGCAAGTTTCCAAAGGCATTTTCGTGTGATATACGATGCTTGGGTTCTAATCTTGTTGTATAGACTTATCTTGTGTAGGAACATTGTAATCTTGTTGTATATACTCGTAATGTGTAGGGCATTGATTTGGAACTGCGTATTACTCTTGCTTATGATTTGTGTTCGCATTGTGATATTGGATTCACATTATATATTGTATTTGATTTGATTTGTTTGTTGATGCTAGCTCGCTCGAAGACATTGGGTTTCTTGGCTTGTATTTTCTATATAACAGGCTCTTATCTGTTTGGTACATTTCCTACTTATTTTTTCGCATTTGTTTACTTCTTTTCTAATGCCATTAGAAGTAGGATAGAGATGCATGTTTTGGGAGTCCCTTTAAGGAAAATCTGGTTTATTTAAAGACCTGTTTAAGGCAATTCTACTTGTGCTTGTTTGTTTACCACTTTGTTTGTTTACATTTGTGCCAAATACCTCGATGAAGGCGTCTCATTCCCATTCCCCATTGATAAGTTCTCAAAAGGAGACATAGGCGACAGAGGGTCCGTAATCGACCCTGCCATTTCTAGTATGTGTCGTTCATAGCTCACGTTGTGCGTTGATGCTATGAACCATGCTACTCATGTTATCGAGTCGGTCCGATGGAAAAGGGATTTGTAATTGATCCCCCATACTTTACCTTTAGATCGCACTTATGAAACATTGATGCTTTGATATGGTCTCATTATTTCCTTCTATATTCTACCTCGATTCTTGATATCTTGGTCAGGTATTTAGTCGCTTATGACGATTCACTTTCGTTCTTCTCTTGCCTCGATTATTTGATATCTTGGTTTAAGAGTCAACACCCTTTTCTTTCTTGCCCTGATGATTTGATATCACGGTTAAGAACCACTATTCCCTCATTTTTGCTTGCCTTGATGAGTTGATGTCTAGGCTAAGCATCCCTTTATCCTACCTTGATGATTCGATATCAGGGTTAGGTCCCTCACTTCCTTTGTCCTACCTCGATGATAAAATATCAGGGTCAAGCATCCCTCTCCTTATCCTACTTTGGTTCCATGATACCTCGATTAGGTGTGTGCTACTTGAGTGAGTGAATACTCCTCAAGCTTTGTTTGTTTGTTTATTTAGGCTTATCTTTGCTTGTTCACACCTTGTGCGTATTTCTTTAGGTTTTGAACCTTTGCCATGCTCCCTTAGGATACTCTTGTTTCGTTTCCGATGCAAGTTAGACATTAGGATTGTAATCCATGCATGCTAACATAGGTAGAAATTTCACTTTTCAAACCTCAACTATAGGACCAATCATTGTATGATAACATTAGGGATAGAGTTAGATAGTCTCCCTTAGATGTTTTATTTTCCTTTTGCATCCTTAAAACAAAAACCTTTTTCTTGGCAAATGCATAAAACATATAACACTTCTCAAATCCTTTTTCAAGGTAAAAACACTAACCAATTAAAACTTCATTTTTCCACCTAGCTTTTCTTTTAAAATCCTTTTTCAAGGTAAAAAACAAATCGAAACATGTGAGCTGAACTACGACACTTTGATTCCTTAAAAGGGATACGTAGGCATCTGGTCGCGGGGCTTAGCCAAGCAAAACTTTGTAAATATTCCTTCTTTTCCCCGTGTTTTCTTTTGCATGCATTCCCTCTTTGCATTCCCTTAGCTCGTAAGCTTTAGATTTGAACACACCATTTTATTAGAACAACAAGAGTGGATCCTGTGGAGTACCACAAACGTGAGGGGTTCTAATACCTTCCCCTTGCGTAATCGACTCCCTTACCTGTAACTCTTGGTCATTTAATCGTGATTTCACCCTTCTTAGGTTTACTCGATGTTTACTTTTCCCTTCCTGTGGGAAAAAAACATTCGATGGCGACTTCATTGATTTCATCTCGATGATTTGTTCCTCCGGTTGTTTCATATAGGTCCACTCTTTTCATCAAGCTTCCTTCTTCTCGAATCAAGAACATGCTTGTAACACATAGAGCCAAACACCTTCAGATGACTCACTAATGGTTGCTTGCCACTGCACACTTCTTCAGGAACCTTTTTCTTCAATTTCTTGGTAGGGAACCTGTTCAGAATATAAACTACAGTCGAAATAGCTTCTCCCCATAAGGATTTTGGCATACTCTTTTGCTTCAACATGCATCTCCTCATATCCAATATGGTCTTGTTTCTTCTTTCTGCAATTCCATTATGTTTAGGCGTGTAAGGAGAAGTTACCTCATGATTGACACCATGTTCTGCACTGAAATCTTCAAACATATTGGACGTGTATTCTCCACCTCTATTTGTTCGCAGAACTTTGATCTTCTTTTCACTCTATTTTTCGACAAGTATCTTGAATCTCTTAAAAATTTCGAATACTTCATCCTTTCACTTAATCATATAGATCTAGAATTTTTTTATTATACTCATAGACAAATGAGACTAAATACCTATTTTCGCTAATGGTATGTTCATTGAATGGGACACATAAATCAGAATGTACAACTTCGAGTATGTAGGATGATCTCATTGGCATAGTCAAAACGAATAAACTTCTGGATTTCTTTCTGACTAAACAGCCTTCACGGAGTTTGTTAGGCATCTCAAGACTAAGGATGCTAGTTACCATATCTTGAGTAACCAGCTAATTGAGTGATCGAAAGTTTAAATGTCCAAACCTCAAATTCCAAAACCAACTATCCTTGTGGTCGACAATAGTTTTTAGATATTGTATTTCAGTCGAACTGATCATGGTCTTAAAAGTATTATTCTTTGATAGTAGAGATTTTAAGACCAAATTGTTCTGGGTGTCGAACAAATTTAAAGCTTCATCTTTCATGACAACTGAGAAACCTTTTTCGACCAGTTTTCAAACACTTAGTAGATTTCACTTTATGTCAGGTACATAAAGTACATCTTTGAACAAGGCTTTAGCTCCATTGCTCCTTTGGACAACAATGTCGCCAATACCTTCTGCTTGCAATGAACTATTATCAGAAAGTTTAACCTTGCTCTTCTTTGACTTGTCGAAATCTTCTAACCACTCCTTTCGACCAGTCATGTGATTCGAGTAGCGAGAGTCGATGAACCAGATCTTGGATTCGACATAGTTATCTATGACTGCAGCCATAACCACCATATTTCCATAATCATTTGAATCTTAGCATGCAAGGTTCGCTCATTCGTCCTTCCCTTTTGTCGATCCCTTGTCTTTCCTGTACCAAAATGCTTGGCTAAGTAACCCAACTTTTCATAGTTATAGCATCGCACACCTTTTATCTCTTCTTTGTCTTTCTTATAGGAATTTCTTTCTCCTCTTCTCGAAGATTCAAAAGCCATGTCATCGATCGTATTCTTGTGAGGATTCGAACAAGACTTCTTGCCCTGAGTCTTGTCAAATTTTCCTTTGAATTTGTCAAAAACACCATTCTTTTTCCATGAATGAGCCTGCAGTGCTTGTATCGAGTCTTGAACCCCTTTCCTTTCAACAATCCTAATCTCACGTGCTTTCAACGAACCATCCAAATCTTCCAGTTTTAGGGTTTAAAGTTTGTTGAATTCTTGAATAGCTACGATAATATGATCAAAGTGAGAGGTCAATGAACGCATTACCTTCTCAACTATCATCTTATCTGTTAGTGTTTCACCGTAACGCATCATGAGATGGATGAGTTTCTGTACCTTTGACACATAGCCTACAATTTTTCCGTCTTCTCCTATCGACAACAGTTCATATTATCGTCACAAGGTTTACAACTTGACAACCTTGACTTTCTTACCTCCTTCATAGTACTTGACAAGAATATCCCATACCTCCTTTGTCGATTCAGCATGGGAGATCCAGCCCAAATTCGCTGCATCGACCATCGTTTGAATGTAATACACAACCTTGCAATCTTTCTTCTTGGCTTCGTTGTGGGCAGTTTTATGTGTGTCAATTGCATCTGCAGCCAGCACATGAACACAATTAGTAACCACTTCTAGGGTTTCATGAAAGTCAAACAGAGATTGCATCTATTTTCTCTATCGAATTCAATTCTTGCTGTCAAGAGTTGGAAGAGAATTCGAAATTCCACTAGTACCATTCATCTTCACAATGATTGATTGATAACAACTCACAATCCCAGAAACACGAACTCTGACGTGTGATTCTTGAAAGCAAGATCAAGAATCTAACTGGAGCTCTACATAACAATTTGTTAGTGCATGAGACACTTTTAGTGAGGGGAGAAAGAGAGAGAATAAGGAAATAAAGATTCTATTATTGAATTGAATTGTTACAAATAATAATACAAACTATGACTATTTATATACACCTAACTTATATATTAAGTAGGTTAACAAATCCTAATTATGCTTGAGCTTAGGTTACACAACTTAGATTAGGTATAATATCTCAACAAGTTGGAGATCGAACTCATGTGAAGAATATTTTACCTCGCCTCTATAACCGAAGTTAAACTCATTTCGCATCTGAAGTTAAATATATATTTTTTAATATTGAAAATTTACACCAACTCTATTTCGCATTCTTACCATTAAATTATAGTTTTACAAACTTTTTAATACGAGGTGATGATAGTCTACTTAGTCGTAATAGGATAGACAACTAATCCACTACTAATTTGGTGGCCCTTGTTTGTTATAGCATCCAACTAATTTGAGGATTAGGTGTTTTTTATTATGGTAGTCATTGACTTCATATGCCATATTGCGCCATCATGTAGCAAAAATTTGTCAATATATTAAGATGGTGGATTTCAAAGTGGCGCACTTAGCTCTAAAGGTAACACTAGTTTATAAATAATGGATATTAGAGTATGTTTGATCCATAAAAATGAGCATATATTGATATCAACTAAGCTAATTTTGTAGCTGAGATTCCTAAACACACAGTTACTTCCAAAGCCGGAAATGGCATATACAATCTCCCAAAACATTGTAATTTCCAATTATTAATACCTCCTTAGTTCATTATTCATTTTGTCTAATGCACTAAATAGCCGCACCAATTGCCTATAACTAGTTTAGCACCACAATTAGTCCATCACATTGTTTTCAAACAAACATGGAATTTGCATGCATAAAATTAGCACTCATATCAATCATCATTCTCATCTCAATTTTCCCTCAAACCTCTATTTCTTATGACCTTGAAACTAGTTTCCTTCAATGTTTTTCATCCTATTCAAACTCAACTACAAAAGTAATACTCACACAAAACAGTTCATCTTATGCATCTGTCTTACAATCTTCCATAAGAAACCATAGATTCTTAAACACTTCAGTTCCAAAACCAAACCTTATTGTTACACCAAATGACCTATTCCAAATCCAAACAACAATAATTTGTTCCAAAAAACAAGGCCTACAAATAAGAGTTAGAAGTGGTGGACATGACTATGAAGGTCTTTCTTATATCTCTAATGTTCCATTCCTTATCATTGATCTCATAAACCTTAGGTCAATAACTATTGACATAAAAGAAGAAAGTGCATGGATTCAATCAGGTGCTACACTTGGAGAACTCTACTATGCCATTGCAAATCAAACTAATGTTCATGGTTTTCCAGCTGGTAGCTGTCCTACTATTGGTGTAGGAGGTCACTTCAGTGGAGGCGGATTCGGTACATTGTTTAGAAAATATGGTCTTGCAGCTGATAACGTAATCGATGCTCAAATAGTAGATGTCAATGGAAAAATACTTGATAGAAAATTGATGGGTGAGAATCTATTTTGGGCTATTAGAGGAGGTGGAGGTTCAAGCTTTGGAGTGATAACTGCATGGAAGATCAACCTTGTGCATGTTCCTTCAAGAGTTACAATTTTCAATATTCCTAAAAGTTTGGATCAAAATGCTACAACCCTTTTCATGAAATGGCAAAGTATAGCTGATAAGCTTCCTAATGAACTTTTTCTTCACTCAGTTATAGGACTTGTTGGTGCTAGTTCATCTTCTGATGATGGGAAAAAAGTACTTGTTTCATTCACTGGACTATATCTTGGAAAAGCTGAAAACTTGATTCCTTTGATGCAGAATAGCTTTGGAGAATTAGATTTGAAACATGATAACTGCACTGAGATGAGTTGGATTCAGTCTGTTCTTTATTTTGGTGGCTATTCCATCAATGATTCATTGGAAGTGTTACTTCAAAGAAACCAAACATCACCAAGTTTCAAAGCAAAATCAGACTATGTAAAAGAACCAATTGATATTTCAGGTTTGGAAGGATTATGGAACATGTTACTTGAAGAGAAAGCACCAACTTTGATTATGACACCATATGGAGGGAGAATGAGTGAGATTTCAGAATCAGAGACTCCATTTCCACATAGAAGTGGGAACATTTATGATATCCAATATTTGGTAAGTTGGGATTCAAATGAAGAAGCATCAAAGCATATAGATTGGATGAGAAGGTTATATGCATACATGACACCATATGTTTCAAAGGGTCCAAGAGGTGCATATTTGAATTATAGGGACCTTGACATAGGAATGAACATAGGTAATGCAAGTTATGAAGAAGCAAAATCTTGGGGCATGAAATATTTCAACTCTAATTTTGAAAGATTGGCACAAGTAAAACATGAAGTTGATCCTAGCAATTTCTTTAGGGATCAGCAGAGTATTCCACCTTTTTCTTATTGATGTATGTACATACTTCTTTTTAAGATACAATTGCTCTTGTTACAAGAATCGGTCAAATGATAACAAAATAATTGGATAGAATTTGAAAATTATTACATCACATAATTTACACTTAAACTTGTAAATGGATATTCATGGGAACGGATAGTAAATATTTATGTCTGCACTATTAGATAAATATAATATTCATATCCGCCTCATATTCATGCGAGTATCCGCTAAACGGATAATTCACAAGTTTTAAGAAATTCACAAGGTATTTATCAATAGCATGAAATGAAAATGCTAAAATAAAGGGTATGTAAAAGTAAAGATATAAAGTAAAAGCATGAAATGAATCATAATTTTATTATATTTTCTTTTTCATTTCATTTGGAAGTGGATGGTTTTTGGGGTATTTGTTCCCAAATTCTATCACCTTCATTTTTTATAGTTATAGCTTAGACAACAACATTTGTGGCTTGCAAATGGATGATCCAGGGTCGTGAGCTTGATGGATCTTGTTTGATACCACGGGAAATCTGGTTTCTTCTCCTCTTCCTCTCTTTGTAACCATTATTTGTTGTATTTTGTATATAACTTTACCTTAGTTATATGTATATTTATTCCTCATGGTGTTGTATGAAACTTTCTTTACAAATCTTTATTGATGTTCATCCTTGTTAGCTTGCTAAGTGTTTGGGTTTGAGTCGTCACATTGATAGACGAATTGAATCCGAAATTAGGATGAATATCTATTGGGCTTAGATTCTAGAGATATATTTAGGCTTAGTAATCACTTAGGTATCAAATCTTAATGCTTCCGTGTTGTTTTGTATTATGCTGAGAGATCGTCGACATAGAGCAACACGGTTGATATCTTGCTTTGGGTTAGAAATGACCTTTATGTGAGTGATACATGATGATATTGGCGGGTAGTTAAGGTTAAGTGCAACTGGCTAGTAAGTTTAAGTATGTGATAGGGTTGACGAAATACAAATTCGAGAGTTCTATCATATTTGAATGATGAAATTCTTCTTGTGTGTATAACTTTTATGTTCACTTATTTTCCTTTATATACAAACCAAACCCATTTATCCCCAAACTCATTAACGAATGAATTGTCGAACGACGAATCAATAATTAATCTATATGGACAGGATACGATATAACCTAAATATCACCAGGTAAATTAATAACTTAGTTTTTGCTTGCCGCTATATACCACAGCAATAACGGGTGTACCGTCACAAAGTTGACGATCGTCAGCTCGTTGGACACTATGACAGGTGGTCTATCACAAGGGTAACGACTGTTACCATGTTTTTGAATGCAAAATTTCTGTGTTTTAAACCGCTGGAGGCCTTCTGAACCTCCAATTTCAATTCCGTAAAAAGCCTCAGTCTCAAAATTCGACATAAAAGAATTATCCAATTATTAAAACAATAAATTCTCAATATATAAGAGATTAACATCAACAAAATCATATATTGTCATCATCAATTTCATGGATTTTAAGTTTATGTTCAAACATTCAAAACACAACAATGGGGTAACTATCCAAATAGACATAAAAAAAATTTAATGACACATGACCCACACGAAAATCAATCATAAAAACATAATTATAACAATATCATACTCATAAATTCATATTAACATACATCAACAACAAATCAAAACATAATCACAATTCACAACATGGTCATAAAAAGAGTAAAGGTCCATCTTCTATCCTTTCGTACGAAACACCAAATACCTAAGAACTCCCACTACCTCTAATTTCTAGCAGGAATTTCAAGCTCTAACAATGAATTCTCCTTCTCTCAAATCCTTGTTCTGTAGCCTCATCTAATTGTGTTCTTGTCTCCTCTCTCTAAAATTTCTAATTCCACGTACTGACCAATTTTAGCTCTAGGTTAATACTAACCATATATATTAGATTAATCTAATTATTTCAACTCCCTAATAATTATATTCTTCCACCCTAATATTCACTCTTATTTCTCCTTATTCTCTCTATTTTCTCTTTATTTTGTTTTAACCCACAACTTACAAATCCCACTATTTTCTATTTATTTTAATTCAATTAAAAATGATTATTTATTTTAATTATCTCTAATTACTCTACTCACCCACTAAGAATCTCACAACACCCCCAATATATATTACATACACATATAACATCATAATTTATTTAATCAAAAGCATGTCACATACTAAATAATTAAACAAAAACATAAACTATTCGATTAAATTAATTAATCAAATTTTGGGGTGTTACAACATGGCTATTCAATTCGATCTCGTCGTTTCGCTCCAATTGTTGTTGTCGACCAACAATCTTGTTGAATCCTTGAGATATTATCTTTCACAGTCTGAAAAATATGCTAAGTTCAAAGACTTAGGGTTTAACATAGCAATTTCGACGCCCAAGGTCAAGAAATTATTCATGTCGAAACACTATCAAACATCATCATTTCACTAAGTATTTTTCTTAACTTATTTCCCTTATGTCAAGTTCCTTAGGCCGGAAATCCCATGCTCACATGACCCCCTACAAGCATGTGGCCTCCATCAACACGCAAATGACCATCATAGGAACGTCAAACTCTCTAAAATGTAAATTGTTGTCAGGTACTCTCAGGGATGCCACCCTCAGATAGTACATAGGTCTTCCTTGTTCCTCTATTAACAACTATCAAAAGTTGGTAAGGAATCTCGTACACCAGTTCGTCGTTAGTCTCCATAAGAAGATGTCCACCACTAGTCTATTTAACATTCTCCAAGGTCCATCAAAATCGTTGAGGGACTACCTCTCCCTCTTCAACAAAGCTACCATCAAGGTTGTCCCTCTGAACTAAGAAATGTTTGTGTGGGCATTCAAAAATAGACATAAGGTGGGACACTTTAATGAGTTCTTAGCCCAAAAGTCGGCTCTCACATTGGTCTAGGTAGTCTCTAGGGTTGAGTGTTACATTAAAGGCGGGGAAAGAAACGCTGAAAAGAAGGCCCTCGATGTTAAGGAGTGTGTCTCTAGCGTCGAGAGCTCACATCCTCCAAGGAAAAATAATTACACCTCACCCATGAAGGACAAATCCACGTTCAGAAGAATGGGAAAAGCAACAGAAAGTGTGATGCCCCTGAATACATGTTGAGAACAAATATCGTGCGAGGTACTCCACATGCACAACATCCCAACACCACTTTCTCCGAAGGATGAAGTGATGAGATCTAAACTAAGAAGGTGGTGTAAGTTCCATAGAGTCAAGGGATGTCATATCGAAGATTACTACTAGCTTAAGAAGGAAATAGAAAATATAATACAATAGAAGCACCTAAGAAATATGTGAAGGGTGACCCCTCCCACACGGAGGAAAGACATAATTTTCACATGCGAGGGGGTTCCGAAAGCCCCGGGTCAAATAAATCCAAATAAGCGTCTCAAGGAGAGGGCGTCAAAATGGAGTGCCAGACACTCAACACTATAGCATGAGAATTCACTAGAGGTGGGTGTGATGTACTGGGAGAACTGACTTGGGTGTTTTGCGTTTGATTGCAAATGTTGCGGTTAGTAAGAGTCGCCACCGACTTTTCTTTTATCCAAAAGGAAAGGTGAAAAATCACAGGAAAGACCTTTGACATTATTTCTTGAGTTCGGGGGGGGGGGGGGGTATATTATGAAAAGAGAAGGTATTAACACCCTTTTCATCCATGGTTTTCCATGGGCTCTTAGTTACTTGCTAGATCACTTGCTTTTGTTTGAAATTGTGCTTTGTGTGGTTTTGAAAGTATTTTTGAAAAGAGGCCATTGTTTAGGCAAACTTTGTAATGATTCTCGTTCGTAAGAATATATACAAAGGTGTTGATCTTTTTAAAAATGTTTTCAAGTTTGAAAAGTATTTTCAAAGTGTGGGTGCTTGTCTTTGAAAATAGAAAGGATGTTTTGTTTTGAAATGGAGCAAGTAACTAGGAACATTCTACCTACTCAAAAGTCTTTTATGTTCATTTCCTTTTTCCTTTGACATTGTCATCTTACCATTGGTTTGGTAAGCAACCTTATCTTTGGATGTAAATGGTACGGGCGTGGGTCATCGTATAACCATGATTAGTAATGTTGCAAGATATCTTAGCATTTTTCTTTAGGGACTAAGATCATTTTTAAAAGGCAACTATGATAGCATCATCGAGGGACTATGATCTTGTATTTTGCTTGTTTTGCTAAGATGCCTCACATGCGTAATATGGTCATTTTTGTAAGGCAACCAAGTGGATTTACCCTAGGGGTGCTTGTGTGCAAGTGTATTGATTCTCATGCTTGATTTGTCTTTGATTATGGTTTGCTATTGATTGGTTTTAGTCTTTCCATACAAAATCCTAATTACTAGCATTTATATATAAAGCGATAAATTGTGGAATTTAAAATTACTACGCTATTACATCATTTAGAGGAGGGGGTATACAAATTTACAAATAGGGAATATTGCAAGAATTTAAATCTAAATAATATTACAACCATATTGAATTTTGAATAAATATACAAAAATAAAGATAAGAATGCAAGAATGCAAATGTAAAAAAGAAAATGATTTTTTTGTTGTTTTATGAAAGGGTTTAGTCTTGACCTAATTAAAGAAAATGATTAATGAAAATTAAACAAAATTAAGTTTAAACTAATTAAGAAAGAAATTAAGTTAAAAAATGATTTTTAGGTTTTTTTTAAGAAAAAGGTTTTAAATTAATAAAAATAAAATGAGAAAATTAATTAATTAAGAGAAACCTAAATTCTAAGTTAATTTTAATTTACAAGTAAATAATATAATAATTAAACTTAAGCCTAAATATTGATTAATAAAAAAATAAATTAATTTGTTAAAAGAAAATGTTTTTTAGTATTTTTATTTCATAAAAAAAAAAGAGTGTAAATAATAAATAAAATATTTTTGGATTTTTCATGATTAATGAATATAATAATAATAATAATAATAATAATAATAATAATAATAATAATAATAATAATAATAATAATAATAATAATAATAATAATAATAAAAGATAAAAAATTAAAAAATAAAATAAAAATAAGTCAGGGAGGTGGATTAATGAAACAGGGGGATAGGTCAAGCCCAACAAGAGGAGACCCAGTCGTTACAAAAAGAGCCAAAAATGTCAAAAAAGTGGGGGGAAATGGAAAAAGGTCAAGCTGGGGCTTAAACCCAGGACCTCATAGTGATAGACGCGCGCTTTAACCACTGGGGTGGTGATACATCAGTTAACTTGTATGAAATGATAAATACATAACATAAAACTTGCCCTGACTGTACTTCATCTTCAACCTCCAGCCAAAGGATCTGTAACTTGCTCATTTCTCAACAAAAATGAAAGATGCAAACATGAAAGTTGCTCCATTTTTCCACACGAATCCAACCATATAAATATCATAAGCTATAAATCAAAGATGAATCAGAGTTTCTAAAAGTACCAAATTCTGACCTAAATATTTCAGAAAGTTCAAACTCAAAATTCTCCTAGCTCAATCAAAATAAATGAAATATATGGACATGTATAGTTTCAGGGCAATGGTGTCTATATTTTATCTTCACAAATACAAGTCTAACAATGCCTAAATATGAAGATAGAAGTTCAAGAAAAATACCTCAAAACTGGAAATCGTGAAATGCAAATGAGCTTGATTCAAGGTGCTGCAATGATCAGGTTAGCTTCCTCAAGTTCCCAGGAAGCTAATGCAATGGTTTGCTTAGGCAGTGGATGACTAGAATGGTCTGGAGAAGTCAAGTTGCAGACCTCTGTTTTTGGTTATGGAGGATAATGAAGATGGAGTTACAGTTCCAAACCAAGGACAGTGATGAACTATATTTGATGTAAGGAAGCTTTAGGAATGAATTTGAGGGAAAATGCACGAGGGAAATGAGAGATACAAGTTTAAGGTCAGAACTGTGTATCAATGGAGTTTTTTGTGAAATTTCTGGCTAGAGGGAGTTTGGGAGTGTTTCAGGGTGCTTTAGCTCGTGTCCTAGCTCACAAATAGTGACTATATTTATAAGCAACAAGTTTGGAGACTTGTTGTTGATCAAAATTCAAAATCATAAGTTTATGCATAACATGTGATTTTTTGAGAAATTCAAGTTTCTATGCCTTATACTTGGTTCATAGAGTTGTTAGCTACTTTAAACACAATACCTCTGACTTTTTGGATGGAGTGTAATCAAGGAAAACAAGTTGGGAGCTCAAGAAGTTGACTTTGTGCATAAAGCTTGCTTTACAAGAATGGATATGTTACTTTCTCCCTAAAATGGCAAATTGATTTGGACAAAGCTTGAAACACTTGGATAAGGGCATAATCAGTTGTGTAAACCATTAATTATGGAGTGAAAAACAAGTTTCAGGCCTGCAAAGTGAGGATTATGCAGCATGGTTGTGGATTTGGTTCATGTTCATCACAAAATATGTCTTGCAAAACAACTTGAAACCCCAACTTATGACCTTCGATTCTCCTTGCTCACAAATGATCTCAATGAGTTCTTGGACATTTTGGAAAGCTTGTAATGTTCTCTACAACCCCTCTTTGAATCACTTTTGAAAATTCCCCTTGGATCTAGGTGAAACTTGGGTCAGAAGTTAGGTCAAAATCCTAACCAAAACTAGGGCAAAATTTCACTAAGTGTTTAATTTCAAGACCATGACTTTATAAATTAATAACTTGAGATCTAAGCACTTTTAGAAGAATTTGTGTAAAATAATGTTGTATATATCATAGATATCTACAAATTTCATGTTGAAAGTTTCTTCTGAATCATCTTGCATCATGGTGAAAATTTTGCTCAAAGTTGTGAAAAAAACATGAAGTTTTCAACACTTAGAAAAATTTCTAAGTTTGAAAACTTTGACTTTTCAAAATGAAATCTTGACTTTTTTGATTTATTGATGAATAAGTTTCATATTTTGACATGTTTTTATGAATTGTGATCTTTTACATTTGATTTTGACCAAAAAGTCAAAGTTTGACTTTTCAGTGTACAGTTGACTTTTGATCAGTTGATTGAAAATTCACATATCAATCCAATTGATCTTGAGCAATATTTTGGGTCATGTAATTAGGTAAAAATGATGCAATTGAACTCTTGAGATCAAGCCTCGAACCAATTAACCATTTGCTAGGTCAAAAATCAGAAATTGCTCTTTCTCAATCAAAACCCTAATTTTGACCATTTTGCCCTTTTGATGATTTGATCAAATTTCTTGAGGAATTATGGTCCAAACTTGATCAAATGATACATATGAGTTTATAATGTTGATGTGGATAAAAAATTATGAAGTTTGACTGTAAGTTGGCCATAGTTGACTTTTTTCCCCAATATAGCTGATTTTTAGGTCAACTGCTCAATTGACTGAGCAAAAATGTGATCCAAGGCTTGAAACTTGACATGAGTAATCTTAGGGGTCCATAATGATCCATGAAAGTCACATGAAGCATTGAAAGTTTAATTATCCTTGTGCAATCTCAAACCCTAATTTTAGTCAACAGTGCTTAAGGAGGTGTCTTGAGTTGATCAACCCTAGTGCAGTCTTGAACCAAGAGAGATCTTTGTGAGAAAATATTTGATAAGTGAGAGGGAAAATTTTGGGGTACAATAGCTGCCCATGTTCAATCTTCTTAAACTTGAAGAGTTAGATTGGAGGATTTTCCATTCGTGACTTGAAGGTGGAAGATGATTGGACACTAGAGTGCCCAGAAATTTGCACTCGAGGATGTGATAGTTGATGGTGTAGGGAATGGGCTTAAAGATGCCATTTGGAGAGATGATGGAAATTTTTTGGAGATGGGCTTATAGATGCCATCCAAAAATAATTGTTGATGGGAAGGGAAGAAGTTCCAGAATAAATCTTTGCTTGATTTATACTGAAGTACTGGATGTATGGGGTTGAGTACCAGAATAATATCCATAAACGAATTGTATTTGACTTGTTTCTGAAAGTTGACTTTGAATGAGTAACAGAATGACATCCGAATCTGGATCATATCTGAACTATATATGAAAGTTGAATCTAAATGAGTATCCGAATGGCGTCCGTGTCTGGAGCATATCTGAACTGTGTCTGAAAGATAAATTTGAATGAGTATCAGAATGGTGTCCATGTCTAGAGCGTATATGAACTGTATATGAAAGCTGAATCTGAATGAGTATCAGAATGGCATCTGTATCTGGAGTGTACCTGAACTGTATCTGAAAGCTAAATCTGAATGAGTATCAGAATGGCATCCGTGTCTGGAGCATATCTGAACTGTATCTGAAAGTTGGATCTGAATGAGTATCAGGATGGCATCCGTGTTTGGAGCGTATCTGAACTGTATCTGAAAGTTGAATCTGAATGAGTATCAGGATGGCATCCGTGTCTGGAGCATATCTGAACTGTATCTGAATGTTCATTTGGTCGTGTAGATAATTGTCCCGACTTATTTCAGGTATCAATCTCTGACCTTTTTGTAAATTGTCGATGATAGCCATCGGCTGACTGATCTTTCCTGAAGAGATGAAAGCTTAGTTGTATGCAATGTCATGATGTATGAAATGCATTATATAATGATGTTCTTAAATGAGATCATGTTGTATGTATTTGTGTTATGAATGTTATGACGTATGGATGTGATGTATGGGCATGTAAGCTATGCTGATGTAACACTGTTGGATTAGGGAAAATAAATCCCTGGCTGCTGTTGGGGATGTGGAGTGTAAGTCTTCATGCTTTGAAGTGCTGATGAGTTGATGAGCTTATATTTGGTAGATAAATAAACTATGTTGTAAGGGAAACGCCATGTATTGCCTGTGAAATCCTGTTGGGGAATCCTGCGAAATTTGGCGACTTCTACCAGGGAGTGATAACTGGAAGTTTTGTTCCATCGGGGATTAAGCTGCACGCTGTGGGGGATTCTATGGAATGGTCTAAATATATTATTCTATTTCTTAAAGCCATTAGTGATTGTCTTTCTATTTTGTGTTCCTTTTTGTTCATTCGTAAACAGTAGTTACGTTCAAATGCATATGTTCAAAAATAAATCATTGGACGTTCTTCTAAACAAAACACAGGAATAAAGAAAAAACAGATAGTTTTGCACTTTCAAATGGGTATCTTTGTATTAACTTGAACAAGTATTTTTTGTATAATGAGACGAACATTCTAGTAAGAGAATGTCATCGTAAAAAATGAAAAATTGATACAAAGAAAAGATAGCTATGTGCAATAATCCCATGGGGTTCCCATTCTGCTATAGCCTTCGTGTCTCTGAGCGTCTTGTCCACTTGCTGCCTTGTCCGAAGTTGATTAAATTGATTACACTCGTTGAGTTTGTCATTCGAAGCCAAAGGTTATCTGTAAGGTGATTCGACGGGACATAGTCATACGCTTTAATTCCCTAACTTTTGCCTGGATTGCCCTTGCGGGTTTTCAGTCCATCGGGATACCCTTTTTTGCCCAAGTCGCCCTTTCAGGTTTTCAACTTGCCGGGTGTACAATTTTTGTTTTGTTTTATCCCTTATTTTTTCCCGAACCTTTTTGGTTCGTCGGGATGCCCTTGTTTTGCCTAGGTGTGTCAACCTAGAGAGTCTCTTATGCGTAGTATCTTTTGACTATGTCTGCGTTTACAAGGTGCGGCAGGGCGTCGCCATCCATAGTGGTTAAGATCATTGTTCGACCAGAGAATATGCTTTTGATCATAAACGGCCCTTCGTATGTAGGAGTCCATTTTCCCCTGGGATCACCTTGCGGAAGTATGATGCGCTTGATCACCAACTCCCCGACTTGATACACTTGGCGTCTAACCTTTTTCTTGAAAGCCTTGATCATCCGTTTTTGATACATTTGACCATGACAGACAACAGTAAGCCTTTTCTCGTCAATCAAGTTCAGTTAATCAAGTCAAGTTTGGATCCAATCATCTTCATTCAGTCCTGCATCCTTCATAATTTGCAGAGAAGGGATCTGGATCTTAATAGGCAAGACAACCTCTGTGTCGTATACCAGAGAGTAGGGTGTTGCCCCGATTGATGTGCGCGCCAGGGTATGGTAACCGTGGAGAGCGAATGGTAGCATCTCATTCCAGTCTTTGTAGGTTACTATATGTGATACAGTGGGAGAACTGACTTGATGTTTTGCGTTTCGATCACACTTATGCGGTTAGCAAGAGTCGCCACCGACTTTTCTTTTATCCAAAAGGAAAGGTAAAAAAGCACAGGAAATACCTTTCGAGATTTTCTCGGGTTCGGGGGGTAGATTATGAAAAGGGAAGGTATTAGCACCCTTTTCATCCATGGTTTTCCATGGGCTCTTAGTTACTCGTTTAGATCACTTGCTTTCATTTGATAGTGTGCTTGTGGTGTGGGCTTTGAAAGTATTTTAAAAAATCTCTTTGTAATGTTTCTCGTCTCTATAAGAACGTATACAAAGTTTTTGTTTCAAAAAATGCTTCAAAGATGTGTTTGTGAATCATTTTTCGAAAAGTGTTTTGAAAAGATGTTTTGCAATGATTCTCGTCTCTATAAGAACGTATACAAAACGTTTTGTCTTTTTGAAAATGTTTTGGAATAAGAGTGTAGGTGTAAAATTTTATGTCGTGAGCAGGCGAGTAACTAAGAGAGAATCTATCTACTCGAAAGGTCTTAAATTGTTCTTTTCTTCCTCCTTTTAATGGTGCTATCTTACCATTGATTTGGTAAGAAGCCCCACCGTTGGATGTTAAGGGACAGGCGCGGGTCAATTTTACAATCATTGAAGGCAACTTGTGAGACGCTTTAGCAATTTTTGTACGGGACGAGATCATTTTAATCGAAGGCAACATCGAGGGTCATCGAGGGACTACGATCTTTTTTATCGAAGGGTCATTGCTAGAGCGTCCCATATTTGAGGGACATGATTATATTTCCGAGGCAACGAGCGAGGTTACCCTAGAGGTGCGCGTGTGAGAAAGTGTGTTGGCTTCAAGTTATTTTATTCCTTGATTAGGTCATCTAGCGATTGATTTTGAATCTTGCCATACACGCCTAATTACTATACAGTATATGGAAAACAGTAAATTGCGGGAATTGAAATTCTACGCTATTACAAAATATTCGGGAATGGGGGTACAATTTTTACAAATGAGGATGAATCAAATGAGATAGGAAGGTCCAAATATCAAACAATACAACCAAATCGAATTTTGTACGATTATATAAAGCTATGATAATCCAATAAAAGCAACAAAATATGGAAATGGAATGTTAAGTATTTATTTGAAAAGAGAAAAGCAAACCTATTCTAGAAAATAAAATAATTGACTAAAGAAAATTTAAATTGTTCGCATTATCTTTTTGTGTATTTTATTAATTATGTAAAATCTAAAGAAAAAAAAATAAACTAAATTATTATTTTTGGTGTTTTATCATATTAATTAAATCTAAAACAAAAAGAAAAATGATGAAAATTATTTACAAAAACCTAGATCAAACTAATAAAAATAATTCAAGTTTTATTAGTATTTGTATATATATAAAACAAAAAAAAAAGATGTAAAAGAAGACAAATTAAACTTTAAAAAACGCAGTGGGCTTATTGGAAGATTTGGGAGAAGGCCCAAAGAAAATGTTGTTTTAACTGTAAAAAAACGAACCAAAGGGGGGGGGGGTGAAATTAGTAAAACGCATGGGCTTAAAGGCTAATGTAAACAACCAGCCCAAACTCTTAAATGGCATTAGTGATCTGATTAAGAGAGAAATTAGGGTTCTTGGAGTGTTGTGGTTCACAGCGGCACTCTCATCTTCGTTCATCCAAACTCTTCCATGTTTTCATCTCTATTCATCTCTAAGCTATCTCACTACTCGTCCCTTCCTAATTTGGCGAACGAAATCACTCTCTCCATCTTTATCTCACCATGATTCGCGTTTTTGAAAACCCTAAGTTTGGATTTAATCCTAAAAACAACGAAGTCGGTTCGTCTAATCTTCCCCCTAACTCTCAGTTGCCGGAACGCTGCATCTCTTGCCTCCTTAATCGAGTTTCAGTGGTTTTCTTCTTGAAAAGGCGAAGGTTCTGCTCTTTCCCAATTTTACGAATTTTGTTGATTTTATTTTGATCTTTGTATATTCTGTTAACTAAGAAGTTTCTCTTTTAAATACATGAAAAACATGATTATGGAAGATTTGGAATGAGAGGGAAACCCTACCTGTTGAAGTTCTTTCTGTGAAATGGAAAGGGACGGCGAGACTGAGGGCGACGCTCCTTGGTGGCCGGAGCTGCACGGGGGAGGAGATGAAGATACTGCCTTGGTGCTTCTGACTCTTTGGTAACTTTTCTGCTTCTTTTGAATGATGGTGAAGGTTATCTTTGATGAGGTTTTGATGCTTTTTTCTGTTTTTTCTAGGTTTTGATGATTACTGGTGTTTATTGATTTTTGATGATGGTTTTAGTTTTGTGAGTTTGAAAATGGTGACTGTGTTTGAGATTTTGGTTCAGGTTTGTTAGGTTTGGTTGCGGGTTTGAGATTTTGAGGTTATGTTTTAGTTATGGTGTTTTGTTACTGGTTCAGGTTTGACAGGTTTTGAGTTTTTTCGGATTTTTGTTTGGGACCTTTATTGGTTTGTTGTTTTGTGGATGCTTGGAGTCTTTGATTTTGGATATGTTGATGGTTTTGCATTTTTTTGGGTTTGGTTATTGTGATACGGTGGGAGAACTGACTTGAGGTTTTGCGTTTGTATTCGCAAATGTTTCGGTTGAGCAAGAGTCGCCACCGACTTTTTATTTTATCCTAAGGAAAGGTTAAAAAAGCACAGCAAAAACCTTTGAGATGTTTTCTTGGGTTCGGGGAGTAGATTATAGAAAGGGAAGGTATTAGCACCCTTTCTATCCATGGTTATCCATGGGCTCTTAGTTACTTGCTTAGATCAACTTGCCTTAATTTTCAATTGTTTGAAATGGTGCTTTGTGTGTGTGGGTTTGAAAATGTTTTGAAAAGAGGCCAATGTGGTGGCAACCTTTGTAATGATCCATGTTGGGATGTATACAAAGGTGTATGTCTTTTGAAAAGGTTTTCAATGTTTTTTTGAAAGTTGTTTTGAAAGTGTAGTGATGTGTGGTTTGAAAAATAGGCAAGTGTTTTGTTTTGCAAGTTTGATTCAAGTAACTAAGAGTTTGTCTACTCCTAAATTTCTCAAAGATTTCTCCTATGTTTTTAACCCTTTTAACAATTTTGTTCCACCATTGCATTTGGTGGACAATCTTGTGTTAGGATGTGAAAGGGACGGGCGCGGGTCATCGTTTAGACCATAATTGCAATGGTGCCAAGTATCTTTGGGCAATTTTTCCTTGGAGGGACTTGATCATTTTTTAGACAACTTTCGAAAGCGTCATCGAGGGACTATGATCATTTGAATTGTTTTGTTTTGCCCAAAGAGACCTAACATGCAATATGGCCCATTATTGAAGGCAACAAGTGGAATACCCTAGGGGTGCAAGTGTGATTGGTGTTGTCCATTTTCATGCTTGATTATCTTGAAATTAGGTCAAACTATTTTGGTTAATTGATTTGCATACAACCCTAATTCTAACATGGCATAATTAGAAAGCTTTAAAGTGCGAAAAATAAAGTTCCTAAGTTATTACAACACAATATATGGGAAGGGGGGTATAAATGTTCAAATGGGGGTATTTTGACAAGAATTAAAACCCTAGACTATTACATCAAATTGGAATTTTGCAAGGTATTTAATTACACAATATTTAAATAAAATAAAATAAATATGTAAAATGCAAAAAGGTTTTCTTTTTTATGTGTATGTAAAAGGTATTTATCATGTACCAAATAAAATTAATTAATTTTTGGGATTCTTATGCATTTAGGGCAAAAACCCTAATTTTACAAATAAAAGTATTTATATGTATAATATATGTAATATTTATTTATCATGTACAAAAAATAAATGAAAAGAAAAATATATGAAAAAAAAGTAACTTTTAAGTTAAATATTAGTAAAAAAATAAAATGTATTATTATGTTATGTTTTTAACCTAAATGTATTAATAAATACCTAAATATTTATAATATTCACTAAATACTAAATATATATATAAATAATAATATTTAATATTTTTTAAAAAAATGTATTTTTATTATAAAATGTTTTCAAGAGATAACATAAAATAAAAATCAGAAATAAAATGTGTGTATTATTTTTTGTATTGAAAAATAAAAGTATACTTATTTATTTATTTACAAAAAAAACCTAATAAAACCAAATAAATATCAAAATAAATGCAAAAAAATATGGGAAAAATGTTTTTAATGTCTTTTATGATTTAAACAAAAATATGGAAACAAAATCAAAAAGAAAAAATAGAAAATAACAAGTATATCTCAAAATGGGCCAGGGGGGTTCAAAAGTAAAAACAAGGTGCAAATAGGAAAATGAAACAGGCCCAGCCCATGAAGACTTTGTCTTCAACCTCAGAACCTGTATGAACAACAACAACACGCGTTTTCTATCTCCAGATTCCTTGATCTTTTGCCAAATCTTGCAACATGAAACCTGTAGAGCTTGAAGCCACGATTCTAGACATATAAAGAAATCAATCTAACTCTCAGAAATGAGAGAGAATTTCTTCTCCCCCAATTCCTGACCTAGTTTTTGTTCCATGTTCAGACATCAAATTCTCATAGCACACATAACATAAATGAAAACTAATTATATGGGCATGTTCAGGGCCATGAATGTGACATAATTTCTTCACAAATCTAAACCTAACAATGCCTGGATAGAGAGATAAGAGTTCATGAACTTACCTGTTCAGTTGGAATCGTATCTGGTGATGGAGGTGTTTTCAATGCAAGGTGATGATTGGTATAGCTTCCTTGATGTCCAGGGATGTTATTCCAAGCTTTAGTTTGCTTTGAAACCAAGTGAATCGTGTTATGGCACTTCAACTGCAAAACAGAAAAATGAAAATGGTGATGTTGATTAGGAGTGTTACAGTCTGCTTCTAATGCTTTGGACAGTTTGTATGGATGGTAGGGAAAGTGTTTGAAGTGCTTTTGGCCAAGGTGCACGATGGAAATGAACTATGGAAGTCCAACTGTAGCTTATGCCCTGTTTTTGCAGTTTTAGGGTGATTCTGTGTTTGAGGATGTTTGGAACTTGGTTGGCTTGTGTTTCAGCTTAGGTTTGATGATTAGAAAGTGTTCAATAACTTTGCTTAAGGCTCTCTTGGCTGAGATGAGAGTTAGTGTATGTTATGCAAGTTTTCTTCACCTTTAAGCAACAAAATGCTAAGTTCTGTTTTAGACTGATGGAGGCCCCCCTAATGTGCTGCTAACCTTGCCCTTGATCAGTGGGATTAGCTCAATAACTTGTGCCAAGGAGATTTGCTGTGTACCTCTTGATTTGCAAATTGACATAAAGTTCTACTTTTCTAAAATGGATATAATGCTTTTTCTACTTATGGCTTAGTTTTGCATACAATGCTTGAACACACAAAATAAGGTCTTGGAACAATGAGTTAGCATTAAATTTATGAGTGCAAAAGGGATATAGGACCTGTAATCAAGGAATGCAAGCTGAGTTCAAAATTGCCTAAGTGTATGAACATGAAAATTGGCCATAACAAAAGTGAGTTTTTCCCAACTTGCCAAATTCAATTTTCCCTAACCATGAGGTTGTTTGATGAGTTCTTGGACATTTTGGAAAGCTTGGAATGTGTAATACAATCCATCTTTGAAATGCAAATTGAAATTCCAAGTAGAAGCATGTGAAAAATGGTCTTGAAGTTAGGCAAAAATCCTGCCTAAAATGGTTCAAAATTTCTCTAAGTTAAGAATGGTTTGGTACCCTTGTTCCAAAAATTGTAACTTGAGCTACAAGCTTCTTTTGAGAAAACTTTGTGAATCAAAGTTGTGGATTTTGAAATGGACTACAACTTTCATGTTTTGACTTTTCCTTGAATCCAAATGCATCTTGATGAGAAAGTGGGACAAAGTTAGGAAAAAATTAGGGTTTTTTATAACTTAGAAAAATTCTAAGTTATGAAAAATCTTCATTTCAAAACCTAATTTGCAATTCTTGATTTCTTGATGAACAAGTTTCATGATTTGGCATGTTTTGACACTTGATTTTGACCAAAAAGTCAAAGTTTGACTTTTCAGTATACAGTCAAAATTGATCAATTGACTGGGAAATTCAACTGTCAATCTTGTGCATTTGGGATCTTTTGAACTTGTTGAGTATGTCAAGACAATTCCATGGGGTCCTTGAGTCCATATGTGAGTTTGGTTTGCCATTGGCTAGGTCAAACAGTTAAAAATTGCCTCTGTGCAGTCAAAACCCTAAAAATGACCATTTTGCCCTTTTGGTGATCTGATCAAATTTCTTGTGGAATTGTGATCCAAACTTGATCAAATGGTCCATATGAGTTCATAATGTTGATGTGGGTCAATTTCCATGAGGTTTTACTGTCAATTGGCCACAGTTGACTTTTTCCCCAATACAGCTGATTTCTAGGTCAACTGTCCAATTGACTGGGCAAAGTTTGGAATCAAGGCTTGAAACTTGGTATGGATAAACTTGGGAGTCCAACATGAAGCATGAAAGTCATATTAGGCATTTTAGGTCAAAATATCTTTGTGCAAACACAAACCCTAATTTGGGTCAACAATGCTAAGAGAAGTCTTGCAGAGGAAAATCTAACTGGATCTTTGAGCTCCAAGGGCCTTTGTGATGAGAAAATCTTGAGAAAATGGGAGGGCAAATTTTGGGGTACAACAGTTTCCCCTGTTCAATCTTCTTGAACCTGAAGAGTTAGATTGGCAAGTTTGCCTTTCGTGACTCGAGGGTAAAAGGAGATTGGACACTAGAGTGCCCGGAAATTTGCACTCGCATGTTGGAGTATCAGCAAAAGTGATGTCGGGAATGGGCTTATAGATGCCATTTGGAGAGATGGTGGATAGGGAGATGGGCTTATAGATTCTATCTGAAGGCGTGACAGAACCTTGTCGGGAGTGGGCTTATAGATGCCATTTGGAAGTGTTGATCGCATAAGAGATTCCTTTGCGATAACTTGCGCGCTTTGAGAAAGACTGATGTTTTCCTGGCTTGTTACAGGTGTTGATCTTCAACCTCTTCATGCAGATATGCCCTGGCTAGATACAGGTGTCGAATCTACAATCGGTTGCTCACAGATATGCCCTGGCTGGATACAGGTATCGAGTCTGGAATTAGTCGTCAACAGATATGCCCTAGCTGGATACAGGAATTGAATCTTCAAACTCTTCAGATGTGCCCTGGCTAGATACAGAAATCGAATCTAGAATTAGTCGTCAACAGATATGCCCTGGCTGGATACAGGAATCGAATCTTCAAACTCTTCATATGTGCCCTGGCTGGATACAGGAATCGAATCTGGAAACTGATCACTCACAGATGTACCCTGGCTAGATACAGGAATCGAATCTGGAATTGTGACAGTTGAAGGTAGTTGTCTTTTGGGTTGTCTTTCTCCCTGTAAAGGCAAAACATCAGTTGTATGCAATGTCATGATGTATGAAATGCATGATGTCATGATGTTCAAAATGAGATAGTGTTGTATGCACTTTATCATGTATGTAAGCAAGATATATGAAATGTGAAATGTTTATGAATGTATTTTCATCTAGGAAAATAAATCCTTGACGATCGGCTGGGGAATTAAATCCTGGGCTGACGTTGAAGAGTAGAGTTCTTCGTTTCCGCTAGGGATGGTGGTTGCAAGAATACACCGGTAGGAGAAGATGACTCTGTTGGGGAATAAACTTGTTGGAGAGATTACCCTGAGGGGAATTGCTCTGTGGGAAGAGATACTTCGCTGAAGTTTTGATGAGAGCTCCGCTGAGGATTTCAATGATGGACCCCGCTGGGGATAACAATGATAAACTCCGCTGGGGATTCTGTTGATAAGTTATGTTGGGGAACTTTGATGAACTCCTCTGGGGATTGGAAGAACTTTGCTAAGGGCGATCTTCTGTGGTAATTAGCTGAGGATAACCCAGTTATAAGCCCTTGTGAGGAATAACTTTGAATAAAGCCCGGGGGAGACGTCCGTACTTTACAGGGGATAAGCTTCCAGAATCTACTGGGGATAAGCTTCAAGGCCTGCTGGGGATATGGATTCCAAATTTCCTGGGGAAACTTTCGGGCTGTACTGGAAAATGGTCCCATTGGAGTGTCTGTATTCTGCCGGGGAACAATCTTAGATCAAGACTGCCGGGGATGCTTGCTGATGAAATGCCTATACTCCGCTGGGGAATGTTGATATCTTCTGGGGATACCCAACTTCCTTTAGGCTGGCCGTAGACTAACCCTGCTGGAGGAGAGTATTGTTGACTTGCTAGGGGAATAGGGTGCCTGTTGCAGGGCTGGTGATAGACTACTCTTCCTTGGGCGAGTATTGCTGAATCTTGTCCTACTCTGTGGGGAGTTGAGGTAACTTGGTCACATTCTTCAGTTGAATCTATCTTGGTACCTTGACGGACAGAGCAACTAGACTGCCTGGACAACTCTACATTGCCCCTGTTTCTGACGTTACCTGTAATCAGTCTTTTGTTTCGTATGCAAGCATTTATGAATTAGCAATTTAATGTCAAATGCATATATCAAAAATGAACATTGGACGTTCTTCGCAAGACGAAACAGAAAAAGGAAAAAACAATTGGCAATTTGTTTGGAAAAGTGAACTTGTATTGATTTTGAAATTTGCCTGTAAATAGGCGTTTTTGTACAAGAGGCTGTCGTCCTAGTAAGAGAACGCCGCCAAATAACATAAAGTTTATACAATTTTGAAAAGGAAACAAAACAGCTATGTGAACAATATTCCCACTGGGTTCCAACTCTGCTATCGCCTTTATGTCTTCAAGCGTCTCATCACTTTGCTGCTTAGTTGAAAATGAAGCTGATTGATCGATGCCGAAGTCTGAGCCCGATAGTTGATGCCGAATTCTGGATACAAGGTGATCCAATGAGACATAGTGTTATGCTTTATCCCTAACTTTTGCTTGGACCGCCCTTTCGGGTTTTCAGTCCACCGGGATACCCATTTTTGCCCAAGCCGCCTTTTCAAGTTTTCGACTTGCCGGGTGTACATTTTTTTTCTTCATTTCATCCCTTATTTTTGCCCGAACCCTTTTGGTTCGCCGGGAAGCCCTTATTTTTGCCTATGTATGTCAATCTAGCGGGTCTTTTATTCATGCGTAGTATCTTTTTACTATGTTTGCATTGGCGGGGTGAGGAAGGTCGTCACCATCCATGGTGGTTAGAATCATGGCTCCTCCTGAGAACACATGTTTAACCACAAATGGCCCTTCGTACGTAGGGGTCCATTTTCCCCTGGGATCACTTTGAGGAAGGATGATGTGTTTGATTACCAGGTCTCCAACTTGATACTCTTGTGGTCTGACTTTCTTGTTAAATGCCCTGATCATCCGTTTTTGGTACGTCTGACCATGACAGATAGCGGTGAGTCTCTTTTCGTCAATTAGGTTTAATTGATCAAGTCGAGTCTGGATCCAGTCATCTTCACTCAATCTGCATCCTTCATTATCCGGAGAGAGGGTATTTGGACTTCAATTGGCAAGACTGCTTCCATGCCATAGACCAAGGAAAAAGGAGTTGCCCCGATTGACGTCCTTGCTGAGGTACGGTACCCATGAAGAGCAAATGGTAACATTTCGTGCCAATCTTTGTAGGTCACTGTCATCTTCTGCACAATTTTCTTGATATTCTTATTAGCTGCTTCTACAGCCCCATTCATCTTCGGCCGATAAGGAGAAGAGTTGTGGTGCTGTATCTTGAACTGCTCGCAGAGCTCAGTGATCATCTTGTTGTTAAGATTGGTACCATTGTCCGTAATGATTCTTTCCGGGATGCTGTACCGACAGATCAGGTTATGCCGAATGAAACGTGCCACGATGCTCTTGGTTACCGTGGCGTAGGAAGCTGCCTCAACCCACTTCGTGAAGTAATCAATCGCTACCAAGATGAAGCGATGCCCGTTGGATTCCGTCGGTCGGATCTCGCCGATCATATCAATGCCCCACATTGCAAAAGGCCAAGGTGCCGTCAGGACGTTCAGAGGAACTGGAGGGATATGCACCTTATCAGCATAGATCTGGCACTTATGACAAGTTCGAGAATGTTGGTAACAGTCGGCTTCCATTGTGGACCAGAAATATCCTGCCCGAAGGATTTTCTTTGCCATGGTGTGTCCACTGGAATGTGTTCTGAATGTACCTTCGTGTAGTTCTACCATGATCTTCTATGCTTCAGTTTTATCCACACAACGCAGTAGAGTTGAATCATGATTTAGTTTGTAGAGAATGCCGTTGCTGAGGAAGAATTTTGCCGCAAACCTTCTCATGAACTTCTTGTCATTGACCGATGCGCCTTCGGGGTATTCTTGAGCTTCCAAATATCTCTTCACCTCATGATACCATGGTTTCTCGATTACCTCTTCGGCCTCAAGATCGCAGCAGTATGCAGGTTCGTCCAACTTCCAGATAATGATTCGGGGAGCCTCACTGTCCCATTTGACTTTGAACATTGAAGACATCGTAGCTAGTGCGTCCGCTAACTGATTCTCCTCTCTTGGGAATTGCTCAAAAGTTATCTCTTCAAAGTGGGGAAGCAAAGTCAACACATACTCCTTGTAAGGAATAAGATTTGGGTGTTTCGTATCCCACTCGCCTTTGATCTGATTGATCACGAGAGCGGAATCTCCGAAGACACTCAGAAACTTGATCCTTAAGTCGATTGCAGCTTGAAGACCCATGATACATGCCTCATATTCTGCCATGTTGTTGGTGCAGTTGAAACACAGTCGGGCGGTGAGTGGAGTATGAGTACCTTTAGGGGATATGATCACAGCGCCGATGCCGTTACCCAAAGCGTTCGAGGCTCTGTCAAAATGCATAGACCATCGGGATCCTTCCTCAGGTCCTTCATCCGGTCCAGGTACTTCACAATCAGTTACTACCATGATATCTTCGTCCAGAAATTCAAAATTCAATGATTGGTAATCGTCCACAAGTTGGTGTGCCAAATGGTCTGCCAATACACTTCCCTTGATTGCTTTTTGAGTTGTGTATTGGATGTCATATTCCGTCAATATCATTTGCCATCTTGCTATTCTTCCAGACAGAGCAGGCTTTTCGAATATGTACTTGATTGGATCCATTTTTGAAATCAACAGAGTAGTGTGAGTCAACATATACTGTCTCAGCCGGCGAGCAGCCCATACCAGAGCGCAGCAAGTTTTCTCGAGCAGTGAGTACCGGGTCTCACAGTCGGTAAACTTTTTGCTCAGGTAATAAATAGCGTGCTCTTTTCAGCCAGACTCGTCATGCTTCCCCAACACACACCCCATCGAGTTGTCAAGTACTGTCAAGTATAGTATTAGAGGTCTCCCTTCATCTGGTGGCATAAGAATGGGTGGCTCTTGGAGATATTCTTTTATCTTTTCAAAAGCGGCCTGACATTCATCGTTCCAACGTACTACTTGATCTTTCTTCAGCAATTTGAAGATTGGCTCACAGGTAGCAGTTAGATGTGAGATGAATCGGGCAATGTAATTCAGTCGTCCCAGAAAGCCTCTGACTTCTTTCTCTGTCTTGGGAGTCGGCATCTCTTGTATGGCTTTCACCTTGGCAGGGTCCACTTGAATACCTTTATCGCTTACAATGAAACCTAGCAATTTTCCAGACCTCACCCCAAAGGTGCATTTGTTTGGGTTCAACCTCAGCTTGTACAACTTCAATCGGTCAAACAGCTTCCGCAGATGGTCAAGGTGTTCCTCCTCGGTTTGGGACCTTGAAATCATATCATCGACGTATAATTCAATCTCATGGTGGATCATGTCATGAAATAAAGCAACCATGGCACGTTGGTAGGTTGCCCCAACATTTTTCAACCCGAATGGCATGACCTTGTAGCAGAAGGTGCCCCACTGAGTAACAAAGGTAGTCTTTTCCATATCTTCAGGAGCCATCTTGATCTGATTATACCCTGAAAAATCATCCATGAAGGAGAACACCTTGTGTTGAGCAGTATTGTCAACAAGAACGTCGATGTGAGGCAGAGGGAAATCATCCTTGGGGTTGGCCCTGTTCAAATACATGTAGTCAACACACATTTTGACTTTACCATCTTTCTTTGGCACTGGAACCACGTTGGCCACCCACTGAGGATAAGAAGTCACTGCTAGAAACCCGACATCAAATTGTTTCATAACCTCAGCTTTGATTTTCTCGGACATCTCTGGGCGCATGCGGCGGACCTTCTGCTTTATCGGAGGGCAGTCTTCCTTGGTAGGCAGGTGATGAACTACAATGTCGGCATCCAAACCAGGCATGTCTTCGTAAGACCAAGTAAAGATTTCCATGTAATCATTCAGCATCTGAATCAATCGTTGCTTCACGCTGAGCTCTAGATTGGCACCAATCTTGACTTCTTTTCTATCTGTCTCAATACCCAGGTTTATCGTTTCCAACGGCTCTTCATGCGGCTGAATGGCCCTCTCTTCCTGGAGTAGCAGTCTTGCGAGTTCACCAGGCACTTCGCAATCATCTTCACCTTCGTCTTCGGCCAAGTTGATCGGATTTTCGAAGTCATAACTGGAAGTAGCAGAGCTGTTACCAGTGAGATCCAGAGTGGATTGGAACCTGTATAAGTGAGTGTGTGTAAATATAGCTATTTTGCAATATATAACACAGAAAGAAAAAGAGCACAAGATTTGAAATGCAACAAACGTCCAATGTTTTGATTAATGATATATGGAAATGTCATACAAAAGGCCCTCACAAATGGAGCTACGGTGCCCCGGGTAGGACACCGAGCCAATAAAAGTTTCAACATATTGTTTGTTACAAATTAAAAACAAAAGAGTTCATTACTGCGTGACAAATGTAATAGGTGTAAAATCTTTTGTCGTCCAGTTGCTTGGTCCGTTGTTGGTTGATGGATAGATCCAACTGTCAAATTTTGCTTCCTTTACGTCCTCCTCGATAGCATTCACTCTTGGGTTGGTGATGAACACCGGAGGCTTTCTGATCTTTTCTTTGCGAACATCCCTCTGAGCCTCTGCAGTGAAGCCCAGCCCAAATTTGTCGGTCTTTTGAGTGAAGTCAGGAAGTTGACCCCAGTTTGCGCACTTGCCTTTCTCAATCACTGCCCGGGCATCCTTCAGGGAAGCCATCTTCAGAGGAAAGTCTTCTTCAACCACTGTCTCAGTTGACGCCAACGTTGGAGGTACCTCTTCAAAATGTTGAAAGGGGGTTTCAATAAACTCCCCGTCCATCTCGATATACCAGAATGAATTCAGATGGCTTACCATGTATTCCTCCTCTCCCTGCACAGTAACAATCTTCCCTCTGACAGGGTATTTGAGCTTCTGGTGTAGAGTGGATGTTACCGCCCCAGCCTTGTGAATCCAGGGTCGACCCAACAAACAGAAATAAGATGGACGAATATCCATCACATAGAACGTTGAGTCAAAGACTTGGGAACCCACACGAATAGGAATGTCTACCTCACCATGCACCATCCTCTTAGAACCGTCGAAGGCTCTAACAATGATGTTACTAGGTTTCAATTCCAGGCCCTCACAATCTAACCGATCTAAGGCCTTCTTGGGCAAAACATTCAGGGAAGAACCGGTGTCCACCAACACGTGTGCGAGAGTAGTGCCCCTGCATTCTATAGAGACGTGCAGGGCATCATTGTGGTTTTTTCCCTTGGCGGTCAGGTCGGCATCCGAGAAACCCAAACCATTGTCAGCTGTCTAATTGGCCACACAGTCAGTGAACTGATCTGCAGATGTCTCTTGCGGCACATGGGCCGTTTTCAGAAATGAAATCAGGGCCTTGGCGTGGGCCTCTGAGCACAGCAGCAATGATAGCATAGAGATTTTGGAGGGGGTATGCCCCAGCTGTTCAACGACATTGAAGTCACTCTTTTTAATGATTTTAAGGATTTCCTCCATCTCTTGCTGGGAGGCTTCAACAGCGGTCTTTTTTGGTGCCTCCGTCCGGGCAGGCAAATCGGTAGCAACTTCTTTGCCCCGAGCATCAGAGGACTCGGCGGCAGTAGTAGACACAGGAACTTGATTTGAAACATGCACACTTGCGGGTGTGATGATAAGAGGTTTTCGGATAACTGGTGGTGCAATGTCAGGCGAGAAGAGCCTGCCACTGCGAGTAATTTTGGCGGGACCAGTGATGTTACTGATACTGGTACCAGTGTTGAACTCCTGCTTCACTCCAAGCACATACACGTCTGCCCCATAGTGCCATGGGACAGCCTTGTCAGATTCATAGGGGAGAGGCCCCGGAACAGTAATGGTAATGGGTGCAACAGACATAATTTTGACTGGCTTCCTCGGGGGAGCCTTGGTAGGATTGTTGAAAATTGTGACGACAGATACTTCTTCAGCGGAAACAAACGGAACAACGGTTTTCTTGAACAGAATTTCTTTGCTATCCATTAGGCTTTGGATGCCTGATTTCAGCAGCGGACAGCCGATAGGGATAAAAGCACACAGGAGGCAACCCTTGCTACAACCCGGAAATAAACCGGCTAGCAGTAGGTTCCTCTTAACAGTCAATAGAGGGGTAGCAACATCATTCACCGAAACAGCATACAAATCTTCCTCGACGGCATTTACTCTATGCTGGGGCATAGGAGCAGTTACAACATTTGGCCTCTCAGGCGCCTCAAACTGAATTTCCTTCACATCGATAAGGTCTTGAACCTTATTTCTCAGGGCCCAGCAATCATCAGTAGTATGCCCGGGGCTATCGGAATGATAAGCACAGCGGGCATTTGGGTTATACTTAGGAGATGCAGTATTCACGACCTTCGGAGCCTCTTTGATGGTCACCAAGTTGGTTGATAGCAGTTGCGGTAAGATTCGTGTAAAGGTCATACTCAGCCGAGTGTACTGCCTCTTGGGCCTCTCACCCCTTTGTTGATTGTACTGCTGAGGAGTAGCAACAGGTTTTGAAATGACCAAGGCATTGACGGCTTGGCGGCGTTCTGGCTTGACTTGTCTTCTAGGACCATAGACGGCACTAGCTTCCTTCTTGAAAGGTTTCTTCTCAATACTTGCTGAGGCACCTTTCTGTATCTTTCCTGACCTGATGCCAGCTTCTATCCTTTCACCCGTCAGGATCAAATCTGTAAACCCAGCGGAGGAATTACCAACCAGATGATTGAAGAATGGACCAGACAAGGTCCCTAGAAACATGTCAACCAGTTCACGGTCAGTCAAAGGAGGCTGCACCCTGCCAGCCAAATCTCTCCATTTTTGCGCATATTCTTTGAATCCTTCGCCCGTTCCCAGTGACATACCCTGAAGTTGGGTACGCGTGGGAGCGAGGTCAGAGTTGTATTGCTATTGTCTATAAAATGCGGTAGCCAAATCTTCCCAATGTCGGATACTGGTTCCATCTAGCTGATAGAACCACTCAAGTTGTGACCCCAAAAGGCTATCTTGGAAGAAGTGGATCCAAAGGTTCTTGTCTGCCGTGTAAGGTTGGATCTTCCTTACGTACGATCGGAGATGCAGCTTTGGACAGGAAGCCCCGTCGTATTTTGCAAAGGCATGCGCCTTGAACTTGTGTGGGATTACCACCCCAGAAGATAAACCTAAATCTCCGAAATCCAGCCCCGACACATTTTGAATCTCCATGGCACTCAAGCGGTCCTCTAATTGCTTGTATTTGTCAGCAGCAGGAGGGTATTGTTCGTCATTGTAATCCGTCTCGTTGTCAGAGACTGCAGGACTAGAAGCTCCTCCCCCTTGGGGACTGTCTTTCTCTGCAGAGGAAGTAGTTGGATCAGCCTCGTTATGGAGTGTGTTCCCAAACCTGCGTCCAGTATTGAACAACGCAGTCCTCTTCTTCTTCTTCTTCTTCTTTAAGAGCAGAGCCTTCAACTCTTGTTGACCTTGGGCCAGGCTCATGACCATCTCTTGAAACTGGGCACTCTGGGCCTAGAGGGCCTTGATTGCTTTCTCACTGGATGATTCTGGATTCATGATGACTGTTCAAAATAAACAGCGAAGAAGATTAAGCAACCTGTAGAAAAAGGGGTACCTGTTATGCACATGATGCATGAGATGCTATTTATGCAATGCATTCAAGGATTTTAGAAATTCACAATTGTTGCAGACAAAAAAGAACGCACGTCATATTAATAAGGAGAAATTTGTTAGTACATAAATGCCCCATGGGCCAAATATTACAGTAAACAACTTCTCAAGGTAAAAAGACGTTGCGCATCCTCTTTGGTGTAATGTAGGTGTTGAGGGCCTCTTGCTCATGGAGTCGGCGGGTGAGCTCTAAGACCTTCTTCTCGCTGGCGTAGAAGCTGGCTTTAAAAGTGTTTCGTTCCTCCTTGAGTTGGATCCAACTCTTCTGCATCTCCTCCCACGATGTAGGCATGTCAGGATGTAGGATGGTGTAGGGAACCTCTCCTTCCTTGACGGGCTCTTTAATCACAGGGAGAACATGGGGATAAGGCATCATTAGACTCTGGGCTCGGGCTCGTACCCACTTGAGATAAGGCTCAAGAGGGATGGAGTTCTTGTGTCCCAGTGTCTTGCTATCAACCTTGTTGGGCATCCTCCAAGCTCTGATGAATCTTTGGCGAAGTCCTTGCGCATCGTTGTCGAAGTCAAAAACTAGGTCAGGAATCAACATGTCGTGAGGGCCATCTCTTCGTGCGTATCCAAACTGCCTCAAAGCTAGGCAAGGGTTGTAGGTAATGCCCCCTCTAATGCCAAGTAATGGAACATTAGGTAACTCTCCACAACGATCGATGATGATGACATTTTCTCTGGACCGAGAACACCAATGTACATCAGAGTGAGTAAGAGTCATCAACCGTTGGGACCACCTTGAGCCTTGGTCATTCTTCAAGACAGATTGTGGAAGGTGCGAAATAAACCACCTTGCAAGGAGAGGAGTACAGCACATGAGAACACCCCTCTTTCTCATTGTTCGTGTGTAAAATGAGTGAAGGATGTCCCCAAGCAATGTTGGTATTGGATTTCTGGATAAGAAGATTTTGACGGCGTTGACCTCTACAAGCTGATCAGGATTTGGGAACAAGACCAACCCATAGATAAGGAGTGCCACAATTTCTTCAAAGGCTTGTAGGTCCAATGAATTCCAACATTCTTGTGCCTTCTCAAACAAGAATTTTGCTAAGAAACCTTTGACGCTGCTTCTAGTTTCCCAATGCCCCTTGATGTCAGAAGGCTGTAGATGTAATGCTCGAGCAACATCTTCCGGCTTTGGTTCCTTTTCCGTACCGTTGAAAGGTAGTTGATTAAGGATAGGAATTCTCAGGAGTTGAGAAAACTCCTCCAAAGTGGGCACCAACTGGTAGTCGGGGAAAGTGAAACAGTGATGAAGAGGGTCAAAGAAATGGAATAGCACTTTCATCATGTCCTCTTCAATGTTGGTGTTAACTAAGCTGAGCAGTCTACCATGTCTTTCACTGAAGGATGAGATTTCCGGAACCCTTGATGTGAGCTCCTTGAGTTGAGGAGAGATTCTCACAAGGTTGACTTGGATGGTTTTTCTGCGAGGAATTTCCATGACCTACAAAACAAGAACAAAGATGAAGATCTAAACCCTTGAAGTGGTTAGTAAATGCATATGATGTTTTATGATGTTCATGATGTATGCACAAGCATATGTACAAGCAAATCACACCAAACCCTAGTTTCAGGCTTGCATGGGGTTTCATAGGTAAGTACCCTCTTGAGTGTAGTTGGCTTAAAAACGTGTCCTATAAATAGTAACCGGGTTCTAAGGAGCTCAATATCACTGGATTGTTTTCATTGTTCATTGTTTTGGTTTAGCCACTTAACTAGCGACCAAAATTTTCCAAGAAAACAACCCTCAATGAGTGTAGTATCGAGTATCTACCAACTTCGGACTGCACCAAAGCCGGTCATCTCACTACCCCTAATGAAAGGCCAAGATGGTCAAGTAAGGTTCTAGGTCATTAGTGCTTAGTGACATCACTCAGCGGCCCCGTACTCTCCTTGATTGAACTCAAGGGTTACCGGTACTCACAAATATGTCGCACTAATATAGCTATTGCTTCGACCGTGTCGGTATACCCTGCACAGTTTCCACAACATATTGCTATCTATGAATGTTTCCCAAAATCCGGGTGTAGGATTGTAAACCCAAACAAGAGAGCCAAGATATAAAGCAATCAATTCAAACAATTAGTCATGCAAGAGGGTGATCTAAGCCCTAAGGTTACTCCACTTAAAATTTTCCCCAGCAGAGTCGCCAGTTCTATGATACGGTGGGAGAACTGACTTGAGGTTTTGCGTTTGTATTCGCAAATGTTTCGGTTGAGCAAGAGTCGCCACCGACTTTTTATTTTATCCTAAGGAAAGGTTAAAAAAGCACAGCAAAAACCTTTGAGATGTTTTCTTGGGTTCAGGGAGTAGATTATAGAAAGGGAAGGTATTAGCACCCTTTCTATCCATGGTTATCCATGGGCTCTTAGTTACTTGCTTAGATCAACTTGCCTTAATTTTCAATTGTTTGAAATGGTGCTTTGTGTGTGTGGGTTTGAAAATGTTTTGAAAAGAGGCCAATGTGGTGGCAACCTTTGTAATGATCCATGTTGGGATGTATACAAAGGTGTATGTCTTTTGAAAAGGTTTTCAATGTTTTTTTGAAAGTTGTTTTGAAAGTGTAGTGATGTGTGGTTTGAAAAATAGGCAAGTGTTTTGTTTTACAAGTTTGATTCAAGTAACTAAGAGTTTGTCTACTCCTAAATTTCTCAAAGATTTCTCCTATGTTTTTAACCCTTTTAACAATTTTGTTCCACCATTGCATTTGGTGGACAATCTTGTGTTAGGATGTGAAAGGGACGGGCGCGGGTCATCGTTTAGACCATAATTGCAATGGTGCCAAGTATCTTTGGGCAATTTTTCCTTGGAGGGACTTGATCATTTTTTAGGCAACTTTCGAAAGCGTCATCGAGGGACTATGATCATTTGAATTGTTTTGTTTTGCCCAAAGAGACCTAACATGCAATATGGCCCATTATTGAAGGCAACAAGTGGAATACCCTAGGGGTGCAAGTGTGATTGGTGTTGTCCATTTTCATGCTTGATTATCTTGAAATTAGGTCAAACTATTTTGGTTAATTGATTTGCATACAACCCTAATTCTAACATGGCATAATTAGAAAGCTTTAAAGTGCGAAAAATAAAGTTCCTAAGTTATTACAACACAATATATGGGAAGGGGGGTACAAATGTTCAAATGGGGGTATTTTGACAAGAATTAAAACCCTAGACTATTACATCAAATTGGAATTTTGCAAGGTATTTAATTACACAATATTTAAATAAAATAAAATAAATATGTAAAATGCAAAAAGGTTTTCTTTTTTATGTGTATGTAAAAGGTATTTATCATGTACCAAATAAAATTAATTAATTTTTGGGATTCTTATGCATTTAGGACAAAAACCCTAATTTTACAAATAAAAGTATTTATATGTATAATATATGTAATATTTATTTATCATGTACAAAAAATAAATGAAAAGAAAAATATATGAAAAAAAAGTAACTTTTAAGTTAAATATTAGTAAAAAAATAAAATGTATTATTATGTTATGTTTTTAACCTAAATGTATTAATAAATACCTAAATATTTATAATATTCACTAAATACTAAATATATATATAAATAATAATATTTAATATTTTTTAAAAAAATGTATTTTTATTATAAAATGTTTTCAAGAGATAACATAAAATAAAAATCAGAAATAAAATGTGTGTATTATTTTTTGTATTGAAAAATAAAAGTATACTTATTTATTTATTTACAAAAAAAAACCTAATAAAACCAAATAAATATCAAAATAAATGCAAAAAAATATGGGAAAATGTTTTTAATGTCTTTTATGATTTAAACAAAAATATGGAAACAAAATCAAAAAGAAAAAATAGAAAATAACAAGTATATCTCAAAATGGGCCAGGGGGGTTCAAAAGTAAAAACAAGGTGCAAATAGGAAAATGAAACAGGCCCAGCCCATGAAGACTTTGTCTTCAACCTCAGAACCTGTATGAACAACAACAACACGCGTTTTCTATCTCCAGATTCCTTGATCTTTTGCCAAATCTTGCAACATGAAACCTGTAGAGCTTGAAGCCACAATTCTAGACATATAAAGAAATCAATCTAACTCTCAGAAATGAGAGAGAATTTCTTCTCCCCCAATTCCTGACCTAGTTTTTGTTCCATGTTCAGACATCAAATTCTCATAGCACACATAACATAAATGAAAAATAATTATATGGGCATGTTCAGGGCCATGAATGTGACATAATTTCTTCACAAATCTAAACCTAACAATGCCTGGATACAGAGATAAGAGTTCATGAACTTACCTGTTCAGTTGGAATCGTATCTGGTGATGGAGGTGTTTTCAATGCAAGGTGATGATTGGTATAGCTTCCTTGATGTCCAGGGATGCTATTCCAAGCTTTAGTTTGCTTTGAAACCAAGTGAATCGTGTTATGGCACTTCAACTGCAAAACAGAAAAATGAAAATGGTGATGTTGATTAGGGGTGTTACAGTCTGCTTCTAATGCTTTGGACAGTTTGTATGGATGGTAGGGAAAGTGTTTGAAGTGCTTTTGGCCAAGGTGCACGATGGAAATGAACTATGGAAGTCCAAATGTAGCTTATGCCCTGTTTTTGCAGTTTTAGGGTGATTCTGTGTTTGAGGATGTTTGGAACTTAGTTGGCTTGTGTTTCAGCTTAGGTTTGATGATTAGAAAGTGTTCAATAACTTTGCTTAAGGTTCTCTTGGCTGAGATGAGAGTTAGTGTATGTTATGCAAGTTTTCTTTACCTTTAAGCAACAAAATGCTAAGTTCTGTTTTAGACTGATGGAGGCCCCCCTAATGTGCTGCTAACCTTGCCCTTGATCAGTGGGATTAGCTCAATAACTTGTGCCAAGGAGATTTGCTGTGTACCTCTTGATTTGCAAATTGACATAAAGTTCTACTTTTCTAAAATGGATATAATGATTTTTCTACTTATGGCTTAGTTTTGCATACAATGCTTGAACACACAAAATAAGGTCTTGGAACAATGAGTTAGCATTAAATTTATGAGTGAAAAAGGGATATAGGACCTGTAATCAAGGAATGCAAGCTGAGTTCAAAATTGCCTAAGTGTATGAACATGAAAATTGGCCATAACAAAAGTGAGTTTTTCCCAACTTGCCAAATTCGATTTTCCCTAACCATTAGGTTGTTTGATGAGTTCTTGGACATTTTGGAAAGCTTGGAATGTGTACTACAATCCATCTTTGAAATGCAAATTGAAATTCCAAGTGGAAGCATGTGAAAAATGGTCTTGAAGTTAGGCAAAAATCCTGCCTAAAATGGTTCAAAATTTCTCTAAGTTAAGAATGGTTTGGTACCCTTGTTCCAAAAATTGTAACTTGAGCTACAAGCTTCTTTTGAGAAAACTTTGTGAATCAAAGTTGTAGATTTTGCAATGGACTACAACTTTCATGTTTTGACTTTTCCTTGAATCCAAATTCATCTTGATGAGAAAGTGGGACAAAGTTAGGAAAAAATTAGGGTTTTTTATAACTTAGAAAAATTCTAAGTTATGAAAAATCTTCATTTCAAACCCTAATTTGCAATTCTTGATTTCTTGATGAACAAGTTTCATGATTTGGCATGTTTTTATAAAAAATGAATCTTGACACTTTATTTTGACCAAAAAGTCAAAGTTTGACTTTTCAGTATACAGTCAAAATTGATCAATTGACTGGGAAATTCAACTGTCAATCTTGTGCATTTGGGATCTTTTGAACTTTTTGAGTATGTCAAGACAATTCCATGGGGTCCTTGAGTCCATATGTGAGTTTGGTTTGCCATTGGCTAGGTCAAACAGTTAAAAATTGCCTTTGTGCAGTCAAAACCCTAAAAATGACCATTTTGCCCTTTTGGTGATCTGATCAAATTTCTTGTGGAATTGTGATCCAAACTTGATCAAATGGTCCATATGAGTTCATAATGTTGATGTGGGTCAATTTCCATGAGGTTTGACTGTCAATTGGCCACAGTTGACTTTTTCCCCAATACAGCTGATTTTTAGGTCAACTGTCCAATTGACTGGGCAAAGTTTGGAATCAAGGCTTGAAACTTGGTATGGATAAACTTGGGAGTCCAACATGAAGCATGAAAGTCATCTTAGGAATTTTAGGTCAAAATATCTTTGTGCAAACACAAACCCTAATTTGGGTCAACAGTGCTAAGAGAAGTCTTGCAGAGGAAAACCTAACTAGATCTTTGAGCTCCAAGGGCCTTTGTGATTAGAAAATGTTGAGAAAATGGGAGGGAAAATTTTGGGGTACAACAGTTATAGTTTGAGACTTTTACTGGTTTTTTTGTTGTTGGTTAACAGATTTATTACAGGTTTGGTTCTTTTGAGAGTTTTGGTTTTGTGATGGTTGTTGGTTTGTGTCTGAGGCTTGACTCTGGTTTTTTGTTGTAAATCAGGTTTGGAATTTTGACAGGTTTTTGATGATGTTACTGGTTTGAACGGTTAACAGTTTTTTGTGGTTTTTGGGTTTATGGATGTTTATCAGGTTTGGTTTGACAGTTTGAAGGTTGGATGTTGTTTCTGTGAGGGTTACTGTTTTATCAGTTTCAGACTTGTGTATATTTTGAGTTTGGTTATTTTTTTGTATTTTGATGATGGTTTATGATTTGGTTTGGGACTTTGACAGGTTTTTGAAGGTTATTGATTTGGTTGCTGGTTTATTAGTTAGGACTTATGTTGGTTTTTTGAGGTTTGGTGATTTTCTGAGTTTTTAGGCATAGATTAATTCTCCTAGGCCAATCAAGCATTTAGATTTTCTTTGTAATTTAGAAAAAAACATTCTTGTATTGTATCCAATTATTGTATCAATTTATTTTCAAATACGATAAGTTGTAAGACCTAAAGTATTTAAAGGAATAAATTGTTTTGTATCAATGTATGAAATTGGAGAAAATCTTATGAAATGTTCTTGTGTCAGTTGAAATCCTTTACTGACAAAAACTTGTAATTTTCTCTTCGCATCCTAATTGATTCTTAAAGATTCCCAATCAAGATATTTGAAACAAAATGCTCCAGTCTGGTAACTTACATTCCAAGTAATCCTAATAACTATGTAACTGCATTCCAAACAAACATGCACTGTATATTCCTTTTCCTAACCAAGCAAATGTTTTAAAAGACGCAAATCATCTGGTTAACCTGGATCAAAATCATGATCGTCCCAAATGACAATCTTAGTCTCTTGTCCCAAACAACCATGCCTTGAGAACAAACATTGTCTTTTTTTAGTAAACCTGAGGAATCATGAAGACCTGTGAAAGCCAATTGAATCTTTTTTGAGAATTCATTTTCTTCTGAGGATTGCAAGAAAAACTAATTGCTGGTTTACCGCCACAGAAGAGAATTTGTCTGATCGATTTCTGAGCCAACTTGAATATCTGAGAAACCATATGGTTGTGTCTTCTATGAAAAATGGAAGGGCAAATTTTGGGGTACAACAGATGCCCCTGTTCAATCTTCTTGAACCTGAAGAGTTAGATCGGCGAGTTTTGTCGTTCGTGACTCGAAGGTAAAAGATGATTGGACACTAGAGTGCCCATAAATTTTCACTCGACAAAGGTGTAGCTGAGAGAATGGGCTTAAAGATGCCATTTGGAGAGATTTTATAATCTTGTTGGAGATGGGCTTGTAGATGCCATCCAATAACGTTTGTTGTAAATCAAAAGAATAAGCATCAGAATGGTGTCTGTATTTGGAACGTATCTGAACTGTATTTGTACTTGAATCTGAATAAGTAACAGAATGGATTCCGTGTCTGGAGCGTATCTGAACTGTATCTTGAAATTGAAATTTGAATGAGCGACATAATGGAAACCGTGTCTGGAGCGTATCTGGACTGTATCTAGAAATTGAAATCTGAATGAGCGACAGAATGGCAACCGTGTCTGGAGCGTATATGGACTGTATCTTGAAATTTAAATCTGAATGAGCGACAGAATGGAAACCGTGTCTAGAGCATATTTGTACTGTATCGGTACTTGGAATTTGAATAAGTATCAGGATGATATCCTTGTCTGGAGCGTATCTGAACTGTATATGAATGAGAAATAGAATGGCTTCCGTGTCTGGAGCATATCTATACTGTATCTGTACTTGAATATTGTTAAACGGTAGCTGTTAATCTTATCCTGTAAGGGGTAAAATGTTAGTTGAAGCACAAAGTTATGATGCATGATGCAATATATGTACTTTATCAATGTTTATGATATATGGATGTAATGTATGCGTATGTAAGCTAATTTGCTGTATTCCTGAGGAAAATAAATCCTGCTGAGGATTCTGTTGTGAGAGTAATGCCATATACTTCTTGAGGAATCTGCTTGGGGAATCCAGAGAATTTTAATGACTTCTACTGGGGATTATTGATGGGAGTCTTTGTTCTGTCGAGGATCAAAGAAAACTCTGTGGGGAAAAGCTTATTCCTGTTTGGAAAAAGTTCAAGAGTTTCGGTCGTCTGCCACTCTACTGGGGAGTTACCCTAGGTTGGGGAGAAACAAAAGTTAACTGTTATCTGGTTGATTTTCAGGCTTCAAGACAACTTGCTGGGGAATTTGGAGAAACTGGATGATTTTCGCTATGGGTTGATAGTTTGAAGTTCGGCTCCGCTAGGGATTGGTAGTTGGTAGTCTCAGCTCCACTGGGGATCTGTAGTTCAAAGTTTTGACTCCGCTGGGGATCTGTATGACGTATTGTAGGGATTGCTCATGGAATAGCCTAAAGACGTTTTCCTAATCTTTCTACCTGTCAGTAATTACTCTTTTTCATCCTGTTTATTTGTAAACAGTAATTATGTTCAAATGCATATGTTCTTTAATGAATCATTGGACGTTTTTTCAAATAAAACACAAGTGTAAAGAAAAAGGAAAATAGTTTTCTGTACTTTGAAAGAGATATCTTTGTATTTACTTTGAATAAGTATTTTGTACAAAGGAGACAGACATCCTAGTAAGAGGATGGTGTCATAAAAGAAAAAAAAGAAAAAATTTACAAAGAAAGATAGCTATGTGTAATAATCCCATGGGGTTCCCATTCTGCTATAGCTTTCGTATCTCTGAATATCTTGTCCATTTGTTGCTTCGTCCGAAGATGATTGAATTAATCAGAAGCTCTGAGTTGGTCCGTGAAGAGATTATCCTTAAAGTGATCCGACGAGACATAGTCATACGTTTTAATTCCCTAATTTTTTCCTGGACCTCCCTTTTGGGTTTTCAGTCCATCGGGAAACCCTTTTTTGCCCAAGTCGTCCTTTCAGGTTTTCAACTTGTCGGGTGTACAATTTTTTTTTGTTTTATCCCTAATTTTTGCCCGAACCTTTTGGTTCGCCGGGATGCTCTTGTTTTTCCTAAGTGTGTCAACTAGGCGGGTTTCTTATGCGTAGTATCTTTTGACTATGTCTGCATTCGCAGGGTGCGACAGATCGTCGCCGTCCATGGTGGTTAAGATCATTGCTCCACCAGAAAAGATGTTCTTGATTACAAATGGTCCTTCATAGGTAGGAGTCCATTTGCCCCTGGGATCACTTTGTGGAAAGATGATGCGCTTGATCACAAGATCTCCGACTTAATATACCTGGCGCCTGACTTTCTTGTTGAAAGCCTTGATCATCCGTTTTTGATACGTCTGACCGTGGCAAACAGCAGTAAGTCTCTTCTCGTCAATTAAGTTTAACTGATCAAGTAGGGTTTGAATCCAATCGTCTTCACTCAAACCTGCATCCTTCATGATTCTTAAAGAGGGGATCTGGACCTCAATAGGTAGAACAGCCTCCATGCTATAAACTAAAGAATAAGGTGTTGCCCCAGTTGATGTGCGAGCCGTGGTATGGTACTCGTGGAGAGCAAACGGTAGCATCTCATGCCAGTCCTTGTAGGTGACTGTCATTTTTTGTATGATTTTTTTGATGTTTTTGTTTGCAGCTTCGACAGCACCATTCATCTTTGTCTGATAGGGAGACGAATTGTGATGTTGAATTTTGAACTGTTCGCACAAGGCGGTGATCATAGTATTGTTAAGGTTTGTACCGTTATCAGTGATGATCCTTTCGGGGATACCGTATCGACAGATCAGGTTCTTCCTGATGAAGCGGGTAACAACATTCTTAGTAACAAATGCGAAGGAAGCTGCTTCGACCCACTTTGTGAAGTAATCAATGGCCACCAGAATGAAGCGGTGTCCATTGGAGGTTGTAGGCTTGATCTCTCCAATCATGTCGATTCCCCACATAGCGAATGGCCAAGGAGTTGTTAAGACATTTAGAGGAACCGGAGGCAGGTGCACCTTGTCTGCATAGATTTGACATTTATGGCAGGTTCGGGAATGTTGATAGCAGTCTGCTTCCATGGTAGACCAGTAATAGCCTGCTCGTAGAATTTTCTTCGCCATCGTATGCCCGCTAGAGTGAGTGCCAAAGGTACCTTCATGCAATTCAGCCATAATCCTTTCAGCTTCAGCCTTGTCCACACAACGGAGCAGAATAGAATCATGATTGCGCTTGTACAGGATGCCATTACTTAGGAAGAACTTAGCTGAGAATCTTCTTAAGAACTTTTTGTCATTGACTGAAGCTCCTTCAAGATATTCTTGGGCCTCGAGATACCTTTTGACTTCATGAAACCAAGGCTGGTCCACTACTTCTTCGGTGTTAATCTCGTGACAGTGTGCTGGTTCGTCCATTCGTTCAATGGTGATTTGGGGAGCCTCGTTATCCCAATTAAGTTTAAACATGGATGACATTGTAGCTAGAGCATCTGTTAGCTGATTTTATTCTCGCGGGAAGTGCTCAAAGGTAATCTGCTCAAAAAGTGGTAACAATGTCAAGGCATGTTCTTTGTAAGGGATGAGGTTTGGATGCTTAGTATCCCATTCTCCTTTGATCTGACTGATGACCAAAGCTGAATCCCCAAACACAACTAAAGATTTGATTCCCAAGTCTATGGCAGCCTTGAGTCCAAAGATGCACGCTTCATACTCTGCCATGTTGTTCGTATAGTTGAAGCAAAGTATGGCGGTGAAAGGAGTATGGCATCCTTCCGGAGATATAAGCACAACACTGATACCGTTACCAAGCGCATTGGATGCCCCATCAAAGTACAGGGTCCATCGGGATCCTTGTTCAGGTCCGTCATATGGTCTGAAATCTCCAACATAGTCCAATGTCATGATGTCTTCGTCAGGGAAGTCAAACTTCATGGATTGATAATCTTCTACAGCTTGATGGGCCAGATGATCAGCTAGTACACTGCCCTTTATAGCTTTTTAGGTCGTGTACTGTATGTCATACTCTGTTAGGATCATCTGCCATCTAGCTATCCTTCCAGATAAAGCAGGCTTTTCGAAGATGTATTTGATTGGATCCATCTTAGATATCAGCAAAGTGGTATGAGTCAACATGTACTGCCTTAGCCGGCGAGCAGCCCATACCAAAGCGCAACAAGTTTTCTCGAGTAGTGAATATCTTGTTTCACAGTCGGTAAACTTTTTGCTAAGGTAATAAATGGAATGCTCTTTTCGGCCAGACTCGTCATGCTGCCCCAATACGCACCCTATTGAATTCTCTAGGACTGTCAGATATATGATTAGCGGTCTTCCTTCGACGGGTGGCATCAAGACAGGAGGTTCTAGAAAATACTCTTTGATTCTGTCAAAAGAAATTTGGCATTCGTCATTCCATCTGACTACCAGATCTTTCTTCAACAGCTTGAAGATTGGCTCACAGGTAGATGTTAAGTGAGAAATGAACCTATAAATGTAGTTTAGGCGTCCCAAGAAACCTCTGACTTCCTTCTCAGTACGAGGAGCAGGCATTTCTTGTATAGATTTGACTTTGGCAGGATCAACCTTGATGCCTTTGTTGCTGACAATGAAACCCAAGAGTTTACCGGACCGGACTCCGAATGTGCACTTGTTTGGATTCAACCTGAGCTTATATTCTTTCAACCTGAAAAATAGCTTTTGCAAGTGATCAAGGTGTTCTTCTTCTGTTTGTGATCGGGCTATCATGTCATCTACGTAGACCTTTATCTCATGATGCATCATATCATGAAACAAAGCTACCATGGCGCGTTGATAGGTTTCCCCAGCATTCTTCAGTCCGAATGGCATCACTTTGTAGCAGAACGTACCCCATGGTGTGACAAAAGTAGTTTTCTTCATGTCCTCAGGTGCCATTTTAATCTGGTTATAGCCTGAGAATCTGTCCATGAAAGAAAATACTTTGTGCTGGGTTGTATTGTCAACCAAGATGTCAATGTGTGGAAGTGGAAAATCATCTTTAGGGCTGGCCCTGTTTAAGTCTCTATAATCCATGCACATTCTCACTTTGCCATCCTTTTTAGGCACGGTAACTATGTTGGCAACCCATTGTAGATAGGAAGTAACAGCCAGAAATCCAGCATTGAACTGCTTCATAACTTCTGCTTTGATCTTCTCTGACATGTCAGGTCTCATGCGGCGGAATTTTTGCTTCACTGGTGGACAGTCTTCTATAGTGGGTAGATGGTGTACCACAATGTCTGTATCGAGTCCCGGCATGTCTTCGTATGACCAGGCAAAGATCTCAACATAATCATGCAACAGCTAAATTAGGCGCTCCTTGACACTCGGCTCTAGATTGACACCCACTCTGATTTCCTTTCTGTCTTCCTCAGTACCCAAGTTTATTGTATCCAATAGCTCCTCATGAGGCAGAATAACCCTTTCCTCTTGTTGTAGAAGTCTAGCCAATTCCCCTGGCACCTCACAATCTTCCTCACCTTCGTATTCGGCTTGGTAGATCAGATCTTCAGAGTCACTGAAGGCTATAGAAGTATTGTTACCCATGGGATCCGGAATGGAAGGGTACCTGCATTTGTGAGTGTGGGTGTGTGTAAGGGTATAGCCATCTTAAAACAACAAAATGTAAAAGAAAGACAATGAGCACAAAAAGGTTTATATATGAAAAAGCGTCCATGATTCATTGAAATGACATATGAAAATGAAATAAGAACCCTTACAAATGGACCATTGTGCCTTGGGTAAGACACAAGGTTGAAAAGGTACGAATTGTTTGTGAATTATTACAAGTCCAACAGAAATGTAAAAGATAAATTATTGCGGTATGAAAGTAATCAGAACAAAGTCTTTGGCTTCCCAGTTGCACAGTCCTCCGCCGACAGTAGGAAATATCTAGTCTTCCAAGCTGCCCTCTTCTTCAATGTCCTCTAGTGCATTAACCCCTTGGTGACTGATCTTCACAGGTGGCCCTCCGGCACGGGCGTGGCGCACGAACTTCTAAGTAGTTGAGGTGAACCCCAAGCCGAACTTGTCTGGTTTGTAGGGAATGTCTGGTAGCTGTCCCTAGATGGTAGATCCTCTTTCTTCCACTGCTGCATTTACATCCTTGAGAGAGGACATCCGAGGTGGTGGTCTTGTGATCACATGAGTTGAGGATACCTCCTTGGTCGCTGTTATTTTTGGAAAGACTTCTTCAAAATGTTGGAAATGGGTCTCAATGAACTCGCCATCTAACTCCACATAACGGAAGGAATTCAGATGACTAATCATATACTCCTCCTCCTCATGGACAGTTATGATCTTCCCTCGGACGGGGTACTTGAGCATCTAATGCAAAGTGGAGGTGACAACACCGGTGTTGTGGATTCAGGGGCGTCCCAACAGACAAGAGTAGGAAGGACGAATGTCCATCACGTAGAATGTTGATCTAAAGATCTGAGTTACCACCTTGATCGGGATGTCCACCTCCCCATGGACCATCCTTTTAGAGCCGTAGAATGCTCTCACAATTATGTTGCTGGGTTTTAAAGTCATCCCCTCATAATCCAACCTATCTAGGGCTTTCTTCGGTAAGACATTTAAAGAAGATCTAGTATCAACCAAGACATGGGCTAGGGTCGTTCCCCTACACTCCACCGAGACATGTAGTGCGTCATTGTGTTTTCTTCCTTTGGAGGTTAAGTCAGCATCGGAGAAACCCAGGCCATTGTCAGCTGTTAAACTGGTCACACACTCTTGGAATTGATCTGCAGACGTCTCTTGCGGTACGTGCGCTGTCTTCAGAAATTTTACCAAAGCTTTAGCATGCGCCTCAGAGCACAGCAGCAATGCTAACATAGAGATTTTAGAGGGGGTCTGCCCCAGTTGTTCTACCGCATCATAATCACTCTTCTTGATGATCCTCAGGATTTCTTCTATCTCCTTCTCGGATGTATCAGGAATAACTAGTGATTGAGTCTTTGTCAAGACAGGCTCCTCTTGAACGTTCTTTCCTTTATTCTCAGCAGTGGAAGTAGGGATAGGAATTGTATTGTCTTATTTATTGGTTGGTACACTTGTAGGTATAATCACTGGTGTAGAGGTAATCTTCGGAATGGCCACGAGTCCAAAGACTGATGTTGGAGGAGCAATCTCTGGAGAAAAGATCCTTCCACTACGGGTAACCTTGCTTGTTCTGGAAATGTTACTGATGTCGGAATTGTCCTCTTCGGAGCTCTCCTCTTCGGCAATCTGTTCAATCTGTTTGACACCATAGTAGTGGATTTCTCCACGATAGTTCCATGGTACCGTTTTATCTGATTTGTATGGGGTTGGCCCGGGCATTGTTATCTTCAATGGAGTAGTCACTGGAGCAGATGTAATCCTAACGGGTTTTTTAGGAACCCTGGAAGGATTGGCGTATATGGTTATTATTGAAACTTCTAGAACTGGAATGGGTGAAACAGGAGCTTTCTCAAACAAGATTTCCTGGTTATCAATCAGTTGTTGGATACCTTTCTTCAACAGAGGGCAGTCAAATGATGCGGATAGGCAAATATGGAAATCTTTGTCACAACCTGGGAACACCCCAGCCTTTAACAGATTCAACTTGATGGTCGAGAGCGGAGTCAACAAATCATCCACGGTGTCAACAAATAAGTCTTCCTCAACAGCACGGCATTGTGTCCATGCCTAGGCATCAGAGCGGAGATAACATTCGGCTTCTCAGGCGCTTCAAATTCAACTTCCTTCGCGTCTATCAGATCTTGAATCTTGTTCTTCAAAGCCCAACAATTGTCGGTGTCGTGCCCTGGACTTTCAGAATGGTATGCGCACCTGGCATTCGGATGGTAGTGGGGAGATGCAGTATTAGTATTTTTAGAGGCCTCTTTTAGCATGGCCAGATTCAACTTCAGAAGATATGGTAGGACTTGAGCGGGAGTCATGTTAATCTTGGTGAATTGCCGCATTAGCCTTTCCACCCTTTGTTGATTATGTCTCGGCTGATTGTTTCTCGGCTGGTCTGATATAGGCTTTTGAATCATAACAGCCCCCACCGTTGGTTGGCGCTCAGTTCTTCCCTGATTTCTCTGTGTATAGACAACAAACACTTCCTTCTTTCCTGTGAAGGGCTTTTTAACAACAGCAGAGGCAGATGCGTCTTTCAGAATTTTCCCGCTTCTTATACTGGCTTCCACCCTTTCGCCAGTCATGATTAAATCGATAAACCCAAATGAAGAGCTCCTAATCAGGTGATTGAAAAATGGACCTGACAAGGTGCCAAGGAACATATCCACTAAATCTCTGTCGGATAGAGGGGGCTGGACTCTTCCTGCGAGATCCCTCCATTTTTTAGCATAGGTTTTGAAACCCTCATCTGTTCCCATAGACATACTCTGTAACTGTGTCCTAGTTGGGGCCAAATCAGCATTGTACTGATACTATTTGTAGAAAGCGGCAGCCAACTCTTCCCAATTACGGACATTGGACCCTTCTAATTGGTAGAACCAATCCAACTGAGTCCCCGATAAGCTTTCCTGGAAGAAATACACCCACAAATTTTTGTCAGCCGTGTGGGGCTGAATCTTTCTGACATATGACCTCAGATGTAGTTTTGGGCAAGAGATACCATCATACTTGGCGAAGGTTAGGACCTTGAATTTCTGTGGGATGATAACCCATGAGATGAGTCCTAGTTCTTCAAAGTCCAAACCGGGAACTCTCTGAATCTCCATGGCGTTCAAATGATCCTCTAGTTGTTTGTATTTATCATCAGCAGGAGGATATTGCTCCTCAGAGTAATCAGGTTCTTCCTCTCCTTCGGATGCTGGGTCGTCGTTCACTTCCTGGGTATCGGCCCCTTGGTTATCTCCTTCACCCGATGATGTTGCAAAATCCAAGGTTCGCCTAGCATTTCCTTTAAACCTTCTTCCCATAATCACAACCCCGGTTGGTTTCTTCGTCTTCTTCTTTTTCTCTTTGGATAGCAAAGTCTTCAACTCCTCTTGCCCTTTTGTCAGAGCCATGAGCATTTGTTGAAATTGGGCATTTTGCGCCTGAAGATCTTTCACAGTCTGTTCAACATCCATCTCACTGAAATAAACAGTAGAAGGATAAGGCGACCTATTATGAGAAACCTGTATGATGTCATGATGAATGAAGATGCAATATGCAAATGATTTCAAGGAAATTTAGAAGATTTAAATTTGTTCAAACCAAAAATAACACACGTCATATTAAATAAAACCAAGTTCGAATACATCATGCCTCCTCGGGCTTACAAAGAAAGAAACAAAAATACAGCAAAAACTCCTAAGACAAAAAGACTGAACGTGTCCTTTTTGGAGCAATGTAGGTATTCAGATTCTTCTCTTCATGAATCATTTTGGTGAGCTCCAGAACCTTCTTCTCACTGGCGTAGTACTGGGTTTCAAAGGTGTCTCACTCTTCCTTCAACTGAATCCAGGATTTCTGCAGGTCTTCGAGAGAGGTAGGCATGTCCGGATGAAGAACGGTGTATGGGGCATCTCATTCGATAATAGGCTCAATGATAACAGGAAGGATGGAAGGGTAAGGCATTAAGAGACTCTGGGCACGAGCCCGTACCCACTTAAGGTAAGGCTCGAGAGGGATAGAGTTTTTATGTCTCAAAGTCCTACTGTCCACTTTGTTCACCATTCCCCAAGCACGTGTAAACCTCTGGCGGTAACCTTGGTCTTCTTTGTCGTAGTCGAAAACCAAACCTCGGACGAGCATCTCATGAGGGCCGTCTCTTCGGGCATACCCAAATTACCGAAGATCTAAACACGGATTGTAGGTGATACCTCCCCTAATACCTAGCAGAGGTACATTAGGGAACTCCCCACAGCGGTCAATGATAGAGATATCTTCCAAAGATCTTGAGCACCAACGGATATCAGAGTGGGTGAGAGACATCATCCTTTGAGACCAAGTCAATCTTTGCTCGTTCTTCAATGCTGATTGAGGTAGGTATAAAGTGAACCACTTAGCGAGTAGGGGTATACAACACAAAAGGGTACCTCTTTTCTTCATGGTACGGGTATGAAGGCAATGCAAGATGTCTCCTAGCAAGGTAGGTATAGGATTGCGAGAGAGAAACACTTTGATGGCATTAACGTCTATGAATTGGTCCGAATTAGGAAACAGAACCAAACCATAAATGAGGAGATCTAGCACGTCTTCGAAAGCTTGGAAATCCATGTCATCCCAGAACGAACGAACTTTTCCAACAGAAACTTAGCTAGAAATCCTTTAACCCCACTTCTTGTCTCCCAATTGGCTGTAACGTCGGCCCTCTTCACATGTAAAGCTTCGGCGATGACTTCAGGTTTTGGAATCCCTTCTAGACCGGTGAACGGTATCTGATTAAGCACGGGCACCCCTAAGAGTAGAGAGAACTCTTCCAATGTAGGTACCAACTGATAGTTTAGAAAAGTGAAACAATGATGTACGGGATCAAAGAATTGGAATAGTACACACATCATCTCTTATTGGAAGTTGGATGTAGCCAAACAGAGGAGTCGACCATACTTCTTGATAAAAGGAGAATCCCCGGGCACTCTTGAGGCTAGCTCTTGAAGTTGAGGATGTGCTTTTACAAAGCTGATTCGGATGGTGTTTCTTCAGAGAGAATTCATATCCTACAAAACAAAAACAAAGATAAATTTCTAAATCCTTGAAATGATTATTGAGCATGCATATGATGTTGATGATGTTTATGATGTTTATGTACAGGCAAACATATATACACACAACAAACAGATCCCTATGTTTCAGGCTTGCATGAGTTCGTAGGTAAATACCCTCTTGAAGTTTTAGTTGGCTCAACCTGTCCTAGAAATAAAGATCGGGTTCTAAAGGATCTCAATATCACCAACCTTTCTCTTAGGCATTGTCTCAGCACAACAATCTTTTCTTGCGGCCGAGATATCCCAAAAGTCTAGCCTCAATGAGTGTAGTATCGAGTGTCAACCAATTTTTAGCTTTACACCGAAACCGGCTACCTCACTACGTCCTAATGGCCAAGTTTGTTCAATTAGGGTTCTAAGGTCAATTAGTGCTTTACGACGCCACTCAGCGGCCCTGTATTCTCCTCGATTCACCACGAGGGATACCGGTACCCACAAATGCGTCACACCAACGTAGCTACTGCTTCAACTGTATCGGTATACGCCGTACAGTTCCCTCACAGTTTATTGCTACTTACCTAAAAGGTATTTTCCAGATCCGGGTTAGGATCAAAGCAAGCCCAATACAAAGAATTAAATATAAAGCACACAAATCAAATAATGAAAGCGAGTAAAAGTGATATATCCCTAAGGTAACCCCACTTTTTACATATCCCCAATAGAGATGCCAGTTCTGTGATACGGTGGGAGAACTGACTTGATTTTTTGTGTTTTGATCGCACTTGTGCGGTTAGCAAGAGTCACCACCGACTTTTCTTTTATCCAAAAGGAAAGGTAAAAAAGCACAGGAAAGACCTTTCGAGATTTTCTCGGGTTCGGGGGGTAGATTATGAAAAGGGAAGGTATTAGCACCCTTTTCATCCATGGTTTTCCATGGGCTCTTAGTTACTCGCTTAGATCACTTGCTTTCATTTGATAGTGTGCTTGTGGTGTGGGCTTTGAAAGTATTTTGAAAAATCTCTTTGTAATGGTTCTCGTCTCTATAAGAACATATACAAAGTTTTTATTTCGAAAAATGGTTCAAAGATGTGTTTGTGAATCATTTTTCGAAAAGTGTTTTGAAAAGATGTTTTGTAATGGTTCTCGTCTCTATAAGAATGTATACAAAACGTTTTGTCTTTTTGAAAATGTTTTGGAATAACAGTGTAGGTGTAAAATTTTATGTCGTGAGCAAGCGAGTAACTACGAGCGAATCTATCTACTCTAAAGGTCTTAAATTGTTCTTTTCTTCCTCCTTTTAATGGTGTTATTTTACCATTGATTTGGTAAGAAGCCCCACCATTGGATGTTAAGGGACATGCGCGAGTTAATTTTACAATCATTGAAGGCAACTTGTGAGACGCTTTAGCAATTTTTGTAAGGGACGAGATCGTTTTAATCAAAGGTAACATTGAGGGTCATCGAGGGACTACGATCTTTTTTATCGAAGGGTCATTGCTAGAGCGTCCCATATTTGAGGGACATGATTATATTTCCGAGGCAACGAGCGAGGTTACCCTAGAGGTGCGCGTGTGAGAAAGTGTGTTGGCTTCAAGTTATTTTATTCTTTGATTAGGTCATCTAGCGATTAATTTTGAATCTTGCCATACACGCCTAATTACTATACAGTATATGGAAAACAGTAAATTGCGGGAATTGAAATTCTACGCTATTACAAAATATTCGGGAATGGGGGTACAATTTTTACAAATGAGGATGAATCAAATGAGATAGGAAGGTCCAAATATCAAACAATACAACCAAATCGAATTTTGTACGATTATATAAAGCTATGATAATCCAATAAAAGCAACAAAATATGGAAATGGAATGTTAAGTATTTATTTGAAAAGAGAAAAGCAAACCTATTCTAGAAAATAAAATAATTGACTAGAGAAAATTAAAATTGTTCGCATTATCTTTTTGTGTATTTTATTAATTATGTAAAATCTAAAGAAAACAAATAAACTAAATTATTATTTTTGGTGTTTTATCATATTAATTAAATCTAAAACAAAAATAAAAATGATGAAAATTATTTACAAAAACCTAGATCAAACTAATAAAAATAATTCAAGTTTTATTAGTATTTGTATATATATAAAACAAAAAAAAGAAGATGTAAAAGAAGACAAATTAAACTTAAAAAAACGCAGTGGGCTTATTGGAAGATTTGGGAGAAGGTCTAAAGAAAATGTTGTTTTAGCTGTAACAAGACAAACCAATGGGGGGTGTGAAATCAGTAAAACGCATGGGCTTAAAGGCTAATGTAAACAACCAGCCCAAACTCTTAAATGGCATTAGTGATCTGATTAAGAGAGAAATTAGGGTTCTTGGAGTGTTGTGGTTCACAGCAGCGCTCTCATCTTCGTTCATCCAAACTCTTCCATTTTTTCATCTCTGTTCATCTCTAAGCTATCTCACTACTCGCCCCTTCCTAATTTGGCGAACGAAATCACTCTCTCCATTTTTATCTCACCATGATTCACGTTTTTGAAAACCCTAAGTTTGGATTTAAACCAAAAAATAACGAAATCGGTTCGTCTAATCTTCCCCCCTAACTCTCAGTTGCCGGAACGCCGCATCTCTTGCCTCCCTAATTGAGTTTCAGTGGTTTTCTTCTTGAAAAGGTGAAGGTTCTGCTCTTTCCCAATTTTACGAATTTCGTTGATTTTATTTTGATCTTTGTATATTCTGTTAACTAAGAAGTTTCTCTTTTAAATACATGAAAAACATGATTATGGAATATTTGGAATGAGAGGGAACCCCTACCTTTTGAATTTCTTTATGTGAAATGGAAAGGGACGGCGAGACTGAGGGCGGCGCTCCTTGGTGGTCGGAGCTGCACGGGGGAGGAGATGAAGATACCGCCTTGGTGCTTCTAACTCTTTGGTAACTTTTCTGCTTCTTTTGAATGATGGTGAAGGTTATCTTTGATGAGGTTTTGATGCTTTTTTCTATTTTTTTCCGGGTTTTGATGATTACTGGTGTTTATTGATTTTTGATGATGGTTTTAGTTTTGTGAGTTTGAAAATGGTGACTGTGTTTGAGATTTTGGTTCAGGTTTGTTGGGTTTGGTTTCAGGTTTGAGATTTTGAGGCTATGTTTTAGTTATGGTGTTTTGTTACTGGTTCAGGTTTGACAGGTTTTGAGTTTTTTGGGATTTTTGTTTGGGATCTTTACTGGTTTGCTGTTTTGTGGATGCTTGGAGTCTTTGATTTTGGATATGTTGATGGTTTTGCAGTTTTTTAGGTTTGGTTACAGTTTGAGACTTTTACTGGTTTTTTTGTTGTTGGTTAACAGATTTATTACATGTTTGGTTCTTTTGAGAGTTTTGGTTTTGTGATGGTTGTTGGTTTGTGTCTGAGGCTTGACTCTGGTTTTTTGTTGTAAACCAGGTTTGGGATTTTGACAGGTTTTTGATGATGTTACTGGTTTGAACAGTTAACAGTTTTTGTGGTTTTTGGGTTTATGGATGTTTATCAAGTTTGGTTTGACAGTTTGAAGGTTGGATGTTGTTTCTGTGAGGGTTACTGTTTTATTAGTTTCAGACTTGTGTATATTTTGAGTTTGGTTATTTTTTTGTATTTTGATGATGGTTTATGATTTGGTTTGGGACTTTGACAGGTTTTTGAAGGTTATTGATTTGGTTGCTGGTTTATCAGTTGGGACTTATGTTGGTTTTTTGAGGTTTGGTGATTTTCTGAGTTTTTAGACTTATGTTTTTGGCTTGAGAGTTGTCCCTTTTCTATTGCCTCCTTTCCCCTGTTATATTGGCCCTGCTGTTATAAATGGTGGGAAACCACAAAATTGAATATTTCAGCATATTGTTCTTATGGCCTTTTTGATTGCAGTTTTGTTTTTTAGCACATTCTGTGCAACTTGTGACAGGCAGGGCAGCAGGACTGTGTATTCCAATATCCTAGGTGATTTCTTTCCTCTCTTCTCTCTCAATGACATTAGGAAAGCAAATTGCTTTTTGCCCCTTTTTCCAATTCTGAAAAGTTTGCAAAGGAAAATGGAAAATGATGACTTATGCTTCTTGAACAAGCTTTTGCTTGTTTGACTTAGCTATTTATTTTGCCATACTGTTACACTGCTTTTGTTGATGCTGTTTGTTGTTTGCATTTTGTTTGGACAAAGCTGTTTATTTGGCTTTTGGGGCTGCTGTTTGTTTTTTGGACAGTTGTGATAATGCTGTTGTTTATTGCCTAGTCTGCGCAGCTTGCTTGCATTCAGTTTGTAGTATTTGTTTGATTCAGTTTGACTGCATTTTGTTTGGTTCAATTTGCGCCTTTTGTTTGGACAGTTTGTGATCATTCTGTTTGGATAATTTGCTTGCCTTTTGTTTGGACAGTTTGCTTGCCTTTTGTTTGGACAGTTTGCTTGCCTTTTATTTGGACAGTTTGCTTGCCTTTTGTTTGGACAGTTTGCTTGCCTTTGTTTGGAAAGCTTGTAGCATTTCTTTTCCTCTTTCTTTTTGTGAACCAAGAAGAATAATCTTCTTGTGATTTGAAAATAGAGGAAATAAATTATGATGAATTAAAATGGCCTTCTGATTCCACTTTGCAAACTTTAATGATGAATAGCATTTAAAATCTCTGTTCATGCCCAAATGATTTTATACTAATCATTTTTCTTTCTTTTGTTTTCATGTGAGCACAATTGGATGTGACAAAGCAAGGGAGGCAAGAAACTCTGTGGCAAGCATGGAAGCAAAGGAACTTCAGTCAAACTTAGGCATAGATTAATTCTCCTAGGCCAATCAAGCATTTAGATTTCTTTGTAATTTAGAAAAAACATTCTTGTATTGTATCCAATAATTGTATCAATTTATTTTCAAATACGATAAGTTGTAAGACCTAAAGTATTTAAAAGAATAAATTGTTTTGTATCAATGTATGAAATTGGAGAAAATATTATGAAATGTTCTTGTGTCACTTGAAATCCTTTACTGACAATAACTTGTAATTTTCTCTTCGCATCCTAATTGATTCTTAAAGCTTCCCAATCGAGATATTTGAAACAAAATGCTCCAGTCTGGTAACTTACATTCCAAGTAATCCCAATAACTATGTAACTGCATTCCAAACAAACACACACTGTATATTCCATTTCCTAACCAAGAAAATGTTTTAAAAGACGCAAATCATCTGGTTAACCTGGATCAAAATCATGGTTGTCCCAAATGGCAGTCTTAGTCTCTTGTCCCAAACAACCATGCCTTGAGAACAAACATTGTGTTTTTTTTAGTAAACCTGAGGAATCATGAAGACCTGTGAAAGCCAATTGAATCTTTTTTTGAGAATACATTTTCTTCTGAGGATTGCAAGAAAAACCCTAATTGCTGGTTTACCGCCACAAAAGATAATTTGTCTGATCCATTTCTGAGCCAACTTGAATATCTGAGAAACCCTAGGGCTTTGTCTTCTATGAAAAATGGGAGGGCAAATTTTTGGGTACAACACTGTCATTCTCTGTACGATCTTTTTGATGTTCTTATTTGCAGCTTCGACATCACCATTCATCTTTGGCCGGTAAGGGGGAAAATTATGGTGTTGGATTTTGAATTGCGCACATAGTGCGGTGATCATAGTGTTGTTGAGATTCGTACCATTGTCTATGATGATCCTCTCCAGAATACCGTACTGACAGATGAGATTGTGTTTGATGAACCAGGAGACAACATTCTTGGTAACGGAAGCGAAAGAAGCCGCTGCAACCCACTTTGTGAAATAGTCAATGGCGACCAAGATAAAGCGGTGTCCATTAGAGGCTGTGAGCTTGATTTCTCCAATCATATCAATGCCCCACATCGCGAAGGGCCAAGGAGCCGTCAAGACATTCAGAGGAACTAGAGGTACATGCACCTTGTTAGCATAAATCTGACACTTGTGACAAGTTCGAGAGTGCTGATAGCAATCTTCTTCCATGGTAGACCAGTAATAACCTGCCCGTAGGATCTTCTTTGCCATCGTATGCCCACTGGAATGGGTGCCAAAAGTGCCTTCATGTAGATCAACCATGATCTTTTCTGCCTCAACCTTGTCTATGCAACGGAGCAAAACATAGTCATGGTTGCTCTTGTAAAGAATGTCATTACTAAGGAAAAACTTAGCAGAGAATCTCCTTAAGAACTTCTTATCATTGACTGAAGCTCCTTCTGGATACTCTTGAGCCTCGAGATACCTCTTGACTTCGTGGAACCAAGGCCGGTCCACTACTTCTTCAGTATTAATCTCGTGACAGTGAGTTGGTTCATCCATTCGTTCAATGGTGATCTGGGGAGCCTCGTTATCCCATTTAAGTTTAAACATGGATGACATTATGGCTAGCACATATGCTAGTTAATTTTCTTCTTGCCGTAAATGCTCGAAAGTAATCTTCTCAAAATGTAGGATTAATCTCAACACATGTTCTTTGTAGGGGATGAGGTTAGGGTGTTTAGTGTCCCATTCTCCTTTGATATGACTGATGACCAAGGCTGAATCTCCAAATACATTTAAGGACTTGATCCCCAAATCTATAGCAGCTTTGAGACCAAAAATGCACGCCTCGTATTCTGCCATATTATTTGTACAGTTGAAGCAGAGTCTTGCAGTGAAGGAAGTATGACATCCTTCAGGGGATATGAGTATAACACATATACCATTTCCGAGTGCGTTGAACGCCCTATCAAAAACCAGGACCCATCGGGATCCTTGTTCAGGTTTGTCATATGGTCTGAATTCTTCAGTCGTTTACCATCATGATATCTTCATCCAGAAATTCGAATTTCATGGACTGGTAGTCATCCACAGCTTGGTGAACAAGGTGATCGGCTAGTACACTTCCCTTTATTGCTTTTTGGGTAGTATACTGAATATCATATTCCGTCAGGATCATCTGCCATCTCGCTATTCTCCCAGAGAGGGCATGCTTCTCGAATATGTATTTCATTGGATCCATCTTGGATATCAATAAGGTAGTATGGGTTAGCATATATTGTCTTAGCCGGTGAGCAGCCCATGCTAGAGCGCAGCAAGTTTTCTCGAGCAGTGAATATCTTGTTTCACAGTCGGTAAACTTTTTGCTCATGTAATAAATAGCATGCTCTTTTCGGCCAGACTCATCATGTTGCCCCATCACACACCCCATTGAATTTTCCAAAACAGTTAGATACATGATCAAGGGTCTTCCCTCGACTGGTGGCATTAAAACAGGAGGCTCTTGCAGGTACTCTTTGATCTTGTCGAAGGCGGTTTGGCACTCATCATTCCATTTGACTACTTTATTTTTCTTCAGTAATTTGAAGATTGTCTCACAAGTAGCTGTCAAGTGAGAAATGAATCTGGAAATGTAGTTTAGACGCCCTAAGAATCCTCTAACTTCCTTCTCAATACGAGGAGTAGGCATTTCTTGTATTGCTTTCACTTTGGCAGGATCCACTTTGATACCTTTACCGTTGACGAAAAAGCCTAGGAGTTTACCAAACCTCACCCCAAATGTACATTTATTCGGGTTCAACCTCAGCTTGTATTTCTTTAGTCTCTCAAAGAGTTTCTGTAAATGCTCAAGATGTTCCTCTTTGGTTTGAGATATGGCTATCGTGTCGTCCATATAGACCTCTATTTCATGATGTATCATGTCGTGAAATAGAGCTACCATGGCACGCTGATAGGTTTCCCCAGCTTTCTTCAACCCGAATGGCATAACCTTGTAACAGAATGTGCCATATTGTGTGACAAAGGTTGTTTTCTCCATGTCCTCAGGCGCCATTTTGATTTGATTGTAACCTGAGAAACCATCCATGAAGGAAAACAACTTATGTTGTGTTGTATCGTCAACCAAAATATCGATGTGAGGAAGTAGGAAATCATCCTTAGGGCTTTCCATATTCAAATATCTGTAGTCCATGCACATGCGTACTTTACCGTCCTTTTTAGGCACAGGAACAACATTGGCGACCCATTGTGGATAGGAGGTGACGACCAATAATCCGGTGTTGAATTGTTTCATGACTTCCGCTTTGATCTTCTCTAACATGTCTGGTCGCATGCGACAGACTTTCTGCTTTACAGAAGGGCAGTCTTCTCTTGTTGGTACATGATGGACCCCGATATCACCATCCAATCCTGGCATGTCTTCATACGACCAGGAAAAGACCTCGACATAATCATGTAGCAACTAAATTAGATGCTTCTTGACACTGGGTTCCAGATTGACACCCACCTTGACTTCTTTTTTGTCCTCCTTGATTCCTAGGTTAACTGTGTCCACTGGTTCTTCGTGGGGATGTATGTCATCTCTTCTTGTTGTAGTAACCTGGATAATTCCCCTAGCACTTCACAATCTTTCTCACCTTCGTCTTCAGCTTGGTAGATTAGATTTTCAGAGTCACAAAAAGCCATAGCAGAATCGTTACCCATGGGATCTCGAATGGATATAGATCTGCATTTTGAATGTGAGTGTGTGTAAGAGTATAACTATATTTGAAAGAAATAAAAATGTAAAAATAAAGACAAAGAGCACAAAGTTTTTATGCAAAAACGTCTATGATTCATTGATGACATATGAAAATGAAGTAACAATCCTTACAAATGGACTGTTGTGCCTCGGGTAAGACACAAGGTTTTAAAAGTCTGAATTGTTTAATTATTACATGTCTGACAAAATTTAAAGACAATTACTATTGGATAAAAGTAATTGGGACAAAATCTTTAGCTTCCCAGTTATTGAGTCCTCCGTTGACAGTTGGGGAAATCCAATCCTCCAGGTCGTAGCTGTCCTCATCCTTCTCCATGGCGTTGACTCTGTGGTTGCTGATCTTCAAGGGTGGTCCCCCGGCACGAGCACGGCGTACAGCTTTCTGGGCTCCTGAAGTGAAACCCAAAAAAAATTTATCAGATTTGTATGGGATATCTGGGAGTTGGCCCCAAATAGTGAACCCACCTTCTTCGATCACTGCCTTGGCATCTTTCAGAGAAGACATCTTTAGTTGAGGTCTTGTAATCTTTGGGACCTGGGAAATAGTCTTGGTTACTGCCACAGTTTGTAGGACTTCCTCGAAGTGCTGAAATGGAGTTTCAATGAATTCACCATCCAATTCCACATATCTGAAGGAGTTTAAGTGACTGACCATATATTCCTCTTCTCTATGGACAGTAATGATTTTCCCCTCAGTTGGATATTTCAGCATTTGAGGTAATGTAGAGGTAATGGCACCAGCGTTGTGAATCCATGGTCGACCCAATAAGCAGGAGTAGGAAGGGCGAATGTCCATCACGTAAAAAGTTGAATCAAAGGTTTGGGTTCTAAATTTTATGGCGATGTCTACCTCCCCATGCACCATTCTCTTTGAACCGTCGAAGGCCCTTACCACTATGTTGCTGGGTTTTAAGGTCAAACCTTCATAGTCAAGTCTATCAAGAGCCTTCTTATGCAGCATATTTAAAGACGAACCGGTATCAACCAAGACATGGGCCAAAGTTGTGCCTCTGCATTCGACAGAGACATGCAATGCCTCATTGTGCTTCCTCCCTTTAGGTGTCAAGTCAACATCATAAAAGCCTAAACCATTATCCGTGGTCAAGCTGGCCACACAGTCTTGGAACTGATCAGCAGAGGTTTCTTGTGGTACATGGGCAGTTTTAAGGAATTTCACCAAGGCCTTCGCATAAGCCTCAGAGCACAACAATAAAGCTAGCATGGAAATCTTTGACGGAGTCTTCCCTAGCTGTTCGACTACGTTGTAGTCGATTCTCTTTATAATTTTCAGAATTTCTTCCATCTCCTTTTGGGAGGCCTCAGGGATAGATACTGATTGCGCCTTCATCCAGACAGGCTCAACCAGAATGTCTTTGCCTCGAGCCTCGGTCGACTCAGTGGTAGGAGTATCAGCAGGCGTAACTATATGAATTGTAGTAATAGTAGTGTCAACAGGAACATGGATGATCACAGGACCGGTAACGGCTTTCGGAGGAGAAATCTCTGGGGAGAATACTCTGCCACTTAGGGTTATCTTGTTGGTTCCCGTAATGTTGTTGATGTCGGGGTCACCCTTCTCGGAAATTGAGTCTTCAATAGCTGGCCAATCCTGCTTGACACTGTGATAGTAGACATCGCCCCCATAATTCCATGGGACAGTTTTATCTGATGAGTACAGGATTGGTCCGAGCATAGTAATTATCAGTGGAGCCACTTTAGGAACTGATGTAATCATAATGGGTCTTTTGGTGGAGACCCTGGAAGAATTGGCGGAAATGGTTACTATTGAAACATCATTGTAAGAAATGGTTGGAACGGGAGTCTTTTCAAACAAAATTTCTTTGTCATCCATTAGGCGTTGGACACCTACTTTCAATAAATGACAGCCAGTTGGTAGGAATAAACAGAGGTGGCAGCTTTCGTCACAGCCCAGAAATAAACCGGCCTTCAATAAGTTCTTCTTGATAGTCAAGAGAGGAGTAACAAGTTCATCCACAGCAGTAACAAACATATCATCTTCTACAGCGTTAACACCACGACGATGCTTGGGCATAGGAGCGGTGATAACATTTGGGATCTCAGGAGCATCAAATTCAATTTCTTTTGCTTCAAGAAGGTCTTGCACCCTGTTTTTCAAATCCCAACAGTTGTTGTTATCATGTCCTGGACTTTCTGAATGGTAAGCACAACGAGCATTAGGATGGTAGTGAGGAGAGGTTATGTTAGGATTCTTCGGAGCTTCTTTTAAAGTTACCAGATTAGATCTCAACAAATGTGGCAGGACTTGAGATAGTGTCATATTAATCCGGGTAAATTGTCTTACTGGCCTTTCTGTTTTAGGTTGATCATTCCTTTGTTGAGTAGGTGTAGGCTTAGGGATCATGATAACCCCTACCATTAGTCAGCGTTCAGCTCTTTCTTGATTCCTTTGAGGATACACAGCACCAACCTCTTTCTTCCCAATAAATGGTTTTCTTACAGCAGTAGAGGATGCGTCTTTTTGAATCTTCCCACTCTTAATCCAAGCTTCCACTCTTTCTCCGGTCAATATTAATTCAGTGAAGCCTACTAAGGAGCTTCCAATTAGATGATTAAAGAAAGGACCGGACATGGTACCCAGAAACATGTCTACTAGTTCTCTTTCAGAAAGGGGAGGCTGGACTCTTCCTGCTAAGTCCCTCCATTTTTGAGCGTAGTCCTTGAAACCTTCACTTGAAACCATAGCCATACTCTGGAGTTGAGTACGGGTGGAAGCAAGATCTGTGTTGTATTGATACTGTTTATAGAAAGCAGTGGCAAGGTCTTCCCAATTATGGATATTGGCCATTTCCAGTTGATAGAACCAATCTAGCTGAGTTCCGGATAGACTTTATTGAAAAAAGTGTACCCACAAATCTCTGTCAGCAGTGTGAGGCTGTATCTTCCTCACATAGGATCGAAGATGTATCTTGGGACACGAAACTCCGTCGTACTTAGCAAATATTGGTGCCTTGAATTTTGGTGGAATGACAATCCCAGACACCAAACCCAACTCTTCAAAGTCTAGCCCGAGCACTTTCTGAATTTCCATTGCACTTATTCGTTCTTCCAGATGTTTGTATTTGTCGTCGGCCGGGGGATACTGCTCTTCAGAGTAGTATTCTTCTTCTTCCTCTTCAGATTCTAGCTGAACAACCGCTTCCTTGCCTTTCACTTCTTGATTATCCTTTTCGTCAGATGACGTTGCAAAGTCTAGGGTCCGTCTGGCTTGTCCTTGGAACCTTCTTCCCATATTCAGAACTCCAGTTATTTTCTTTGCTTTCTTCTTCTTTTCTTCGACCATCAAGGTTTTCAAATCCTCTTGTCCTTTGGCTAGATTCAAGAACATCTATTGAAACTGAGCATTCTGCGCCTGGAGGTCTTTTACTGTCTGCTCGAGATCCAACTTACTTAAATAAAAAGTAGAAAGATGAGGAGACTTGTTGTGAGAAAACCTGCTTATGTTATGATGAATGGTAAATTCATATGCAATGATTTCAAGGAAATTAGAGATTTAAATTTACTTTAGACCAAAAAAGGAACACATGTTATATTAATAAATCAAAGCTTGAGTACATCACGCCCTTTTTTTGGGCTTACAAAGAAATACAAAAACTCTAAGATAAAAAAGTTGTACACATCCTCTTTAGTGTGATGTAGGCGTTCAAGTTCCGCTCCTCATGAACTTGCTTGGTGAGTTCCAAAACCTTCTTCTCGCTGGCGTAGAATTGGGCCTCGAAAGTGTCTCTCTCCCCCTTAAGCTGTATCCAATCCCTTTATAACTCTTCAAGAGAGTTAGGCATGTCAGGATGTAGGATAGTGTATGGAACATCTCCTTCCGTAACAGGCTCTATGATTACTGAGAGAATGGAGGGATAAGGCATTATAAGACCTTGAGCACAAGCTCATACCCATTTGAGGTAAGGCTCAAGAGGGTCAGAATTCTTATGCCCAAATGTCTTGCTATCTACCTTGTTCAACATCCTCCAAGCTCGGATAAATCTCTGGCGATGACCTTGATCGTTGTTCTCGTAGTCAAATACCAAACCTTGAATGAGCATCTCATGTGGGTCATCCCTTCGGGCGTAACCAAATTGTCTTAAGGCTAAACAGGGGTTGTAGGTGATACCTCCTCTAATGCCAAGTAAAGGGACATTAGGGAATTCTCCATAACGGTCGACAATAGTAACATTCTCTATGGATCAAGAACACCAATGAATGTTTGAATGTTTGAGTGTCATCAATCTATGTGACCACCCTGAACCTTGCTCGTTCTTCAATACAGATTGGGGAAGATGCGAAATAAACCATCTTGCCAAAAGAGGAGTACAACACATAAGGATACCTCTTTTCCTTATAGTGCGAGTGTGAAAGGAATATAGGATGTCCCCTAGCAAAGTAGGCACCGGGTTACGAGACATGAAGATTTTGACGGCGTTCTGATCCGCTGTCGCGCGCGGGTCAAAAACGAGTTAAATTGCAAAACTGTAGTAACAACGGTAACGGTAACTCGTGTATCGTCTCTCAAGGACTCTTGGGTTTTACTAACTAAAAACGAAATTGGGGGGGGGGGGGGGGGGGGTTTGGTTTGGTCGAAAAAATGATTATCAAAAGTGATTATGAAAATAAGCTGTTTTGAAAAAGTGATTATGAAAATAAGTCAATCTACCGATTCAGTTCCTACCAATCATCGATTATTAAAATCTCACTATCCTAAGCGAATTCCTTTCCCGTTCGATTACAATATAATCAACAAGCGCAACAATATTATATGAATTATATTTTCCGTTTGCCGAATTAAACATTCGGTTAAGCGATAAACGGTTTAACGATTAAGCATACGATAAACACGCAGATAAATTGAAAAACATAGATCAATCGAACCAAACAATATATATTATGAATATCAAATTAAGAAAAAGATAAACAAAATATATAATTGAAGGAAAAAGAATTTTATTGCAAAACTTATAATAATCTCATAGTTTCGGAACCTGAATTCGGTAGATCAACCAAAAGTGATTAGTTCTCCATGGCCATTCGTACAAGCTTACAATCAAAATCGTCAATGGAAGATTGCTGCTACAATACCGCGGCTGCTACCCTAAGGGGAAAGAGTACAACCCGTTTTACAATCCAACTGGGTCAAACATACGACCCAGGCCCAAAACTAATTGACCCGAAACTTAACTAAAACTAGTGCTGCAACTTCAACGAATTTCTGGCCATTCTACAGTCCGATTCTGACTTCGACTCCAACATAAGAATTGTAGCTCTTTCTCTTAGCTTTCCGTCGATTATTAGAACGCCTCAATCGGACTTCTGGAACTCCAGTTATGATCGTTTCCGTGCAGACTTCTAAAGCTGAAAATTAAATACGAAAATCAAATAACAATAAAAATAAATTAAAATATAAAAACATTATAAAATACAAAAATAAGACAAGCAAACCATGGAAATGTATAAGTACAACCGTAGAGTAATGTGCATCAAAATGTACTGATCAAATTCCCCCACACTTGAACTTTTGCACTCCGAGCAAAATGAAAAACAAAACAAAGAAAGCACAAATACATCAACAGTTACTTATCCTAGGCTACAAATCTTCTTCGGGTAAGTTTGCATCAACAGGTATTAATCTTGCACACTAAGGATATCGTAAGAACACTAACCACAGATCTGCATACATAAGCCTCCTAAATACACAAACCAATTTCAAATCATATTATTATACCATAGCCTAACTTACTCATCCTTTTTGCTCTTTTTCATTCAGGCGCAATCACATTAAGCCCGTTATCTCCACACACTTATAGCAGGACGACCGGTTAGTGACTCTGATCCTTTTGCACGGGGTTCCGGTACTTACGTGGCATAACCCTTTGTTTACTCAGATGTAGTTGCGGGGGATCGGACCGTAATCCTCCCTACCAAGTTCAGCACCAGAAACCGCTGAACCAACTAACAAAGAGTTTTAAAAACTTTTTTTTTTTGAAGATTACACAACCGTTGGGTTAAGTGACTGGGTGAGGGTCACCAAACTTAGAAGGTGTATTCTCTTTTTCTTTTCTCTCTTTTTCTTTTTCTTTTCGGAACATTCACTTATATTCATCGGTTTTCCTGCGTAAAGTGTATGAGAGATGGTGCCGACTGTTGAAATAAACTACTCAAGAGCTGTCAAAGAATGAGAAATTAAGGCTAAAACATAATAACAAATTCAAATCAATTTCCATATGTAGGAGACTTACGGTGTTAGAACGATACCGATCTTGTGAATTTTTTCCACGTCTCCGCAAACCCGACTCAAATCAGTCTATAGCCTAAAACTTTCAAGAAGATGCATTTTTTTATTGGTTGAAATTAAATAAATAAAAAACTAACAAACAAAAACAAATAAAATACACGATTTCCTCCCCCACACTTAAACTAAGCATTGCCCTCAATGAAAGGACATTACTAATAAAGCAGAGAGAAGGAAAGAAGGACTCCCTGATCAAGTTGCAGTGTAGTTAGGTGCTTCCAAAGAAAGCTCCTCTATGCTGACATTTTCAGGCACCGAACTTTCATGGAATAACTTCAGCCGCTGCCCGTTAACCTTGAAGATTTTGTCAGTACCTGCACTTTTTATTTCTACTGCACCATGAGGGAAAACATTAGTAACAACAAAGGGGCCAATCCATTTGGATCGAAGTTTCCCAGCCATAAGCTTAAGGCGGGAGTTAAACAGTAAAACCTGTTGGCCCACAGAAAATTCCTTCCTAGAAATCATTTTATCATGGAAGTGCTTAGTTTTCTCTTTATAAATCCTAGAGCTCTCATAAGCCTCTAATCTAAGCTCTTCCAACTGTTGTAATTGGAGTTTTCTTTCAATACCTGCTTGTTGCATCTCCAAATTACAACTTTTCACCGCCCAAAAAGCACGGTGTTCTATCTCAACAGGAAGATGACATGCCTTACCAAAAACAAGTCGATAAGGAGACATCCCAATGGGTGTCTTGAAAGCTGTCCTTTGAGCCCAAAGTACGTCTTCTAGACGACGGCTCCAATCTTTCCTGTTTGGCTGCACCATTTTCTCTAAAACCTGTTTGATCTCCCTGTTTGAGATCTCAGCTTGCCCATTAGTCTGTGGGTGATATGCAGTAGAGACTCTGTGCACAACTCCATACTTTCGGAGTAAAGCTTCCATGGTGCGGTTACAGAAATGAGTGCCTTGGTCACTTATGATGGCTCGCGGTATTCCAAACCTGCAAAAGATATTAGACCTGACAAAATCTGCAACAACTCGAGAATCATTAGTCCTAGTGGGGATAGCTTCCACCCACTTTGAAACATAATCAACAGCAAGTAAAATGTAAAGGAAACCAAATGATACAGGAAAAGGACCCATGAAATTGATTCCCCATACATCAAATACCTCACAGAAAAGCATCGGCTGCTGAGGCATTTCACTCTTGCGAGTGATGTTTGTACCTGCTATCTGGCACTCTTTACAAGTGCAGTAAGTCTCAAAAGCATCCTTAAAAATAGTTGGCCAATAGAAACCTGAATCAAGGACTTTTCTCGCAGTCCTTTGAGGACCGAAGTGTCCGCCGACTTGAGATGCATGAGAAAATTTCAAAATAGATTCAATCTCATTGTCGGGGACACATCTCCTGATTACCTGATCACTACCAAACTTCCATAGATATGGATCATCTCAAACATAATACTTGACATCACTCTTGAGTTTGTGAACCTGTGCTCTCGATGCACCTGTGGGAAAAACACCAGCAACAAGAAAATTAACAATGTCAGCAAACCAAGGTGTAATCCCGTGCAAAAGAAACAACTGCTCATCAGGAAAGTCATCCTGAATAGGAAAAGGGTCTTCATCTCTCTCTATCCTGCTTAAGTGGTCAGCCACTAGGTTCTCAGCTCCACTTTTGTCTTTAATCTCGACATTAAACTCCTGGAGCAACAACATCCACCGAATCAATCTCGGTTTTGCATCTGGCTTCTTCAGCAAGTACTTTAAAGCTGCATGGTCAGTAAAAACAACAACCTTGGAACCTAGAAAATAAGATCTGAATTTGTCAAGAGCAAAAACAATAGCTAGCAGTTCTTTTTCAGTGGTAGTGTAATTTGACTGCGCAGAATCTAAAGTCCTAGAAGCATAGTAAATAACATGGGCAGCCTTGTCAACTCTTTGTGCAAGGACAGCCCCAACAGCATAATTCGAAGCATCACACATAAGCTCAAAAGGAAGTGTCCAGTCAGGGGGCTGAATGATGGGAGCGGAGGTCAATGCTTTCTTCAAGAAGTCAAACGCTTCTTTGCATTTGTCATCAAAATCGAAAGTGACATCATTCTTTAACAAGTTCGACAACGGAAGAGCTATCTTGCTGAAATCCTTGATGAAACGCCTGTAAAAACCTGCATGACCAAGAAAAGAACGAATCTCGCGAATGCAAGAAGGGTAAGGAAGTGTAGAAATCACATCAATCTTAGCAGGGTCAACAGAAATTCCTTTTTCAGAAATAATGTGACCAAGGACAATTCCCTGCTCAACCATAAAATGACACTTTTCATAATTCAACACAAGGTTAGTCTCGATGCATCTTTCTAAAATCAAGCTTAAACTGTTCAAGCATGCATCAAAAGAAGAACCATAGGCAGTAAAGTCATCCATAAACACTTCCATGCAATTTTCAATAAAATTAGAGAAAATACTCATCATGCATCGTTGGAAAGTGCCAGGAGCATTGCAAAGGCCAAAAGGCATCTTCCTGTAAGCAAATGTACCGAATGGGCACATGAAAGTGGTTTTTTCTTGATCTTCAGGTGCAATATGAATCTGAAAGTAACCTGAAAAACCATCAAGAAAATAATAATGTGATTTACCAGCTAGCCGTTCAAGCATCTGGTCAATGAATGGCAAAGGAAAGTGATCCTTTCTAGTAGCCTGGTTCAGTCTCCTGTAATCAATACAAACTCTCCAGCTGTTCTGGACTCTAGTGGGAACAAGTTCATTCTTTTCATTTTTTACCACTGTGAGTCCAGATTTCTTAGGTACAACCTGCACTGGACTTACCCACTTACTGTCAGAGATAGGATAAATGATACCTGCTTGCAAGAGGTTGGTTACCTCTTTCTTTACAACATCAAGAATCAAAGGATTAAGCCTCCTTTGGGGCTGCCTTACTGTTTTCGCTCCATCCTCAAGTAAAATCCTGTGCATGCACATCGAAGGACTAATACCTGGAAGGTCGGCTAATGTCCACCCGATTGCTTTCTTGTGCCTCTTCAATACCTGCAAAAGTCTGTCTTCTTGATTGAAATCAAGGTTAGAAGAGATAATAACAGGAAGTTTTTCATTATGCTCCAAGTAAGCATATTTCAGGTTCCCAAGGAGCTCTTTTAGCTCTAAGGACGGGGGCTGCTCGATGGATGGAATGCTTGGTGCAGCCGGGATGTCAAGATCATCGACGACAAAAACAGCCTCATCGGTAACAACTTCACCTGTAGGAAATGTATCAGGCTGCAAGGAAGCATCAATCTCAGCACAAAGAACACAAACGTTAGTGTCAGTGCAATCAGGACATGAATAAGTATCATCAAAATCAGAGAGAGATGGAAAATCAAGTGCAAATAATTCAGAACAACTATCATCAACTAGTTCAGAAATCAACTCAATGTGAAAAACGGAATGCTCCTCCAAGGGATGTTTCATGGCGTCAAAAATGTTGAATTTTGCGACAATGTCACCAAATTCCATGGACATGGTTCCATCGTCAACATCAATCTTCGTTTTTTCCGTTTTCATGAACGGTATGCCTAAAATTATGGGAGCTCTGGTTGTCTTGGTTTCGCCTTCCATGTCTAGAATATAAAAATCTGCAGGAAAAATCAAATCGTTAACTTGAACAAGGACATCTTCGACAACCCCGGCGGGTCGAGCGTTGCTCCTGTTTGCCAATTGAATGATTAAACCTGTATGCTGCAAAGGGCCAAGACAAAGGTTATTATAAACAGAAGTAGGCATAACATTAATGCCCGCTCCCAAATCAAGCATGCAATTCTCAAATTTACTATCCCCGATGGTACAAGGAATAGCAAATGTTCCTGGATCCTTCTGCTTTTGTGGCAGCACCTGAGTAGTGAGGGCTGAAACATTTTGCTCACTTACAGCCTTGTCAGATGATTGTTTGGGCTGAATAAAGGCATAAATATTTCGTCCTAAGTTCACTCTTTCACTTCCCTTAATCCTCCTCTTGTTAGTACACAAATCTTTCAGAAACTTTGCATACTTAGGAACCTGTTTTATAACATCAAGTAGCAGAATATTTACCGCCACCTTTCGAAACACATCCAAAATCTCTCTTTCTTTGTCTCCCTCCTCAATTATTTTATTTTTCAGAACTCTATGTGGGAAGGGGACTGGTGGCACATACTCCTTTTCTCTAATTTTTTCAGTTTCGACCATAACAGAAGAAGGAGAAGAAAGTGCAGCAGGGGAAGGTTCAGATGGAGAAAGTTCAGAAGTTACCTCAATGACTTTTTTATCTTTTTCAGGGGCTGGTTCTGTAAGTTTTCCGGATCTCAAAGAAATAGCGCTCACATTAGCATTACCATTCGGATTGACAACAGTTTGTGCTGGAAGTTGGTTCGAACCTTGAGCTTGCATATTATTTATTTGAGTAGCAAGTTGTCCCATCTGTGTGGTCAAGGTCTGAATACTAGTGTCGGTTCTTTGTTGGAACTGAAGGTTGTTCACGGCCATTTGTTTAACAAGATCTTCCAAGGATGGTCCGGAAGTAGTAGCTGGAGGGGTGTGATGTGGCTGGGGTAGTGGAACGGTGAGTTATTGTTGTGAGGGCTGTTGATTTCCATATCGAAGGTTGGGATGATTCCTCCAATTGGGGTGATATTTGTTGGTGGACAAGTCAGGGGTGTTGTTGTACCTGTTCTGGTTGTAAAGGTTGACTGCATAAGCTTGAGGCAGCTCGGTAGCAGTATCATCTTTCAGAAGAGGACAAGTATCAGTGGGATGATCATGAGCTGTACAAATACCACATACAGTTGCTGTTTGAGGTTTCGCTACTGCAAGTTGTTTGACTAAAGCGGTCAGCTCATCAATTCTGGTTTCTAAAGCTCTGTTCGAGGAACCTTGAATTTGATGTACACCCTTGGTCTGGATAGAATTGGTTCGAGTGGTGAACTGCTGGGAATTTAAGGACATATTTTCAATGAGGGCCCTGGCAGCAGCTGGAGTTTTGTCAACAAGTGCTCCACCACTAGCAGCATCAAGAATGTTTCTATCCATAGGTAACAACCCCTCATAAAAGTACTGAATGAGAAGTTGCTCGGTAATCTGATGTTGAGGGCAGCTTGAAACTAACTTCTTGAACCTATCCCAGTACTCAGCCAATGACTCGTTATCTTGTCTAATGCCACAAATCTCTTTTCGGATTGAATCAGCTCTAGAGGCAGGAAAATATCTCTCCAAGAACACTTTTTTCAGAGCATTCCAGCTTGTGATTGAATTCGGTTCGAGATCATATATCCAATCCTTCGCTGCACCCTACAAAGAAAAAGGAAAAGCAAGAAGTTTGATATGATCTTCAGTGATCCCTTCAGGCTTCAATGGTGTAGAGCACACCACCTGGAATTCCTTCAAATGTTTGTGCGGATCCTCACCTGCAAGACCATTAAACTTTGGCAACAAGTGTATTAAACCCGATTTTAATTCAAAAGGAACAGCAACAGCACCATATTCAATACACAAGCCATTATAATTCACATCAGGGGCTGCAAGTTGTCTTAGAGTTCTATTGTCATCCATTTCAAAAGCAAATTCAGAATCAGAAGCAAACAAGTTATGCAAACAGTCGGACTCAGAATCAGACTCAACTATGGTCGGTGAAGGTGAACTATTACTAGCCTGGCCTGCTCTACGAAGTGTGTGCAAGGTTCTTTCTACCTCAGGATCAAAAGCAACAAGTTCAGGACAAGAAGATCTAGTAGCCAGGACTAGTGCACAGCAATGCAACAACAATCGTGAAAATGCCAACTATGTCCCTAAAACAAACAAAATGAAGCAAATCGATTAAAAACAATTCAAAAAAATAAACTGACACCGAAAATAATCAAATGACGTAAAAATAAAATTTTGATAATTTTTTTGGATTTTTTTGACTCTATGAAAACAGAAAATAAATCTTTAAAAATAGTAAAAAGGCTTTTTTCGCGATTCGAAATTTTTTTCACATACTACTCCGTAATAAGTGACTTTTGATCAGGGAATTTTTTCACACCTAACTGTCGGGACAGATTTTCAAAACAGTGCAATTTTTCCGAAAACCGACTTTTCGACTCAAAAGGCGTTATGGCCGAAACCGCAAGGAACCTATGGCCAAAACGCACAAACACTACACTTAAGACTCTAATATCAGTTAATATTCACAAGAGTCCCCGGCAACGGCGCCAATTTGATCCGCTGTCGCGCGTGGGTCAAAAACGAGTTAAATTGCAAAACTGTAGTAACAACGGTAACGGTAACTCGTGTATCGTCTCTCAAGGACTCTTGGGTTTTACTAACTAAAAACGAAATTGGGGGGGGGGGGTTGGTTTGGTCGAAAAAATGATTATCAAAAGTGATTATGAAAATAAGCTGTTTTGAAAAAGTGATTATGAAAATAAGTCAATCTACCGATTCAGTTCCTACCAATCATCGATTATTAAAATCTCACTATCCTAAGCGAATTCCTTTCCCGTTCGATTATAATATAATCAACAAGCGCAACAATATTATATGAATTATATTTTCCGTTTGCCGAATTAAGCATTCGGTTAAGCGATAAACGGTTTAACGATTAAGCATACGATAAACACGCAGATAAATTGAAAAACATAGATCAATCGAACCAAACAATATATATTATGAATATCAAATTAAGCAAAAGATAAACAAAATATATAATTGAAGGAAAAAGAATTTTATTGCAAAACTTATAATAATCTCATAATTTCGGAACCTGAATTCGGTAGATCAACCAAAAGTGATTAGTTCTTCATGGCCATTCGTACAAGCTTACAATCAAAATCGTCAATGGAAGATTGCTGCTACAATACCGCGGCTGCTACCCTAAGGGGAAAGAGTACAACCCGTTTTACAATCCAACTGGGTCAAACATACGACCCAGGCCCAAAACTAATTGACCCGAAACTTAACTAAAACTAGTGCTGCAACTTCAACGAATTTTCTGGCCATTCTACAGTCCGATTCTGACTTCGACTCCAACATAAGAATTGTAGCTCTTTCTCTTAGCTTTCTGTCGGTTATTAGAACGCCTCAATCGGACTTCTGGAACTCCAGTTATGATCGTTTCCGTGCAGACTTCTAAAGCTGAAAATTAAATACGAAAATCAAATAACAATAAAAATAAATTAAAATATAAAAACATTATAAAATACAAAAATAAGACAAGCAAACCATGGAAATGTATAAGTACAACCGTAGAGTAATGTGCATCAAAATGCACTGATCACGTTCACATCTATGAGTTGGTCAGGATTTGGAAATAAAACCATCCCATAAATGAGGAGAGCCACAATTTCCTCAAAAGCTCGCAAGTCTAAAGAGTTCCAACAATTTTGAGCTTTCTCAAAAAAGAACTTTGCTAGGAAACCCTTAACACCACTCCTTGTTTCCCAATTAGTTGTGATATCAGATGGTTGCAAGTGCAGAGCTTGAGCAATATCTTCTGGCTTTGGATCTCTTTCCGTACCGTTGAAAGGTAGTTGATTGAGAATGGGAATCCTCAAGAGTTGGGAGAATTCTTCCAAAGTTGGCACAAGTTGACAATCGGGAAATGTGAAGCAATGGTACAAAGGATCAAAGAACTGAAAGAGCACCTTCATCATGTCTTCATCAGTGTTAGAGGTAACCAAGTTTAGTAGGCGACCATGTCTCTTGGTAAATGGAGAGTTTTCAGGAATCCTTGATGCTAGCTCTTTAAGTTGAGGAGGGATCCTTACAAGATTGACTTGAATGGTTTTCCTACGAATAGAATCCATGTCCTACAAAATAGAACAAAGATAAATCCCAAGATCCTTAAAATGGTTAGTGAATATGAGTATGATGTTATGATGTTCATGATGTTATGTAAAAACATATATACACAAACAAAGCAAGCAAGTCCTTAGGTTTAGGCTTGCATGGAGTCTCGTAGTTAAGCACCCTCTTAAAGTTTAGTTGGCTCAAAACTGTCCTAATAATAGTAACCGGGTTCTAGGGAGCTCAATATCACTGGTTTGTTTCCTTGGGAATAGTTTCAGTGCAAGCCTCTTTAATGGCGACCAAAATATCCTAAGAAACCAAACCTCAATGAGTGTAGTATCGAGTATCTACCAACTTCGAACTGCACCAAAGCCGGTCATCTCACTACGTCCTAATGGTCAAGTTGGTCAAGTAAAGGTTCTAAAAGTTCATCAGTGCTTCATGACATCACTCAGCGGTCTTGTATTCTCCTTGACTACTCAAGGGCTATCGGTACCCACAAATATGTCGCACTAAATATGTCGCACTAACATAGCTATTTCTTAGATCATGTCGATATACCCCACATAGTTTCCATAACTTATTTCTACTTACCTATAAGGTATCCCAAATCCGGGTAGAGGATTCAAACTCAAACAAAGAACCATAATGTAAAGCAATACAAATCAAACAATAAAAGTAAGTAAATATGATCTAGCCCTAAGGTAACCCCACTTTAAGAATTTTCCCCAACAGAGTTTCCAGTTCTGTGATACGGTGGGAGAACTAACTTGGGTGTTTTGCGTTTGATCGCAAATGTTGCAGTTAGCAAGAGTCGCCACCGACTTTTCTTTTATCCAAAAGGAAAGGTGAAAAAGCACAGGAAAGACCTTTGAGATTATTTCTTGAGTTCAGGGGGTAGATTATGAAAAGGGAAGGTATTAGCACCCTTTTCATCCATGGTTTTCCATGGGCTCTTAGTTACTTTCTAGATCACTTGCTTTTGTTTGAAATTGTGCTTTGTGTGGTTTTGAAAGTATTTTTGAAAAGAGGCTATTGTTTAGGTAAACTTTGTAATGATTCTCGTTCGTAAGAATGTATACAAAGGTGTTGATCTTTTTAAAAATGTTTTCAAGTTTGAAAAGTATTTGGAAAGTGTGGGTGCTTGTCTTTGAAAATAGCAAGGATGTTTTGTTTTGAAATGAAGCAAGTAACTAGGAACATTCTACCTACTCAAAAGTCTTTCATGTTCATTTCCTTTTTCCTTTGACATTGTTATCTTACCATTGGTTTGGTAAGCAACCTTATCTTTGGATGTAAACGGGACGGGCATGGATCATCGTATAACCATGATTAGCAATGTTGCAAGATATCTTAGCATTTTTCTTTAGGGACTAAGATCATTTTTGAAAGGCAACTATGATAGCGTCATCGAGGGACTCTTGTATTTTGCTTGTTTTGCTAAGATACCTCACATGCGTAATATGGCCATTTTTGTAAGGCAACCAAGTGGATTTACCCTAGGGGTGATTGTGTGCAAGTGTATTGGTTCTCATGCTTGATTTATCTTTGATTAGGGTTTGCTATTGATTGGTTTTACTCTTTCCATACAAAACCCTAATTACTAGCATTTGTATATAAAGCGATAAATTGCGGAATTTAAAATTACTACGCTATTACATCATTTAGGGGAGGGGGTATACAAATTTACAAATAGGGAATATTGCAAGAATTTAAATCTAAATAATATTACAACCATATTGAATTTTGAATAAATGTACAAAAATAAAGATAAGAATGCAAGAATGCAAATGTAAAAAAGAAAATGATTTTTTTGTTGTTTTATGAAAGGGTTTAGTCTTGACCTAATTAAAGAAAATGATTAATGAAAATTAAACAAAATTAAGTTTAAACTAATTAAGAAATAAATTAAGTTAAAAAATAATTTTTAGGTTTTTTTAAGAAAAAGGTTTTAAATTAATAAAAATAAAATGAGAAAATCAATTAATTAAGAGAAACCTAAATTCTAAGTTAATTTTAATTTACAAGTAAATAATATAATAATTAAACTTAAGCCTAAATATTGATTATTAAAAAAAGAAATTAATTTGTTAAAAGAAAATGTTTTTTAGTATTTTTATTTCATAAAAAAAAGAGTGTAAATAATAAATAAAATATTTTTGGATTTTTCATGATTAATGAATATAATAATAATAATAATAATAATAATAATAATAATAAATAAAAGATAAAAAAGTAAAAAATAAAATAAAATAAAAATAAGTCAGAGAGGTGGATTAATGAAACATGAGGGTATTGTGAGAAAAAAAGGTCAAGCCCAACAAGAGGAGGCCCAGGCGCTGCAAAAAGAGTCAAAATGTCAAAAAAGTGGGGGGGGGGGGGGGGGGGGAATGGAAAAATGTCACGTTGGGGCTTGAACCCAGAACCTTATAGTGACAAATGTGCGCTTTTAACCACTGGGATGGTGATACATCCATTAACTTGTATGAAATAATAAATACATAACATAAAACTTGCCCTGACTGTACTTCATCTTCAACCTCCAGCCAAAGGATCTGTAACTTGCTCATTTCTCAACAAAAATGAAAGATGCAAACATGAAAGTTGCTCCATTTTTCCACATGAATCCAACCATATAAATATCATAATTTATAAATCAAAGATGAATGAGCATTTCTAAAAGTACCAAATTCTGACCTAAATATTTCAGAAAGTTCAAACTCAAAATTCTCCTAGCTCAATCAAAATAAATGAAATCTATGGACATGTATAGTTTCAGGGCAATGATGTCTACATTTTATCTTCACAAATGCAAGCCTAACAATGCCTAAATATGTAGATAGAAGTTCAAGAAAAATACCTCAAAACTGGAAATCGTGAAATGCAAATGAGCTTGATTCAAGGTGCTGCAATGACCAGGTTAGCTTCCTCAAGTTCCTAGGAAGCTAATGCAATGGTTTGCTTGAGCAATGGATGGCTAGAATGGTCTGGAGAAGTCAAGTTGCAGACCTATGTTTTTGGTTATAGAGTATGATGAAGATGGATTTACAGTTCCAAACCAAGGACATGGATGGACTAGATTTGATGTAAGGAAGCTTTAGGAATGAATTTGAGGGAAAACGCACAAGGGAAATGAGAGATACAAGTTTAAGGTCAGAAATGTGTATCAATGAAGTTTTTTATGAAATTTCTGGCTAGAGGGAGTTTGGGAGTGTTTCAGGGTGCTTGAGCTCGTGTCCTAGCTTACAAATAGTGACTCTATTTATAAGCAACAAGTTTGGAGACTTGTTGTTGATCATAATTCAAAATCATAAGTTTATGCATAACATGTGATTTTTTGAGAAATTCAAGTTTCCATGCCTTGTACTTGGTTCATAGAGTTGATAACCACTTTAAACACAATACCTATGACTTTGTGGATGGAGTGTAATCAAAGAAAATAAGTTGGGAGCTCAAGAAGCTGACTTTGTGCATAAAGCTTGCTTTACAAGAATGGATATGTTACTTTCTCCCTAAAATGGAAAATTGATTTGGACAAAGCTTGAAACACTTGGATAAGGGCATAATCAGTTGTGTAAACCGTTAATTATGGAGTGAAAAACAAGTTTGAGGCCTGCAAAGTGAGGATTATGCAACATGGCTATGGATTTGGTTCATGTTCATCACAAAATATGTCTTGCAAAATAACTTGAAACCCCAACTTCTGACCTTCGATTCTCCTTGCTCAAAAATGATCTCAAGGAGTTCTTAGACATTTTGGAAATATTGTAGTGTGCTATATAACCCCTCTTTGAATCACTTTTGAAAATTCCACTTGGAACTAGGTGAAACTTGGGTCAGAAGTTAGGTCAAAGTCTTGACTAAAACTAGGGCAAAATTTCACTAGGTATTTAATTTCAAGACCATGACTTTATGAATTAATAACTTGATATCTAAGCACTTTTAGAAGAATTTGTGTAAAGAAATGTTGTATATATCATGGAGATATACAACTTTCATGTTGAAAGTTTCTTCTGAATCATCTCGCATCATGGTGAAAAATTTGCTCAAAGTTGTGAAAAAATCATGAAGTTTTCAACATTTAGAAAAATTTCTAAGTTTGAAAACTTTGACTTTTCAAAATGAAATCTTGAATTTTTTGATTTATTGATGAATAAGTTTAATATTTTTACATGTTTTGATGAATTGTGATCTTTGACATTTGATTTTGACCAAAAAGTCAAAGTTTGACTTTTCAGTGTATAGTTGACTTTTGATCAGTTGACTGAAAATTCACTTATCAATCCAATTGATCTTGAGAAATGTTTTGGGTCATGTAATTAGGTCAAAATTATGCAATTGAACTCTTGAGATCATGCCTCAAACCAATTAACCATTTTCTAGGACAAAAATCAGAAATTTCCCTTTCTCAGTCAAAACCCTAATTTTAACCATTTTGCTCTTTTGATGATTTGATCAAATTTCTTGAGGAATTATGGTCCAAACTTGATCAAATGATATATATGAGTTTATAATGTTTACGTGGATCAAAAATTATGAAGTTTGACTGTAAGTTGACCATAGTTGACTTTTTTCCCCAATACAGCTGATTTTTAGGTCAAGTGCGCAATTGACTGAGCAAAAATGTGATCCAAGGTTTGAAACTTGACATGAGTAATATTGGGGGTCCATAATGATCCATTAAAGTCACATGAAGCATTGAAAGTTCAATTATACTTGTGCAATCTCAAACCCTAATTTTAGTCAACAGTGCTTAAGGAGGTGTCTTGAGTTGATCAACCCTAGTGCAGTCTTGAACTAAGAGAGATCTTTGTGAGAAAATATTTGATAAGTGAGAGGGAAAATTTTGGGGTACAACAGTGGGGAAACTAGCTTCTCCCATAAAATATATTCCCTCTAGATTCTGAACATAGAAAACCTCCATATGGTCAAGAGTTTAGAAACACAAGAAGTCGCGATTGTCTTCTCAGAGAAAGATGTGGTTGGCGTCCATCCCCATAACGATGACCCCATGGTCATGGTATACAAGCACAAGGATTAGGAGATTAATAGATTTCTGGTAGATCAAGGAAGTTCCACTGACTTACTATATTGTAACGCGTTCGAGAAATTGCATCTCAATCCTGAGACTTGAAGCCTTTCAAAGGGTCACTGGTCGGATCTTGTTTGGAGAGCAAGATCAGGCCAAATAAATAAAGGTTACATATATAGTAATTTATTCCCCTATTCGTATAATATGATAATTGGGAGACCACCATTTAACCGATTGGAAGCCGTTTTATCTACTTTATATTTATGCATGAAGTATCTATTCTCATATGGGCGAGTAGAAGTTGTCTAAGGGGATTAAGAGATTGGTAGGAAATGTTACATAGAAAACCTCAAGTTAAAGAGGGCTCACTTTCTGGGCATAAGGGTAAAGAAGTCCATATCAGGGATAACACCGTCCGATGAGGCGGGAAAGAGCGAGGAAGCTTCCCATCCTACCTCGTGAGACGATGAAGCCTAAAAGAAAGAGGGGATCCTTGTTGCACATAGTGGCAAATACATGAACTAGATCCCTAAGATGGGATCCTTTCCGCCCATAAAGGAAAACACATGTGTTGGATCCCTAATATGGGATCCTTGTCTCCCATAGAGGCTATTACACGCGTTGGATCCTTAAGATGAGATATTTTCTACCCATAGAGGAAAATACACGTGTTGGATCCCTAAGATGGGATCTTTGCCTCCCATATAGGCAAATAGATTCATTGGATCCCCAAGATTGGATCCTTTCCGCCCATAGAGGCATTTACATGTGTTGTATCCTCAAGATGGTATCCTTACTTCCCATATAGGAAAATACATGCACTATATCCATAAAATGGGGCCCTTGCCTCCATAGAGGCAAATACGTGCGTTGGATCTCCGAGTTGGGATCCTTGCCGCCCATAGAAGCAAATACATGTGTTGGATCCCTAAGATATGATTCTTGTCGTCCATAGAGGAAATGACATGTGTTGGATCCTCAATATGGGATCCTTACCACACATAAAGGAAAATACATGTGCTAAATTCCTAAGATGGGATCCTGACCACCCATTGTTTACTGGTGTTTTTAGTAAACAATCACAAGTTTAATTTACTTAAGAGATTAATTCAAAAAAAATCAAGGATAATTTGTGCAAAAAAAGATACAATAAAAAATATTTGGGAATTGGATTTAAATGCTTGTATAAAGACAAAATGGAAATAAACTTTAACTATAATAAACCTTGGATAAAGATAATAAATTAAAAGTACAATAAGCGACATTAAAGTAAGATGTTTCAATTAAGGAAACATGCAAAAAATTAAAAGACAAGGATGTAGACTAATATATTTCTCATAATTGTTTCGCTCCGTAACTTGGGTACTTCAACTCTATATAGAATAAATGAGATTTTGCGACCTTTGAAATTTCTCTGGTACATGCAACAAATGTTACAACATATGGTAACAAAGTCGACTTATCAAGCTGATACTGAAAATAAAACTGCAGAATAATAACTAACACAAAGAGTTATTAATCCAGTTCGGTGCAACATCACCTATTCTGGGGGCTACCAAGCCAGAAAGGAAGTCCACTATTAGCAGTATTAGTTTAAAGCCTAAACAGTCCCAGTTTATAACTTCTCTCCTAATCCCTACCCAATGCAAATTCTACCTAGGAACCTCCTAAATATGAGAAATCACCATCTCACTTCCTAAATTACCTTAGTGATATCTAACATTCCAAATCCTAGGGACTGTATCAAGAACAACCCAATTTAGAACATTACACTTCAAATGCAAAACTCAAACTTTCTTGCTTAAAAGTTTCAAGAGTAAGAATAATAACTTGACAAATTATTAAGTAACAACCAGTCTACCACATAGTATCAAAAGATACATGGGTGACTTACAAAATACACAAGAGACTCTCAAAACCTACGTCTCTAACACATCCCTTAATTTTACAATTCATGAAAAAGTTAAATTACATTAGGTTAGGATTTCCCTTTAAATACACCTCTGTAGTCCATGGGCTTATGATTCTGAGTCCATAAGTTTCTTGATCCACAAGTTGAGTGATGCACCTATTGTGCAGTAAATCTCCTTCAATCTTAGAACAAACAGTACAAAGTTTCCTAATTTGTATCAAGGCCTAATATTAGTAACTTGTGTACAGTTGGAAATATAAAAAGTGTTTCAAAACAAAGCTTCTTGACCAGTGAAATTTACTGAGATATATCTCAAAAGTAATATCATAGAATCCAATTAAATCTATCAAGATTTAAAAACAACATCGCATGCCTGCTGCATAACAGAACAAGATGTCACAACATCTGTCCAGAACTATGTTTTAGCAAAAGTTGTCAATCCCAAAACCATGGTACTAATAACCCTGATTACATGCATGAGCCTGTAATTTATATTGCTCTAATGATAACCGTTGACAATGGTAATTTCCTCAACAATCAACATGTATCTCTTTACGTATGCTTTAGACTCCTGATTTGCTTGCACGTGTCTTCATTGGTTAAAAACCACTACTACTATTCGTCATGATGGTAACCGCCTTTAAACTTCCTAACTGCCTTTAAGAATCTCTAATTAACTTCTCTAGCAATGTCGAGACATCCTCTTCTTAATTGACTTTTAGACTAAAAATTTGCTAAGTCATAGACATCTGGTGAATGTGTCGAACCTAACCAATTGTCGAAACCCCTTTTCGAGATTTTGGATATGCTTTAAAAAGAGAGTGATCCTAATCTTGTGGATATATTCCCGAGTCTCCTCCAAACCCAAACTAACATGTTAATCGAACTCTTCAATCGAAGTGACTAGTATGTCGAAGTCTTAATCTCTCCATACTTAGTTAATTTTCAACACATTGATATCATCCTTCTGTCGAATCCTTTATCTAGGATTTTTAGGCTAACACCTATAAAGACAATTACATGTGATGAATCTCTAAGATGAGATCCTTGCCGCTCATAGACGCAATTACATGTGATGGATCCTCAAGATGGGATCATTGTCACCCATAGAGGCAATTACACGCGTTGAATCCTCAATATGGAATCCTTACTTCCCATAGAGGCAAATACATGCTCTGGATCCCCAAGATGGGATCCTTAATGTCCATAGAAGAAATTACATATGTTGGATCCTTAAAATGGTATCATTGTCTCCCATATGAGTTGCTTATTTTAGACACTGATTTAATATTCAGTTCGATTTTAATTACTTTAATATATGTATATGTACTTGAATATATAAGATAAACAACTCATATGTTCTTAATTAGTTTTATTAAAAAAATTAGACATGCTTAGAGTTACAAAAAGAAATATATCTCTAGCCCAAATCCACTTGTATGTTTAACCCCTAAAATACTAAAGTTAAAATTTTCCAAAACCTTTCATTAGTAAAACGCAGTCGCAACCTCATCTTTGTTCTCTTTTCATCATCTCTATTCCTTTTCATTTTAATTTTTACCGTGATGATATATTATTGATTTTTTGTGATAGCATACTCGTGATTCTTTTCTCAACAATCTTGTTATGATTAAAGATTTCCACTTTCAACCTGTTTATTCTCTAACTTGTAACAAAACCAGTAATTTTCTTCAGTTTTAAAAATAAAAAAAATCAAAATCCGGTTCAACCAACCGAAGTGACTAGACCACCGGTTTTCCAAGTTTTCAGCCGGCTAAACGGTTTGTTTCCCAGTTTTGAAGCAGATCGGTTTTCAGACGTAAATGGACTGGATACTGGTCCGGTTCCCGGTTGAACCGGCCGGTCTGGTCCGGCTTTCATTACCATGATATATATTGTCGATCAACAGTGACATTTTTTTCCCTGAATAACATTATGTAATCTCCTCGTCGCGATAAACCCTACTATTCACCTCTTTCGACATGTCTAGCTGCACCAACTGCAGCGGCACCTCTCTTTTCCGCGATGACGACACCGGTGGACTGTTCTGTTCCTCCTGCGGCGCTGTTCAACCCTTCGACCAATACGAATCCTTCTTCAACGGCATCAACGGCCCACAAGGAACCTTCGTCCACATCGGAACCTCAGGTTCAGGTAACATCTACTCTTACAAAGAGAGAAAACTATTCGCCGCGCGTAATTCCATTGAAGAGTTCACAAATAGGTTAGGGTTATCTTCCAAAACAATGGAAATCAAAACCATGATTTCCGATATTACCGAAGGCGAATTCGGTCAGGGAAACTGGTTTCAGGTTCTGATTGGGGCCTGTTGTTATGTGGTTATGCGGAAGGGTGGTCGATCTTTACCTATGGCGGAAATTGCTAATGCTCTTGATTGTGATGTTTATGAGCTTGGAAAAATGATTGTTAGGGTTATTGATTTTTTGGATTTGAGAGGGAATGAGTTTCCGGAGTTTGATATTGTGTATTCATTGGAAAGGACTATTAATAGTTCTTGTTGTTTTGATGATGTTGATAGGAGTTTGGTTGATAAAATGAAGAAGCAGGGGGTGTTTTTGTTGCAGTGTGCTGTGAAGTTGTTCTTGAGTACTGGTCGTAGGCCGCTTCCTTTGGTTGTTGCGATTTTGGTTTTGGTTGCTGAGATTAACCAGGTTGAAATTCTTATCGAGGATTTGGCTAAGGAGGTTCATGTCGTTGTTTCCACTTGCAGAACTAGGTATAAAGAGCTTCTTGAGACGCTTGTGAATGTTGCTCAAGTGTTGCCTTGGGGGAAAGATATAACTAAGAAGAATATTGTTAAGAATGCTCCGATTGTGATTCAGTATATGGAGAAGAAGTCTATGTCAAAACCTGTTGAGAAGAGGAAGGATGTTGATCAAACTAGGTTTGATTTGGAAGATGTGGTTGCTGAGTGCTTGGCTCAAGAGAATGGATATGAGTATGGGGTTGAAGGATTAGTTTCGCAAAAAGATTCTCAGTATCTTTCATTGCAAGGTAATGCGGATAGAGAAGGCATCAGGGATGTTGATATGCTGCAGATTTCACCTGAATGTTTATCATTGATGTATGAGAAGTTTTTAAATGACAATCGTGGTGCTATGTTGTCAAGGAGTGCAAATGTTCAGAAACGGAGAAGGGTGGAATTTGATTTTCACGAGTGTAGGGAGTGGTGGGATGGAGAATCAGAACTGAGCAGAAAGGTTATACTGAGAAAGTTACTAGAGAAGGATATTGGGGCGGAAATCATGCCACCATCATTTGTTAATGGTCAATTGAAATGTAAAATAAGGCGAGAGAGGATAAAGGCTGCAAGAAAGCGAATAAAAAGAATAACTCATCCATTACACGCTGATCTTGATGAGACTGTAACTCCTGGCATTTTAGATAGCACTTGCACTGAGAAAAGGAAGAAGAGAAGAGGGGTGGTAGTTGATGGTATTGATTGGGAAGATTTGATTATTGAGACACTTATTCTTCATCAAGTAAAGGAAGAAGAAATTGAGAAGGGGCATTACAATACCTTACTAGGCCTACACGTGTTTAACCCCGGCGTTGCATAAGAGAGGTTTAAGATATGTTTCAGATTTACTGGTGTTTTAGTGATCTATTGGATACTGATATTTTCTGATTGACAACAATTTTATGATAGAGCAGATATTTTCATACTGCAAATTTTGTCCTCAAACTTTTTATATATTCATTGGTAATGCAAGTTACATCTTTTTGCTTTTAAAAAATTCAACACCTTAATGTGTACTTGGTATCTGGTGACTTTTAAGCTGAGCATCAAACAAATTTATTACCAGGGTACCACTTTTATTAACCGTTTGATAAACTAATAACTAAGTGAGTGGGTTAGATTTTTTTACTAATGTAAGTTTCTGTACATTCAAATTATGTAAAATTACATAGCAGATCTTATTATCAAATAGTTTGGTTTGTTGGACCTAACTTACTTTATAAATGTATGTTCGTGTCATAACAGAAATCTGATAGGAGTTAGCCCAACAAATCTTAGATATGTTCTGATACCATCTTAAAATTTTGTGTTGGTCCTAACTCAATTTTATAAAACCCTTTGTAAAGTGAGAACTTCCACCATTTATAAACATATATTCAAACCATAACGCATCTAATATATTACTCTTAACACAGTCTATAACAGTTTTGAGAACACATAAATATACAAGGATTAACTTGTTGCTGGTTTAGTAAATGTTGTTTAAGATAGTGTGAAAAAAATTTAATGTAACATATAGCAAGTTTGAAGTTTACTTATCTAAGTCTTTACTTTTTACTTTACATTTATTGCTTTCGTTAGATGCAATAAACAAGCTTCTAGAGGAACCAATACCTATGAAATGTTTCAGACCCAAGTATTGATTTGTTCATGTCTTCTCATCTCCAAGCTTCTATAGGAACCGATGCCTATGAAATGTTTCAGACCAAAGTATCAATTTATTCATGTCTTTTGGTTTCTTGTTGTAGTATTTATATTGTATTGATTATTAGTTTAGATTATATAATTGAGATTTTGGTGGCACGGTATATATCCTTGTTGAAGGCTGTGAACCCAAATGCTGAAGACTTGTGGAGAGATATAAAGATAAGCAGATTTTCATTTCAGGGTGTCAAGCTGTAAGGTACAAGATATAAGAAAAAATATTTATTTAATTAACTATAAGCTGTTTTTAATTTATTATCATTAACTCTTGAAGATAATTGATGAAAACAAGTTCAAGGTTAATTATAGGAAAATGGAGGGAAAAGCAAATGGTTACGCGCTGGAGACTGAATTGATTGAAATGCTTAATGGAGCGGTTGTTCCAGAAATGTCTGGAATCCACGAACAATGCATCTACAAAGTACTTCCAAGAATTCGCCAAGTTAATCCACAAGCTTATACACCTCAAATTATTTCGATTGGTCCTTTTCACAATCCACATGGTTCAACTAGTGACAACATTCTGCACCAAATGGAAGAACTCAAACTCAAATATCTAAAAAGGTTTCTAAATAGAACAAAGTTATCTGTGGGTGATTTAGTTTTCAAATTTCAAGAGTGGGAAAATAGTATCAGAAGTTGTTATGCAGGGATTTTTAGCTTTAACAGCAATGATTTCTTAAAAATCATTATCATTGATGCATGCTTCATAATTGAACTTTTTCTTAAGTTCTATGAATATCCAAATTGGACGGAAAATGACCCTATATTAGTAAAACCTGGGTTACGTAATGACGTTGCACGTGACTTAATGCTCCTTGAAAATCAGTTACCATTTTTTGTTCTTGAAGAGATATACAAATTAGCTAGTATAAACCTTGAATTTCCTTCATTACTTACAATTACTATACATTATTTTACATCATTCAACCTGCAGAAAATAAATCCAGTGGTTTGTCCAACTCCAAAACACTTTGTAGATCTTCTAAGAACATTTTTGATGCCAACACTGCCATGGACATTTGATTCTCTACCAGAAGAAATAATTGGACAAGTAAACAGTGTGAGTCAATTATCAGAAGCAGGATTAAAATTTGAAGTAAGTGAAAGTAAATGCTTAGTTGACTTGAATTTTGATGATAAGGGTGTGTTGAAAATGCCATGCTTTCATGTCGATGATGGAACAGAGTCACTCATGAGGAATATAATAGCATTTGAAGAAAGTCACTTTTCATATCAAGATTCACGTTATATTTGTCAGTACATGAGTATGTTAGATTTTCTTATTAACACAGAAAAAGACGTGAGCATCTTGGTTAACAAGAAAATTATTGTGAATGGAATGGGTGATGCTAATGCAGTGGCTGAAATGGTTAGCAATCTTGCCAAAAATGTTATACTACCTCGACTCAATTCAAAATATTTGTCTGTATGTCATAGGTTAAATTGTTTCTATGAAAACCCTCTCAATAAGTATAAAGCTATATTTGTACATGAGTACTTCAACACTCCTTGGAAAATAGCATCTACTCTAGCTGCTGTATTGCTGCTTTTGTTTACTTTTATCCAGACTGTATGTTCAATCTGCTCACTTTGATAATGTATTGGAAAGAATGACTCTTATTGTCTAACAAGTTACAAGTTGATACAAGATTCATGATTTTCTTTCATACCACTTTGTTTCAATTCACTTCAGATTGTTCTATGTTTATCTCTCGTCCCTTATTCCAAATTTAATATTTTGATGAAGGTGTTGCAGAAATAATAACTGGAACATTCACTAATGCTATTTTCCCACATTTAATAATCACACCACACCTTACTCTCTTGTTCCTTTTCAAGGCTTGTTTTTTAATTAAAAAAAGGTTGGTATCTCTAATTCGAAACTGGAACAAAATCCAATCTAAATTAATCCAACAACAAGCCAATTCCTCGGTTTCATTCAAACCGTTGGTATTCCTACCAAAAACTTCACTATGCTGCACTCTAAACTTATGAACCTCATCGTGATGCTCAATCCAACCACATACAGGTTCTTTTCTTACTCCCATTTCCTTCATTTTCTTCCTAACATCCATTGCTTGGTCCCATAGTCCAGCTGAAGAGTAAATGTTAGACAATAGAACATAATGGCTAGCCACTTTTGGCTCCAACACAAATAGTTGCTTTGCTGCAACTTCGCCAATTTCTAAATTCTGGTGGATCTCGCAAGCTACTCCATGCTTCTACTTTGTTCATATTGGATGGCATTGTCATGATCATCTTATATCCCTCTCCGATCCGGCGGCTTGACCTGCCGAGCAAGTCTACAAGACAGCCATAATGGTCAGATGTGGGCTGAATCCCATGTTTAGTTAAGCAATTCGCATCTACTTTGTTCATATTTGATGGCATTGTCATGCTTATGATGTACACTCTTATGCACAATTGACTTAATAAATTATTTTTGAATAAATGTTTAATTAAGCAATTTGCCAAATGCATGCTCAATTCAAACACGCTTAGGATGGAGTATCTCTTGTGTCTTGGATCTCAAATGATATATATGCTGGACTCTAAACACTTAAGAAAACTACTTTTTGAAAGGAAATTGGTGAAAATTTTTATTATCAAGGGCTATTAGTGTCTTCTTAAGTATTCTCTCCGTTTCAAAATGAATGTCGTTTAAGGTTTTTGTACATAAATTAAGAAATACAATGATATTGTCATAAGACATTACACTTTTACGAAATTAATCCTATTAATATATTAGAAGTAGTGTAGAGAGTAAAAAATAAAAAACACAGTTGAAAAAATAGTAATAATTATTATATTGAAAAGTGAAAATAACAATTATTTTAAAACAAATTTTATTTGCTAATTGAAACGGAGAAAGTACTTGTATATTATGCTAGTGTCTCATTCTCCATTTTACAGTGTTGAGAGCACCTGGAATGGATATCACAAAGTTTGTTTGAAAAAATAGTATAAAGTTGTAGATGATATTATAGACTGAGAATGGAACAACCTTTCCTGGGATGAAGGAGCTGAAGCATCACGGTGATTATCATTTATCAGATGATTTTAAAAAAAACCTAGTAAACTTGTCGGTTTCAATACTGATAATATATATTAGTTCAATCATAGTAAAAATTGGGAAATTGGGTAGCAAGTAGTCCGACAAATATTAGATATATTTTGATACTATACATTAGAATTTCGAATTGAGTGTTTATTTTTAATTGTGTATTATATAGTTATGTATCATATCTTGGTTTGATAAAACAGAGAATTTATTCACTGTTTAGTTAAACTGTCAAACATAATTATTTCAATTTAGTCCATTTACTAATTACATAGATTTCAATTTAGTCCCTTTTATTTATTACACTGATTCCAGTTAAGTCCATTATCTATTAAATACAACATTTCTAATCCTTTACTTAATATCTTTTGTTTTATCATGTTTACTGTACTGCAATATTACAAAACATAATTGATTACACATAACATCAGAAATATCTTTGTTATAGCAGAAATAATAAAATAGAGCATAACACATATAGGTTTGATCAACCAATTTCATTTAACCAACAAAGAGATTACATAGTTCATAAAATAAAATAACGTATTGTTTTTAACCCTATTTGAAATACATCCTTAAATTAATAATCTCAAACACCATTGAAATTTTCAACCTCCCTTTTTTATAGACAACTTCATTCTTCAACTTGAATATTTTCTTCCTTTGTCTTTTAATCTTCAAATCTCTTCCATCAATAACTTCATCACCTATCCATTTGAAAAAATTACATCCCTTCTCCATTTGATTTATGTAATTCCAGTAATCTAAATTTTTTCTCTCAATATTCACACTGTTCAAATCTATAATGGTACGAATAACACACTCTTCATGGCACCAACACCCCTCCTCCTGTTTCTTATGACCATAGATTCAAATGTCCCATAACATTGGTTGTTCGATTTTGAATAGGTCTTGAAATTAATTGTCATTTTAGCAGAAATTATGAAGATGATGGTTTGGATGAAGAGGAATCTTGAAGAATTTGGAAGGATAAGGACTAAGGAAGAAGATTGTTAGTTCTCTTGTTTTAGGATTGACTTATTTTTTGTAAAACAAATAATAACAGCAATAATATAATGTAGAATAGGATGTATAAACCTGCTAAGAAGAACAAGTACAATAAGAAGTCCTATTACAATGTCAGAACATGTTGTGTTGAACTTTTTCAACAACTGAAACAACATGTCGAAGAAGATGTCTTGACATCGCGCCTGCTGAGCTGATTAATGAGATCCAATTTGTTCTTAATATAAGCAGGATATTCAGGAGAATATTATGCATCATATGTGGCGCATATTTAAATATCTAGAAAATTCAATCAGAAATCAAGGAGAACGAATACTTTCTAAATAAGGAGATTATTTAGGAAAGAAAAGATTGAAGACCTTTCTTGGAGCAGAAGTTTTTGCAGTTTGTTACGGCTGATTTGCTATGATTGAAGGCCCAAAACCAGTTGAGTAACAGGTTATAAACAGAAGGGTTTGTAATCTAGAAAAGATACGACTCAAGATGTAGAAGTCTAGGGTTTGTCAAGGTAAACCTCCTGGATTGTGAGAAGGTTACCAAGTTCACTTTAAAGCCTGTAGGTAAGAGGTGTATTGTTCTTGGAGGAAGCTTTGAAGCAACTCCAGGATGTGTTCTTAGTTAGGAGTAAAGCTAACAAACAGTGGAGTTTGGCTTGGAAATTTAGCTAGATTGTCATAGAAGTGTGTCTTCTAAATTTCTATCTGTATGATCAGAATCTTGGTGAAGGGCCGTTGATACAGTGATTGAGGTGTTGACTGTTAGACATCATTGCGATGATTGGAAGTGGAATTGGGATGTTCCATATCTAGGGAGGACCTAGGTAAAATGGTCATTGGGTAGTAATTAAGTGCGTAGATCGTCAACAAGAGTGTTGGTTGTAGGGTCTGCAAATTGATACTGATGATAGTGGACTTCATTCCTGGTTTGGTAGCCCTTATAGTAGGTGTTGTTATTCACTGAACTGGGTAAATAATTCTGGTGTGTTCTTTATTTTTTTAGTACTGTTTTATCTTGCCTGTGTATTTATGTCAGATCAGATGTCTCAACATCCTTGTAGGACATCTGAGTCTGCTGTGCCAGAATTTCAATTGGTATCAGAGCAGGCATCCTGTTCTACTCTGGGTGAGACCCTGGGAAGGTAATTTCTGGTCATGGGCAAGGAAGAAAGTATTTACTGAAAAGAGGTATGAACTTGAACAATTCATACTACTGTATGGATAATCCCCTGGCAAGGATCATTGGTTATATGTGATAGGTATTGTTCCTGGATGGTCTGCAGCTTAGTGGGAAGCTGCTGTATGTATGGTTTATTTCTTCAATCCTAGGTTGCCATGCTTGTACTTGGATAGTGGTTTAAACATTGTGTCTGAATATTATTGAGGAGTTCGTTATATTCCTTTACATGGTTTCTGATATAACTCTGAAAGTATGGGAAGGATACCAGGGTTGTTACCCTCAACAAAATATATGCCAACATTTTCAACCGTATTAAAAGTGTCAAATATACTTCAAATTTTCCTCAAGTCCACTCATAAAGACATTTATCAATTAAATTATTTGATCAATGATGCTCATATACATCTACATATATACCTTGAAGACAATCAAGGACGGTGTGTTCCAAGAATAAGGAACGGGTGTTCTATGGGATGTTAGAACATTATTTCAGCAGGCATGCAACTACCAGTTGAAGAACAAATACTTTGGATGATGAACAAAAATGTTATGAATACTTTTTGGTTTGGAACCTACTCCTGATCTGGAAGAGGAGGTATCTAGTGTGTGGAGGTTGATTAGGACATGATCAATAGTCTATCTACTCCGTGTGTCAGTTTGAGCTCCATGCTCTTGAGAAGAACTCATAAAGGAATCTCCACCAGACCCTTTATGTATATGAGATGAGCTCGTATCTGGAAGATCCTTCTAATCAAAGGAACCAGACTCATGGAATCCTGTTTGTGGCCATAAAATAGATTATGTTTGAAGAGGAGTTTTGTGATCCAACCACAATGTTTGATGCTCTTGAGTATTGCTTTAATTGACCTTAAGGAGGAGAATTGGTTATTCTCTTTGTGTATCCTCAGAAGTTGTTTGGAAAAGATCCCCTTGTCAAGGGTTGATATAATATCAGACATAATGTCATGATATCTTTGAAGATGTTAAAATCTGAAGGGAATTGTTTTTGAAGAACCAAGGGAAACAAATGCTTTTGAAAAGTACAGACAATGGTATCCATCATCTCAAAGTCAGACATGTGGTCTAAAGAAAAGCTTATTGAGATGTGGCTTGTGCAATCCCCTGCATATGTTGATAGTCTGGTCCCGAAGATTGATCAGTTGTTGTTGGTTTGTTTCCTTGTGTTAACCCCCACAAGAGTTGATTATAAGTTACTATGGAGGTTACCCCTAAAAACCATAGTAAGAATGGATGATGTCATATCTAATGTCAGGACATCATCTCTAGGTGTGTGTTCCCTCTAAAAAGGAAGTTGTTGTGTAGATCATGTTGTGGAGTTCAAAGTTGGAATGTTTGATCATGATGGAGCTGAAGACTAGTCTCTGACCAAGTATGGAATGTTGAAAGGATCCTCGTGTGTTGAATGATGAAGAAGAAGGATGTCAGTTCAAGTGCTCTAACATTTGTTGAAAAGGAGTATCATTTGCAGTTGTGTAAGGAAGTTTTTCCTCTAACGACAAATACATTGTGGGGAGCTGAGTACTTATCTGGTATAGATGCAAATCTACTATCTGAACTGATGATTCAGATATTGTTGAGAGTTTATTTCTCTCTATGGTGATCAGGTGGTTGTATCAACCTAAATGAGTCGCATAAGATGTAATCTTTTGTGATCTTCTCCTAAAAAGACTATCAAGCGTAATAATCTCTTTGGTTGATAAATCAAGAACTGAATTATTGGTATCTGTGAAGAAAGGTTGATGTCCTAAATGATGTTGTAACATCATTTTATAAAGGAAGGTTTGGGATTATGATTATGGAAGATTGAGGATCAACATGGTTGTCAAAAGAATGAGTTTCAACTTTGTGGATTAGAAGATGCAGATCATGATCCTGTCCTTAGTAGTATGATTGGTGACTGCATAACTATTATGTTGAAGACTTCACTAGTACCAGCAATTGCTAGTGATTGTTAGAGCAAAGGAATATGAAGAAGGTGGTTTTCCTCTGTTGCAAGTATGCTTAAAACAAGCTATTTGAGGGCTTGTGTTGTCCAAGTATGTGTTCACGATATCTTGGCTATCCAAAGAGGTATGGATATTTGTGTAGTTATGTATGGACATGTATCATACATGACCTTGTAAAAGTCTGAAGACCTGAAGTTGGTATATCAGATTCAGGATGATTTATTTTCACAAGCGTGTTGATATGTTTCAGTGAGTGCGTGAAGTCTCTTGGTGTTCAAGTGTTCATCCTCACCAGAAGCCTTGTTTGTCCATGATAGGGGGAGCTTAGAACCTATCTATGGTTATTGTTGTAGAAGTTATGGAGCTTGCGTGTAATTCAAGCTTGTGAAGATTACAAGCAACATGTTGTGACCTGTGGCTACTAGGTGTATCTGTCTATGCCCTTGTTGGGTCTATGTGGTTCTAGTCAGGAGAAGCTAGTATACTCGGTTTTCTCCAAGGGTTGAGCTTAAGGTAAAGTCACTGACCTAACCTGGAATGTTTTGGCTGCCATGATTGGATGTCTTGTCGAAGATTCAACAAGTATCACAGGTGTGAAGAAGAAAGCTTTCAGTTTTACCTAGTGTGAGAAACTTACTACATAATATAGTGAGAGAATATTTCAGTTGTGTAGTTAATCTGAAGATGAGACCTTGTGAGATCCTCTTGTGAGAATGGGGAGTTTGTTAAAGGGCATGGATGGAAATAAGTCCCTTGGATGATGATTCTAGAACCAAAGCAGATAAGCTCTGTGGTAATGTTGTTGATGTCTCAAATGATATTGGAACATCATTTTTTATGATAGTCTATTAAAGATACTTGGAACTATGAATCTAAATATTCAAACTCCACACTCATTAGTGGAAATTTTGTTTATGGTGTTGAATAAGGAGATTCTGATTGAAGGAGGAGTATGCTCAAGTAATGTCAGCAAATACTAGTAATGTGCAATAGGAGGATTTAATCAGCACATTGGTTAAGGGGTACTCCTTCTGTTGGATAGTCTGAATCTTAGTAAAGCTTTTAAGCACACTAAGAAATAGTTGGAAGTTGGTTTTAGATTATGGTTACATGACATCTTAGCCATCCAAAGAGTCATGATAATATGGGTGAAGGTGCAAGGGCATGAATCAGAGGTGTGTTTGTTATGTGACTAGTTTAGGGTACTTAGAGTTATTCCCAGTGAACTAGTGGGTGTTTAGTGTTATGTTTTCTCCATAATGAAATTTTGATTGTCCATGACAGGAGGAATCAGTGGAATAATTGGTTTGTTTGGAGCTTGTAATGTTCAAGCATATAGAGTTATTGCCCTACAATGAGGATAATGTTGGATAACATGCTGAGACATGTTGCTACAAGATGTAGTTGTTTATGTCCTTATGAGTCTCTGAAGACTCTAGCCAAATGTTGCTAGAGTATATCATCCTTCTCCAAGAAGATGTGTTGGTTCTGCGAGAATTTATTTTTCTCTACAGTAGTGAATGGGATAAAGAAGACTATCCTACTAGTTGTTAGAAGATGTTGACTCTGGTTATGATGTCGAGGATGATGTCCAGGACATCTCTCCTTTGAAGAAGTCTGCAATCAAGAAGCTTTCTATCAGGGTGCCTGATGCTCCTCTTGACAACATTTCCTTCCATTCTATTGGCAATGCTAAAAAGTGGAAACATGTGTCTCAAAGAAGAATTACCCTTGAAAGAGAATTGGGAGCAGGTGCGCTGGAGTACAAAGATATTATGGAGCTGATTTCTTTTGCTGGCTTGTGCTGATCACAAAAGTAATGAATACAGGAAGGTGTTTGTATTGAATTTTCCCTTGTTGTCATCAATAGTTATCTAGGTAGGTCTGAAGATGATTATTGTGAGTTGGATGTGACTGATAATCAGGTGTGCAAATCCATTACTACAAACCAGACTATAAAACATGCAGAAACCTGTGCACCAGTTGTGTGTTATAATGGGAGCTTCTTAAAGGATTTCTATGCATAATGAGTCCTTTAAATGATTGAGAACCAATTTGATTAGGTTCTGTATCATGGACTTGATGTACCACATGATGTCTTAACATCATGATGGCTGTTTTGTTTAATGCTTGGGATTGTTCATGTGAAGTTGGATGCTTACGCATTATTGTGAGAAGTGGCATCTCTGACTATGTGGATTAGGATATGGAGAGTCTAATCCTGTCTACAGTAGCATGCTTGATGAATTCATGACTATTTTGTTGAAGACTCCATTAGTATCAGTAACTACTAGTGGATGTAAAGGCATAAGGCTACTAACAGATACCTAAGGGGTATTTTTTTTGCTGCAAGTCACTCCAGAAAAGGTTTGGTGATCTGGAGAAACTAAGAGTTTTTGGAGTTTATGAGTGACTTCACACCTAGTATGCATGACATCTTGCCTATTCAAAAGGTCATGATACAAAGTGTGGTTATGATAAGATAATGATCAAATGTGTCTTTGTGTTGTGAAGAAATCAGGGTTCCTGGAAGTATTCTCAAGGAGTGAGAATATCTAACTCTGGTTTGACTCTACTAAGGGATTCAAGGTTCAGCATATGCGGGAAGTGCTGAAGTTTCTCATCTAGTTCACAAGTCTTCATCTTCAGCTGGAGCATTAGTTACTCATAACAAAGGGAGTCATGTGGATATCTGTAAATTATTGCTGCAATGATACATGTATTGTCAAGTCAGAATATTGTTCACTTTTGTAAAGGTTCCATGAGGAAATGATGTCTAAATAACATGTTATGACATTATGAAGTTATGGATAAACTTAACAAGACATGGCTGTTTCTAATTATGAGAATCTTGGTGAAGATTAGAAGTTCACATATCTCTTAAAAGTTTAAAGGGAAGTCTGGGAGAATGTATTTTTCTCTATAGATTTCAAAAAGACTCCTTGAGGGTATATATTATGAAGAGGTGTCACAAATGTGATATTTTGATATCTTAGTGTATGTCACTAAGTCTAAGTGAAATAAGAACAGTTATAATCCAGTATGAACAGGTGGATAATCTGGTGAAGCATCCATGATTGTGGGAGAGTATGTGTTGATCACTGAAATAAGAAGACAATGTCTGACTAAGTGTCAGGACATTATACATGACATGTTTCTGCATGGTCAACATAAGGTGGAGTGGCCTATGTGTTCAAACACGTGGTTGTAAATAGGGGGAGAAAAATTTGTCTGACTATGCATGTGTATGTACAGGAAGTAGCAACAGCATGGACGATACACATTGATACTTGAAGTTTTCTCCTCAAATATTGTTTCCTTTTGACCAAGATTGGTGCTATAATCTAGGATCGTTATTTTCCAAGTAAAAATCCCAGTTACTTATAGAGAGTTCCCTGTTTCTCTGTAACCCCATGAGCTTCTTGAGTCCATAATTCTTATGGATTTTATTTGAGTTTGGGTAAGCTGTGCTTGGGTTTGGTATTATGAAGGTCTTCTTTTCCAAGTTTTGGCTATAAAGGGGGAGAAAGGTAAATTAGCTCAGATGTTGCTGATTCCATAAGTGGTTATTATTAATGCTCATAGATGTCAAAATAATATGTCAAGTGGTTATTATTTTTGTGACATATGTTTGTGACCTGTGATCTGAGTTATGAACATAATTGTGACCTGTGTTCTGAGTTATCAGGGGCGAGGGTTGATTTGGTCTTAAGGAGTTATTGAGAGTTCTTTTATTCCACCATTGGTCTTCTATGTTTAGAAGATGTTCCTGCATTTAAGGGGAGTACAAGTTGTCTTCTGCTATCTTCTTCCTCGTGTGCATCAACCAAACTTCAGGACTTTCCTTCCTTTTATCCTGAAGTTGATGTTCGTTGGTGCTGATGAAATTGAGTTCTTCAGAGTGCTGCAAAAAAGATATCGAACAAGATGTTGAGACATTATTTTCAATTGAAGATCTATTGTTGTATGCAGTAGATTCTGAACACAACTGCTGAGGGTTATATTTTTGTATTGCTGTAATCTCCTAGATTGTAATTGTTTTTAGATTATTTGTTTTATCCAAAATTTGCCAAAGGGGGAGATTGCTAGTTCTCTTGTTTTAGGATTGGCTTAATTTTTGTAAAACAAATAATAGCAGCAATAATGTAATGTAGAATATGATGTATAAACCTTCTAAGAAGAACATGTATAATAAGAAGTCCTATTACAATGTCAGAACATGTTGTGTTAAACTTTTTCAACAACTGGAACAACATGTCGAAGAAGATGTCTTGACATCACGCCTGCTGAGCTGGATTAATGAGATTCAGTTTGCTCTTAACATAAGCAGAATATTCAGGAGAATATTATGCATCCTATGTGGCACATATTTAAAGGTCTATAAAATTCAATCAGAAATCAAGGAGAATGAAGACCTTCTAAATAAGAAGATTATTTAGAAAAGAAAATATTGAAGACCTTTCTCGGGGCAGAAGTTTCTGCAGTCTGTTACAACTTATTTGTTGTGATTGAAGGCCCAAAATCAGTTGGGTAACAAGTTATAAATAGAAGGGTTTGTAACCTAGAAAAGATACAACTCAAGATGTAGAAGTCTATGATTTGTCAAGGTAAACCTCCTGGGTTGTGGGAAGGTTACCAAGTTCACCTCAAAGCTTGTAGGTAAGAGGAGTATTGTTCTTGGAGGAAACTTTGAATCAACTCCATGATGTGTTCTTAGTTAGGAGCAAATCTAACAAACAACGGAGTTTGGCTTGGAAACTTAGCTAGATTGTCATGGAAGTGTGTCTTCCAAATTTCTATCTGTGTGATCAGAATCTTGGTGAAGGGCCGTTGATGCAGTGACTGAGGTGTTAACTGCTAGACATCATTGCGATGATTGGAAGTGGAATGGGTATGTTCCATATCTAGGGAGGACCTAGGTAGAAGGGTAATTAGGTAGTGATTAAGTGCGTAGATCGTCAACATGAGTGTTGGTTGTAGGGTCTGCAAATTGATACTGCTGATAGTGGACTTTATTCTTGGCTTGGTAGCCCCCAGAGTAGGTGTTGTTTTACACTGAACTGGGTAAACAACTCTGGTGTGTTCTTTATTTTTTTAGTATTGTTTTATCTTGCATGTGTGTTTATGTCAGATCAGATGTCTCGACATCCTTGTAGGACATCTGAGTCTGCTGTGCCAGAATTTCAAAGATGAATAATAACCCTAACATCTTTCAAAAAATGCATGAATGAGAAAATGGAGCTTATAACGATAATATAAGCCTTTGTTGAGTCACTTATTTAAGTTAAGCCTTGCAGTCATGCCACATCACAATAACTAACATTTTTCTTACAATTTAACAGAAAGGATTAAGTTGACTAACTGAATCGTTTTTAAGGGACTAAGTTGTAATATTTAGGGTTAAATATACAAAATCCCCCTGCAATATTAGCGAATTCAGATTTTAGCCCCTCATAAAGTTTTTTTTTTTAAAAATCCCCTTGCAATTTCCAGATTCCCTCATATACACCCCGTTAGGTCCCAGATTCTTTTTTCAATGACGTCAGTCCAGTTGAAATTTTATTTTAGATTTAATTTTTAAAAACCAAGTGGAAATCTTATATTTTTATATATTTTTTTAATGTTTTAAATTATTTTTATTAATATGTTTTTTATTAATATTTTTTAGAAATTATTTTTCTAAATTATCAAAATAATCTTTTAGACTTAAGCCCATTTAAGTTTCAATAGAAACCCATTTTTCTTACACTGTTTTCATTTCATTAAATGATATGTTTGATTGATATATAAACACTATTTATGTTGCTGAAACAAACAATGCGGGACTATTAAAGCTAGTGAATTATAGATTTCATGACAGAAGTTTTTGTTGCATCAAAAGACATGACTACAAAGGTTAAGCTTTCTAGAAGACAAAATAGGAGACCTAGAAGAACCATCACGTGCAGAAATCTCAGTACAAACTTGACATCCTAACACCTCGTTATCTTTAAGACACAATTTCTTAATTAAAGCCATTTACAATGTATGGTAAAGTTAAAGCGCACTTTTGTATTAACTTCATATTTATTTTACAATGTTTTAAGAAACTTGTAAGCTTAATGTTTATGTAATGTTTTTAGAGGTTTTCTAGGTAAGTTGTAGAAAAATACAAGAAAAATAAAATGATCTATATTGATATATTAGGTTTTGTGAGAAAATATAATTGTTAAAAGGTGTTCAATTATTTGAGTTATTATAAGTGATTGCTTAATCCGTCTCTGAAAAATGCGACATTTCATTGAGACATTTATACAATCAAATTAACTAACACTTTTGTTTTAATATCTCCAAAAATTTATGCATTACCTTTGATATCATTGATGCTATCCTCTTGTTGTGTAAGAGAACTCTGAGTATGATGATTACAGAGGGATGTTATTCGAATAGTGGTCTATTTAATTCTCTTGTACATATTGTAAATGAATCGGATATCGGGTCTATAATATATTGATTGGTAGTATATGTAGCAATGAGGAACAACCTAGCTCGGATATTTTGGATTAGGCGGAGAAAGCTTATAGTGAGATGCTTGATTCAGGGATTGTATTAAATAAGGTCACTGTCAGCAATTTTGCACGGTGTCTTTGTGGAGCTGGAAAATTTGATTAAGCTTTTAATTGGTTGTTTGTTTAAAGATAACTGGTTGGATCTTGCTAGAAGGCAATGGTGCACTTGCTAGAAGGTAATGATTCACTAGCTTTAATTGTCCCACATCGTTTGTTTCAGCAATATAAATAGTGTTTATATATCAATCAAACATATCAATTAATGAGTTGAAAATAGTATGACAATAATGGGTTGTTATTGAGACTTAAATGAATTTTGATAATTTAGAAAAATAATTTCTAATTTTTTAAATAAAAACATATTAATAGAAATAATTTAAAACATTAAAAAAATTAATAAAAAATGAAAAAAATAATATAAAAATATAAGATTTCCACATGGTTTTTAAAAATTAAATCAAAAATAAAATAAAATTTCAACTGGACTGACACGTCATTGAAAAAAGAATCTGGGACCTAACGGGGGTGTATATGAGAGAATCTGGAAATTGCAAGGGGGTTTTTAAAAAAAAAAACTTTACGAGGGGCTAAAACCTGAATTCGCTAATATTGCAGGGGAGGTTTGTATATTTAACCCTAATATTTATTAGATAAGAGATTAAAGTGAAATCTGAAATTAAGTTAAAGGTCTTCAACACTAATTAATCCTTTTAAATAAATTTCGGGCAATTTTAGATTTCTTCCATACTTAATTAAGGTTAAGATGTGAATTCTTGAAGTTTATGCCGAGTGAGTTTTGTTCTAAATTTTGCATTTTTTTAATTCTAATTTTTCTTATAATTTGTTTAAGTTTGCATTTCAATTATATTTTAGAACTTAAGTTTGGGATTTATAGGTGTCTAGGTCTAAAAATAACTCTAACATCTTCCTTTGATCACTAAATCAAAATCGGTTTGCTTTGAAAGCAAATAAAGCTCTAATTGATTTACAAACAATATTAGTAGAAAAGTTGGTTAGGGTTTCCACACCTCTTAAATTCAGATTCCTTAAACTTTTTAGTATTTCTGAGCCAAATAATTGTTTAGTTAGTGAGATTGGTTTGTGGAATGGTGGTGTTTTGGTTTGATATTTGAGGTAGAGAAGACCGTTCTTTGTTCATGAGTAGCATGACATATGAACTGTACAATATTTTAAATGATGTTTCCTTCATATAGAAATGAGGTGTAGTGTGATATGACCATAAAATCTATAGCTCTCAGTAACAAAATGTTAAATAAAGGCTTGAAGTGAAAATAATAATTTGTTCCAAGAAGCTTAGAAATTTAAATTTGACCTGATATAATTGTTCTAGCCATATGCTATTTGACCTTTTAAAGTGTTCTCTTAACGTCGTAAAGGACGACTTTGTCGAAAGATTCAACATGACCTTTGTCTTAAGTATGTTCCACCGAGAAAAATTTGGTTTAGATTCCAAAATTATGGCAAAATTCTCTTGTTGTGAGTTAGAGAATTGAGTTTCATTATCAGAGACGATGTCCAAATTTGTAAAAAAAACCCACTCCTAGTATAAACACCCAACTCTTTTTGCATTGATCTTCGATATTAGCTCTGCCACAATCTATTTTGTGAAATAGTCCACACCAACCAAAAGGAATTTCAATTGTCCCAGAGTCAATGAGAATGGTCCTTGAATGTCAACGCCCATATATGAAACGACCACATAGAGGTTACTGAATCGAGGATTTCAAAAGGGATATGACATAAATATGCAAATTGTTGACACTTATCACATTTTTAATGAAGTCTGAGTTGTCACTTAACAAGGTTGACCAATAGTTCTTGACCTTCAACAAAGACCGAGGACAACTGTTTCAGATTGGACATACAACCCAATAAAAATGATCTAATTCAAAGGCCTAATCTAGAAATCTGTCTATTCAAGACTAGCGAACATGTAAACCCTCAAGAGGGAGTCAGGCATTAGAGCCAAACACAATACTCATTTCATTCTATGGAATCAATCCACCAGCCTCCCGTATTCTAAGGTGCATTCACTAGAGGTGGTTTTTATCCTCATCCATAAATAAGTGTGGTTTTGCACTACACCAAAGTATGATTCATTATATTTTTGGAAATTACACCTATCAGACCTCACTGACTTGGACAATCGAGTGTTAACTTTGCAGATACACTTCATTTCATCTATCAGAACTCTCATCGTCGTGCCAGAGAAATTCCATGACTAACTTCATCAACACATTACTAATTTCCTATTTCACATCATAATATATCTTAAACACGAAAGACACACAGTATAAAATAAGAGTTGTTTGTGTTTTGAAACATTCTAGAGTTTTGATGTTGTACATTCCTAATTCTTATGTTAAAAAATTATTTAAGATTTATTAAGATTTTAATTTCTTTTAATTAAATATAATAAATATAATAAAAAATGACATGTAATGTATGATTGGCCAAATGCCACCTTCATATTACCCAATAAGTTGAACCTATTAAAAAAATTATATATTAAAATATTTTTTAGTAGAAATGGAGAAGGGAGAATCAAAATTGTTCAAAAAAAAAATAAAGAGATCGATTTTGTAAAAAAAATTATATTATGAAAACTAAATAATTTAATTTTTTAATACTATATATATATATATATATATATATATATATATATATATATATATATATATATATATATATATATATATATATATATATATATAGTTTATGATTTGTTTTTATGAGTAGAAAATGTTATTTAAGTTTATATTTTTAAATTAATTGAAAGATATTTTAAGAATATGTGTTAGTTAATATTCTTTTATATTTTGAACAACAAAAAATTTATTTTTTATTACTATATTTGAGATTTTAGAAAGTAATTCATGTCTCTTAAAATTTATTTTTTATTACAATATATTCTTTTAATTTTTTAACCTAATTAATAATTTTTTATTTACACCACAATATACAAACCCCATCACCACACTAGTTTAAAACAAATAAAATATCACTAGTTTTTTTGGTTATTAATACCACCTAATTAAATTTTTTTTTTTATTTCAACTCATGAGCCAGTTTTTAATGGTAGATCAAAATAATATTATTGTTTAGAAATGAGAGAATTAAGAAAAAATAAGAGTTTAATTATGAAACAAATTTACACCATAAATACTTCATAATTATTCAAATATATTACTTAAAAAAATTAAAATTAAATTAAATGAACCATTGTGATTAAACAAGTATAAAATATTTTTATATCAATTAAATTCTAAAAATAATAATGAATTAACAAAAACTTATAATAGCTGTTTCCATAAAAAAATATATCCTCATATTTTTATAATAGGATATCCTCATTTACAAATGAGCTCCTTTTTTTAACCAAACAAATGAGATCCTTAAAAATCCAAAAAATTAAATTATTTACAATTGAAGAAAGCAAACTTACTGTCCAAATAAAAGATAATAGATCTCAACCCTGAAAAAAAGGGTAAATATTTTTCCTTACTCACGTATTTGGAAAGAAAAAAAAACTTTGAAAATAAATTAAAGAGGGTTTATAATTATATAGTAGTAATACCGAACAATAATCTTTTTTTGATACATTAATAAATTTTCTTTAAATGATCAATAATAATTTCTTAATTACTAGTTGATATTTTTTTATAAAAAAAAAGTAGTCAAATATTTCAATTGATATATATATATTTTCTTTGGGAAAAAGTATAGTTTTGAAAGAAAAAAAAACAGATTTTTTATTTTCTGATAAAATATTTTATTTTTAATTTTAAAAAAAATTCTGATTTTTATTAATTTTTTGAAAATAAAGTTTTTTTTTTGTTTTCTGAAAAAAAATTTGTTATTTCGAAATTTTGTTTTTGTAAAAAAAAGTTTTCAAACAAAATATTATTTCCAGAAAAAAAATCAAAATTTTTGGTTATTTTCTGAAAAAGAAATTTTTTTTTTAACCTCTATTGATTTTTTATGAGAAATTTTATGACCTATTTGATTTACTCGGATTAGAGATATGATATAACTGTCATGTGAAGAAAAAGCATATAAAAAGAAACAGTTTGTATGAGAGAGAAAAACTCAATGAATAGTTAGATATTAAGCAGAACCCTTGGCAGTAGGAAACAAACAGGAGAAGATCTCAATCCCTAAATTCAATGTTTGGTTATGATAAGTTAATTTTGGAAAGTTATTCTATCATTTCTCTTTGTAAGACTATAATAAAAAATTAAATATTGATTTATTTTATAAAATAATTTTAAATTTAAAAAATTAAATAAAATATAAATAAACTCTTTAATTCATTGAATTATATCTGAATTAGTTCAAATGCATAGGTTATTTAATAAATTTTAAAAATGATTTTTTTTTTATAATAAGGAACATGTTGAGTAATAGTTGATCTTATCATAAGAAAAAAACAACTATACCCACAGATAACCTATAAGCTCCCAAAAACAAAAGACAAATTTGTTAAATTATTATCAAATTTGATGACACAAATCTCGTCCTATGTTAGACAAGTTATTGAAATTTCAACATGTTACCCCTCCTATAAAAACCGCACACATTCACCATAACCTAACTCACAAAACAAAACAAAACATTCTAATGGCAAAACCAACACTAGTTTCTCTATCTTTTGTTTTTCTAACTGTTTGCTATACATCGTTAGCAGCAGCACCTGCATCAGAATCTTTGTACACAACTTTCCTTAACTGCCTCAAACAAAACAACACAGATCCATCTATCTCCAACATTGTTTTCCCACAATCAAACCCTTCATTTTCCACTGTCCTTCAAAACTACATCCGTAACGCACGTTTCAACACCTCCTCAACTTCCAAACCTTCAATCATTGTTACTCCTAAACAAACCTCACATATTCAATCCACCGTTATCTGCGCCAGAAAAACCAACATTCTAATCAAAATCAGAAGTGGTGGACATGATTATGAGGGCATTTCTTACATCTCAAATCAATCACCCTTTATCGTCCTTGACATGTTCAATCTAAGAACAATCAATGTTGATATAAAAAACGAGGCTGCTTATGTTCAAGCAGGTGCTACACTTGGTGAACTTTATTACGGAATTTATGAAAAGAGTAAAGTTCATGGCTTTCCTGCTGGTCTTGGTCCAACTGTCGGTGTTGGTGGTCACTTCAGCGGTGGAGGATACGGTACAATGTTGAGAAAATATGGTTTATCTGTTGATAATATTATTGATGCTGAAATTGTTGATGTTAAGGGGAGGCTTTTGAATAGGAAATCAATGGGAGAAGATCTCTTTTGGGCTATACTAGGTGGTGGTGGTGCTAGTTTTGGTGTTGTTTTATCTTATACTGTTAAATTAGTAGCGGTTCCTGAAACTGTTACTTCTTTTCGTATTGGGAAAACTTTGGATCAAAATGCTACTGATCTCGTTGTTCAATGGCAACAAGTTGCTCCAACTATTGATAATAGGCTTTTCTTGAGGCTTCTTTTGCAGCCTATAACTTCTCAGACTGAGAAAGGAACAAAAACTATTAGAGCTTCTGTGGTTGCTTCGTTCCTCGGAGGCGCTGAGGAGTTAGTGGGAATTCTAGGTAAAGAATTTCCACTTCTAGGATTGAAAAAAGAAGATTGTCTTGAAATGAGTTGGATTAATTCTGTTATTTGGAACAATGACAATGAAAAATTCAAAAATGGCGCGAAACCGGAGAGTCTTTTGGATCGGAATCTTAATTCCGCGAGTTTTGGGAAGAGAAAATCTGACTATGTTCAGAAACCTATTCCAAAAGATGCATTGGAATTGATATGGAAAAAGATGATTGAATTAGGAAAAGTTGGTTTTGTTTTCAACCCTTATGGTGGAAAAATGGCTGAGATTCCGGCCGATGCTACGCCTTTTCCTCACCGGGCTGGGAATTTGTTCAAAGTTCAAATTTCAGTAAACTGGAAGGATCCAGAACCTAATGCTACATTAGAGTATTTGAATCAAGCCAAGAGTCTATATAGTTTTATGGAACCTTATGTGTCAAAGAATCCTAGAAGTGCTTTTTTAAATTATAGAGACCTTGATATTGGGATTAATAGTTTTGGTGAGAATAGTTATCAAGAAGGAAAGGTTTATGGTGCTAAGTATTTTAACAATAATTTTGATAGGTTGGTTAAGATTAAGACTGCTGTTGATCCTGATAATTTCTTCAGGAATGAGCAGAGTATTCCTGTTCTAGCAGGAAAGGCTTAGATTTGAGAATCAATCAGTTGTAAAGCCTATTGGGCTTATTTGATGCTATTCATTACTATTTAGTTCTCGCTATAAATGATTGGATTTGAAAATAAAAAATAGATAAGTGCTTTTAATCGTTTTTGTTGTTGTTCTGATCTCAGATTTGGATGAGATCATGATATGAATTGGTCTCTTTAAATTTGATTCTGCAAATGCAAGAGTATTAAAAAAAAAATCTCAACTATCTAGATGAAACACAAGAAGTAATAAGTGTGCTTATAACATAGTAATATTAGAGTGAAATAAAAAGTTTGTAACAAAGAACATAAAAGTAAAAGCAAAATAGACAAACTAAATAAAATCAAGGGGTCTCACATTTCGACCATAATGCCCTTTATGGGTAGACCATACATAATCTTCACTACCGTAATTACCATTATGAGATGTTTGTAATTTTCACCATTTTGCACCAAACTTACTTCATTCTTCATTAATTTTTTTGAGACGTTCAAACATCTCTTGTTCTTAGTTCTTGCATCTTTTTAACATATACTTCGATCCTTCATTCTTCTTCGTATATACTCTTGAAAAACAACGGAAACAACAAAATCAAAGTAAAATAATAATGAAATTAAGTGAAATGTGTTGGAAATTCACTAAAATCAATGGAGAATTTCTATCAATTTTGATGAACAAGATTGTTAACATCACACAATGACAATGAAAAGAAAGAAAATTAAAAAAGAAAAGATATTAGAGTTTCTACAGAATTTCTCTCTATCCATAAATTGTGGAAAATTTTTATTCATTTTGCAATCGTAAAATTATGTGAATATAAATTGTTATGGGTTGATTATAAAAATAAGATTACTCACTCTATTTATAATGAACTTGCTTTAGCCAAAATCCCAAAACTATAAAAGTCTAAAATATCTCTTTAATGTCTAAATTAGAACTTGCTTTAGCCAAAATCCCAAAACTATAAAAGTCTAAAATATCTCTTTAATGTCTAAATTAAAATCTGTGTGTAACAACCTGTTTGCAACACTTCGACAACTAACAACTCGACATATTAGGCTTTTCGACACACTCTGTATCGAGCAACAAGTCACTTCGACACAACGAATTACTCTTTCAACAAAATAGATAATTAAGCAACAGAATTAAACAACTAAGACCGATAAAAACTAGACTTATCAAACTCACCCGTGCTCGAATAACGGCTTGTCCTCTATAAATTTTCTTAAATCGGGGAAGTATTGGAACAGATCAAATTTCTGAAGAGTTTAGACACGTATGCAAGTACAACCTAGGTTTAAATTAAAGTCTTATAGGCTCATTTGTCAAAAGTTCTAATAAAAACTAAATTTCCGCCATAGGCTTAATCATAAACCGCTTGTCCCTACCGTTTCTCTTTTATGAAAACAATCATGAAGGTAAGGTTTATGGTGCAACTGGAAAGTATTTTAAAAATAATTTTGAAAGGTTGGTTAAGCTTTAAGACTGGAATTGATCCTGATAATTTTTTCAGGAATGAGCAGAGTATTCCTGTTCTAGCAGGAAAGACTTAGGTTTGAGAATCAGTCAGTTGTAAAGCCTATTAGGCTTATTTGATGTTGTTAATTATTGTTTTGTTCTCTCTGTAAATGATTGGATATGAAAATAATAAATAAATAAATAATAATTTTTTAAATTATTTTTGTTGTTCTGATCTCACATTTAAATGAAATCATGATTTGAATTGGTCTCTTTAAATTTGACTATCATAATGCTAAAGTAATAAAAATATTATTTAACTATCATATGGGCTTAAAAACACTCAGAAAATAGTTCTTCAAAAAAAATCACTTATGAGATCGGTGGTAGCCCTTTCACTTTGTTGCATTTTAAAATTTACCTTCTTAATTTATTGTTATCTAACTTAGGCTTAGGCTTTGTATTTCATCTACATACACACATATCATTGGTTCCATGGTCACAGGATCAAGGCACTTCTCTTTTAAGCTTCGTCGAACTACGGAAGACGGTTGTTTCATCAATCAATGCAGTGAAGCACGAACTCTAGGTTTCAGAATTGAAATGCACTCGGCATGTGTCCCCAGGCTATTTAATCAGTGATCAAATAAGTCCTTATCATGTCAAGTTTCCATGTGTTCCAGCATGTCTTGGATTGTAAAGGAAATCAAGTGTTTCAGTTGATTTGAAACAGTTTGGGTCGAAAAATCAGCATTTCACAGTTCAGATTCAGAAATTCGTAACTTTTGTACGGAACGACATTTTCAAGTGGGTCTTTGGGCATAAGAATCTCCTTGACATCTTCTCCATTTCATATGTTCGGGTCGGGAGCCAATTCTGTATGGAAGATCTCCAAAATTGTAAATTCCTTGAAAATTATACGGCGAAGCGGATTTTGAGTTGACTGTTTTTTGAATATTGAAAAAATCATAACTTTCTCGATTTTCAACATTTTGAGACGATTTGCGGCACGATATCACAAATTTCGTCATCTACAAATTTGCTTCAAGACTCGAGTTTGAATTATGCTCACGAAGTTATGGTTTATGACTCACTTCTCAAATTGAACATGAAACTATGATGAATAAGCTGCGCAATCCAATTTCACATGAAAAAGAGAGAGAAATGTGACTCCAAAAACTATTTTTTCTATTCCAAATGCTAAACATGATTTAAGCTTATCTCTATATATTTTTTTCTCCCAAATTCAAAAGGGATTCCACCACTTTTACAAAATCACTCTAAAAAAATGCAAGAAGCTCTCAAGTAAAGAATCATTTCTCTCAAGTTACGACGCGCCGCCACTGGACCACCGCCCGATACTCACTCCCTCCGCGACCTCCTCCAAGCGCACCCCTCTCCCCACCGCAGTGACCTCCGCGAGCGCCTCCCTCTCTCTTCCGAAGTCGTTCGCACACGAGCTTTTTCGATCAACTCTCTGATCATCTCTTTCGGTAGGTTGATTCTTGATCTTACTTAAATTAATTGTTGTGCTGAATTTTAATTAGTTAATTAATTGAAATAGTGTTGAATTAGCATGAATTAATTATTGAATTGTGGGAATTACGTGATTCTTGAAAATCTTCATGTTGATGATGTTGATAACTGTTGGAATGAGTTGATTACTTGAGTTAATTGTTGAGATTCACGCGTCGGCATTGATAATTGTTGAAATTTACGCGTCGACATTTGATTCTGAATTGATAATTATTGATAACTATTGAAGTTTATGCGTCGGCGTTTAATTCCGAGTTGATACTTATTGATAATTGTTAGAATTCATGTGTAAGAATTTAGTTTCGAGTTGATTAATTATTGTTGGCACTAGAATAATATTTGTTTTGATGCTTGGAAATCATTGTACCGGTGTGGATTTAATTGTTGGTATTCGATTTTGTGCGTTAAAATGCTGATTTCCAATTGATTTTTGGTGAACACTGATACATGAAACGTTGCTGCCCTGTATTCACAAATGCTAACAAATTGTGATTTAATTTTTGTTGCTTCATGATTGGACTTAACTCGATAATTGTTTAATGTCGGTGTTGAGCTTTGTTGGTTCTAAAGTGACTTTTGGAGGATTTTCATGAGTTGAAATGTTGCTTCCCGGTGTTTATGAGTGCATGTAAATTGTGATTTAATTCTTGCTTAATTCATGATTGAATTTAATTCGATGATTACTTGATGTCGGTGTTGAGTTTTGATGATTTTAAATTAACTTTTTATACATTTCCATGAACCGAATTGATGCTGTCCGGTAATTGTTTTTGTTGTTCCGACACTTGTTTGGAACTTGTTTCTTCATGAATTAAGCTTAATTTGAGTTATGATATGAATTCTTAACTTTGGTTATCACTCTTTGTTATTTCTAAGTCATTTGTTGATTTGTGCAAGCTTCCTAAGACGGTTCAAGAGAGCATTTAATCGATTAATTAATTCTTGATTATTCGATTAAAGTTTTATTCCACCTCCTTTTGGTCCAGATTTGCTTCTAACACATTTGAGCTTGGATTTCCATTTCATAAGACTTGTTGATTGTTGTTGTTTGTCTGAACTTCTATTTTGTGCAGGCCTATTACTTGATATTCGGATATGCTTGACGCACTTTTCGCTTGTAATTTATTTTCACATTGATGATGCATCAACACTTATCTCGTGCATTCAATTTCTGACTATTTTGTTTGTTGATGCAAGCTTTCGCGAAGATATCCGGGTTTCTTACGCTTTGTTAGTCCAAGGCAACACATTTTTATTTTATTCGGTATTTTTTTCATTTACCTTATTTCTGCATTGTCTTTCGATTTCCTTGCCATGAGAAGTAGGAATAGAGATAAATGTCTAGAAGCCAAGCCCTACTGTTGTAGGCAATGTTTGATCTGAAAGTCCTACTTTGTAGGTAATATCTCTGTGCTTGTTAGCTTGTTTTACTTTGTGCTTGCAATCGAGTCAATAAAGTGGAAGAAGGGCTCGCAATCGGCCCCCACATTTTAAGTCTCTTGGTCATTCTTAGCTCGCGTCTTACATTGATGCTTTGAATCACACTCCTCTCTTATTATCGAGTCAATAAAGTGGAAGGAGGGCTCACAATCGCCCCCCACAATTTGTCTTTGTTTCGAAGATACTTAGCTCACGTTTCTTAAACTTTGATGCTTCGAGTTTTTACTCGATTTTGTGCTTGAGCTATTCTAGTGGAAGGAGA